>CM059435.1:22524307-23124307 GCA_030390025.1 Squalus acanthias | reverse complement strand
AAGCTGTGGTTCCAGCATGGCGCCTCACTCGATGGAAGCACAGCTTGTAGAACTGGCCCTGGCAAGATTTGGTTTGATGTGGCAGCCAGGAATGGAGTTAAGGCCAGAGGCATGTAGGTGCTGGTAGGCACAGAGAGGATGGCTGCAGTTATCCTGACATGAAGCTGGATGAAGTTTCGGCTCATCGAGATCTTAGTATTAGGCAGGCAGTTAGAGGGTTTAGCAACATCCTTGGAGCCAATAGAGGAAGTAGCGAGCTATGTGCCATCAGTGTACATGCATTAGTTCTTTTTATTGGGCTGTCTGCCATTTTGTATTTTTGGGTATGTTCGAGCCAATGTTGTCAGAAAACTGTACAATATGTACACTGGGCGAAGCTCCCCATTGGAAGTGTAAAGTTAGAAAATTACCCCCAATGTATATATTTGCATTAGAAATCACACCATTGTATAAACAGTGTATATATTGAAGTTAATCTTTTAGTACAAATCCTATAATTTATATGTAGTTCAGTAATTTTTTTTATTCAGACACATCACATGAACGAAGCTGGGACTTATACACCAGATTGTATGGTAGACTATAAAAGCAAATGCTTGCTAAAAAACGAAAATTTACCATTGGTTACCTATAAGAACTTATATACAGCCTATGCTCTACAAATAAAAGATAAAAATCCCAAAGGTGACCGTGGCTTCATGATAGTCATTCATAGGTTTATTCAGCAAGGATGTACAAAAAAGAACAATGTAGATCTAAACTTATATACTGTCCTGGAGGCATTTTGTTCAAAATTAACATAGATTTATTCCACTCTGGGGTGAAGATGACCTCATTATTATAAACTCATGGGAACTTGTGAAGCTCCTTATATATAAGCATAAAGGTTGATTCTAGTACGCATGTTACAGTATATGGAAGCTGTGCACAAGCTTTACCAATCTGTTTGCAAAGAAAATAAATGCCAAGTAACCCCATCCCCCATTTAGAATGTTCACTGCCTCCACCCTCACCAGTGGTTTTCCTTGTTCTTTAATATCCAGCTCATTGGCTGCAATAAACTAACAATGCACCTAATTTACTGCATACCTGCATTTAAATTCATACTTGGCCCTCACTTGAGCCATGCAATAGCAGAAGTGACTGAACTGTGCACTTCTAGCCTCTAGCCTGAAACTGATAAGCACAATCCAATCTACAAAGTTTCCTGAGCAAACAGTAATTGGACTCACAATTACCTCAATTTTGTTTGCTTAATGATTACAATTTGTGGCCTTAAAAGGGCCACAGTTACACCTTAAAAAAATAATACATTACATGGTATAATGCTACTGTCCTTGTAAATAGTATATCAGCTGACTTACTGTGAGCCAATCCATGGAAGATCTGCTAGTAATATAGTGGGATCACCTTAACTTATACTGAAATAAGTTCAAGTTCCATCAGTGTCTGATACTCCATTAATTTGGTTCACACTGGGTAAAAGTGCATTATAAAATGGAGCAAAATGTGATGTCTGCAATATGATATCAATGCACATCGATATACAGGTTTTAATATATAAATAAATATATATTTTAAATATTTCTTTCAAATATATTTTCTTTTTCTGAAACTTGGATGCTTAACCTTAATGGAAAGGATATTTAAACCACTAAACGGCTAGTACACTGTATTTGATTACATTATTTCAGTAACATTCCTGAATAAATTGTGCTTGGGGAAGGGACACAAGTTTGATTGTCCATTTCCTGACATCAACTCTATTGTTGTGGAGGGGGGAGGGAAAAATCAAAAAGAGAATCAGCCTGAGGCTCCTAGCAGCTCAGTTTGAGAATAGCATCAGTGGAGGTATTAGAGCTGGTTACCTGGTTGCTTTTTCAGCCAAAGGTAGTGCCTGACTTGGGCACTTGATCGTGGGGACCAAGAAGGTAATAAGGTGATTTGTATATACACACTCATAAATTACTTAACAAGGCATCTTCCTGGGCATACAGCTACAGCTAATACTAAAAGAAAGACTTGCATTTATAAAATGCCTCTCATGACCTCAGGATATCCCAAAGCGCTTTACAGCAATGAAGTGTAGTCACTATTGTAATGTAGGAAATGTACTATCCATTGAGTGTTATCACTTACACCTAGGTGTGTGTGATTCTCACCTCGAAGGTCACACGTTCAGTCCCACAACTATCTGTCACTTCAGTTAATTTATCTCACTGAGCCGAGTTTTAGCAACTTTTGTCCCAGGTCCCTAACATTAAGAGTTTTTAGCTTTGATTCTGTCCTCATTTTTATAATGCTTTTGCAATTAGATGAAAAATAAGGAGTTCTCTGAAACTGCAAGCTCCAAATCACAATAAATGTGATACAAGTGTATTGTGTTGTAAGAATTTTTTTCTCTATCTTACTTTAAAGTTTCCCAACAAATGTTGAATGAGCTGAGAAGAGCCAGAGGTTTCAGGGTAGAAGTGGCAATGACAACTTCAATGATTAACACATTGAAGAGAATACCTGTAGGCCAAATGTTTTACTGTGTAGCATTCTGCCCAAATGTATTGATTTTTTTTTTTACTGCTGGTTACTTCAATTGCCAGTCCTTCTTGGAGTATAGCGAGTGCTAGTCTCTAGTGTCTAGTCAATGGGCCGGATATTCTGATCCCTACGGGTGGGTACGCGCTGTGTACCCACCCGTAGGGACATCGGAAATGCCGGTTTCAGGCATGCACAGCGCATGCGCTGGAAACCGGCATTTCCGATCTGTCAAGAAAACACTTGACAGACCCTCCAACTGCCCGAGAGAAGGGCCTCTGCGGGCGGATAGTTCCGTTTTTTGGAGACCCTCCGCCCGCAGAAAACCCTTACAATTCTTGCGCCTGGTAAAAGCAGGCGTAAGGCCTGCTTTTACCAGGATAAGAGTTGAAATAAGTTTAAAAAAATTGTAAAAAAACATTAATTATTTTTTTCAAAAATTAAAATTTTTGTTTGAAATAGTTAATTTATTGTAATTTCAAGTCATTTTAAAAATGTGATTTTTTAAAAATTTATTTAAAGTTTTACTATGTTTTGAGGTGATCTCCATTCATATATTTGGCAGGTCTTCCTGTCAAGTGTATGAAGGGAGATTCCCTTCTGTGATTGGCTCCCCATGGCCCACGTGATCCCAGGGACGCTGCAAACTACCTGCGCCTCTGGGATACGTGGGCCCTGCACACTTGCAGTTTGGAGAGGCCCAGCACCGAATTGTGCGTGTCCCGGGAGCCCTCAGGTAAGGGCGCAGATTTTTCCAGATCGCAGTCCTCCGCCCGCGGGAGGCCGGCGATCGGAATATCTGGGCCAATATCTCTGAATCATTTCTGTCTATCCAGAGACCCAGTTAGCCTATCAGAAGTGGACTAGGCCCTTGCATCTAAATTACAGCTGCCAGATGAGCATTCAGCTATTATAGAGTTTATTTGCTTCAGCATTATACTGTCTTCAGCAATATTACAATGTCAAAACACTGCAATACTGTACAAAGACTGCATGTTATTCACTTACCTATTTGCAAGTGTAATGCCCTTTGCTGGCTAGTACATCTAACCAAAGTATCTCAGCTTCCAATGATATAACAGACGATGCTTTCTCTTTTGCTTTAAAAAGTTAAAGCCCAGAAACTACTGCTGGTGGCATCAGCAAACAAATGCATAAATGTTCTGACAACATTCCTTTATTTGTTATTTCAAATGGGAATTAAAATAGCAAACAGTGGACTGTCATGCAAATACTTTAAGCATTTGTCCACGAACATTGCCAGTGGTAATTTCTAGGCTCATTTTTCAACATTGCTTCTTCTATAACCAACATCACCAATAACAGCAATGACCTGATTATCAATAATAATCGTGAAATGGAATGGCGGAACTATAATGGTCAATACTGTATTTGCCAATAAACGTAAACCAAATTCTAACATAAAGCTGATATTTGCTTTGTTATATTATCTTCTTCGAATTGGATTAGAGCTCTATTTAACAAAAGATACACGCTGTTTGAACAAAGTAGTGCTTTTAAACAAATTCAAATTCAGCTTTAACCTCAAACATAACCAGTAACCTGCAGGCAATTGGTCAACATCACTGTAAAGGTATACATCTCACTACACAGACAAGGGAAAAGATGCCCTGGAGGCTTGAGCCCGACATGACACAAAATAAGCTCCATCGCTTTTTAAACTAATTAAAGTACTGCCAGCTGTGACAGGAGCTCTGGAAGCAAGCTATGGCACCAGTGCTGCATTTGACAATATAATATATATTTTTAAAAGTTTGGAAGTATGAAAGGAAAAGCAAAAGGTTAAGGAAACACTTTTCTGCACTGTTTAATGCAGAGAGTAGCAGACCAAAAACATCATGCAATTTACTTTATTGCAAAATGCAGCCTCTGAACCGGAACCAAGACTAGAGGAAGCAGAGAAGAACCACAAATCTCCAGGGACTAACAATATAAAGGCAGAACTTCCCAAACAGGATGGCTACGTTATCCCTCAATGGCTGCTATGTCCTTATGGTCAATTTGAATGGGGCTGTAATTATCAGTCTTTTTTATTTAGGTGACAGAGTGCTTTCTTTCAATGACAGGAGTATAGGCTTTCTTAAGGGTGCCTGATGGGATCTATGGAGTAGGAAATTTTGACAATGAGCTGCTGAAACCTTAATGTGGTGTAAAACCTGAAAAAAGTCAGCCACAGCAAAACTTCTTAAATTAATTAAATGAGAAGGCCTGAGAATAAACACAGGTTCCTGCTTTCTGAAACTTCAAGATGGCCACTGATTCAGCAAACTGAAATACGCTTTGGAAAATTTTTGTGCACTATGGCTGGTTGAAGACCTCAATATTGGAAAATGATGGGGGATGGAGCAAATCCTGGATCTCAGTAACTCCCTATTTACTTTCAATCACAAATATGGGATTTGTTGAAATTCCATTTCACATAAACTAGCAATAACAATGCTTGGATAGATTTTTACCTTTAGTGCTCCCAGTGCACAATTGTGTGTGCTAGGAGAGTATATTGGGAATTCAGGTGCACTCCCCCACATACTTTTCTGCTCTTTACTTTTAAAGATGATGAAGGATGTGTGCGAGGGAGGCCCAGGATTTTCCCTTCCTAATTTGGCAAAGGACCTAGGGTTTCCTGACAGCATGGCTGAGATCACTAACTCTCTATGAAAACTTGTGGGCACAAACCCAAGCTAACACTTCATGCCACTGTTAGAATTCCAATGCACTGTACCTCCATGTCAGATAGGAAAGAAACATTATAAAATGTAAGGGATTAAGGTAGGATTAACTGAACACTTTCTGGATCTACAATGCAATCTCCCACACATGCCTCTTTCGCCTGATTTAAAACCTGTGGTTTAGATCACATCATAAAACACTAGGGGGGCTAAATTTGGTTGATTTGCGCCTCCCGTTAACGGGGCACAAATCAACTAGCGCCTGGGCGCGGCGCCGCTAACGCCTCCCGCGAAATTCAGTGGGAGGTTAGCGCCGCGCGGCCCTGTGCCGCCAGCGACGACGTCATTGCCGTGCACAGCACCCCGGCTGTAATATTAGATAGTGCCCCCCGACTTACCGCCGGACACTATGTCCTCCGGGGTCAGGGGGGCCTACCTGCGGCCAGGACGGCGCTAGTTAAAAGGGAGGTGGCGGGCGGCCATTTTTGTTGCTGGCCGCCTGCCAGTACCCTGCCCCCATTGCTGTCCCCGGCCCCCGTGAAGCCCCCCCCGCGGGGTGCTGACTGCTCTCCGTGAGCCCGGCACCTCTCTCGAGTGCCGGGCTCTTTTGCCGGCACTCCCAATCCCTGGTGGCCCAGCTGGGCGGTGGGATGCACTGCGCAAGGCCCCTCCCCTTTAATAAGGGGGAGGAAGGCGGAGGGCCTGCAGTACTGCGGCGCGATGTGCTGCGATATTGGCTCGCAGCGCCCCAAGAGGAACACGGGGCGCTTCCAGTTGCGCCCCTCCTCCCTCTCGGGGCACTAGCTGGGAAAATCGGCCGCGGGGGCGCGAACTTTTTCGGGGCGCTAAAATTAGCGCCCCTTTTTACTCCTTGCACTTCAAAAGTACTTAATTGGCTGTAAAGTGAGGTTGTGAAAGGCACTAGATAAATGCAAGTTCTTTTTTCTTTCTTTCTAAAAGTAAGATTTTTAAAATGACATGAACTACCTAGACTTAGAAGGAAGAAGAGAAGGAAGGAAAGAACTTGTCTTTATATAACACCTTATCATATTGTCAGTAGATCCCTAAGTGCTTCACATCCATTGAGTCATTTTTTTGAAATAAAGACACTTATTATGCAGGCAAATATAGCATTCAAAATCCACATAGCAAACTCCCAAAATCAGCAAATGAGATGAAGAACCAGTTAATCTGTTTTTTGTGCTGTTGGTTGAGGAAGGAATATTGGCCGGACGTGTTTATTTGCAACACCTAAAGCTCTGATTGGATGACAGGTCCGATTGCTGTTGGTCCCCTTGGAGGACAAGACACACCAGCAATTTCTCTGGACTGTATAATTAGATCCTCCCTGCCTACGTAGTCAGTTACTTTGCATAGTGTAATTCGAGCCATTCTGACTGCCTACTCCTGACAGAACAGAGCTCATTTGGAACAGACAGGGCTCACCCTCACGGTTAAGACCTTCTCCCACCCCTCCAAACAAGTTCCTGCCCTCAACGCCCAAGTTCCTGACCTCCTCACCCACCCTGCCCAGATTCCTGACCTACTCACCCACCTCCCACCCAAGTTCCTGACCTACTCCTCCCCCGCCCCCCACAGTGCCTGACCTTCTTCCCCTTGCCAAAATTCCTGACCTTCTCCCCCACCGCCCCGGGTTCCTGACCTTCTCCCCCCACCGCCCCGGGTTCCTGACCTTCTCCCCCTGCTCAAGTTCCACCCCCACGGATTCATGACCTTCTCCCCCCAACAAGTTCCTGACTGTGCATGCGCGGCCGGACCTCGGTGACAGCGTGCATGCGCAGAAGGGGATTGGGTGCGCATGTGCAAAAATGGGCGGGGCTGACCGCGCGCATGCGCAGAAGGACACAAAAATGTCCGTGCAGATAATCACTTTGATATTGGCCAGTACGCTAGGCGAACTCCTTCCTCTTTTTCGAAGAGTGCCTTGGGATATTTTACATCCACATGAACAGGCACATGTGGCCTTGATGTAACACCTCATCTGAAAGGTATCACCTCTACAGTGCAGTATTCCCTCAATACTGCACCAAAGTATTAGCCTGGTCTATGCAATTTCAGAAGCCAATAGATAATGATAAGGATTTCACTTTTTCTGCAGACCACGGACTTACCCGAAAGTATGGAAAGCTCACTTACAAATGTATGTGACCAGGAACTGCTAGTAGGCTACCGCTAGATTTGTTCCATAAACGTGAGCTCTTTCTTAGGCATTCCTTGAGTTTTCGCATTGATTCTGTATCCAGCTAACCATGGTAATTTATGCAATTGCATTACTGTCATATATTATTATGTGATTAAATTAGAGCTCCCTTTCCCAGTGAAATATTTATGAGTGGAGCAATTAAAAGTAGAACTTTGTGACCCTCACCCAATCATTAGCCCGTTTGCATTTGGATTGTTTCGGTGACTTAAGCGTTCTATTAGGTTTATATTTAAATACCACGCACCGTTCTGCCAAAGTAAAAGTATAACAAGGCAACTTTTTTTCTTTCCTTTTTCTGGCATTCTCTACATGTGGACTTGACTGACTGAGCCCCGGGTATTAAACACACCTCGCATGTAGTTGGGAGGTTGGCGCCCTATGGCTTGTGCTACTAAGCCAATAAATTATACAGTGAGCCCATCAGTGAAACATACTCACAGTTTGCTAATGGAGGTTGGAACTTTCGGGGCTCTGTTTCTCATTCATTTTAACAGGAAACAGAATTAACTTTTTCTACACCTAGCTGTTGCAAGCTTTCAATGTGTGCTCATAATTTAGACTTAACAGACTTTTGGAGTCTATAAAGTAAACACTGTCACCATTAATGATTGCAAATTATTTTTAAAGCAATTACTAAACTGAACAGAAAAAGGCCTTGCCAATTTCAGTGCATGTGGAATGAGAGGATATGCAGCTAGTGGCAGAAGCCAGGATTTTTGGCTCCATTCCATCCTATAAACATGAGAAGTCGCACAACACCAGGTTATAGTCCAACAGTTTTATTTGAAATCACAAGCTTTCGGAGCTGCTGCCCCTTCGTCAGGTGAAGTGAAGGAATATGAATCGGCAAAGCATATATAGACAGAGAACAATGCCTGTGTAGCGTACAATAAACATCCTATAAACAGGCTTACTCTGGCTTGATCACTTACTCCACGTCTCTACTCATAATGCACGTGACACACATTTCTAGCGGGAGTTCTGAACTGTGCAGGAAGTTCCCATTTGAAAGAGATAGGAGGTTAATTCCACTATTGTAATAGGGGAAATTATATCATACAGATGTCCTCGCCATTTCCCAGCATTTACTCCAGATATGCATTCTTTATAAAAATGCTGATATATAGCTGGCATCCAAAATTGCTAGGCAACTATTGGTTGTGGAACTATTGAATTAAAAGGACAGAGGAATACAGACCACTGGTTCTAAAGGATTGTTTGTAAGTGCTTTTGTGAATTATTCTGCTGACCTGTTTTTGCTTACTTAGTTTCTTACAAAGCTCAGTGACAAGGCACTTCCATAGTTTAATTAAGTCCTAGAAATTTGGACAACAACAACTTTAACATAATAAAATGTCCCAAGGCTCTTCACAGGAGCGTTATCAAAAACAAAATATGACACCGAGCTATATAAGGAGATGTTAGGGCAGATTACCAAAAGCTTGGTCGAAGAGGTAGGTTTTAAGGAGCGTCTTAATGGAGGAAAGAGAAGTGGAGAGGCAGAAAGATTTAGGAAGGGAATTCCAGAGCTTAGGACCTAGGCAGCTGAAGGCACGACCACCAATGGTGGAGCAATTAAAATCGGGGATGTTCAAAAGGCCAGAATAGGCGGCGCGCAGAGGTCTAGGGGGATTATAGGGCTGGAGAAGATTACAGAGCTCTGGGGCGAGGCCATGGAGGGATTTGAAAACAAGGATGAGAATTTTTAAATCGAGGTGTTGCTTAACTGGGAGCCAATGTAGGTCAGTAAGCACAGGGAAGGGTGAGTGGGACTTAGGGTGAATGGGACTTGGTGCGAGTTAGGACACGGGCGGCAGAGTTTTGGATGACCTCAAGTTTATGGAGGTTAGAACTAGGGAGGCCGGCCAGGGGTGCATTGGAATAGTCAAGTCTAGAGGTGATAAAGGCATGGATGAGGATTTCAGCAGCAGGTAAGAGCGGAGATGGGCGATATTACGAAGGTGGAAATGGGCAGTCTTAGTGATAGAACAAATATGAGGTAGGAAGCTCAATTCGTGATCAAATATGACACCAAGGTTGCGAACAGACTTGGTCAGCCTTTGACAGCTGCCGGGGAGAGAGATCGAATCAGTGGAAAAGGAACAGAGTTTGTGGCGTGAACTGAAGATAATGGCTTGAGTCTTCCCAATAATTAATTGGAGGAAATTTCTACTCATCCAGTGCTGGATGTCAGACAAGAAGTCTGATAGTATAGAGATGAAAATGAGAAGTCGCACAACACCAGGTTATAGTCCAACAGATTTATTTAATTTTACAAGCTTTCGAAGCAGTTCGCTCCTTCGTCAGGTAAGTTAGCAATGAGAGAATCTCCCAGAATTCACAATTTAAACCCAGACAAAATCTATTCACATTATTCCCTACAACAAAGAGCACAGCCAAGACAATGAGATGTGTCCCAGGGGGTCCAACGTGTCAAACCACCTGCTGGCTGCATATCCTGTCAATTTGTGTTCTTGTGTTAGTCTTTTAAAAAAAAAACACCTGGGAAGACCGGCCATGATGTCAAGTCACGTTCTGTATCGTGACATGAACCCGATATCGCAATTGAGGCCATCCTCATGAGTGCGGAACTTGGCTATCAGTTTCTGCTCTATGATTTTGCGCTGTCGTGTATCTCGAAGGCCGCCTTGGAGAACGCTTACCCGCAGATCCGAGGCTGAATGCCCCTGGCTGCTGAAGTGTTCCCCGACTGGGAGGCAACCCTCCTGCCTGGCGATTGTTGCGCGGTGTCCGTTCATACGTTGTCTCAGTGTCTGCATGGTCTCGCCGATGTACCATGCTCTGGAGCATCCTTTACTGCAACGTATCAGGTAGACAACGTTGGCCGAGTCACATGAGTATGTACCGTGTACCTGGTGGGTAGTGTCCTCACGTGTAATGATGGTATCTGTGTCCATGATTTGGCATGTCTTGCAGAGGTTGCCGTGGCAGGGTTGTGTGGTGTCTTGGTTGCTGTTCTCCTGAAAGATGGGTAATCTGCTGCGAACGATGGTACTTTTGAGGTTAGGCGGCTGCTTGAAGGCGAGTAGTGGAGGCGTGGGGATGGCCTTAGCAAGGTGTTCGTCGTCATCGATGACATGTTGAAGGCTGCGAAGAACATGGCGTAGTTTTTCCGCTCCGGGGAAGTACTGGACGACGTAGGGTACTCTGTTGGTTGTGTCCCGTGTTCGTCTTCTGAGGAGGTCTATGCGGTTTTTCGCTGTGGCCCGTCGGAACTGTCGATCGACGAGTCGAGCGTCATATCCCGTTCTTACGAGGGTGTCTTTCAGTGTCCGTAGGTGTCCATCGCGTTCCTCCTCGTCTGAGCAGATCCTGTGTATTCGCAGGGCTTGTCCATAGGGGATGGCTTCTTTAACGTGGTTAGGGTGGAAGCTGGAGAAGTGGAGCATCGTGAGGTTGTCCGTGGGCTTGCGGTAGAGTGAAGTGCGGAGGCGTCCGTCTTTGATGGAGATTCGTGTGTCCAAGAATGAAACCGATTCTGAGGAGTAGTCCATGGTGAGTTTGATGGTGGGATGGAACCTGTTGATGCTATCGTGTAGTCCTAGTATAGAGATGGTGGAGGGTTCGAGAGAGGTGGAGGAGAAGTAGAACTGGGTATCATCAGCGTACATGTGAAAACTCACGTTGTGTCGCCGGATGACGTCAGCGAGGATTTTCCTACAGCAATGCCAATCTAGTTATGTTTTCTTAAGGAAGAAATGGAGGAGGAATGGAGGGATGCCAAACAGATGTAGTTGCACCACAAGGAGGACTGTGCCCACTGCCGTTTCATTCCTACCCACAAACACAAACAGAGTTGTCTGAGGAATTTGGTGTAGGCTTCAATTCACTGGGGAGACTGTGGCAAAGTTGTGTTGCATGTTGCAACCACTCCACTACAGGCACAGAACTTCCAGTGGCCGTGAAGATCATGTCAACCCTACCTACTTATTCCATTCATGTTGCACTGATTTCTTATGGGGCAGGTATCATGAAGTGCCAAACAGGGCAACCATCCCACATCAACCTCATGTATCATAAAGTCTCCTCCTTCAGCCTTGGCACAGGCTACTGGGGGATAAAATGCCCTTTGAGCTTTTCCAGAGGCTCTAAGGATTTTCGCCCCCTTCCATGTGGCCACTTACCTTTAATTGGCCACATCCCAATATATTTCACAGAAAACACCATGGGATATAAATTAATAAAGAGTAAAAATAAAATAAAAGCAAGATACTACAAGGATTACAGTTAATTTTGTTGGCTCCAAAAATTAAACTCCCTTTTGCACTCATTATTCTCAGATGTACTGTCACCAACAGGAATATTACATTATAATCCTGTAATTCATCAGTCCGGAGGGACAGACCAAACAGAGATGCAGAACAGTTTATGCAGATTTAATCTGGACCCATTGTAAGCTTAACTGAAGTAACCCCTGCAAAACTAATAAGCATGTTGGTATTTAAGATACATTTTAGAGGTTCTTCATGAGATGTGGTACAAGAGGAATAAACTGGTTTGGTGGCTCTGGCAATAGTATTCAACAGCTGAATATATAGTATTCTCAGCACATTTATCAGTCTGCAAACAGACATTACCGTGTGTCCTGCAATGACACACACAATTCTCATGCAAGCCCATCCAGGCATTGCCTGTAGCCAATATGTACTCTGTGTGATAACCTCTTTCTGTATTAAATTGTGGAATATAGATGTCTTCAATCATCCATTATTTATAATTAGAATCGTTTTTAAAAATCATTGAGTATTAGAATAGGTCTCAATGAACACAGAATTCTATTATAGCACGAGGCTTACTGAGCACACAAACCAATTTTGCACTCGGCACTCAAATTGATAGTGTAGTTATTTAAATTGACCAAACATAATAGTTTGTCTATCACAGTCTCTTGGTGAGCTGAGGAGTGATGAAATGGCTGTCAAGCTTATTTGCTTTATTAAGTAATTCCACGACATGAGAAGGATGTTTTTGTAATGGCATCAAAGCTGGACCCATTGTCATTTATACTGTACAAGACCTACGTGTCAGCAGCTGGTGATATTAGTATGGGTCGTGCAGAATATAAAGGCAGTTTACAGTACTGTGCAGTCTATAGTGACCGTTGTTCCAGATGAATAGGTTTAGTCTAGATTGAGGGCAGTTGTTCTGTGATGAGATCAAATTCTACTGTATCATCTACCTATGGTGATGCTCCCTCTGAAGAGCCATTACAATTGTTCTTACATACAGAATACCTGATATTTTGTACAGTCAACTCAACTCAATAGACAGGATGATGGTCCCTGCTTTATGCACAGTTTGGGTCTTTGTATTACAAAAAGGATATAGAGGCACTGAAGATGCAAAAAAGATTTACAAGGAGGATAACCGAACTTATCAGGAAAGACCGAACAAGCTAGGGCTCTTTTCTCTAGAAAAGAGAAGGCTGAGGGGTAAGTAATAGAGGTCTTTAAAATTATGAAGGGATTTGATAGGATTGACAATGAAAAGATGCTTCCACTTGTGGGGGAGACCAAAACTAGGGACCATAAATACAAGATAGTCATTGATAAATCCCATAGGGAATTCAGGAGAAACCTCTTTATCCAGAGAGTGGTTAGAATGTGGAACTTGCTACCACGAGTAGTTGAGGCGAATAGCGTAGATGCATTTAAGGGGAAGCTAGATAAGTACATGATGGAGTAAGAAATAGAAGGATTGCTGATAGGGTGAGATGAAGTAGAGTGGAAGGAGGCGCGTGTGGATCATAAACACTAGGCATAGACCAGTTGGTTTCTGCGCTGTAAATACTATGTAATTTTATGCAAGTCTCAGGGACATGACCCAAGTATGCCAATCTCCTGCATTTATGTTTTAATACTGCAACAAAGTCAATCCTGCTCTATCTCACACATGCAGTGTGTCTAGTGCACCAAGAACTAATGTTGTGATATTGCATCAGATATCACCACAATGAACTAGTGCTGACATCATGAAGTTGTTTCATGACATCGCTCGAAGGACCATGCTGCTGCTGAACAGCACTTTTACTGAACCAAAGACCAGCAACAATGTCTGATAAAATCCAGTAAAACACAGGTCTTCCAGTTGCCGGCCTTAAAAAATCTAGTGAGTTTAGCTTGTGCTGGCTACTGGATGTACAAGACCCGTACTAGACACTAAGTCCTCAGTACGCCTAGGAAAGCTGGCAGGAAGGGAACATTGAGGCCACAGATGTTAAAAGCCTTTTCTGAGCCAGTCTTCACAGTTTTTTTCCTGCAGGCATTTAGATTTTCATCAGCCTTTGTGCCAGTTGTAGTTATTTATTTATTTACCTCTAGCTCCCTTTACTGAAACCAGTGGGTTTGCTCTGAGTTGACGTGTCGAAGAAAGAGGACTTGCAGAGGGATTCCAGGCAGGTTAGGTTGCTGAGATGTGCTCTGTGCTTCCCACCAACACCCATATCCCTGCATCTTCAGACAGATGAGTGACCTTGTTTTAGCAGATGTGCAGATAGAGGCGCCTCTTCCCAACGGAGGTTGTGCCAGCAGACACTCAGTATAAATAGAAGGTGTAAATATCTGACTAACCATCATGCTGGAAGATTCTTCATAAGCACCCAATCACAACATGTCAAGGCTTTGCATGGTACTGAATGAAGAAGGCAGACCAGGGTGAGCAAGAGCCAGCATTACCTGATTGGCGACACCAATGAAAATGCCACCAATAATTTCTGCAGGCTCTGGCACACTGACCTGGGAATCTGTCTGCTTGGTGTCTCAGTCAGGAGAGAAGCAGTTGCAGAGTTATGCCATCGGTTGCAAGGACACCTGATGTGATCTTTCAGCATAGAGCTGCAGTAACAGTAACGGTCAGCTGTGACTTGAAACTTGGCTGCACATCCTTGCAGGCATCTTTATAACTGACCCATGGGGAGGGTGCTGTAAAGTAGCAGAGGGTAAGCACATCGTGCAGCACCACCTTGATTTCAGCAGCCATCAAACAAGGATCGGATGCTGAGCTGTTCTGCCACTTGTCTGCAGATTCATGCCTTCATTTAAAGGTTCCCTTTCCCTTAATTTTTACCTGCCACTTCTGAATCCCGCCCCTTCAACCTTGGCAAAGGCTACTGATGGGCTGATATGCTTTTCAAGGCTCTCCAAAAGAATACTGAATTTTTCTTCCCCTACTCATTGTGATGCTCCCCTTTAATTGTCCCCTTTTAATTTCATTTACAGGCAATTTTCCTCTCTCACTAATAGGTTATTCCCTAGACCCAATGGGCTGGATTTTCATTGACCCGTGGAGTCGGGTTTGGAGGCGTGTGGGGGGTTAAAGTTGCAGATTCGGGGGTCCCGACCCCATCCCGCCTCCATGCCAGTTTCTCTGGCGGCGGGTACCCGACCTGTGCTGGGACCCGCCTCCCCGAGGCGGGAAGGGGATTAGTGACAATTAACTGCCTGTTAACAGGTAGTTAACAGGCAGTTTTTTGCTTAATCCCTATTTTAATGGCTGAAATGTGGGCTTCCCGACAGGTGCCAACCACGCCAAGTTAGCGAGGCGGACCGTGGGTCTGCAGGGGTTGGAGGGGTCGATATGTCCGGTGGGCAGGTGAGTGATGGGTGCATGTGTGCAGAGGTAAGTGTGTAAGGTAAGTGCAAAGTGTGGGAAAAAGTTTTACTTACCTTAACTTCCTCCTGCAGGTGTCAGCCCTTCAGTTCTCGGGAGTCAGAAATCTCACCGGCACAGAAAGCAGAAAGGCCGTGGTGCTGTCAAAAGTTTCAGCCTCTGTTTTCTGTGCTGGAATGATTTCTAACTCAGCCTGAGAGGAAGGACTCAAGTTAGAAGACAAATTGTCAGTGTTTGACAGCTTCACAGAGCTGTCAAATGCTGATATTTCATCTGTCAAAAGCTCTTGACAGATGAAATGTCAATCTGTGATGTCACCTGTTGCCGGGTGGCCCTTAATTGGCCTGCTGAGCTGACTGGGCGGGCTCAACAAGGTCAATCAAGGGAAAATACAGTGGGTTGGCCACAAGTCGATGGAGGCGGGTCTACAACCCAAAAAGTGGGAGTCCCGACTCCATCACGTCCCCAGTATCAAAATCCAGCCCAATGAGTTTGGTTCTGAAGTTGTGAACCATTATTCAAATTAGCTTTAAATTCGCAGCCTTGTTTGCCAATATAACAACAATGTAGGTTGGCAGCAATAGGAAATCACTGGCTTTCTTTCTCTTTCATTTTTGCATCTGTAACAAAGTGTCATCTGAAGTGTGACAGACTCAAAATTTTATATAATAGCAGATCTATGGCATTTCTTACAGTAAAGCAGTGAATAAACTGTTTTAAAAGGACAGGAGCACTATAATCATGTAACACACAATTTAGTATTCTGTTGCTAAGGTTGCTATGTTTTAGTTGGCCTGTGCCTTTAAGACCACAAAGCCTAATTATTCTAAATAGGCACATAGTGAGCTCAATTACAACTTACTTTTCTTGGTGAGGGAAGTTTGCAGATTGACAGGTACTTGTAAATTTCCAGCCCCAGGTCAGGAAAAAACAGGATGAAGTCACTGCCTTTTCGACACTTTGAAGTGCGATGGACATGTGCTTTAGCACTTTCAGATGTGACGGGCATGCTGCATAGATTGATATATAAACTAACTGATTAAGCACGCAAATATTCTCAAATGCACTTTCACTGACAAAAAAAAATCATTGATTGCTGAGTGTCATTCCAATGTTAGTAGCACTTTTGAAAGTGCACGATTAGAAGCCAGTCTTCATATATATTTCATTAAGAAACCACAGGGTAGATTATCATTTCCCATGCACGGCAAGCATACCCCGGGCATGGAAATTTGGGCGCAGAGGCCGAGCGTTGGAATGATGCACTAGAGTGTGCTGCTCGGTATTTTCCAAATGAGCCGCTGGAATGCACATGCCTCATTTGACGATCAAAAAATGTTAATGATAGCAGGGCCTCGCTGCGCCAAATTTGTCAATTGCTTGCTCCAGCAGCACGAGGTCATTGTTGTGTGCCAAGGAAAGTGACCTCCTGGTCTTTTAAAGCTGCTTGTTTATTGGTTTTAGCCTTTTGGTTTCCTTTTGTTGCATTTATTTAGGTGCATTTTTTTGCATTTCAGTTTAATTTTGCCTTTTATTTTTCCCCTCCACTTTTTCTCTTTTTACCACCTACCATTCAAGGGTTTTTCACTGAGTTACGACAGCCCCTGGTGATAGGATGGGCAATCCTTTTGGATTTTTTTGTTACCTTCAGTGAGCAAGAGAACAAAAAGGAATTGTCAGAGGAAGGCCTGCCTGTAACTTGCACAGAACCACTATTACCTAAATAGGTGGTTTCACATACTGCACCAGAGTTACTTGGGTAACTCAGAGAAGATGTGCCTTCACCGCCTACACTAGACCTTTCTTCAGGATTGTACATGTACCTTGATCTTAGTAAGTGACTGTAAAGCAACCTAGCTGCATCATGCTTGAGGTGTTTATGGTCATTGAAGATTCAACAGCATGTTACATATTGAAGATGTGTCCTACTGAGATATGGGTATGCATGAAACTCAATTAAAGAGCTATAAGATAGTTTAAGGGCTTGGCATGGATAAGCAGTAAATGTGGGGACAGGTTGGCAGACTTTGTGGTGTACAATCTTGGGCCATCTACAAGATACAAGGCACTGTTGAGCAATCTTTCCTTGCCAAATTCCTTTAAGTATGTTGTCTTTTTATGCATGTGCCCCAGGAACCTGCAGTAGTGTACACAGCACTGTGTTAGGTTACCAGCTGCTGCCTGGAATAATACACTGCTGGCTTGGGTGAAGGATGCCTTGAAGGACTAAAAAAGGCAACCGTCTTCACGCAGCTGCATGTCCATTTGGCCATCCATCAAATAGACGATGGGGTGCTGCAGCACTGTCAATTGCCCACAGAATCAGTCCCAGGGGGAACCTGAAATTGTCTAAATTGGGCCAAATTCAAATAAGTGCAAATCAATCTGATCAATTTGGGCCTCATGTTGAACTGCAGCTTACCCGATTAGAAATTAATGTTATAGCAAAATACTGCGGATGCTGGAAATCCGAAATAACAACAGAAAACGCTGGAAAAACTCAGCAGACCAAGCAGCATCCGTGGAGAGAGAAACAGAGTTAATGTTTCAGGTCGAAGACCTTTCGTCAGAGGTCTTCGACCTGAAACGTTAACTCTGTTTCTCTCTCCACGGATGCTGCTTGGTCTGCTGAGTTTTTCCAGCGTTTTCTGTTGTTATTTAGAAATTAATGTTGTTGTATATCGCCACAATTTCTAATGTTAAAATGTTACGGTCACCAAATTGGTTACATAGAAATAATCGTAAATCTTTTCAAATCTGCTCATTACTTTCAGCTCTCAGAGGATTAATTTTTGGTGGTGGATTTCATTATGTAGGTTCTTTTTACTCTACATAAATGCAGCACCCCTTCTGTTCTCAAAATAAGTTCCTGGTGTAGATTTCAATATTCAATGGAAAAGTCTTTCTCCATTAAAGTAAATGAAAGCAGACTGTACCTTACTCCCATAGTCTCTTGTGTCCCTGTTCAATCTGACATCGGATGTTGCTTTTACAGTGTATTTGACCCGGTTTCTTTGCCCATCTGTACTGCCATTATCCACTTGACCAGACTGAAGCCGCTCACTGAGGTTGACTGGCTGGTCCTCTGGGCTAGCACTGTAGTCCAAGCCATTTATTTCTGGGAATGTGTTGTCTCCCTGTGTACTGTTTGATGTTGCAGGATTCAGGGTAGTGGAGCCATTCCCACTGTAGCATTCTGAAGATGAATCATCTGATAAGGAAAAAGAGGGAACATTGTAAGAACAGGTCATTGATAAAATACTCAAGAGTAGGTTTCTTATATAAAAAAAGCAAAATATTGTGGATGCTGGAAATCTGAAATAAAACAGAAAATGCTGGAACTACTCAGCAGGTTAGGCAGCATCTGTGGAGAGAGAAACAGAGTTAACGTTTCAGGTTTATTTATCTCTTATGTAAATATTGATTCCTGCTGTCTGAATTTTTTTTTTTAAATGTGCCTCTACTTTTCTGGTGAAAAACAAGTATGAAAGCACCAGATAGAGACTTACAATACTGGAAGCCAACTTCCCAGCTCATTTCATTCAAAAGCACTTGAATTCAGTACGTGAAGTTATATTAAATAAATTAAGTGTCATAATGGCTTTTATCCATGGCATAGGGCCATGTAGGAGCTCCATTGTGCTGCACTTTGCAATGGCAAGATTCCAATCCATCAGGGGGAGCCACTGAGCAGTGAACCAGGAACTTCCCCACAAGAAGAAAGGAGCACTTGCCCGCAGGGAACTCTTGTACACCTCCTAGCGACCAGTTATAGCTTATATTACAAAAGGTGACAGGTTGGGGTGACCCAACAGAGGGAAAACATAAATTAGCTCTCAAAAACACAACGAAGTAAAAAGACTAATTTTGTATTTTGAATCATTTAAATAATGCAGGATAGCTCATTGAAGTAGGCTTTATTCATATACAGTAATAAGGATACAAATACTGACAATTCTTCCCCTACAGTTAAACGTTTACGTGCTTGCCACATGCGAAACGTTTAAACATTATCAGTCCTCGCCTGGTGTTTTGCTGTATACACTCTCCAGGGTCCCCCTTAAATGATTTGAAGCAATGTCTTGTCAGATTCAGGTGATCTCCAGAGACCAGCCCAAAGCAGTTTCTGAATATGAATATGAATTTGAATATAAAGATGAAGGGAAGTAAAGATGTTGATTTTTTTTTCTTCCTGTTCATCCATAATATTTAGTTCAACTGAAAACCATAAACATCCCGACATTCATTTAAAAACTTCCCTCTACTTTCTGTCGCTAAATAGTATATTTCTGCATTCTCACGATTCTGAATAATCTAAAAAGAATCATCTATTCTAAGTAATTTTTATTTCAGTTTGAAATACCACAAAAGGGATCAAAATTTTTGTTGCTGAATGAACTGATAACATTTCCATGCCAATTTGGGTGATGGATTCAAGAAATGCTGTTGGGAGTTAATTCAAATAATCTTCACATACTGCTCAAACCTTCATTTAGTGTGCACACATAAGGGGGTAATTTTCACTTTCGCCACTTGGGCAGTAATTGGCAGAGAAGATGTCTGCCTGTTAAGGAAGCCAACTGAATTTCATTTCCAAATGGAGATGAAATTGGGTGGGTTCTATAACGGGCGAATAAAAAACATGCTCCATAAACATGCATTTGTGAATGAGCTTCAGTAAGTAAGTTTTTGTTAAAATCTCCAATGAAAGCGGAGAGGTTTACCATAAAAATAAACGGGATCCTTTTTAATCCAGTGCAAGTTTATAAATTCTTTTGTTAATTCCAGCTTATCACTGAATAGCATGGTATACATTTTAAAACCCTATTAATTCCCACCAAAAATATCTATCGGTTCCTAATTTCTAATATATCAGTAGCCCAATAGTTCATTTTGGTAGGAGTAAGGAAGCCACTTATTCCTTGGAAGGCAAGAAACTAAAAGGTTAGAGGAGCAAGGAGATCTGGGAATACAGATACATAAATCGCTAAAAAGTAGTAATGCAAGTTGATAAGGCCAAACAGAGTGAAAACAAAGTACTGGGGTTTGTTTCGAGAGGAATAAAATACAAAAGCAAGCAGGTAATGTTAAACTTATTTAGAACCTTGGTTAGACCACACTTGGAGTACTGTGCATAGTTCTGATCTCAATATTACAAAAAGGATATTGAAGCACTGGAGGAAGTGCAGAAAAGATTTACAAGAATGATAGCAGAATTGAGAGGATGCAACCATCAGGAAAGATTGACCAGGCTGGGGTTTATTTTCTCTGGAAAAGAGAAGACTACGAGGAGACCTGATAGAGGTTTTTAAAATTATGAAGGGGTTTGATAGGGTGGACACGGAAAGATATTGCACTTGTGGGCGAGCCCAGAATAAGGGGCATAAATATAAGACAGCCACTAACAGATCAAATAAAGAATTTAGGAGGAATGGATTTACCACAGAGAGCGGTGTGAATGTAGAACTCACTGCCACATGGATTGGTTGCATCTGATAGTATTGACAGATCTAAGAGGAGGCTGGATGCATACATGAGGGAAAAGAGAATAGAGATATGGGGGCAGAGTGGGAAGAGGTAATTATGGAGGAGGAGACTCATGTGGAGCATAAACACCAGCAGAAACCAGTTGGGCCACATGGCCTGTTTCTGTGCTGTCGATTCTATATAATTCTATGTAAAACCATGGGGCCAGTTACTTCTCTTGCTATGGCCTTAAATCTAGGCCTTGTGAGATATGAAATAGTATATATATGGAAACTGTTCTGAAACATAACAAAATATAAGGCTACTTTATTTATGCAGTCAGTGGCATACATACCCAGCAAATTGAGCAAGTACACCAGTGGGATTTTTGCCAAGAATGTTGTTTTGTATGTTTGGGTAGCATAGCACTACAGCACATTTAATGAGCACTTTCAAAATAATTAACATTGTTCATTAAATCAAGAGGCCACTTACATTAGATGTGTTTTCAACTCTGTTTTGTAACATTCCAGAAACTTTATTTAAAATGTATAGGTACATAAAACAAGGAGTCAATATACTGAATGGTGCCATCTCTCTCTCTAGACCACAAGAGTAAAAAGATTTATTCAATTACATAGGATATACGGCACAGAAACAGGCCATTCGGCCCAACCTGTAATAGCCAACAGATATCAGATTTATAATTCATAAAAAAAAGGAAATATTTTCAAAGGTTCTGTACTGTTGAAATAATGTAAGTTTACAAAAATGTAGCCCATGATGACATCGGTGTTGACAAATAAACAGCATGAAGAAGAATGATGGGTGGTTGAGTATACTCAGTTACATAAAATGTTTCTTAAATAATCTACTGGCTGGGACCTTCACCTAAATATGTTTTTGTGAATTGTACAATGTTACAATATAGTAACAGACCATTTGGCCCATCAAATCTTCATTGGTATTTTTCTTCATGAGACACTTAAGGGAAAATTTTCCATTTTAGTGCTCCTAGCATGGAACTGTACCCATAGGAGGCGCATACCATGAAACTATGGCCACGATATTGACAGGGGCAGGTTTCGTAGGTGGGGGGCAGAATTTTGGAAGGTGCATGCTGTGCATATGACTTTTTTTAAACAGGATCGCCGCCCGGACGTCAGCCTGCTTGATAGGCTTGGCTTCCAGTCGGGCAAGGAGCACTCGGAGCAGGCCGAAGCCCCAGGTAGGGAGCCTGCAGCTGCTACTGGGAGCGTGGGGTGGGGGGGACCTGATCCTCGACCCTCGGGGTGTCTTTGCATGGGGCGGAGGGGGGTCCGTTCCAAGGCAAGAGGGTAAGCTTGGGGGACCGGGGGGCAGCATTCCTGCTCTTACTGGCCCACAAGCAGGGCTGTAAAGGCACTTACCTACTCCTCGAAGCTGTCCTCACCTCCCTTCAGCTGCCGGGTTTCCCGAGGCCTGGGAAACGCAGCCGGCCAGGGTTAAACCTGCAAAGTAGGTTAAATTTGAGGCTGCCAGCCTCATTAAAATATTTAAATAGCCAATCCACCTTCTGGGAGTGGGTTGGCAGCCTGCCCCATGTCCGTTAAACCCAGAAGTGGGCGGGTTGGGGGTCTGGTTTGAGATTTTTTTTAATTTTAACATCTCACCTGACCCTAACCCACCCATTTTTGGGGGTTAAAATTAACACCTATATACCCAAAGTCAATGATATTCTGTTGCATGTCTGGATTGCCAAAGCAATTTACCAATTAATCATATGCTGTCGAGCATACCCAGATTAATTGGTTTAAAGTTTTATGATAATATTCTCTTTATCAAGCTACTAATTAATACCTATTAAAAAATAATTTTAGGGCTCCATTTCAATAATGGTTTGGGCCAGAGAATCCTAACCGTTCTCCAGGTAAAGAAATTTCTTCTAACCTCCCCTTTAATTCAGCCAAGAAAGCTTGTACAAATTACAGAGGACTCAATCTGACTGCCACCATTTTTAAGGATATTAATCTAGCTGACTTGCCAGTAATAATATCCTTATGTACTGAATTTCTGCAAATAGATATTCAACAATCAGTCCTTATGGGTTGTTTCAAAGGTTCTCCATCCTACCCAAATTTTGTTGAGGTAATGAGTGCTCTTGATCCTCTTTGAATTGGAGTTTCTATGAAAAATGGCACATTTTTCCTGTTTAAAAATTGGCCGGGTTTGTTTGAGGAATCTCATAATAAAATTAACATTTATAAAACTTGAAACACATCTGGGTACGCACAAACTACCACATTTGATGCCTAAGTAGCAGAGTTCTTTCTTTTGCACATTATTAGTGCCAGCACTCAATATACATGCAGATCTCCTTTAATTTGAGAGGATGAAAGGTGGTCGAAGCCCACATTTAAAACATCATAAAAATCAATACAGATATGAGAAAGCAGTCAGCCCATTTAGCTCATCCTTCTATAGAAACCTATGATCTATCTATCACAGCATTTAACTGCCGCTTGAATAATTCCAGAGGTTTTCCATTAGTGTGAACAAGTGCTTCCTGCATCAGTCCTTAACTTGCCTTTTACCAGATTGTACCCATGACTCCTTGCCCTGCAATCATGGTTTAACTTGGAAATAATGCTCTGGATGAACCTTTTCTATTCCACTTCTATATATACCTCTATACAATCTCCTCTCATCCATGTCCTATAAGTCTTCTAACCTTTCCAAAGTACATTTAGCTAGGTAAGAAAACTTTTGGACAAAATTCTCTACAGCATTTAACATTGAAACACCCAGTATCTCGGTCATTTATCCACTAAATTGAGTCATGCAGATCTAACTATTACAACAATGGCACTGCACATAGAAATATATGAGACACAAGGTTCCCCCTCTCATGCCTTAACCATGTTTATTACTATAATCTGAATCAACCTGCTCGAAAAATAATTCTTCACAGAACTGTTCATCAGTAAGTGGAATTTGAATTGGGTTGGATACGGTGTCTAAAAATACGTGTTTTACCACTATATTCCTGCTTCTAAAAAAGGTTAACTTACAACATGTAAAATTGAAATGTAATTTATACAGGCAAGCTTGCAGCAGAATAGTACATTAGTGTGAAGCAAAGTATGAATAACAGACAGTAAGCAATGCATTATGGTTGTGTACCATTGTGAGTTAGTTTAATACTACTATGTGCATGAGTCCTGATCATGTCTCCCTCATGACTAATGGCTGACGGTATATTGGTGAGTAAAGAAAAGATCATTGGTAATGAAGATGTAACAGGTGACACCACAGTAAAACATGGACAGCTGCTGTGAAATGGACCAAATTACATTAAAATAATGAATACACTGTGACATAAAAATGCAAAGATTACAAGAATATAATTATTAGAAACTAGAGGCTGCTAAATTTACATTGCCAACATCTAGTTAAGTAGGAATCCATTTGCATAAAAGCTGAACAAGATCCAAAGATGTGTGCAAGGGTACTACTGGAGTTTAGCCAGCTAAACCCATGAAGCCTACCAATTTCCTGTTGCTTGTCCAGCCAAAACCACTCTACACATTGCCATGTTGGCTTGCAGCGTTATCTGGAGCCAAGTGCGAAGAACTCAGACCCTTGTAGTAGGTCTACTCCTCCAGGTGAGGCCAGGTGGTTGGTCAATCATTAACAGTGCCCTACAGTACTGTGGATCAGCCTGACTCCGTCCGGTACTGAAGATTTCCTTCCTATTAGCCAGTTTCAAACCATCTCAGAGTACATTTACTCTGGAATATTTTCCATGCTCATTTAAAAAGAGCAATAGGGCCAATTTTCCAAGTGCCGGCTGCTGACTGACAGTCTCTCCTGCTGGCAGCGTTATTCGGAAAATCGTGGCTGTGCTGCGCACAATTTTAATGGACGTAAAATTGTGAAAAATGTGCCCATGATCTTCCAATGTGTGAGACTGGCAGGACGGATCGTGCCAGCAGCACAAACTTGGAAAATTAAACCCATTTTGTAAAAACAATCTCTGGCCACTTTGACTTCTTCTCAGTCCTCCACCTTTGCTGTCCATCATTAGACTTCTTCCATCAGCCTATTTTTTCATGCAACCACCATCAAAAACTGGAAATCGATATTTGACGTCAATTAATAATTCCAGTAGATGGCAAGTACAGTGCAATCTTTGTAATTGTCAGTTTCATATGTTTTATGATTAAAATATGTATATTCAAATATTAATAACCTCCAGAACTACAGTTTGCAATACTGAACCAGCCACATAAATACTGTGGCTATAAGAGCAGGTCAGAGGCTGCATATTCTGCGGCGAGTGACTCACCTCCTGACTCCCCAAAGCCTTTCCACCATCTACAAGGCACAAGTTAGGAGTGTGATGGAATACTCTTCACTTGCCTGGATGAGTGCAGCTCCAACAACACTCAAGAAGCTTGACACCATCTAGGACAAAGCAGCCCGCTTGATTGGCACCCCATCCACCACCTTAAACATTCACTCCCTGTACCACCAGCACACCGTGGCTGCCGTGTGTACAAGTTGAGCGTCCTGAATCTGGCAACCTCGGGACCAAGGCCGAGCCGGTTTTCGTGTTTTTCCGGACTTCGGAACGTGTTTCTGATGTCCGAAGTCTGGAAATATCGCAACCTGGGCTCGGGCGTTTACGGACTTCGATCATCAGAAACACGTTCCGAGTCCGGAAATGCCTGGGCCCAGATTGCGATATTTCCGGTTTTTGGACGTCACCTTGTAGTTCTTCTCCTCGCAGGCCTTGTAGTCCTCGCTTCTTCACAACGCATGGTAAGCCTCCCTCTCTTGTTTTTGCAACACAGTACTCTGTAACTGTACTTAATGTGAGCTTCCCGACCTGTATCTTTTGCTACCATCTTCAAATTTGAAAAAGAATGTACAGTACTCAAAGCATGAAATATAATAAAGGTTTTTATTTGTAAAACAGTTAAGTTATGAAATATAAAACAGTAAATGAAGGCTTTTATTTGTTAAACAGAGTAAAAATAAACAGGTACAGTTACAATTGGCTGGAGGTTGTGCTTGAGGTAGAGGGCTCAGCTATGATGTCTGGGGCTAATGATGGGCCATCAATAGGATTATCAAATGTGGAAATTACTGGTGTAGTTGCACGCTGTAGGTCTTGGGCCTTCTGTTGCGACATCTTTTGAAAGATATTTAATATTGTTGTTTGTTTAAATAATTTGGGCTTTTCTTTCACTAATCCTTCTGTAGACCTGCAGTATTTCTTCTTCACTTATGAAGCTTCGTTGCTCTAAGGCGTGAATTAATTCTTGACAAAGATTGATTGCTTTGTCAATCGGCACTTTTTCAACTTGATCACAGGCATCATCATCCGCACTGCTTTCATCCTTTTCTTCTGGATGCAAAACCCTCTGCATGATTTCTTCATCTGTCACTGCATGCACAATGGGAGCATCGTTGTCTATGTCCATGACTTCTGCGACATTGTCCTCATTCAATTCCTGCGCAGCTTTGCAAGTCAGCCCTCTTGCATAATCTAAAAGTTGAGCAATCATTGCTTTCTCGCTGGACACACGAAAGCCTTGAAAGTCCTGAGGAGCATCATCAGCATCATCGTCAGCAAACATAGTTGATGGCCAGATGTTATGCCAAGCATTGACCAAGGTGTCTGTAGTTACCAAGTTCCATGCATCCGC
Source organism: Squalus acanthias (assembly GCA_030390025.1). Taxonomy (NCBI): domain Eukaryota; kingdom Metazoa; phylum Chordata; class Chondrichthyes; order Squaliformes; family Squalidae; genus Squalus; species Squalus acanthias. The sequence goes on along the minus strand of CM059435.1, from coordinate 23,098,073 downwards.
AGCTGTTCATATGGCGTCCTTGATAGAGAAAGCTTTTGAGAATGCTTTTATTCCCATGCCTGTGTTCACAGCATTAAGTAAACACCTCATAAACTCGTTTTTGTACAGATACTTCATCGATCTCAAAATTCCTTGGTCCATTGGCTATATCAATGATGTAACATTTGGAGGTAAGTAGATTCCATGGACATTATCCTTTACCAAAAGCTCAGTATCGGGATGTGCTGAGCAATTGTCTAGCAGCAAGTATATTTTGCAGTTTTCCTCAAGGCCAGCTTCCGTGCGATGAGCACATGCCTGAGGGACAAAATTCTTCTCAAACCAGTTCAGAAAGATTACCCTGGTTACCCATGCTTTCCTATTGGCATAATAATGCACTGGCAATACTCTCAAACCCTTGAAACATCTTGGACGCTGGCTTCTCCCAATGACCATAAGCTTACACTTATGTGTCCCAGCCGCATTTGCAGTTGCAAGCAGAGTCAACCTATCCTTGGTGTCTTTAATACCTGCTGGCTGCGTTTCTTCTGCTGCTGCTAATGTCTTTCGCGGTACGTAGCGCCAAAACAGTGCTGTCTTATCAGCATTGTACATTTGCTCAGGTGAAAGGTTTTCATCAGCAATTAGTTTGATGAACTCATCAATATAATTTTCAGCTGCCTCATGATCTGCTGAGCCTTTCTCACCACATACTTTCAGTTGCCTGATGCCATGACACCTTTTAAATTTGGCTAGCCAACCAGAAGAGTACTTGCATGGAGTTTCAATCCCCAGTTGTGCATGGAATATTTTAGCTTGTTGCACCACCATTGGGCCAGACAAAGGAACCTTTTCACTTCGCCTCTGTCGCCACCATTCCATCACTGCTCGATCCAAATCACCACATTTCGGCTTATGCATACTTTTTCTCTTACTCATTTCCTTATGAACATCACTTTCCGCATAAAACTTCATGAGCTGTTCTTTCTGTTTTCTAATATCATAGATGGTGGCGAGTCCAACACCATACTCGTCACTCAATCTTCTCACTGAAGCACTTCTATCTAATCTCTGAAGTAACTCAACCTTCTTGGCAATTGAAAGTGAACTATGCTTCCTCTTTCCTTTATCTGAACCCGTTGGGGTATCTGTTGGCCTTTTTGACATGTTTGCAATGACAGCACAAATTCACAATCTTTACCTGTGCAGATCTTTAAATGGAGTCAGGTTGGGTGGGGTCTGATCATGGGATGTAGGTGGGTCAGCTGGGGTCTCAGCATGGGGCGTAGGTGGGTCACCTGGGGTTGAGTCTGGCTAAAGGGACTTGTGTGCTGTGCAGAGTTGATTCTGGCCGGGGACTTGCGCGCGGGAGCTTGGTTGGTTCTAGCCAAAGGGACTTGTGTGCTGTGCAGAGTTGATTCTGGCCAAAGGGACTTGTGTGCTGTGCAGAGTTGCTGCGGACCCAGGAGCAGCGGTGCGGTGACTGTGAAGACCTGGCCTGGAACAAGTAGGATTGACGTTTTTATTCTTGCAATTTTTGGCACTGTACAGTAGTTGGATTTCATTTTTTGACTTTTCACTGGGCCCAGCTGGCGGCGGAAACGGTTTGACAGGGTGTCCGGATTCCGGAACATTTTACGGATTCTGGACGACCCTGCCACCAATCGTCCCCGAGTCCGGATTCCGAAAGAGTCCGGATTCCGGAACTCCGGATTTTGGACGCTCAACCTGTACCATCTACAAGATGCACTGCAACAACTCGGCAAGGCTTCTTCAACAGCACCACCCAAACCCACGACCTTTACCACCTAGAAGGACAAGGGCAGCAGGCGCATAGGAACACCATCACCTGCAAGTTCCCCTCCAAGTTACACACCATTCTGACTTGGAAATATATCGTCATTCCTTCATTGTCGCTGGATCAAAATCCTGGAACTCCCTCCTAACAGTACTGTGGAAGTACCTTCACCACAAGGACTGCAGCGGTTCAAGAAGGCGGCTCACCACCACCTTCTCAAGGGCAATTAGGGATGGGCAATAAATGCTGGTCTTGCCAGCGACGCCCACATCCCATAAACAAATAAAAAGAAAGGCTGGTGAAGTTGGGGTTGTTCTCCTTAGAGCAGAGAAGGTTGAGAGGAGATTTGATAGAAGTGTTCAAAATCATGAGGGGTCTAGACAGAGTAGATATAGAGAGAAACTGTTCCCATTGGCGGAAGGGTCGAGAACCAGAGGACATAGATTTAAGGTGATTGGCAGAAGAACCAAAGGTGACATGAGGAAAAACTTTTTTATGCAGCGAGCGGTTAGGATCTGGAATACACTGCCTGAAAGTTGGGTGGAGCCAGATTCAATCGTGGCTTTCAAAAGGGAATTGGATAAGTACGTGAAGGAAAAAAATTTGTAGGGCTACGGGGAAAGGGCAGGGAAATGGGACTAGCTGAAGTGCTCTTGCAGAGAGCCGGCACAGGCTCGACGGGCCAAATGGCCTCCTTCTGTGCTGTAACCATTCTATGATTCTATGATTATGAAGATTTCACCAGCTGGGACTGTTGAAACCCTCCCCTCACAAACTGAAAAAGAAAGCACTGTAATTGGAAGTAAATGAGGGACATAAAAAAACTGGAAGAGTATCAACTGTACAAATGGCACATATTTCCTGTACGAACAGCACAAGCTTCTTGTACCAAAGATCTACATCTTCTGTATCCACGACAAAAGAACCTGCCTCCTGCATGGACACAGTGGACACATCCTGTGCAAATCATTTATGTTTTCTTTGTAAACCATGCAGGGGATTGAAATTGCATAGTGCAATATCAGTGACAAATGCATTAATGTGTTTGTATAACATTTTTAATAGAGCTGCTAACCTGCTTAAAATAATGGGTTACTGCCTTCATTTAAATAGTGGATCAAGAAATTTCATGTGACATGTTAACACATTCATTACCAATATCACACAGCACTACATAAACCCCTAAGCTCCGATTTTAATTGGGAGCGGAAATCGGGAACGTGGGCGGGTAGAAACAAGGGGAGTGCCAACTCCCCCACGGCCTCGGCAGCATTACTCCCAGGCCTCATCTGCATGCCACCAGTCAGCTGTCCTGAAATAGGCAGGAAGCGGCAGCTGACCAGCAGGTGGGAACGGAATTTCGGGTGGCAGGAGGGCACTGCCTGGCACCAAAGGAACCCTCACTGGCAACAAGGTAAGTTGCAGGGAATGGGTTTCAGGAGGGTCTCGTGGGTGGGAATGGTGGGGGGTGGGGAAGCCTGAGGCAGGAAAGTGCTCCTCCTGGCCCCACAAGGAAATTAAAAAAAAACTTACTTTAAATGGCCTCTTCTGATCCGGATCCTCTTCCCGCTGTCTTTACCTGGTGAGAAAGCCACAACAGCTTCCCCATTCAGGCCACAGTTAAAATTCTAGTCAGGGCCCCTTGACGTCATCAGGCCTCAATCTGCATATTTAAAGTATGACCTCGCTGGCTTTGGGCAGTTGCCCTTGCCGCCTGCTCAGAAGAGCAGGTTAAAAAAGAGAAGACAGCGGGAACAGTGCAGGAAGTCAGTGGTAAGTCACCAGGACAATTTTAACTGCATGCTTGCTTGGTTTCGGCCGGGTGGGTAGGGTTAAAATCACCCCTCTAATCTATTTTGGTAAAATAAAATCCTACATGGTCCTAAAAGGACTAATTTAAAAAGAACTTAAAAACAGGAACCACAGTTTTGATGGGCAACCACACTGGATGTTCCCCTAATAAATTATCCAGCAGTATACTTCAGCAGGAAATGTGCTATTACATTGTGGTTTCTTTATCTTTTGTTGGTTAATAATCTGACAAGCAGTCCTCTAACAGAATAACAGAAAAACTAGAGGAGGTAGTGTTAGAGTATGCAACTCACTAGAAGGCGTTGATATGCTACTGATGTAGAATACCTCTGCATTCATTTATAGCTGTGCCATCAGCTTATTAGAGTAGAAGAATCATTCATGCAGAAGAACTAAACCTAGCCTAATTCCTCTCAGGCAAAGAAGAAAACCCACAACCGGAAAGCTGTGTCATTCTCAAGTGAGCAGGCACAATGCCAAATCCTGAACTGCAATTTTTTTTTTCTTCTATGTCCAACTGACTTTAAATACCTCCCTCCACTCCTTCCTCCCACTATGGTTTGCAATATTAATTTTAATTGAGCTGGGCTAAACAGCTAAGTCAGATGCCTGCTGTGAAATTTTCATTAGAATCCTAATAGAAAATGGTACAAAACAACTGTCAAACTTGTTTGCTCCATAACACTCCCTCTTCCCCTCCCCAAATGCCTGGTCTGACAATGCAAGTCAGACTCCAGTGGAAACTAAATGTCACTTTGACATACGAGAGTCTTTATCATGCCAGAACTGTGTGGGTATTGTCTGCAATGCATGTTGTTCTGAGGGAACTCTGCTTGCAAATTGCTCTGAGTGCTAAGACCTGGAGACAGTACCCACGAGAGATAATCTATCACTTCCAGAATGCCTTATAGACACCTGCACTCTGTGCTGGGAGCAAGTGCTCATGGGTTCTGATGAGGAACCGATATATTGAAATAGTATTCAGGCCAAGTCTTAAGAGACCCTCTAATGTCACAGGCCAGCTCTCCAATGAAAGCCCACCATTATACTAGAACAATTAAATAATGACAGTGTTGTAATTCACTGCAGTTATCCATTTATTTTGGCATGATAAACCTAAAGCTTGTAGGACATTAATAAACCTGTCATGCATTATGGTCCTCCCACTCTGTTCTGCAAGCTGTTTATTTATTCATTGATGCAGATGCAGTTTTGCATAATTTACCCTTTTTAGGGCTACAGTAGTATTTCTGCACCAAAAAACAAACGAGACAGAAATATGTTACGATTCTCTAATTCCATTTGACAATGGTCCGCATTAAAATTGATGTAATATCAGCTCTGTAGCTGTTTTATTATTGAAAATGTAGTTGGACTTTGAAAGCTACAAAATATTTTTAACACAACAAATTCATAGAAATAGTCCAATCATTATTTTATTATTGTTTTTCTTTATGCCAGTTTTTTGTTAAAAGTAACATCAATATATAAAACAAAATGAGTAACAGGCTCTTGCTCCGCTTTCTACTGGTTTTCACTGTCTGAAAAATGTGTTATGAAGTATAGGGGCTAGACTCGTAACAGTCTCATTTTTTATTCAACCCCAGACATGCTGACAACGTAAAGTGATTTCCTTGGCTTGGCCTTAACATCAGTGGTTGCAGTTGCTAATTCCTTCACTGTACTTGCCACAATGTCCCTCAGGGGTGGTCCAACCTTTTCACTGACTCTGCACCCTGGGATTAAGTTGGTTTATCCCTCTGAGAGGCAGCACGAGCAAGTCTTCATGCCTGCAGAAGAGCTGGCATTGCCATGGTAACTGAGCTCCTTTCCGCAGCACAGCCAATGAGAAGCTCTGAAGAACTAACAGTGAAAGATGTCCTTGGCTGTCAGACCAGGCCTCGGGTCTTTCCTCCGTGATGATTTTCAATCTGGATTACTGACCTCCCCCTTCAAATTTTCCACTGAGATATGACTGGTCATATAAATGGGTAATGCTCACACTGAGCTCACAGCCTGCCAGCTACTGTAACTCAGACAAGACACAGCTAGCAGTGAATGGAAGAAAACACATTACAATCCAGTACAATATCGCCACTTTTTTTTAAAATCCCTACATCCCGAATAACCTCAGTAATTTAAATTTTATAGTAAACACTTTGACACACATTTCTTGTAAAAGACCAGCTCTTTCTCAATTTTCTGTCCTCAAAATTCAAATATTTTTTCAAATCTTATGATTTTATAATTTATTTTTAAGCAGATTTTCTATCCTCTCTTTAGATAAACCCCACGCCACATTTTATCCACAAGCCAAAAGGGTGGGCAGGCAACTTGCACTCTTGCCAATAATACTGCGGGAGGGGGAGCAAGAGCAACGCAGGATGACTCACCCCATTATTTGCCCTCATTCCTTATGGGGAAGTGCACAGGCCAGAAAATCTGGTGATGGAAGTGTGGTGGGGTGAGATTTCCACCCATATGTTTAGCCTCCCCATGACTCTCTCCCAAATCCTGTGGATGGGGTCATTTAAATATTCAAGGTCCTGTAACAGGCACAACAGGAGCACCAACCCGTTTTTCCAGCAGAAAGTTTGGTGCTTTTCTGAGGGGTGGGGGTAGGGGATTTTAACCTAAAAAAAAAGGGGTGGGAAGTTAAAGTGTTAAAAATCTGAATCCCGACCAGAACTTGCCTCCAACCCGCCCATTCTGGTCTTGACGGAGAGCGGGCAACCAACCCGCTCCTAGGAGGCGGGTCGACCATTTAAATATTAGAACGAGGCTGGAATCCTCAGTATTAGCCTCGATGTTGAATTTAACTTTAGCTGGTCGGGTTTTGCAGGCCTCGTGAAACCCGCCAGCTAATGCAAGGCGAGGACTGCTGGATCCAGGAGGCAAATGCCTTTATACTTACCTCCTGAATCCAACGTCCCTACCTAACCCATTCCCCCGCGATCGGAGACCCATCCCCTCACGATGGCTCTGGTCCACCCCGCTCCGGCCTCCCCCTCCACCCTCCCAGGCCCCAGATACCTGTGATGAGGCCTACCCCGCACCTCATGCTCCTCTGGCCCCCGGTCGTTGCCGACCCCCCCAACCACTCTCCCTCCCCACCCCACCGATCCTCACCTACCCCCACCAACACCCTACTCCTCCAGCTGCCGATCGTTCCCCAACACCCTCCCCGCATGCTGGCCCCCGATCCACAACCGACCTCCCCCCAACCCCCACCCGGCCCAGGTCCTCCCCGTGCTCCTCTGTCTGCCCCCTGGCCCCCACACGATCGATCCCTCCCTCCCACCTCTCAGCAGTCTAGTGCCACAGGCCTACCCACCCAGAGCCAGCCAGCCTCTCAATCTGGCTGGTTGCAGTTGGGAAACAGGCTTCCCATGCAAATCTGGCCATGTCGTTAAATTTGGCAGGTCCTGCGGGAAACCTGTTCTCCCAGGTTCCCGATGGCCTCAGAGTACCCTGCTCCCAACCCGCCTTCCCCATTAAAATTCAGCCCTGTGACTCCCCTCCCAACATCACTGGATTTCTACATCATGTGGGTGAAATTGGTCTGTGCCAGTAGCACAAAACGGGCTCATAAGTTTGACACGGTGCCTGAATTTCTTTTCCATTGAAGTGGTGGTGGCAAATATTGTATTCTGAAGCAATGGAGGGAACAGAAATGCAGATTTAGAAAAAGAGGCTATGGCAACTCAGCGATATAGAATAATGAAATGGATGGGGCACAGGTCCCATTTCCTTCCCCTTCACCCCCGCCCCCCACTCCCCATTCTCAATGGGCAACCTTTGCATAGTCAAAACAGACAGTGTGTACATGTAAAGCACAATACTTACAAGATTCAAAGCCATTTGAACACTACCTTTGCTGGACAACCTTATTAATTCATCCAGCTTAATCAACTAAGTTCACATGATAGTCAGCTTGGAACTGTCCCATTATGGGTTCAAGCTCTCAAACAATTGAGCTTTTGGAGTCAAGATAGGACCTGAATTGAAAATGCTTGAAAATTATGTGCAGCTTTGTTATGTTTCACCTATTGCACTCCACCAAAGTTGTGAGTTTTAAAGGGCTGGAATAAAATATGCAAATTTACTGGGCTTTTGACAAAACCACAGTCATAAATTGAAATAGCTGTATTGCCTACGGTAAAATTTAGAAAAAGATACCAGGGAAACATCTGACGAAACGTGCTAAACCTAGTGTGTGGCCAAATTCAATACTGTACAAATACAAGTAACACTACGGGGGAAAAATTGGGTGGCACCCATTTTGGGGCATTAACGTCACCGGGGCACTAAATTCAGTAGTAGTGCCACAAGCAGGAGGGGCCTCGCGCTGTGTGTACCGGGACCCTGCTGAACCACCAGGGAGCGGGGTGCTGTGAAAACAGCCCGGCACCCCGCATTAAAAAGTGAAAGGGGGCAAAATAAAAATGGCCGCCTGACACCTGCCCTTTTAGTAGCGCCGCCGCCGCTGCAAATACGCCCCCTGATCCTGTCGGACATATCGTCCGGCGATAGGTCAGGGGGCGCAAGGGAAGTTTGCGGCCGGGGCGCAAGCGGGGCGCTGCACATGGCGATTACGTCATCGGCAACGACGCAGCGGGCTACCGGTTACCACCGCCGCTAACCTCCCGCTGAATTTCGCAGGAGGCGTTAGCGGCGCCACGCCGGGCTCTAGGGGATTTGCACTCAGTTAACCCCCCCCGGGGGTGCTAACGAGAGGCGCATACCAACCCAATTTTTCCCCCTACATGTTTTGTAACCATTGCTGAAATGGGATCTCTCTGTCTCTTTATCCCAAATACAGGATACCCTTGCTTTTATACATGTGTGCACCCACACAAACTGAGTTGACACTGGGATTTTGCTGGAATAGAAGCCCCTTCATGTGACGCCCATACAAAATTAGGATATTCCTCTTAGGAAATTCCTGATTTAAGCTGAAAAAGTCCCCGATGTGCAACATTGTTATGTCATGCTGATTAAGCTTACAATATAGCGTAGGGAGAATTTCATGAGCTTGAAGCCTCACTTGAAAGGTGCAGCAATCGGAAAATCGTGTACAGAGTGTGGTAATCCAATGCTCTGTATGATCAAGTTCACTCCACGTTCTATCATTGTGTTTAGTAATTTGCGACGCTTCAAATTTTCTGGTGAAATCAGGAGAGCTGTAAATTGGCTGTGCTGATCCCTGCACCCAATTTTCCCATCCATGCTTCATTGAGCAAGGTTCTGCACTGGCAATGAAACCTTTCAAAATGACCCCTAAGTACAGGAAACTCTTTGGTATCCGGCACCGACGGGACCGGCGTGGTGCCGGTTGATCGAAAGTTCCGGATAACGGAGAGTTATATCTACCGAGGCTATTTTTAACATAAAAAAATCAAGAAATGTGCAGCGTACAGTATTTGGTTACTCAGCTACAGAATGTTGTGTTAAATGGATGGTGGAAGATGCTTGATTAAGTACAGTACTGCCAGTTGAGGGTAATCCATAACTCTTTAATTACTTAACAGTAAGTGAGACTCCCGGCAGCGCGGGAGAATCAGACTCCTGTTACTGCAGTGATCGGACTTCCGACAGCGCCAGGAGGCCGAGTAGTGGCACTTTGGAGAACTACCCCCACTGACTAACTCGGCGTTCGCGGGAGACTCGGACTCGGACTCGGCAACATTGCCGGTTATTTGAGAGGAGTTTTCGGAGTACTCGGCGTTCGCGGGAGACTCGGACTCGGACTCGGCAACATTGCCGGTTATTTGAGAGGAGTTTTCGGAGTACTCGGCGTTCACGGGAGACTCGGACTCGGACTCGGCAACATTGCCGGTTATTTGAGAGGAGTTTTCGGAGTATGAATTTTGCCGGTTAAGAGAGAATTCCGGATATTTAGGTGCCGGTTAAACAAGAGTTTCCTGTAAGTAGTGGGAAACAAATTCTGAAAACAACATAGCAATAGGAGATATGACTTCCAGCTAAATAGCTTCAGACCTACTTCCAACTGAAATACATCACAATTAAAATTCTTCTTCAGAACAGCTGCTGAAAAAACCCTTGTGGATTTATAACTCTTCAGTAACTCTATATAAAACTGACCCTATAGTTGTTAAAAAGATACAACAGGGTCGATCGATCTTAACTCCATTTGCCAGGCGGGAACTGAGAGGTAGCGCCCCATTCCTGATCCAATCCCACCCATCACTATTTTGCCCAGGGCCATTACAAGGGTGGCCCAGGTGCCCACTTGAATTCGGTGGGAGCCTCATTAAATATGCAAATAGGTCCTATGACATAAATAAGACCTCGATTGCAATTTTGAGGTACAAATGGGCAGAGCATGCGGCATACATGCTCCATCCTTAAAGGATCGCTGGAGGCCATTCACAAAACAGACCAGAAAATAATTAAAAAATGAAGGCTGCTGCCAGCCCATCCCAGGCCTCACGCCCTGGGCTCCGACTGCCAGCTACCTCAGCATGGGCACCTGGCCGAATCCTCGTCCTCCCAGAACCAGTTAGCGGCAGCGTGCTGCCCATTTGGCACCTACAGCTTGCTGGAGCAATGGAAATGAAGCCCAAGCCTCCAAGTGGCTCGGGCCTTCCGCCAGTAAGAATGGATGGGCGGGAGGCCATTCTCTGCCAATAAATGGGCCGTAATAACTCAAAAAACTGCTTTTACTTTCTAACGAGCAGATGTTTTGAATTTACACTTTTGTTTCAAATATTGTTTAATGAATACTATTACAGAGAAGAATGATACAACAGTATATTACATGGAGTGACCTTAATTACCAATGTACTGCTGTGGTGTTGGGCACTGATTTCCACTTTAGTCTGTTCACATATTCTCAATTGTTAATCTTCACCTGACCATCAGGGAGGGAGTTACCAAGAGGACATTAAGCACATTTCCACTGCAGTATCAGCAGAGCTACCAGAGCTGTGTGAGCATCTATCCACCCCGTGTTGACATAAGAACTGTACATAATGTGGGCATGAGGGAAGACAGGTCAATAGCACTTTTACATTTGAAGCTGATAAATGTGCAGTGTCTCCGCCATTGGTCACTTGATCCCACAAACAAGTGACTCTCCACTGCTGTTAGATTTGCCATTTCTGCTGCAGCATGGTGCCTAATGGAGACTGGCACTTTAGAAATCTATTTGTTACATTAAATGATATGGTCATAAATGGGAGAAAGCAGTGCTCATAGGCAGATATAGCATTGCTTCTCCCAAGACCCCAGTGCTTGAATATCAAAGTAACTTTTAAAGAGAAATTAACCAAATAAGGAAAGGTGCAAAAGACACAATGCCTCCTTTATTAGTGAGGCTTTCTGTGAAGAATGCAACCAGCTTAATAATCCATGGCACTTAAATAATGGGCCAGATTTTGCTGTAGCAGGGCATCCAACAACTTCTGCCATTAGCTACACTTGCCCCTGCACTTTTCAGTTCAAAACAATTTTTCCCACTAAATTGCTGAAAGTGCAAGCTGATAACAGCGCAGCGAGGAAACAGGGCAACTAACTGTGTATCTCCGTAACCAATCAAATTGAAGGATTGAGAAATAAACAGAGGAAGGACGGAAAATGAAGTATAAATTAGAGTGGGTGAATTCAATGTCAAATCAGGTACAGAAAGAGAAATAAAGAGAGGGAAAGAAAGATTGGATTAAGAGAGAGAAAAAAAGAGACAGAAAGGAAAAGTAAAAAAAATTAAAACATTTAAAATTTGACATTATTAAGATCTCCAACAACAATTAATACTTGAAGGAATGAGACGCCACACTTATAATATTTAATTTTCCGTGCCAGAGAGGTTGATTGGCAGTAAATAACAATTATGTCGTTAAAAGGATACCTACGCTTGTAATGCCAAGACTTAACTTTCTGTAGGGAGTTTAGTTTGTATCTACCGCACAAATACAGCAACTTCATGCCATTCAATGCATTTCAATGGTGTGACAATCAGCAAAATGCCATTTTCGCGAAGCTAACGATAGAGCGGCGCAACTCGGACAACAACTTTTGGATATTGGTATTTAACCGCGCATCTGGTCCTCGCTTGAAATTGCTGTACCATTTACGCATAAATAACAGCGAGCACCATTAGCCTCACTGTTATTTTTACAGAAAAATCTGGCCCAATTAGTTTCTAAGAATACACAATAAAATAACACCTTTGTGAGTAGAATTACCTTATCATTAAATAGAAAAGGTAGTCTCACACAACTCTGATAATCCAGCAACACCAAGCTTTCAAAATGTAGCATTTAATGCAACAAACAGATTCTTAAAATATTCAATTTTCTCCCTGGAAGTAGTCCCATCAGATCCAGGTCAAGTCTTATAATTTCACAATATAATAACGAATGATCCTGGGTACAAAGGTTAATTTATAAGTTACACCTTCAGTACTGCAAAACATTTTAGCATTAATTACAGCATGATCCTAGCAATGGCCAACACATTGTACAGTACTGCTATTATCCATGGTTTCAAATCATTCTTGTAAAAGCCCAAGGAAGCTTAACAACTGGACCATCAAGCAGATAAAATGAAGAGTTTTACAGCTCATTTCTGTCAGACTAGAAATATAGCTTCAAAACCACAAGAACAAAGAGCTCACAAAATCAAAGGGCAGGAGAATTAAGAGATGAAGTTCCTCTTTTAACAAAACCAGGTGAAGGCCTGTTTTATTCTTTGTAATTAATTATCCAGTAAGAAAGTTGTATTCTCGGAAATTGACAATTTTAAAACTCCACATTTTTTAAATTCATTTTCGGGATGTGGGCGTCGCTGCTAAAACCTACATTTATTGTCCGTCCTTAGTTGCCCTGAGAAGGTTGTGGTGGGCCTACGTATTGAACTGCTAGTGATTTGATACAACCGAGTGGCAGGCAGTTAAGAGTCAACCACATTGGTATGGGACTGGAGTCACATATACCTTCCCAGACCAGGTAAGGACGGCAGGTTTCCTTCCCTAAAAGGACATTAATGAACTAGTTGGGCTTTTACGATATTCCAACAGATTTATGGTCACTTTTATGGATAACTTTTCATTTCCAGATTCTTTTAAAAACTGAATTAAAATTCTCAAACGTGTTACCGGAATTATTAGTCCATCTTCTGGATTACTAGTCGAGCATCATAACCACTACGCTACCGTACCCCTTATAACCACTACACTACTGTACCCATTATAAACACTGCATAACAGTACCCCTTATAACCAGAACACTACCGCACTCCTTATAACCACTACATTACCGTACCCATTATAACCAGAACACTACCGCACCATTATAAGCACTACACTACCGTACCCATTATAAGCACTACACTACCGTACCCATTATAAGCACTACACTACCGTACCCATTATAACCAGAACACTACCGCACCATTATAAGCACTACACTACCATACCCATTATAAGCACTACACTACAGTACCCCTTATAACCAGAACACCACCGCACCCCTTATAACCAGTACACTACCGTACCTTACTCCACATTTTTGCAATTTCATTAGCGGGATATTAATTACAGAGAAAATCAAGTATTCTCCTGTTTTTCATTAAAAAGAGGAATTTCACTCAAATCTGAAACTTACTTGTACGAAACAAAAGAGAGAAAGCCCTAAAAGACTGTCAGGCATGTCTTAGAATAAATGCTAACAATATGGAAATCATAGAACAAGCAATCACATATAATTGCAGTCAATTTGTTTGTTGTAAAAACTCTTTCAACGAAAGCCACATGTTCTGTTATCCAGACCTCAGTGACCATATACTATAGCACAATACTCAATGTGATGTATATGCCATTGAATAATGTGCTTCCACGTTATTGCCCTGTATAAACACCCTTACTTGATGTCAGAATGGATTTCCCCAATATTATTAACCGTAATACCACCACCTTCACTATTCAACAAATCAGAAGAACAGATCCATTCATTTATCATTTGTTGAACAGCCTCCACAGCACCAGCACATAGAATTACGCAGAAGTAACAACATGGAAACAGCCCTACCAGTCTGTGTTGCTGTTTATCTTCCACATGAGCAGTAGTCCTAATCCCATGTACCCACCCTGTTTCCATATCCCTTTATCTCACTTTCCTTCAACCACCTAACCTATTCTTAAATGGTGAAATATTCTCTGTTTCAATCACTTACTCTGCTGTTGCATTCCACAGCCTCACAGCACTCTCTGTAAAAACATTTCTCCTGCTCTCTGTCCTAAATCTTTTACATTTAATCTTATATCTATGTCTTCTCATTCTAGACCCATCAACTACTGGAAACAATCTGTTTCTATCTACTCTGTTCCATCCCTTCATAATTTTAAACACAGCTGTCAAATCAAACTGTAATCTCCTCTGATCTAATGAAAACTGTCCCAATTTTTCAAGTCTTTCTTCATATTTGTACTTCCTCGCATCAGACACCATGTTAATGAATCTGCATTGTCCCCTCTCTATTGCCTCAACATCCTTGCTAAAGTGTGTAGCCCAAAAGTGTACACACTACTCCAAACTGTGGTCTTAGAGGTTTTATATAGATTCACCGATACATCTTGACTTTTGTATTCTATACTTCTTTCCATAAAACCCAGTATCCAATTAGCTTTTTATGGCCTTGTCCACTTGAGGTGCTGCATTTAATGTCTTAATATTGACCCAGTATTCCTAGAAAGGTTTTTATTAATACTTTTGATGCAGAATAAAAAAAAGAGATCTGTACAGTTGTCACACCAAATAGCATGGGTAGCCCTTTAAGAGTTAAAATTAATTATTTAGCCATTAATGCACTAAATGCTTGGCCAACAAATTGTACTCAAGGGAGAAAGAATTCATGCAAAACTGTGACAGAATATAAATTATGCAAAATAGTCTGATTCGTTTACTCTGTTCCCATGCAGAATAACTTTGTCCAATAACTAACACATTTACGATGTGCAGGATAGCTTTCATATCCTGCATGGGTCAAAGGGCACTCAACAAAATATCGCCACCTCGAACCAGTCACCTTCTGCACAATCTCAACTGAAAAGCCTCCATTTCATTACCGGTGGGTGAAAGATACCAAAACACTTCATTCATTGCTAACAAAAAGGGTTATGGAATAAATGGGTCATTAAATAGAAACACTCCCATTTTTTCCCCTTATTGCAGCCCCAGAAAATTCTGCCGTCAAATATAAATCCTTGGTCTCCTGCAGCCTGCAAGTTAAACAATCCCTATAGCTAACCTAAAAAATGCCTTGACTAAGTCTGTAGCATAAAATGAGTAAGAATTCATGTTTACTAAATACATCACATACATTAACTGCAGATAACCTCACCAACAAATGCCTGATCAAAATAAAAGGCCAATTCTGTGTTGCCTCGCTCCCAGCAAGTACCGTTGCAGGTGCACGGCCCTTCCCTAATGAACATAAAATGATGGACTGTGTGCCTACAATGTGCTCCTTGCCAATGTACCTCCCCCACTGGGCTCAGGGCTCAAATAACTTTGTGCGAAACCAAAAGCACACAATGGGTCCAGTTCATGCATGTACTGTGACCAGCAAGACAGAAACCCAGTAACATAACCCACCAGAGCCACTTTTGTTGCACCTTGCTCGGTCAAGCAATAAAGTTATGATAAAAGCAGAAAATACTGGAAATGCACAGCAGGTCAGCCAGCTGAGATAAAAAGGACAGGTTAATGTTTCAGATGGGGACCCTTTGGCAGAACTGGTCTCCATCTGAAAGAACTTGTCTTTTCTCTTTTACACCATTTTAGGGTTTTTTTAATTTTAGATTTCCAGCATTGGCAGTTCCCCCCCCTCCCCGCTTTTTATCAGTGCTGCTAGTGATTTAGGGTAAATTTTCTAATGCAACATGGAGCCTCACCCATTCGGAGGGCAAAATTGGGAATTTAAGTTTCCCAATATTCGCTCATAGTGGGTAAGGCTTTATGTCAGAACTGCATATCGTAAAATTTACACTACAAAGTGAAGTATTCTGATCATAGCAGATATCATGAGGTGGATCAAGCTAATCCAGTCTATTTAAAAGCACCCCTTACTTCACTTCTATAATTATACACTTTCATTCAGTTTAAGAACCAGGGAAGGTGCCAACATATCCAGGATGATTTAACAACCGGATTTAAATGCAGCATAATGCTCCAGAGGGCAGAATTCTTGATACCAGTATTCTGGGAGATTCTCTCACTGCTAACTTACCTGAGGAAGGAGCGAAAGCTCCGAAAGCTTGTAAAATTAAATAAATCTGTTGGACTATAACCTGGTGTTGTGCGACTTCTCATTTTTGAAATAGAGTGGGAAGAGGCTCGTATGGAGCATAAACACCGGCACAGACCAGTTGGACCGAATGGCCTGTTTCTGTGCTGTAAATTCCATGTAATTCTATGTAAAAGAATATCAATTGATTAGCCTTATAAATTATACCCTCTATATAATCCTGTCTGGGACAGAGCAAACAAAAAATATATATCAAGAGAGTATGCTATACAGAACACGTTGTATGGTTTCTCCATTAAGGAGAGCACTCTGGCTAAGAATTATATTAGAATGTTACAAAGCATTACAGTATTCAGATCCCAAGCTAACAATGTCCTAAACAATGAAGTAAATATCAATTTTGCAGAATGTTCCTTAGTGTAAACATGAACTACAATCTCAGATATTCAAGAAGGAACTGCTTTTCAGTGAACCCATTTTTCACTGTAGTTGTAAAATCTACTGCAAATTACTTTGCTTCTATATAAGTCAGCTTTCCATTGCACAGTATTGATGACTTCAAAAATGACAATCAAATTTCAGTCTGGCTAATATTTTTGTTGCCCTTTCATCCAAGTCAGCTAATGAATTTTGTGATATCGCAGGGTGTATATTTTATATTAAAATATTTTTTAAATGGCCAGAGGTTTCGCATTTTGCATCCTTGCTCCATACTTCTGCATGAGATTATATTTAAATCGCAGCAAGAACACTGGCCTGAATTACACTATAAAACTTTAGTGTTGGTGCAAAATGAAACTACTTCACAACAAACCTAGCGCTTTAGTGTAAATACACCCTTAGTTTCACTTTCCTTTGGCCATTATATGTACCTCAACCGAGGAGGAGTTTCAAATATTAAGGCAGCAACACCAGTATGCTGGAGATTACACATGTGTTAGGGAAGTCCCTATATATGGTATAGGTTAGGCAAATGCTATGTACAGAGAGGATTACTGCACATCACTGCAGGTAACATTCATGCCACGTAAGTGCCAGGTAATGACAATCTTCAATAAGTAAAAGAATGAACTTGCATTTCTATAGCGCCTTTCATGATCTCAGATCGTCCCAAAGCGCTTCACAGCCAATTAAGTACTTTTGAAGTGTTACTGTTGTAGCAGCAAAGTTACGCACAGCAAGGTTTCTACAGACATCTATGAAATAAATCTGTTTTAGTGATATTGGTTAGCCAGGGTATCAGGAGAATTCCCTTGCTCTTCTTTGAATAGTGTCATGCAATTTTTTATGTTCACCGGAGAGGGCAGACAGAGCTTTGGTTTAACGTCTCATCAGAAAGACAGCATTTCAACAGTGCAGCACTCCCTCAGTACTGTCAGCCTAGATTATATGCTCAAGTCTCTGGAGTGGGCCTTGAACCCACATACTTCTAACTACCAATGAGCCAAAGTTGGCACATTTAAGTAAAAGCTCAACCACATACCTCTGACAACACCACCATTGTTGAGTTCCTCTACCATCAATATCTTGGGCAGCACCACGGATCAGAAACTTAAGTTCACAAGCCACACCCACAACATGGCTACAAGGGCAGAACAGAGATGTAGGGCTGGATTTTGTCTTGGGGTCGGGTTGGGGTCGTGTTACCCACATTTCGTGTTCCCCCCCCCCCGACTGCAGATTAATGTGGATGAATGATGCAATTTTGACTTAATTGGGCAATTGAGTTCCAGCATGTGGGAACCCATGAACCAATTAGTGGTTTCAGTCTGAAAGTCGCCTCTGATGATGTCATCATTGCAGGTCAGAGACTGCCTGCCTGGTCTCAGTGACTGCCTGGCTTTTGGCGTGAGTGGACCTGGATGCAAAATGAGCAGCAACTCAGAGAGAGAGAGAGAGAGAGAGAGAGAGAGCGAGCGAGCGAATTTTTTTTGCAACCAAGTCCTCCCAGGCAGTCTCTGAAGATATTCAATGCAGCAGTGACTTTCAGACCTCATACTACTACTACCTTCATCACAATACCACTACTACCTTCATCACATCTCAGTTGTAATAGTGGACCTGCAGCTGATAGTCAGCTATCCACTTGTGCTCCCACCAGGTTTCACTGGCGTGTTTCACATCAGGCGTACTTCACGTGGGAAAAGGGTTAAACTAGCTAAAACGTTTCAAAATGGCATTACAGAGCCAATTTAGGGCTTGTTAAGGGCTTTAATGGCCTCTCCCGCCTCTTGGAGGCGCGACAGAGTCGGGAACCCCGCGATCGATGTTGTCAAAATTGCGTGGAGGCGGGATGGGGTCGGGACCCCCGACCCCGCAACTTTAACCCCCCACACGCCTCCAAACCCGACTCCACGGGTCATTGAAAATCCAGCCCGTAGAGTTTCCGCTTGTTTCCACTAGTAATATCAGCGCAATCCGGTGAATCGGCCAAGCCAGCGCAAAAGATCTGGGAATTTTAAACGTAAGTGAGTTACGCCCAAAACCACTTACGTTCGCGTTTTCCATGATCTTTTACGCTGGTTCAAGATTCAATTCGCCGGGTCAGTCCCCACCCACAAAACTGGCCATGCCCCCAGGTCGAAATTGCGAGATTTCGCCAATTGCGCTGGTTCGGGAAGGCTCTTCAAATTGCACATATTTTCTTAGGTGCACAGGAACATTTAAAACGTTTTTTGACATCAACATATATTTCATTTGCTAAGAAACTGACTAGTGCACACCAATTAAACTATTAAATGGTTTAGTGTAGTTTTTTAAAGTCATTTTTAGTGATTTTAAATCAGGCTACTCACAGGTGGAGGAATGGATACTATTAAAATGCTTATTTTTGATGATAAACCCATTTTCAGCTGTATTAATAAAATTGCACCAGGTTACCACTCTTAAAAACATCAAGGAATACTTTTTAATGGAAAGAAAAAAAACTAATTACGTTCTATTACGCTGCCCGATTGCACTGATTCAGTGAAGATTTTGTGTTTGTGATTATGCAAATGAATATTATCGGAAGCTTGAACTGTAACCTTAACAGCGCGATTTTGAGCACATTTTGGACGCAATTTCCCGATTATGCCCAAAGTGAAAACTCTACCCCAGAACCTGGGCACTTTGCGATGAATGGCTCAATATCAGCGCCCTCCAAAATTCTCCACCATTTACTAGGCTCAAGTCAGGAAATATTCACCACTCTTCTGGATGAGTACAGCTGCAAGGATTCTCAAAAAGCTCAACAGCATCCAGGACAGAGCAGTCTACTTGACTGACTCCCCTGCTAGCCTCCATGACTGATACACTGTGGCTGTAGCACATACTATCAACAAGATGCACTGCAGCAACTCACCAAATTTAGTTTGACAGCACTTCAAAGATCAGTGACCTCTATCATCAAGGAGGATAAGACCAGGAATATCATGGGAGCACCATCATCTCCAAGTCACACACCATCCTGACTTGGGAAATTATTGTCGGCATTGTGTCAAAATTGTGGAAGCATCATCACCACAAGGACCACAGCAGTTCAAGAAAGGAGCTCACCACCACCGTCTAAAGTATTGGCAATAAAAACAGCCTTGCTAGCCCTGTCCACATTGTGAAGAACATTTTTTTTAAAAAGCTTTGCATAAAGGGGAGAATTAACATGGGTGGGACATACTTTTAATGTGAAGTACACTCCCACAAGTATCATGAAAAAAAGTTATAAACGTGCCCGCTCCTTGAAACAGTGTTTCTTGATTTATATGATGTAAAAGCATCATAAAATCCCAAACACATGGTTGGAAAAAGACCAATCGAATGGTTTGTCCAGTGAATCCATCGTCAGCTAGCTGCTGTATCTAATTGAAGATTGGTAGCCCCTTATTGGCCAGATATTCATTGCAGTATTTGAGAATAAATTTAAAACAACTTACATTTATATAGCACCTTTAACGTAATAAAACCCACTGCTAAAGACTGGCTGACAATGGGTAAAATGGTGAGAGATTTCTGGTGACCTAAAAGAGTCATGGCTGGGTTGGGAGAAGAGGCTGACAGGTGGGAATGCAGTGAAGTAGGGCATCTGATGGTTGATAAGGAACTAATGGCCCATTTGCCTCATCCCCTCCTTCTTGAGGCTGCCAGAACCTATCATTTCCACCCCCCCCCCCGCATAGATCCTAGCCACCCCCAATGCATCTGGACCCTCCTCTCTAGTTGTCCTGGATCCAAGGAATGCCCTCCTCAGGTCTCTTCCAACCCCCCGCCCCCAATCTCTGGGTTCCTCTCCCCAGTGTTCCCTGATTCCAGGACTATTGCCAATATTTGCAAGCTTTAAGACCCCCCTTCCCAATGTTTCCAGATTCTAGGACCTTTTTGCAGTGATTCCAAATCCTGGGATTATTAACCAGTGCTCCAAGAACCCCTCTCTACACACTAGTAGTGCCAGATCCCAGGCCCACTTTCCAGTGCTCCAAAATCTAACTAAGGGTCACCTCAATGCTAATAAATCAGTATCCTCAATACTACTACTTGGCTACCACCTCTATTCTTGAAAACCTCTGATTCACTGTGAGGAACACCATGGAATATCAGCTGGTACAAATGCTAGACATAAGACTTTTAACGTATCGGTCACTCTTGAAACTGTAATATATGTGTGACATAGAACATAAGAAATAGGAGCAGGAGTAGGCCATTCGGCCCTTCAAGCCTGCTCCGCCATTCAATGAGATCATGGCTGATCTTCTGCCTCAACTCCATTCACCGGCCCTATCGCCATATTCCTGGATGCCCTTACTAGTCAGAAATCTATCAACTTCTGTTTTGAATATACCCAATGACTGAGCCTCCACAGCCCTCTGGGGTAGAGAATTCCAAATATTCACCACCCTCTGTGAAGAAATTTCTTCTCATCTCAGTCCTGAATGGCCTACCCTTTATCTTGAGGTTGTGGCCCCTGGTTCTTGACTCCCCAGCCAAGGGAAACATTCTCCCAGCATCCATCCTATCAAGCCCTGTAATAATTTTGTATACTTCAATGAGATCCCCTCTCATTCTTCTGAATTCAAGAGAATACAGGCCTAGTTTACTCAATCTCTTCTCATACGACAGTCCCGCCATCCCAGGAATCAATCTCGTGAGCCTTCGTTGCACTCCCTCTATGTAGTAGAAGAGTATGTAGTAGGTGCATCTCATTGGTTCTAATATCATATTCATAAAACAGCAACAAATTACACTGGAAAAATCTTTTTAAAAGCAGTACATATGGTCTTATTAAATCAGGCAAATTTCTCTGGGCACTGCATTTAGCCTCCAACTAGTTAGAACATTTGCCCATAGGGAGTACACTTTGTGCTCTTAAATGAACAGGGCAGACTAAACAGAAGTCCATCTTAGCAGTAGAAGGCTTTTCTTATACCAGTCCCTCTACACCTGTCAGGGCACAGCATATTATATAACATAGCCCTTATTATATGATACATTGTGCAATGCATGCCATAATGGTCCTATTGTTATAAAACAACATGTTGTCCGATTTACTGTGAGTGACGCCAGGGATCTGCTATTCGATTAAAAGGAGCTCCCCACTCTAATATTTCCCTTTAATCAACACTGTACATATGGTCTGTGCAGTATATATTGTATTTAAAATTGTTTAATCTGCACGATTTATAGGGATTACTTAATCTGCATCACATTTAGGATCTGTCCATTTTGCACTGGACATGAACCTGTTTAATTGGCACTCACTTAAGGACTATTTAATCTGCTCTGCACATCAGATTGAGTCCAAATCTGTCCTCATTAAGAGTCTAGGGTATTCTCTCTTTAAAGAGGTAGGAGAGAGAGAGAGAGAGAGAGAGGCATTGTTCCTCTATGTATATGGGTTAACACTTTCTGTATAATACCAACATTTTTTGGTGTTCGTCATCTGTGACTTGAACCAATGCAGACATCAAGATACAAAGGAAGAAAGGCTTTTTTGTTTGTGTGTTCCAATTTGGTCATTCCCTCGTGCTCTCGTGTTCAAGTTCCAGTGGAGGACGGTGTAGGTATGTCTTAGACCCCTGGCAGTTTAGTGGCAGTGTGCATCTGAGTTCCATGTCATTATGGCGAGTTGTTTTCTTTGCTTACTGATGCCTCAATATTCTGGATTCTCTCGCAGATTGTTTTGCTTAACTAAATGCTACACAGCAGAATAATGAGACTTAAGCAGAGCTGCCCACTGACGTCAAATCCTCATCACAGTACCAACGGATGAAAATTGCTTCAGGTCTAATACACAGAATTTGAACTCCTTAACTGCCAGTGAACCCATGAACTTGTGTTTATGTTAATTACAGCAGGTCTGCTCAGCCCTAGTAATTAAAGATTAAAGGAAAAGACCTTTGCTGCAAATACGAAGAGAGCTTACTCAGCTTGAATGCTCTAATAATGGGCCCTTTTAATTAACTGCTGGAAGATCAAATATGTCTTTTAAGTTGAATATGCAAATCTTTTACAATTTTTTATTTTTATTTATGTTTTTTAATTCATTTAATCTATTTTTGCAGACCTGCCCCCTCTGCTCTTCCCCCCCCCCCACCCCCCTCACACGCACACACATACAAAATGCAGCACTGTCTAGCCAAAAGCAATGGGAACTGATCTGCTTCTAGATCTCTGCTAATCTCAGCATTAATCTACTCACCAGGAGAGTGGGCAGACATTGACCTTCCCTCTGGGGGATGTGCCTAAACTCCACACTGTGTCTCCTCTGCAACACAGAGAGCATCAGGGTTGGTAGAAAGGCAATTTGTGGGCACACTTCAGAGTCCGACCACTCCATACCACATTGAAACCAGCTTGCAAATATCTTATTCAGCATTTAAGCTGTTACCTAGAGGGAGGGTTCGGAGTTAAAAACGGCATTCACATTGCAAGTTTAGTGTTTGTATGAAGTAGCCTCGGCTTTGCACCAGCGCTAAACTTGTAGATGCAAATTGGGTGTGAAGATTCAAGATGACAGGTAAGCAGAGTGAGACTTCCTTCTCCAGGGAGTTTCACCTTACTTGGTTCTAGTATCAAATCAGGCCTTGAAGCCAGATTACGGTTGTGTTTATACTATAACTGCAATTGAAACAAAACTGCTTTGCACAGACACTACAGCTGTAAGTGTAAATGCACCCAGAGTGTCGGCCTTGGCTAGGTGGTAGCACTCTTGTTGTGGAGTCAGAAAGATGTGTGGCCATGAGAGACTTGAGCACATAATCCAGTCTGACACTCAGTACAGTACTGAAGGAATACTGCATCGTCAATGGCACCGTCATTTGGATGAGATGTTAAACTGAGACCCCGTCTACTCGTATCAGCTAGACGGAAAATATCCCATGACACTATTCGAAGAAGATTGGGAGGGTTCTCCTGGTCTCCTATCCAACATTTATCCCTCAACTAACATCACTAAAACAGATTATCCAGTCATTTATCGCATTGCTGTTTGTGGGATCTTGCTGTGCACAAATTGGCTGCTGCATTACCCTACATTACAGCAGTGACTAGCCTTCAAAAGTACTTCATTGCCTGTGAAGCACTTTGGGACACCCGGAGGTCATGAAAGACGCTATATAAATGCAACCTCTTTCTTTTTTATAATGTAATTTATTTGCAACATATTCCAATAAGCACAAAGGGAAAGAGCTGCCATTTGCTCTGCCAAGAACGACAGTGGAGGATCCCAGCCCTTATGTTCTTAATTTTATCTGCTGTTTGCATCTTCTGAGTGCTCATTTCCATCCATTCCCTTCCAGCTTAGAGAACAAGATGTGATTTCTTTCCCAAAGTCAAATGCTCTTCAGCTGCAAGATATTTCACCCAAACATCCAGTCACAAACTAGCAAAATGCTCTGAAAGACTGGCTGATGTAACAAGAGTGTCAACCAGTGCTCAACTACAGGGTGATAAGTGAGTGCAATGCCACATATACAATGTCTGTATTGATGACACTATCCCCAATATTATACCATCACAACTGGCACTATTTTTAATTGTCGGAACAACAGAAATGCTTTGGTTTAGGTATTGTTATCACATAGCAAACAATGTTCCTTCCTACATAGAATGTTAATATATTACTAAGTCCCCGACTACTCCTAACACAGAAACAGTGGCATACAAATTTTCCTCTCATAAGATTCACATTTAAAATAGTTCAATTCTAACAAAGATTTCCATGCTTCCATCTCTTGCGCTTAAATTTAAAGGCTAAAACATGCCTGCTAATCTGATTACTTTTTTTCATTTAAGAAGAAAGATATATACAATTCTACTATCTCTGGCCTCCAAAGGAAATCTCTGATTACAAAATAAATTATGGGTTCTCCTTTGTGTATTCAGTGCAGTTACTCCTACTGTGCAAATTTTAATATTCAATCAAATTTAAATATAAATTACGAATAATGAAAGCTTTTAAACAAAATTGTGCTCTAGTTAATGGATTTTTTCATTAGGGATAGGAAATAAGATGGCAAGGTTCAATATAATTTGAAATGCAAGGCAGTGTTCTAGTGGTTGGAATCAAAATCTCAATTAAATAGCCCTTATTGTCTTAGATTTGTATGTATCGGCTGCGGGACAATAATAAACAGTCACTTAAAAATTCTGATGGGGTTCAATAGCTGTGAACAATAAAAAAGCCACAAATTTCATAAATATTGTAATGATAGAGCGGCAAAAAATTATAAGCTTTTGATATGAAGACTTCAATAAGAAGTTCAAACTAAAAGCCAGGTTACTGGATTTCTAATGACTGCAGAACACCCATGGTTCTGTTGGGTTTTTGAACCTTTCACTGATAATCCTCTCAGTTCACAATTCAGTATCATCAAGGTGGCATGATCTGACTTTTTTGATGGTACGATAAACATTTAAATAATATGATATATTGATACTCACTATATTGTTCAACACCAATAGTCCTGTTAGTCATTATTTCAGGAATTATATGGTACTTTGGCAAAAACTTTTATTATAATCTTTTTTGAACCCAGCCACATTTTATCTCTAATGACCATCATTATAGCAATGATAAAAGGAAAAGTGGGTAGAAACTGGAGATATAAGATGAATTGTTTGGATCACTGTGCTTAGCAGCACCGTATATGCATTCTTCTTCTATTATTACTACTGATACTACTTTTTGGTTTATTTTGCAGAGGGGGCGAAGGTGGTCTTGAAAGGGAGAGGGTCAGTATCTAAGAAGAGAGAGCCATTTATAATGAGCTAGCATGAGGGTCAGGAAAGGAAGCTGTGTGGGCAGCAATTTAGTGGGAATGGAGTTGAGGGAACAGGAGGTGGATCTCAGGGATGAGATAAGATCAAGAGAGGGCATGGGAAGAGATGGGAGAGAAACTAGAGAGATGCAGTGTTTCAAGGCTTTGGCAGTGGGAGCTGGAGAAAGTTTTGGCATGGTGGGGAAGGGAGAACGCAGCAGGGGTGATGAAGAAATCTGTGAGCTCCTTGCACTTGTTATTAGAAGGGAGGATGGAGAGGAGGGGGGTTTAAGGAGGAGGTTGCTAGTAGAGAAACAAAGCCGGAGGTTTATCTTTGCTCTCCAGGATGATCCTAGAGTAGTGGGTGGTTTTGGCAGAGGAGAGAGAGTTCTGCTAGAGTTCGATGTGGTCCAGCCAAATTTGGTGCACTAGATATGCTCAAGTCTGTTCTTCTTGGACTTGAAGAGCAAGGATGGATCTATACCAGAGAAATGATAGGGATGGAAGACAGTGAAGGTTTTGTAGGGGACAAGGGCATTAAAAAGTAAAGACTAGGGAGTTTTTGAGCACATCAACAGCTGCAAAGGTATCATGGTGAATGAAAAACTACATGGATGGGAGTTTGAAAGTTCAGTTGTACGTGACATAGGGGAGTTTTTCCTGTGGGCCAGACACAAAAGGAAGTGAGATTGGAAGGGGGCAAGGGGATATGGATGGTGAGGGATGCAAGGAAAGAGCTGGAGATGGCCTCGTCAGTGATTTAGCTGATAGGAGTAGAGAGGCCATGGGAGATGGTGAGGCTATGAATATGGGTGGGGGATGTTATATAGAGGGGGATGATATATTGAGGGAGAAGTTTAGGGAGGACATGAAGATGGTGAATTCAGAGGAAAGAGTGCAAGGGGAGCCGAGATAGAGATTGAAAAAGATCTTTATGATTTTGCTGCTTGTAACAACCAAAGAAATTCTTTCCTAATAGCTAGCATGTATTTCAACAGATGTATCCTCACACACAATCTGCTCCTCTGACATAACAGAATAAAATATAATTTTACAGCACAGAAACAGGCCATTCAGCCCTACAGGTCTATACTACTGCTTAAGCTCCACACGAGCCTCCTCCCACCCTACTTCATCTCACCCATCAACATATCCTTCTATTCTTTTTTCCTCATGTACTTATCGAGCTTCTCCTTAAATGCATCTTTGCTAATCGTCTCAACCACTCCATGTGGTAGCGAGTTCCACATTCTCACCACTCTGAGTAAAGAAGTTTCTCCTCAAATTCCTTATTCGATTTATTAATGACTATCTTATATTTATGGTCCCTAGTTTTGGACTCCCCACAAGTGGAAACAACTTCTCCACGTCTACCCTATTGAACCCCTTCATAATTTTAAAGACCTCTATCAGGTCACCTCAGTCTTCTCTTTTCTAAAGAAAAGAGCCCCGGACCTGTTCAATATTTCCTGATAGTTGTATCCTCTCAGTACTGATATCACCCGTGTAAATCTTTTTTGCACTTTCTCCAGTGCTTCTATATACTTTTTGTAATATGGGGTCCAGAACTGTGCACAGTACTCCCAGTGTGGTCCAATCAAGGTTCCATATAATACGATAGCAAAATACTGCGGATGCCGGAAATCCCAAATAACAACAGAAAACGCTGGAAAAACTCAGCAGGCCAGGCAGCATCCGTGGAGAGAGAAACAGAGTTAACGTTTCAGGTCAGGTCGAAGAAGACGAAAGGTCTTCGACCTGAAACGTTAACTCTGTTTCTCTCTCCACGGATGCTGCCTGGCCTGCTGAGTTTTTCCAGCGTTTTCTGTTGTTATTAAGGTTCCATATAAGTTTATCATAACTTATTCGCTTCTGAATTCCATTCATCTAGAAATGAACTTTCTTTGCACTTTTTATAGCTTTGCTAACTGTAATCAGATCTGTGTTTCCTGCTCCCTCTGCTACACCATTGGTAACTGCTCTTCCAGCCTCTCTGCTCCTGCCATCTGCAACTCCCTTCTTAGAATCCTCTGTCTTGCCACCTTCCTCACTGCTTTTAAAAAATCTCAAAACCCTCCTCTTCAACTATGTCTTCAGGCCCCCCATCTCTATTTTACTTTTTTCTCTTCTGCTCAGGTTCACATTTCCTCCTCAATGTGAAGCACTTTTGAGATATTATCCATCAGTTTTCACCTCTTTTCATGGAATCTCTTTGCTGGCTATTTTTCCCCATGAACTTCTCTCTGTGACTACCATCAGCATTCCTTATATTATTAACTGTTGTTCTTATCCCCATCCTCTTTGTTTTGTTCAGCCCTATTAAGGTGCTCTTTTATTCCGTTCGTTTTGAGTTCTGACAAAGGATGTACACCCAAAATGTTAACCTGTTCTTTCACTTTACAGACTCTTTCACTTTACAGACTCTAACAGACCTGTTGCACATATCCAATCTTTGTTTTGTTTTTATTATGGCATAGAAATGTAAATTATGGGGGACTGGATGGCAAAATGTGTTAACCACTGACAAAGGGTTATAAGACCTGAAACATTAACCCTACCTTTCTCTCTCCATTGATGCTACCTGACCTGCTGAGTGTTTCCAGCATTTTCTGTTTTTATTTCCAGCATCTGCAGTATTTTACTTTTTGGGAGTGTTTGATGCTAATACTGGATTTAATTCCTCAGCACTAACATCCCTCCCCTTAATAAGCATAATAAGTAAATAAATAAATGTGTTATTGCTGCATAGATATAACATGGCAATAAATGGATTAATTCAAAATTAACAGATGGAATTGAGCAGTACACTTCAACATACTTGCACCTTTTGAAGAACAAGTTGGACCTGAATTCTTGAATACCTACTGCTATCTTTTCCAAGAAGGAACTCAAGCACTCTTCTATATACAGTTTGACAATTCTTTTTTCTAAAAATAGATTTGGAGCAGTATTCCTCAATACATTGGCAGCATGCTGAAGCTGAAATTGGTATAGTAGTCTGGCAGCCTTATTAAACTGGAACACTATTCTTCAATATACTGGTAACATGCCAAAGATTAAATTGGAATGTTAGTCAATGCACAGGCAACTCTTCCAAGTTGAATTTAGAACAGTAGTCTTTAATATACCTACACCATTTTGCACATAATGCTGGAATACAAGAGTACAGTGTAATTGGCATTTCAACTATAAGAAACTGATCACTGGCAATAAAGAACTGATTGATACTTGAACACATTATTAGAATATTGGAGTATGGGGAATGTCAGAACAGGCATTGGCTAGTGCGGACTGATCCTGTACTGGTATATTGTAACATGGAAAATTGGATTTGTATTGAAGTACTTGTTTGGAGCTCATAGTTTTATACCACTGGACAACTTCTGAAACCTTAGTACATATAGTACATAAACAGGCCAGTTTCCACTCAAAACGTTAATTCTTATTTTCCAAGTCTGATTCTGGAATTGGCAGATAGCCAATATTACAGCCAAGCTCTGACCTGAAATAGTATTTTAGTTTCATCTCTGCAAACAAATAGTTGGCAGAAGCAATGCAGCACCCGTGAATACCAGATTTAAAATGTTTAGCTAATGGTCAACCCATAGCGACACCCTCTGTCTTTCCTTCATATACACCTTCAATGATGCTGACTGGTTGTGGGACGTAAAATAATAGAATCCAGTCATTTCACCATCCAGTCACATACAGTATTAGATTTTCAAAACCTTGTGGTAGTATACTGGAATAATGTTTAACTAAAATAGATTCAGGCATAAAGATGCATATTTCTGCTCACCGTTATATTATGCTTGTAGTTGTAAATCAGGCAAATACTATCCTAGAAAAATAATTCTAAGTTAAGAGTTGTTTTCCTATAAATTATTTCCTAATTTTCTCCAAATTGTCCACTTCTGAAGTCTTCCCAAATCACATGCCTTCCTAGTTAAGACAATGACTAGAAATCTGCTGTCAGTGTGACTCAGTTGGTAACAGTGTTGCCTCTGAGTCAGAAGATTGTGGGTTCAAGTCCCACTCTGGAGACTTGAGCAAAATAATCTAGGCTGACACTCAGTGCAATACTGAAGGAGTGCTGCACTGTCAGAGGTGCTATTTTTCGGATGAAACGTTAAACCGAGGCCCCGTCTTCTTGTGGACGCAAAAGATCCTTATGGCACTATATCGAAGAACAGCAAGGGAGTTATCCACAGTATCCTGGCCAATATTTATCCCTCAATCAACATCACTAAAAGAGATTATCTGGTTATTGTCATATTGCTGTTTGTGGGAGCTTGCTGTGTGCAAATTGGCTGCTGCATTTCCTACCTTACATCCAGAACCAGGGGTCACAGTCTAAGGATAAGGGGCAAGCCATTTAGGACAGAGATGAGGAAGAATTTCTTTACCCAGAGAGTGGTGAACCTGTGGAATTCTCTACCACAGAAGGCAGTTGAGGCCAATTCATTAAATATATTCAAGAAGGAGTTAGATATATTTCTTAAGGCTAAAGGGATCAAGGGATATGGGGAGAAAGCAGGGACAGGGTACTGAATTTGGATGATCAACCATGATCTCATTAAATGGTGGAGCAGGCTCGAGGGGCCGAATGGCCTACTCCTGCTCCGATCTTCTATGTATGTATCAGTGACTACACTTCAAAAGTACTTCATTGGCTATAAAGTGCTTTGGGATGTCCTGAGGTCGTGAAAGGCGCAATATAAATGCAAGTCTTTCTTTTCTTTTTTCCAAGAAATGTTATTAAACTTCCCTAAACAAACTAAACAAGCCAAGAAGACTGATGGTCTTCTGACTTTCTCCACTGTCCTGTTGGGACGCCCCTGATCTCAGCTTGCTTGATGCCTTCCCACAAAGAATGTCTGAGATTGGAAAGCACACCATAAGGGGAAAAAAACACTAGTGGGCGTAGTCTATAGGCCTCCGAACAGTTGCAACTCTGTTGGACGGAGTATCAATCAGGAAATAGTTGAGGCATGTAATAAGGGAACATCTATAATTATGGGGGATTTTAACTATCATATTAATTGGACAAATCAAATGGGGCAGGACTGCCTTGAGGATGAGTTCATTGAGTGTATTAGGGATGGGTTTCTTGAGCAGTATGTAACTGAACCGACCAGGGGGCAAGCAACCTTAGATCTGGTCCTGTGTAACGAGACAGGATTAATTAAAAATGTCCTAGTAAAGGATCCCCTTGGAATGAGTGACCATAACATGGTTGAATTCCATATTCAATTAGAGGGTGAGAAGGTTGGATCTCAAACAAGCGTGCTAAGCTTGAATAAAGGAGACTATGAAGGTATGCGAGCGGAATTGAGTAGAGTGGATTGGGAAAATAGATTAAAGGGTAAGACGACACATGATCAGTGGTGTACATTCAAGGAGTTATTTTACAACTTCCAAAAAAAATATATTCCACTGAAAAGAAAAGGGTGTAAAAGAAAGGACAGTCATCCGTGGCTAAGTAAAGAAATTAAGGATAGTATTCGACTAAAAACAAGGGCATATAAGGTAGCGAAATCTAGTGGGAGGACAGAGGATTGGGAAAACTTTAAAAGGCAGCAAAAAATAACAAAAAGATTGATTAAGAAAGGGAAGATAGATTATGAAAGTAAATTAGCAAAAAATATAAAAACAGATAGTAAGAGTTTTTATAGTTATATAAAAAGAAAAAGGGTGGCTAAAGTAAATGTTGGTCCCTTAGAGGATGAGACCGGGAAATTAATGTTGGGAAATATGGAGATGGCAAAAACACTGAATGAATATTTTGTATCAGTCTTTACAGTAGAGGACACTAAGAATATCCCAACACTGGACAAACAGGGGGCTATAGGGGGAGAGGAGCTAAACACGATCAAAATCACTAAGGAAGTGGTACTCGGTAAAATAATGGGACTCAAGGCGGATAAATCACCTGGACCTGATGGCTTACATCCTAGAGTCTTGAAGGAAGTGGCGGTAGGGATTGTAGATGCATTGGTAATAATTTTTCAAAACTCCCTGGATTCCGCTGAGGTCCCGGCAGACTGGAAAACTGCTAATGTAACACCCTTATTTAAAAAGGGCAGTAGACAGAAGGCTGGTAACTATA
Source organism: Squalus acanthias (assembly GCA_030390025.1). Classification (NCBI taxonomy): domain Eukaryota; kingdom Metazoa; phylum Chordata; class Chondrichthyes; order Squaliformes; family Squalidae; genus Squalus; species Squalus acanthias. The sequence continues at coordinate 23,066,878 of CM059435.1, read as the reverse complement.
GACCGGTTAGCCTAACATCTGTGGTAGGTAAAATTTTGGAGTCCATTATTAAGGAAACAGTAACAGGACATTTGGATAATCATAATTTAATAGGACAAAGTCAGCATGGTTTTACGAAGGGGAAGTCATGTTTGACAAATTTGCTGGAGTTCTTTGAGGAAGTAACATATAGAGTGGATAAAGGGGAACCAGTGGACGTAGTGTATTTAGACTTCCAAAAGGCATTTGACAAGGTGCCACACAAAAGATTATTGCTTAAGGTAAAAAATCACGGGATTGGGGGTAATATTCTGGCATGGATAGAGGATTGGCTATCCAACAGAAAGCAAAGAGTTGGGATAAATGGTTCATTCTCAGACTGGCAATCAGTAACTAGTGGTGTTCCACAGGGGTCAGTGCTGGGTCCCCAACTCTTTACAATCTATATTAACGATTTGGAGGAAGGGACCAAGTGTAACATATCAAAATTTGCAGATGATACAAAGATGGGAGGGAAAGTAGTGAGTGAGGAGGACATAAAAAACCTGCAAGGGGACATAGACAGGCTAAGTAAGTGGGCAGAGATTTGGCAGATGGAATACAACACTGGAAAGTGTGAGGTGATGCACTTTGGCAGGAAAAATCCTAGAGCAATTTATTATCTTAATGGCAAGAAACTGGAGAGTACTGAAGTGCAAAGGGATCTGGGGGTCCTGGTGCACGAAACTCAAAAGGTTAGTATGCAGGTGCAGCAAGTGATTAAGAAGGCAAATGGAATGTTGGCTTTCATTGCTAGGGGGATAGAATATAAAAATAGGGAGGTATTGCTTCAGTTGTACAAGGTATTGGTGAGACCGCACCTGGAATACTGCATACAGTTTTGGTGTCCTTACTTAAGGAAAGACATCCTTGCTCTCGAGGCAGTGCAAAAAAGGTTCACTCGGTTAATCCCGGGGATGAGGGGGTGGTCATATGAGGAGAGGTTGGGTAGATTGGGACTCTACTCATTGGAGTTCAGAAGAATGAGAGGCGATCTTATTGAAACATATAAGATTGTGAAGGGGTTGGATCGGGTGGATGCGGGGAGGATGTTCCCGATGACGGGTGAGACTAGAACTAGGGGACATAGTCTTAGAATAAGGGGCTGCTCTTTCAAAACTGAGATGAGGAGGAACTACTTCACTCAGAGGGTGGTAGGTCCATGGAATATGCTGCCACAAAAAGCTGTAGAAGCTACAACATTAATTAAATTTAAAACAGAAATAGACAGTTTCCTAGAAGTAAAGGGCATTAAGGGTTACGGGGAGCGGGCAGGAATTTGGACATGAGTCTAGGTTCGGATCGGTCATGGCCCTGTGGGTAGTGGAGCGGGCCCAGGGACCGTGTAGCCTGATTCTGCTCCTATTTCGTGTGTGCAATTCTGTTAGATGCAGGAGATGGTTCTGTGATAGATAGTAGATTGGCGGTTAGGATCAGATCAGCCATGATCTTATTGAATGGCGGAGCAGGCTCGAGGGGCCGATTGGCCTACTCCTGCTCCTATTTCTTATGTTCTTATGTTCTTATTAGAACCGTAGCCAACTAGCCACCCATTACTCTGTAGCTTCCCTGAAGCACCATCACCATGTTAACAAGAGACTTTACCTTCTATTGGTCGACAATTCGGTTAGATAGAAATGATTATGGAATCATAGAATAGTACAGCAAAGGAGGCTATTCAGCCCATCGAGTCTGCGCCGGCTCTTTCAAAGAGCAAATCAGTTAGTCCCACTCCCCTGCTCTTTCCCCATAACCCTGCAATTTTTTCTCCTTCAAGTATTTATCCATTCCCTTTTGAAAGCTGCTATTGAATCTGTTTTCACCACCCTATCAGACAGTGCATTCCAAATCCTAACCACTCATTGTGTAAAAAAGCTTTTTCTCATGTCACCTCTGGTTCTTATGCCAATCACCTTAAATCTGTGCCCTCTGATTATCGACCCTTCAGCCAATGGAAACAGTTTCTCTTTATTTACTCTATCTAAACCCTTCATGGAGTATACAGTATTGATGCACAATAAGCCACACTTTTTTTTTTACAGGAAAAACATGGGTTGAGTTGAAGGTGTGAAGTTTATATGTGAGGTGTTGTTCTATATGGATGTCAATATGTTACAAGAGAACAGAAGTACAGGCCAGCTTCAGAGTTTAAGCACATTAAATTGGGATTTTTCTGAAACAGCTCTTCATTCAACACCATTTTATGTAAGGCAGGTACATACAGTTCCCCGATACAGTTTTGTACTGATTGCAAAAGATAAAAGTCATGGATACAAGGGAACATAATTAGAGATAACTATTTGAATGTGACAGCAGAGATAGGACTCCTGATTTTCCACAGGGCTTCACAAGCACCATTGCTGCCTGGAGGGCTGCTCCCATGCAGGTCATTGGTCACACTAAGGAAATGCCTAGCAGAAGGATGGCAAGAGTAGGCACAGATGCAGGCGCTGTCTCTCTCAGGCTAATGACACATTCTGCTTTTCCAGCCGCCCAGCCACCACTCAAATGATAATAGATGTGCAAGAAAATTCGAGTACCACATGGTCATCGAAACAATGGACATGGAGGAACAAGTTGCAGGACCATTTCATGAACAAGCACAAGGAGGTGCAGGACAAGAAGTGCCAACTGAGACCCAGCAGCTACAGCTTCAGCTAATCTTGCCACTAGGAAAGAACTTAGAAAGAGCACTAGCTTAGATTCTAGAAGACATGCATCATACACCATCACCAACAGAATTTCTGTGCACTGGGCATATGCACTCATTACCTTTAGGGTACTAAATTTGGTGTCACTTTATTTCAACTGCGTCAGAGAGTTTTGGGTATCCATATTAGTTGAGTAAGTGCAGAGGACAATGTTAGTGAAGGTGTATTGGACCACTGCATTGTGCATGTGGATATAACTATAAGAGTACTGTGTGCTCAGGCACTTAGGTGAAGGTCTTGTCTGGAATTTTCCATTTCCGCGCTCCCAGAGTACACCAGAAATACATATCGAAAAATTCCGCACCTCCAGCAAGTGACTTTTCCATTTATTACTTTTAATGGTCAGAAAATCAAGGGCTGAAGTGCACATCAGGAGTGCTGAAGTGAAAAATCCCTTGTCTATGAGAGCCTGGTAAATGACTCTTTCTGGCTACAAAGCAAATTTATTAGTGGTATCTTCTAGGTCAGTCAGGATTCTTCTCTATCTTTGGCTGCAGGTAGGCTTTCTGATGCTCCATCTACTTCATGGTTAGGCTTCTCTGGATGGAAAATTGTGTAGCATGCAATAGACAATAATTCTAGAGACCATGGTGGAGCTGTACTGTAATACCCTCCTGACCTGGCAAGGCATCTTAGGTACTGCTTCAAGATGCTTAGCTAATAGTAGACTTACTGTCTTATTATATCTTTGCTCAGCTGGCGTTCACAGCAGTTGTACTGTTGTCATAAGCCAAGGCTGAAGAGGGTAATTTGGCCTTCTAGAAACTATCCTACTAGTCTTTCTTCTCCATCAAACAGCACAGGCACAGAGGATTATCACTAAATGATGGAACTATGACTGCTGCCTAGAAATTGGGCACTGATCAACATGATTCTCTGTTGCTGGTCATTTCTCACCTGCACATGAATAAAGTGGAACCCCTTACAATTCATAAAGCCATAGCATTGTGTGTCGGGTTCAGATGGCCACATGAATACCATCAGCAACATCCTATACTTCAGAGAATCCTGTAATGTGAAAAAATTGCAGTGTCGTCTCATTCTGTTGCTGTTTTTGCAAGGGTAAAGTGATGAAGGCACTTGAACTGATGAACAATGCATCAGTGATCATTTGATGGCTGCGTGTACTGAAGGCTGAATGATGTTGTTGACACCCCCTGTGATAGCTTGGAATGAGACATAAATATTCATGGCTCTAGTGACCTTAACTGCCACTGGCTGGAGGTTAGCTTCCAGGAGATGGCACAACTCTGTCACTGCCTCCCTAGCAAAGCAGAGCTTGTGAAGGCAGACACTCAGGGTAAGTGTGTCTTAGTCTGTACACTAGTCATGTGGGTAAGGGTAAATGCAAGCAGTCTGCATCTGGTGCATGCAAACCTACCTTGCCCCTCTCCTTTCTTCCTATTATTATTCCTTTAACAAACTCAAATAGTTAGGAATACTGCATAGACATTCTGATATTCCAATTTTTGATTGTAGCAATCAAAAATTTTGCAGATAAAAATGGGAGAAAACAAAACCTTAGCAATCAGAAATCCAAAGAAACAAGACACCATTACAAATCCATCTATCAAAAATGGTACAGTTCAACTTTGCAAAAGGCTAAAATGTGCCTGTCCATTGTGCACAGTGAGAGTTAGGGAATTGCACACAATTCTATACCATTTCAACAGACTTACAAAGGAACATAAGAACAGGAGTAGGCCATTCAGTCCCTCAAGCATTTTCTGTCATTCTATTAGATCACAGCTGCTCTGTACCTCAACTCCATTTACCTATCTTTTGTTCATATCCCTTGATACCCTTACCGAACAAAAATCTATCGATCTTAAAATGATACTTATTAAAATGAAGTTGTTGAGCAGTTTCGAGGGGCCTCAAAGGCTAGATGAAGATTATGCACTGTGTAATTTGAGCAGGAGATCTGGGAACGTGGCTCTCTGGACCTTTGCCTGCTCAGATTGTACCAACGCAAACAATCCTGATGGCTGGAAAATCTACTCTGTCCTTCTGTTGTGTCAATATCAACATTTTCCAATCTCTAAATCTGATATGGACTCCCTTCCACCCAAAAAATATACTGAAGGGATGATTTTCCATTTCAGCACTAGAGGTAAATGCCAGGAGTGTAGATTGGGAAATTGCAAGCTCCCAGCCCGTGATTTGCACCCATTAAAATTAATCAATGGAAAATCATAGGCTGAGGGTGTGGAATTTGAAGCAGAAAAATCTCCCATTAACTGCTTATTCTTAATACATTATTTAACAAAACTAAGCCTTTTGATTTCTGCAAAAGCTATAAACTGAGCAGGCAAAAGTTCACATCTGCTTTAGCTCAAGCAAGTTGACAAAAATTGGCCTAACTTGGTTTTAAAGTTCTGTTTGATGCAGCTCCCTAGTCCAGCCCATTTTGGCTTGAATTCTGCCATTACTGGGCATTATTCTCACTGAAATTTTATATAATAAATTTAAATAAAACTCATTTACAGAATGAATGGCTTGTAGTTAGTTGATGCCAAAGGCACATAGTAGGTTTTTCCTTGTAGGTGTTCTGAAATGGAGACACAGCATAATAGCTTACATTCTTTTCCCGAGTGCTACATTACTGCAAAAGGCCTCCCATTTAAATAAGGTGGCAAAGCAATCCTACATGTCTTTTTTGTCCCTCTCACCAATTTTCTCTCTTTCCCCCTCCTCCCCTGAGCATGCTGATTCCTTGCCAGAGTTTGTGTCACATTACACTAGGCCACTGTGACGGATGAGGCACAGAGTGGAAGAAAAGCGATTGACTGAAAACCCACTGGTCATCACTCACAATCACTGAGCAAAGACAGAGCAGCAAACCAGAAGATGAATGTGCATCACATGGGTGTTGTAAATGACAGAGGATGCATACCCACTAAATCTCAGCTGTTGTCAACTGAGACAATGTGAGTCAGATGTGCAAAGTAACATCTGCATGAATTTTAAGAAATATAGTGCTTTTCACAGCCTTGGGACCTCCCAAAGCACTTTACAGCCAATGAAGTACTTTTAAAGGGAGTCACTATTTTAATGTAGGCAACACAGGAACCAATTTAGCACAGCAAGGTCCCACAAACAGCAATGAGATAATCTGGTTTTAGTGGTGTTGGTTGAGGGATAAATGTTGGCCAAGATACCAGCAGAACTCCCTTGCTCATAGGCCAATTTTTAAAATGTGATTTAGAGTACAGTTATATTGTCACTTTTGTGGTTTCCATTTTGCAGAAATAGAAATGTGACAGTGTAACTTTGGAGTTGTGCCCAACCTAAAAGTAAAAACAGAAAAGGCTGGAAATACTCAGCCGGTCAGGTAGCATCCGTGGAAAACCACCCTGCCAGTAGTGTTCAGACGAGGGGTCCCCACCCCAAGTACCAACCTGCTCCCTCCCCCGCATTCCCAGAAATTTCAGCACACCTATCACACATTGCCAGCACCTACTACCAGAGAGAAAATAGGAGCTGTAGTTAAGGTCCGAAGTTGTTAAAGCCAATGCTAAGACCTCAATGGTCCCTTCCTGCCCAAAACACTAATGCAAATTATTGTTATTATTTTAAACTCAATCAATGAGTAGTTTCAAATGTACTTGGACTGATTTTAACAAATAAAATTCAGGATCATTAATTACAGAATTTAGATTTTTTTTTAAAAATAATTTTGTTGCAGATGTCCAGTTCAACTATTCCACTTCCATGGCGCTTTCTTTAACTGGGAGGACGGGATGATTTCTCTAAATCCACCATAAATTCCGCCTTCACACTGACTGACGCACTTTGTGAAACAGGATAGATTTAGTGAGCTCCATAATACCAACCCTCAGCATGAACCGCTAGATCAGTAAGAGGTGGTTCATCTAACAGCCTGGCTAAGACTTGACCAATCAGGGTATCTGTTTTGAATTTTAGTAAAAACTAAACTTTGCACTGAGATTCTGAATGGAAATCCAAAATGTTACAGTTTGAGCTCCTATACCACCCCAGAAATAAAATACTGTTATTTTTACATACATTTCAGTAAAGTGTTTACACAACACAGGTAAAAGGTGCGTGAACATTCTAAAGAATTACCAGACACTCCTTCCAATGGATCAGCTGTTAAACCAAGAAGGTAGTGGTTTGATCCCCATCTATGCTGAATTAATAGATCTCAGCTGGGCAGTAAAATGAGTACCACAATTGGCCCTAATGCCCCTGAATTAGGCTGGTGAAAATTAGCCAGGGTTCTCACTCCAAATTCTTATTCAGTGAACGGAACATGTGTATGGTTATCAAATGAGGATAGGATTGAGCTTTGGTGCAAAACTCCAGTGGTCAAAAAGCCTCCTCCTCCAGACTCTCGCAATCCAACCCGATCACTTACCTGGAAATTGGAGCACTAACCTGTGCGGGCTCCTCCCGCAATGCCATCTACATTATGATGAGGTCCAAGGCCCAAAATCCGGGGGTCCTCAGACCTCACCGTTTGAGCACTGACAGGTTAACACTGTGCGGGTGAGACGCCCAAAAACAGCCGCTCACGAATTTATTCCCATAGCATAATTTCTGCCATGTTTGAAATGAGAGTACCTGTCAGCAGTTAAAACTGTTGGAAAGAGACACTGCTGTTTCAGGAATTGTGTGCAATTGTGAGGTTGTGTGTGCGCATGTTTGATTGCGTGTGAGTGTATGAGGAAAAAGTGTATACAAGTGTGTGGTTTTATGTGTGTGTTTGTATGGGAGGAAGGGAACACTGAAAGGAAGTTTCATTTAGAAAAGGTCACTAATGCAGACGACCGTGACACAGTAAAGGCAGTGCAAATTAGTTGCTCACTAAAAGTTTTGATCACTAAAAATTGAACAGGTAAAATCAGTTGAAATGTGTGAGAGGCTATATATGCTTCTAACTTAATCTTTGAAGCTCCAAGCACACTGCAAAATGAAAGATAACTCCCATGGCACTGGAAACTCAATAAGATGCAGCAGCATCTTGCAATATTAAGCTTCATGACGAAGTTAGAGCAGGGCCTTTTCACTGGAGGCAACTAATAATTCTAATGAATAAGAGACTTTTGACTATTAAATTTGAAAATATTGCAAGCCAGCATTAAAGGCAAGAAGTACTGGAGGGTTTTTTCATGCACATGTTGAACTCTCTTACATTCATCAATTTCTATTTCACAATCATAGCATCTAAAACCATTTTGATGCTGGGAACAAACACTTAGAGGGCAGATATTGGGACAACCTTCATTGATTTATAAAATAATAATCAGCGACTTTTCCAAATCCTTGTGTTAGCTATCAATATGCTAGTCTGGCCTATATCTCATCTGTCTATGCACAATGATGGTAATAGATGTATTCACATACTGTATAGCTTCCATTGCTTCAGTCTCTATTAGACAGTAAGTTTAATTTGCAAGCATAATACATTCTAAAAAAAAATCCAATATACAAAAATTTTGGTCTCTTTCAGGGGAACTGTGGTATAATATATTGGTATCCCAATATATTCTGCTATAGAACGGTAGAACATGTGCTTATACCCAAAGTTCCACACACACAGGTCCTGATATTGACTGTGCTGATCAGAAGACTTTGGCAAGTGAAGAGTACACCTTCATTTTTGGGGAAGGGGGAATAAGGAAGAAACCTTGGACCATTCTTTTAAATCTCCCAGGCCTCATGCTCGGGAGGGCTGGATGGTTTCCCGTCTGCTTTGGGCACCAGCCGCACAGCTCCCACTGGGACTTAAAATCCGGGCTCCTGACTTTGTAATACTCTGAGACAGTAACATATTATTGATTGCATTTTGCATTCTGAATTCTGCCCTTTCCTCTTAATCTTTATTTTAAAAAACAGGAAAATTCATTTTGTACATTTGTATCACATTATAACACCTGCAAAGTGATATTATGTAACTTCCCTTGCTGCAAACAAAGGAGTACAAATGGAGAATGGCACTGGAGCAAAAAGCCTTTTACTGATCTTTGTGTGTTTTCAGAATAAACTGAGATACAGGACATTCTGATTATCAAAACTGCAGAGTGCTGCCACAGAGAGTTACTTCAACTTTCTTTTATTGAAAATACTATTCCTGTCTTTACTTTACTGGGGCATTATTGCCACAAAGGTGATTTTTCAGTTAGTCGTGTTTTGAACTGAACAGCTAATCTACAATGGCACCATATTGTCAACTGTAACACATTAATGCTGCAGCAACATTTTCCAATTAATTTCAGTTTTCTTTAAAAAAAAACTTTTAAAAATAAAATTAATGTTTCCAGACACAGTTGGGGAGATAATCGCATCTCTAATTGCAGTATCATGTTTCTAAGGAAGACAATAACTAGCCTTTAATGGAAATTCTATCAGGCCCATGAGAAACGTTTGCTAGAACATGAAGTTTGTAATAACTGAGTTTCTTATAATGAAGTCCATCTTATTTTGGTTTCAATCCAATCATTTACTGTAGTCCTGCTATAATTTCACATCCAGTAGATAAACCAGACTAAATCTATGCTTTTGTGATCCCTCGGGAGACCCATTCCTTCTTAACAGCAACATTTTCTTTGGAAAAATTATGATCTTATTAAGGTTTTATTTCTTTCCTCGAAATTAGACATTGTTACTTGTAAGGTGCACAGGGGGGCACAGAGGAGAGGGAGCTTCAAAAAGGTTTGAGTAATCACCGTTTAGGCTTTTTTCTGTTATAAAGAAAGTGCTGATTTAGGCAGCTGCATTATGTATGGGATAAACAACGGAGTATTGGACTAACAAGTTTTTGTGTGTAATTTCTCCCAGGGTAAATTTCAATCTCAACTGCACCATCATGGGGAGGTGCAGAGGGCAAGAAAGTACTTTACCACAACAACAACTTTATTTATATAGTGCCTTTAATGTAGAATAAGGTCCTAAGGTGCTTAAAGAACAGAATCATCAGAAGATGTGCTCAGTAGTCCAGATGCAGAGCAGTACTGGCAAAGGTCTTGGAGCAAAGAACTAATGTGGAGCTTGTACAAGACCTTAGTTAAGACTGCATTTGGAGTACGGAGTTCAATTTTGGGCACCACATTACAGGAAGAATATAAAAGCAATGGATAAGACATTGCATAGATTCAACTGGGAATTCTGGTTACAATTACGAAGACTACAGAAGTTGAGTTGTTTTTCACTAGAGATAGGTGATCTTCAAGATTATGAAGGGTTATGAAAGGGTTAATAGTTTGTTTCCACTGGACGAGAGGACAGAGATTTAAGATAGTCACAAGAAGAATTCATGGGGAGGTTAGAAAAAAGTATTCAAATACGGGATGAGTAAAATGTAGAATTTGTTACTACAAATCGTTATTAAAGCAGAGTCCATAAATTCTTTTAATTGGGAATTAGATGGTTGCTTGAAAATGTAAAATATTAAAGGTTTTGGGGGACAAGGAGGAGAGTAGGATTAGACTAGGTGGCTCATATAGAGAAAACAATGGCACAGACTCAATGCGGCTGTCTATAATTTTATAACACAAAATCAGTTTGTTCCAAACAGAACCTTTCATAAAACCATAAAGTTATTGTGATTCATTATTTGTCCTTATCAGACATGAAGTAGAACATGAATGCACAGGCATGATCATTTGTCCTTTGGAGTACAACTAGAATTAAAAATATATTGTTTAAAAGAATAAAAAGGTGTAGTTACAGCAAGCAAAATTCTGCTTTCTCCAGTTCCTATTTCCTGAACAGCTGTTATCATTTTTTTCAGGTGATTTCCCAAGTGCTCTTCATGGCTGTCCCACCAAAGGACTATCATCCACACGAGACCTGGGAATATCTCCCACATTATGGTTATTTCCCAGCTCTTATCAATCTATAATATCAACGTGGATCTCTGGCTGTTGTACTTGTTTTAATCAGTTACATATACTGCATAACTATTCTGTCAGATGATTGCATTCTGCAGTGTAACAGCTAAAATGTAAAGACAAACATCTGAAAAAAATTAGATTTTACAAAATGGGTAAGAAATCTATTGCTTTATTTCAGACAGTGGGCTATCAAAACATCCCTCAAAATATCCTAGCTTTACCACGTCTTTTGTATTCAATTTAATTTATAAATCAGTTTGGATTTGCAAGCGTAAAAATAATAAAAATGTAGAATAAAATGGCGTCTAACCCTCTACAAAGAATAGTAAAACCTACTTTTAAGTTTAAATTTGTACTCCAGATGGCATTAGCCACCATTTCTGTTTGCACTCCTACCTTTCTGTTTGATTTCAGCAATAACATTTCACACCTGTGTGACATTCTATGAAATCCATGTAAACCAGATACAACTCAACAGGAAATTTTGAAAAATTATAAAATAATCATTAATCAACAGAGCAGAATCAACAGAGATAATGGACTGGAGTTTCTTGTGCTGTACCATCAACATCAGGTAATATAGTAGTGGAAAATCAGGTGGGTGTGTCTACCGCCATATTCCTGCCCCTACCAGCATCATCAACGTGATTTTCCTCCTCCCCCCCCCCCCGCCCCACCCTACCTCAGCAGGGAAGATGGCCACACAAACAGCAAAACAAAAAGCAGGACAAATCCAATCTGACCAATTACCGTCCCATCAGTCTACTCTCAATCATCAGCAAAGTGATGGAAGGTGTTAGCGACAGTGCTATCAAGCGGCACTTACTCACCAATAACCTGCTCACTGATGCCCAGTTTGGGTTCCGCCAAGACCACTCGGCTCCCGACCTCATTACAGCCTTGGTCCAAACATGGACAAAGGAGCTGAATTCCAGAGGTGAGGTGAGAGTGACTGGCCTTGACATCAAGGCAGCATTTGACCGATTGTGGCATCAAGGAGCCCTAGTAAAACTGAAGTCAATGGGAATCAGGGGGAAAATGCTCCACTGGCTAGTGTCATACCTAGCACAAAGGAAGATGGTTGTGGTGGTTGAAGGTCAATTATCACAGCCCCAGGACATCGCTGCAGGAGTTCCTCAGGGCAGTGTCCTAGGCCCAACCATCTTCAGCTGCTTCATCAATGACCTTCCCTCCAACATAAGGTCAGAAATGGGGATGTTTGCTGATGACTGCACAGTGTTCAGCGCCATTCACAACTCCACAGATAATGAAGCAGTCCATGCCCGCATGCAATAAGACCTGGACGACGTTCAGGCTTGGGCTGATAAGTGGCAGGTAACATTTGCGCCACAGAAGTGCCAGGCAATGACTATCTCCAACAAGCGAGAGTCTAACCACCTCCCCTTGACATTCAATGGCATTACCATCGCCGAATCCCCCACTATCAACATCCTGGGGGGTCACCATTAACCAGAAACTTAACTGGACCAGCCACATAAATACTGTGGCAACAAGAGCAGGTCAGAGGCTAGGTATTCTGCGGCAAGTGTCTCACCTCCTGACTCCCCAAAGTCTTTCCACCATCTACAAAGCACAAGTCAGGAGTGTGATGGAATACTCTCCACTTGCCTGGATGAGTGCAGCTCCAACAACACTCAAGAAACTCAACACCATCCAGGACAAAGCAGCCCGCTTGATTGGCACCCCAGCCACCACCTTAAACATTCACTCCCTCCACCACCATGGCTGCAGTGTGTACCTTCTACAAGATGCACTGCAGCAACTCGCCAAGGCTTCTTCGGCAACACCTCCCAAACCCACGACCTCTACCACCTAGAAGGACAAGGGCAGCAGGCGCATGGGAACACCACCACCTCCAAGTTCCCCTCCAAGTCACACACCATCCTGACTTAGAAGTATATTGTCGATCCTTCATCGTCGCTGGGTCAAAATCCTGGAACTCCCTCCCTAATAGCACTGTGGGAGTACCATCACTACATGGACTGCAACAGTTCAAGAAGGCGGCTCACCACCACTTTCTCAAGGGCAACTAGGGATGGGCAATAAATGCTGGCATTGCCAGCGATGCCCTGATCCCATAAACAAATTTTAAAAAACTGCTGCCAACTCCTGGGACCATTAGGAGAAGGGTGTTGGTAGACCTTGAGGCTGCAGCACAAAGCTCTCCGAACCCCATTTTGGTAAAAGAGGGTCCACTGTTGGGCACCTCAGTGAAGTCCACTTTTCCTGCTAGATCTTTGGGGCTTTGAAAAAAAATGAAGCTCAATGGAAGCTCGAGTAACAGCACCTCATCTTTCAATTCGGTACTTTACAGCCTTCTGGACTCAACATTGAGTTCAACAATTTCAGATCATAACCACTGCCCCCATTTTTTCGGACAGCAGCTGTTAGTAATTATTCTGCTGTTCCCATTTACACCTCTTCTAGACCCATCTTTTGTTTCTTTACTTGTCCCATTACCATCTCGTTTTGCCTTGCACCATCATCCCTTTTGTCGTTTAATCTCTCCTGCCTTCCACCCTGTCACAGACCTTCCCTTTTGTTCTTTCCTCACCTCTTTCCCTGCCTCTGTACTTGCTTAAAACCAGTTACATCTCGAACTTTTTCCAGTTCTGATGAAAGGTCACTGACCTGAAACGTTAAGTTTGTTTCTCTCTCCACAGATGCTGCCTGACCTGCTGAGTATTTCCAGCATTTTCTGGTTTTATTTGCTAAACTGAAAATATGGGTTAACACCTGCATAAAAATTAAACACACAAGAATATAGGATGTGCATGTAAACGTGGCTCACTAATTGAAATTTCTACTCTAATTTTTCCAGTTTGAAGAGATGCTATACTATAGTCAAATGGACACACCATTTGTCATTCACAGCAAACTGCAGACCAGTGATGCACATTGAAGTTGTTTAATAATATTAAATCTACAGCAGTCATGACTTTACCGTTAAACAATTAATGATGTTGGAATCCTTTAGCTAACATAGAAAAATGTCCCAAGCTGCTTCATAGTGGCAGGTTGGGTCCAAACATGTCTACAGGCCCTGCTAGCTGCCGATGATGAAGGAGAACTTCTAGAATTCAGCAGATTAGCAGTTGCAGAGCTGTGACATTTGCTTCAAGGAAACCTGCAATAGGAGGTCACCACCATCGGGAAATCACTGTTCTCAACTTTTATACCACTGGCTCGTTTCAGACTAGTATTAGCCAAATTGCTGTCCACAGATGTATTAAGCAAGGCACTGGTGCATTATTCAGCTGGGCAAGCACTTTGATCTCCTTTCCCACTCAAAAGCAACAGCGGCATGCCAGGACATCCCAATTTCACCACATTACTGAAATTTCCTGAGTACAGGGAATCACTGTGGTCATTTGGATCCTTGTGCAGAATGCTGTGCCTCATATGCCTCATGGGGTATTTTATAACAACTGTGCGGACATGGTAGCATCCACTAGCACACAATCATGCATAACAATGCATGCCTCCCTGGAAACTCATCATGCCTTAATTTTAAATCTGTGCCCACTCTTATTTGAAGAAGAATGGAATAATATCACCAGGAAGTCCATGGCTGCCCTATGCAGCTGTGACTCCTGATAGCCATGTGCTGCAGGCAAAAACAGAGCATGGGTGCAATGAAACTTATGCCCCAACCCGGGTAGGACATATGTAGGTGATGGACAAGTCTGGGATGCTGGCCGAGAAATATGACTCTGTGAGTAAAAGAAAGACTTGCATTTATATAGTGCCTTTCACGACCACTGGACGTCACAAAGCGCTTTACAGCCAATGAAGTACTTTTTTGACATGTAGTCACTGTTGTAATGTAGGAAACGCAGCAGCCAATTTGCGCACAGCAAGCTCCCACAAACAGCAATATGATAATGACCAGATAATCTGTGTTTGATGTTGATGGAGGGATAAATGCCGTAAATTTCTATGATTCTAAATATTGGCTCGGACGCCGGGGATAACTCCCCTGTTCTTCTTTGAAATAGTGCCATAGGATCTTTTACGTCCACCTGAGAGGGCAGACGGGGCCTCGGTTTAACGTCTCATTCGAAAGATGGCACTCCGACAATCCACCCACCATTCCCTCACTACTGCACTGGAGTGTCAGCCTAGAATTTTGTGCTTAAGTCTCTGGAGTGAGACTTTGAACCCACAACTTTCTGACTCAGAGGCGAGAGTGCTACCAACTGAGCCACAGCTGACACTATGGGCTGGATTTTCAATGACCCGTGGAGTCGGGTTTGGAGGCGTGTGGGGGGTTAAAGTTGCAGATTCGGGGGTCCCGACCCCATCTCGCCTCCACGCAATTTTGATAAAATCGTGTGCGGTGTTCCCGACTCCGTCCCGCCTCCAAGAGGCGGGAGAGGCCATTAAAGCCCTTAACAAGCCCTAAATTGGCTCTGTAATGCCATTTTGAAGTGTTTTAGCTAGTTTAACCCTTTTCTGACATGAAGCACGCCTGATGTGAAACACGCCAGTGAAACCTGCCGGAGCACAAGTGGATAGCTGACTATCAGCTGCAGGTATTAGGTCTGAAAGTCGCCTCTGATGCTGCTGCATTGAATGTCTTCAGAGACTGCCTGGAAAAAAATTCTCTCTCTCTCTCTGCAAAGGCCAGGCAATCTCTGACCTGCAATGATGACATCAGCAGAGGTGACTTTCAGACTGAAACCACTAATTGGTTCATGGGTTCCCACATGCTGGAACTCAATTGCCCAATTAGGTGAAAATTGCATCAATCTCCCACATCCAATTGCAGTCGGGTGGATAACACGAAATGCGGATGACACGACCCCAACCCGCCCCAGTATCAAAATCCAGCCCTATGGCCGCGAATTTAATCACGCTGAGGGGGTGGGTTTGGAGGCGGGTCCGCTGTCAAAATCACAAAGATTGACAGCAGGTAGGAAACCCACTGTCAACCCACCTCCACGCGAGTCTCCCAGGTGTCGGGTCTGTCAGCGCAAAACTGACCCGACACCAAGCAGCGGGGGAGACAATTCTGCTACCTAAATAGCTTGTTAAGAGCCAATTTAAGAGTATTTTGAGCCTTACTTGTAATTTTACCTTCTCCCCCACTGGTTGCCCGCTGTTCGGGGAACACGCCGGCTCAACCTGGCATGTTTTGCGTCTGCTCTGATGTTTGTGAAAAGCTGACAGCTGCAGAAGTGGTGTCAAGGATGCCATGTTGCAGATGGTGAGTTTCAGAGCAAAGAAAATGTTGGTTACTGCATTTTAATACATATAGAGATTTCTTTAGCTTACAAGTTTTTAGATCCAACTATATGTCCAGTGCCACCTCATTGGGAGAACCTCTCCCACCAGTCATAGATCGCTTCTGTCATCTCACCTGCAGCTGCCATCTATTCCAGAGCCAATGAAGCAATCATACTTTGGTCCTCCAAATCCTTCCACGATCAGCCCCAACACCAACATCACCAGGCACACCAACATCACCAACATCAGCAACCTTCTCCGCCATCACCTGATGCTGCACTGGACACAGGGTATCAGCCCCCGACAACATTACTGGCTGGGAGGCCAGCGATGGCATCACCATGGCCAAATTTTCTTCACTTGATGCTGTAAACCTTGGCTGCCACATGATGCGCCAGGTTGACACCATCCCACACCAGCACTGTGAAGCATCCCTTTAATGTCCAAGCCATTCCATGCACACTCAACACTATAGCAGGGATGGGGGTGGGGGGGGAGAGTTATGACTGAACAATCACTGGAACTCAATAAGACGCTTCTCAAGGTACGCTCAGATCTGTCCAATAAGGGGCACTTTTTGAAAAAGAGATTTCACTGTATGTCAACACATTACCAGAAACTTCACATGGACAAATCTCTCAAGTGTATTGTTAGTTGGTATACTTGCAGTAGGATGAGGGTGAGTGTGAGGGGTGGCAAGTGAGATGGGGAAGTGATAAAGTAGATAGAGAGGGTTGGGTGGAGGTGCAAAGTAAGTTGCCTGGGGAGATCTCTTCCACCCTTGGAAGGGAAGAGAACCTCCCTGCGTGCTGTGACTCCCTCCATAAGCATATGGAGGGAGTCATTGGAGAGCCTGGGTGCAAGCGTTCGTCTTTGTGCAGTGATTTTCAGTGTTTGCAGCACCTCAATACTGTCAAACACTGACAGAACAACTGTCAAACTCCATGTGGACGTGCTCCCTTTAAGGAAACCAGCTGATGATGCGTCATCAAATGACGTCATCAGACCCGCTTCCTGTTAATTGGCCGGTAGGCCAATCGAGGTAAAATCACGTCTGCAGAGCGGAGGCAGCTGGGAGCGGGACCAGAACCCAGAAACCAGCTGTCCCGCCCCCATCCTGCCTCCTCCATTAAATTCGCGGCCTATGTATGAGTATGACTATGTCAGACTGTTACTTGACTAATCTGTGGAACAGTTCTCGTTGTAGTATATTGGTACCGCCAGAGTAATCAGACACTTCTTATAAAACAAACACTTTATTTTGTCGTTTCAACGCACACAACAACTGTCTGGCATAAATAAAACAGTGAGACCCTTTGACCTTTTCATGTCATCACTTCCTTTCCCAGAAGTACTCACACAACCAGCAAATTCTGAGTACTATACAGCACTCCACAGTCCTAATTTCTAACTTAGACATCAGTAATCAGATGTTAGTGATTAGGACTTTGCAGGGTTGACTAAACTGGGATTGCCCTGTCTTGATCGGATGCCTGAGTTGCCACCGAAAAGTCTGTCTGATATTGCTATTAGGATTGTGTTCTGTAGCGATTGTTTATAACTGAAGTGACTTGCTAGGAGTCAATTACATATTGTAGGACTGCAGTAATGTGTAGGGGTGGAAAGTTACATTTCCTTCTCTGAAGGACATTAATGAGCCTATTGGGGGTTATGGCCATTGCTTCTGATGCTACTGCATTAATAACTATATTTGCTGAATTCAATTTCACAACTTTCCACAGTGGGATTTGAACTCATGATCACTTGGTTTTTAACTCAGTATCGTAACCACTACACTGCTGCAATTCACTGGTGCAACTTGCACCAAGTCCTGTTCACCCATCATCTCTGTGCTCACTGACCTACATTGGCTCCCGGTTAAGCAACTCCTCAATTTAAAAATTCTCATCCTTGTTTTCAAATCCCTCCATGGCCTCGCCCCTCCCTATCTCTGTAATCTCCTCCAGCCCTCCAACCCTCCGAGATATCTGCGCTCAAATTCTGGCCTCTTTGAGCCTCACTGATTTTAATCGCTCAATCATTGGTGGCCGTGCCTTCAGCTGCCAAGTCCCTAAGCTCTGGAATTCCCTCCCTAAACCTCTCTGCCTCTCTTTCCTCCTTTAAGACGCTCGTTAAAACCTATCTGCCCATATATCTCCTTGTGTGGTTTGGTGTCAAATTGTGTTTTATAATGCTCCTGTGAAGCACCTTGGGATGTTTTACTACGTTAAAGGCGCTATATAAATACAAGTTGTTGTTGTTGCAATTATCCAACATATCACTGCAGTCTGGTGCAATTGGGAGCAGCCATACAGTACAATCTCTTCTATCTGACCCCACAGTTTCCAGGAAAATTGCTCTCTGCTGCATGCTCCACAATTTTAACCTGAAAAATGGCCTCTGCATGCAGCTCAATGAGTAGGATTGCAACATGTGGCAGAATAAAAAGGTTGTGAAAATGTACATGGACAATACATTGTGGAAGACTGGTGTGCCAACTAAGTACTAATATGTCAACTATCTTATTTTTTTAGTTTAAAAGGTTCAAACCTATTCTGCTAAGTAACTGTGCCCAAACCACCTTATTCTACACTTACACTCTCAATAATCCTGGGCTCCTGTTGTATTGTCAACAGTGGCAATAAAGATTCAGCACAATATTAAGATCAAGTGGAGGGCATTTATTTCTTCTACTGTGTAGTGTGTGAATGTTGGCAGCTTAAACTGGCATGGTGTTTCCCCTTGGTACTTGTGCTTTGTTTCAAATGTATGACACATAAGCCAACACTTCTTCTACTTCCCTAGTGAAAGGAGTAAGTGTGTTAGCTGGCTGCAGGGTTTCACTGGCAGCCTATTGGAATTCTGGAGGCTTTAGACTTCCCTAGGTTGTCCATTTATGATTATACACGCAGCTGTGGTCACCCTATAATGATGACCCTGAGTATAAGGAGATGGACTGAATCATACAGGGTGCTGATTCTGTGGCAATGGAGAGTCAACTACTTGCAAAGGACAGTTAGCCTCTAATGCAATGTACCTATTGCAGATGGTGCTGGATAGGTTCCATTATATTGCTCAGCAACTAACACTATGACATGAGACACTTTTTGGGGAATTGTATTTTATCTTTTTACATTCATCTCTGTTATGTCCTTCACTCTATGTCTGATGCTGACCATATATAACAGAAGAACAGTCACTGTATTGCACCTGCATGTCAAAATGTAGTCACTTGTTCCATACACTGGATTTTAAAAAAATTAATCAATCTGTCATCGCTGATCACATATCAGTTATTAATATGTTATTAAAATACTTCAAATGAAGAATACATAAGTATTAAAGTATACACAAAACTATGAATGGCAAGTTATTACAGGGTTCCTTAAATTCTCAGAGAAAAAATTCTGTTTTATTCAGGTATTTAATTTGTTTTCAGTTATTTTTCCAATGTGTTTTTTTTAATACATACAGGTCTAATAGTAAACTTGTCCTTTCTTCATTTAATTAACTCACCAGTCTAATTATGAGAAAATAGATCCATAATCATTTTTTCACACCACCCTCTCACACCAAAAGTCCACTAGTGATTCTCTTAATTAGCAGTCCTTAATGCTCAATATTTTGTTTGTACGCGCACTTTTGCATCGAATTACAACTCTGCATAATGATTAAAATGGAAGAAAACTGTTACCACTTTCTACTCATCAAGTTCCTATGTTTATTTTTCTGTGAAACTTAATATGCAAAGGGAAATATCCAGAGCTCTGGTTCATTCCAACTCCTACGGAAAGGGTTAAACTCTTTTCCCATCAGGATGATGTCAACCAGCCATTGAACGTCCTACTGATAATGATATCCACATACATGGAATACTGCCTGATGGGCACATTACAAGTGATCAATTAAGCAGTCGGGTCAAAACAGTATGCAGAATGAGGGTCACTCATTATTACATATAAAAGGGAAATGAAGACTGGTTATAAGGAAATGTTCTGCCACAAAGGAAGGATAAGTTTAACATTTGTTCTTACGCAGACAGCTGTGCGTCTTGTCTACAGCTCTATGCTGTCCAAGCCCATATTATAATTGAATATCCAGCAAGTACAGTTGCTGCCTGATCACACCTTAGCAGGACTTGATTTCAAATCATGGGGCTGGATTTTAATGGAGGAGGCGGGATGGAGTCGGGTTGCCTGGTGGGTGGGTTTCGGACCTGCTGCCAGTTTCAGCCGCTCCCGGGGTCCCATTTTGACTTAATTGGACCAATTAATCCCGTCATGCGCACTGCCTGCTGCAATGAGTTGGAGCGGGTCTGTTGGTCTGCACTGATGAGGTCTTTGCTACACTTGTTTTTAAGGGCTTCATGTAGCCTCAGCCTCTCATTTCTCGTTGCTGCTGCTGCTGCTGCTGGAAAGGGCCAGGATCACCATGAGTGCTGCCACAGGCAAGAAAGCTGCTCCTAGATTCAATGACGACTCCCTGCAAGCTCTTGTAGAGGGAGTAAGAGGGCGCAGGGACATTCTGTTCCCTGCCAATGGCCGCAGGAAGCCTCCTCAACAGACGAAGGCAGCCTGGCTGGAGATAGCCGAGAAGGTCAGCGCACGGTCGCTGTGTGGACACACCTGGCTCCAGTGCTGCAAACGCTTCAATGATCTTGTCCGAACATCAAAAGTGAGTATCATATCACACTTACCTTCACTCTGCTTCCCTTCTCTTCTCATCACCAGCACTCTGCATTGTCAGCCTGCTCCTCCACATCCCACCTTACCCTTACTTCCCTTGCACCCTTACCTTTCTATCTCTCTCTCTGTACTAAATCACATCACCATCCTGCTATGCAGCCCTCACACTCGCTCTCACTGTTATGCAATGACAACAACTAACAATGCACAGGGAGACTCCTTCCTCTTGCCACCTCACTCCATCCTGGCCTCCCTCTAAGATTCTACCTTATGGATTCTTCACAGTCACTCTATCACTCTCGCTGAAACTCCACTTGTGTCCCTCCTTGCAGGAAAAGATAGCCCACAATAAGAGGGAGAGCGCCAAGACAGGAGGAGGCACACCATCACTCGCCACATTAACTCATGCTGAGGAGGCTGCTCGCAACATCATGGGAGGTGGTGAGGAGCTGGAAGTGGGGGACAGAGAGATGGGCGCACTAGAGGAAGCTAGTGAAAGAATTAATTTTCATCCCTCTCATTTACAATTCATGATTGACTGCAATGGCATATGCTGCTCATAGAGATTGACTTCTGATCATCTGCACAATAGGATGTGTCTGCTACCTCCAAGTCTGCTACCTCCAAATCTGATGTCTAACTTATGCCTTTACTCTCCCACAGGACCAGCGCGAGCCCCCCTCCCCACTGTCCAGGAGGAATAGCCAGACGAATCCTCAGGAGGAACCTGGAGCCTCTGAGGGAGCAGCGTCACCAGGACTCAGCGCACCCAGCACCATCGCAAATACGCACACCTCGGTGGGTCCTTCGCGACATAGAGTAGTGTTGTCACCTGGTGTATCACAGCTCACAAGTGAGCATCAGCAGATGCTGGAGACAGGGACAGCACTGGAGAGTCCTCGTCGGAGATCACAGGCCTCTCCTAGCTCAGCTCAGCTGCATGTAGACGCTGTGCGTCTGGGGCCATCCAGAAAGAGAGTGGTGCTGGAACTCCCGGAACAAGTGCAGGAGTCTCTGACAGGGTTTACATCCAGGGAAACTGTGAGTATGGAGAGAATGGAGGAGTCCATCTCTAACATGCGCAATGCCTTTGTGGAGGCAATGGTGCATGAATGTGCTGCCATGGAGAGGGTGGCAACCTGCTTGGATGACATAAGTCACCACACTCAACAGAGCATGGTGACTCTTCTAAATAGATGGTCTGCTATGGAGGATAGATGGGCATCTATTGAGGAGAGACACCAGAGGTACATGGATGTCCCAGTTATGAGGACTGTCAGTACTGCGACGGGTCCTCATGGCCCCACTGAGGTGCAGCAGGTTGCTCTCCAGCCACTTGCTAGCAGTGAAGTGCGGGTGGCCCATGAGAGGGATGTTGGTGGCAGACAACAAGGAAGTGTGGGCTCCTCTCCAAGCGCTCACACTCCCATGCCACTGCGGAGCCCTCAGTCAGAGCCCCAGGTTCCTCACCCAACTGAGATGGCCGTCTCAGTCCCTGCACGGCTGCAGGAAGAGCAGTCTATGCGACTGCATTGGCCACATCCAGCCCCGCAGTACGTGGCTCCCCGTCCTCCTCCTCATCCTCTTCCGAGAAGTGTGTGTACTGAGCCACTTGTTCGTCTGGCAGCACTAAGCCGCGCTGCTGTGCGATGTTGTGCAGGGCACAGCAGACCGCGATGATTCTGGACACCCTGGCTGGTGCATACTGCAGGGCTCCACCAAATCTGTCCAGGCATCAGAAGCGCATTTTGAGCAAGCCGATGGTTTGCTCGATGATGCTTCTGGTGGATAAGTGACTCAGATTGTAGCGCTCCTCAGCCTCGTTTGTTGGCCTCCTCATCGGTGTCATAAGCCACTTTTTCAAGGGATAGCCCTTTTCGCCAAGTAGCCATCCGCAAAGTTGGGTTGGCGGATGGAAGAGCTGAGGCACAGTAGACTGGCACAGGATGAAGGAGTCATGGCAACTGCCAGGGTACTTTGCGCAAACATGCATGATGATCTTCCTGTGGTTACACACCAGCTGGACGTTCAGGGAGTGGAATCCCTTGCGGTTAACAAATACAGCTGGGTTGTGATAGGGGGCCCTAATGGCTACATGTGTGCAGTCTATGACACCCTGCAAGCCTGCCATATTGGCAAAGCCAACCGCACGCGCGGTTATACTTGGGCCATCTGTGGAGAAGTGGGTGTAATTGTGGGCCTTTGCAAAGAGGGCATCGGTGACCTGCGTGATGCAGGTGTGTGCGGCCGACTGGGAGCTGCCACTGATGTCTGCAGCTGATCCCTGGAAGGAGCCCGAAGCAAAGAAGTTGAGTGCAGTGGTGACTTTGACAACCACTGGTAAGGGGTGTCCACCCGCTCCTCTGAGCTCCAAGTGTTGGTGCAGCATTGCGCAGATGTCAGCGACTACGTCTCTTGAAAGTCTCAGCCTCCTTTGGCACTGCTGCTCAGTCATGCTGAGGAAGCTGATCCGCTGCCTGTAAACCCAGTGTTGGGGGTATCTCCTGCGGCGAGGTGCAGCCCTGCACTGATGCTCTCCGCCCTGTGCAGAATCAGGTGGGTGAGGAGGAGGTTGGTGCTTCTGGTGCTGGTGTTGTGGCTGGTTGTGATGCTGCCGCGGCTGCTCTTCCTCCAAATCTGATGACCAGGATGAGAGGATATAAATGGTTCCCATACCGTTGCTATAGATTTTAGTTGAGGCAAGAAGTTTGCAAGCGCACAGTCAAAGTGGCCTGAGATTATTCCAAACAGGTCACACTGCAGATGGCTGTCAGCTTGAACATTCACAACAAATCATGTCCTCGAGAAACCCAATTCATTGCAGCTGGCGTGTTTCTCGGAAGATGGGAAACAGGAGCCAAAAGCACCAAAATCGGAATCGCAGATTAAAATAGGATTAGCAAGGCACTTAACAGGCTGTTAACTGCCTTACTGCCTGTCCAGCCGTTTGGCATCGGGTCAGTTCGGGAGCGGCTGACCCAACACTTACGAAATTAGCGTGGGGGGCGGGTTCGCAACCAACCGGCATTTTTTCTGATTTTCGCTGCCAACCCGACTCCAAACCTGCCCTCTGAGGTCCATTAAAATCGAGCCCATGGCTTGGAATCTTGGCCGGGGGGGGGGGGGGGGGGGGGGGTGGAGGGAGGGAGGGCAGAGGGAAAAATTGTCTGCTGAGTGAAAAAGGCTTCACATGTTACATATGTATATTTCAGTATATTCAAACACAGATGCACTTTATAAAAATGGTCAGAGACTTGATTTAGCAGGTTCAAATTCAGCTTCTGAAACAGCTAGTCTAAAAGAACATATTTTGTATACTTATCCTCCAAATCTGCAATGTATGAAACTACTAACTCTGTAGATACTCAGAGATTTGTTAACACTGGATTGCACGGGATCAATTGATTTCAGTCATAATGCAGGAGGCAACTCACTCCCAGCACTGTATCTACTCATTCCAGGGTTCATTTCAAAAATACCCTTAGGGAGTAACCATCCAAAATTACACAGACTGCAAGGAACAGCTCGGAGTACTCATTCATCCTATACAAACCTCCTGTTCAGAAATGCCAATAGAAAATTTTGAGGGCAATTTTCAACCTTTTCTTTTTGTCCTTTTTTTGTAGATTGGCAAAGACAAATTTTCGAATTGGAAGAGGAGACAGCTCTTTAAAGAGGTAACAAAGTGTAAAGACGTAACAAAATGTATCTTTGTGATGCTTTTATCCCAAGTCTGGAGCCAGGCCTCTGCACTTTTCCACTTTCCTCTCTTCCTGATTGTTCTACTTTAAAAATAAAGATAGAACTAAATGATTTTCACTCACATTTCAATTTTCTAAAATAAGTGTAATCGATGGATGGGACTTCCTAGACGAATAGTAGAGTATTTGTAGGTCACAATGTTCTTTATCTGAAGTGCAGATTCCCTGCACAATGTTAATTGTAATCTAATCTGCACTGTTTCTGCCATTTTGAGCATGTCTGGCAATTTTCTTCACCGTCTCCTATGACTGACATGTTGGCTATTTAACAGCAACAGGAAACAGAATAAAGTGGCAGAACGAGCTACTAGTTTACCCTTGATGGGGTAGAACTGAAGGCTGTTTCAAATGGACAGGGATATGTTGCATGAGTAAGAGCCATCTAAATTTGAAGATGTTAGTGTAGTAAATGAGCCTATTGTCATTTGGACCCAACGGCATCCAGCAGCAGGTCTGATGTCTATGAAATGAATGTACAGGATCGAACTGGAGTCAGTGAATGGGGAATGATAAGTTTGCAATGCTGGGATTATTTAATGACAATGACAATATTATTGCTTGAAGATACCAATAAGGATAGCGTAGTGTTAATATGGAGCCTCTTGAACTGATGTGCCTCTAATTGGCTACAGTTTACAAAAAGGCTGGTTGTGTGGGAGACTTGTGTGTGTGGGAAGCATCAATGGAACATACATTTCTTGGGAATAGCATGATCACCCGACAGCTAATTGAGGTTTCTTAGAAAATAATACTCATAATAGTGACAATAAACCTTTGTTGTCTTTTGGTGCTTGTAGTATCTACCCAGTCACACTACTGTGCACCTTATTGTTACTAATTCACTGATAATTTTTTACTTAGTGAAATTTAGTATCTAACTTTTCTTTCCCTCCTCCAGGAACACGTTTGTATCTGGAATGCACAGATATCTCACTTAACTGCTGTAGAAAGAGAAATTACTGACATTTGCTTAGTTTTCCTTGGGGGGGGGGGGGGGGGGAGGTGGCTTGATACTGTCCTATCTGTAAATAAAATGAAAAATTAAATTTTTGATAATACCAAAACTTATAAGATTGGAGCTTTACCAAATCATGTGATGAATGATTCAATAAGTCAGAAGAGGTGGGTTGAAAAATTACTTAACAATACCAGAGTTTGGAATACAAAGACCAAATCACCATATGAAATACTTTGAGAGTAAAAAAAGTAGCAATACTATAGCTGGGCTTACTGTAAATAAGTAGCTCAAACTAATATTAATTGATATGAATGGTCCATTTCAACAAATCTGGAAGGAAAGAAAGAAAGAAGAAAGACTTGCATTTATATCGCGCCTTTCACAACCACCAGACACCCCAAAGCGTTTTACAGCCAATTAAGTACTTTTTGAAATGTAGTCATTGTTGTAATGTTTGAAACGCGGCAGCCAATTTGCGCACAGCAAGCTCCCACAAACAGCAATGTGATCATGACCAGATAATCTGTTTTAGGAATGTTGATTGAGGGATAAGTATTGGCTAGGACACCGGGGATAACTCCCCTGCTCTTCTTCGAAATAGTGCCATAGGATCTTTTATGTCCACCTGAGAGAGCAGACAGGGCCTCGGTTTAACGTCTCATTCGAAAGACAGCACTCCGACAGTGCACCATTCCCTCAGTACTGCACTGGGGTGTCAGCCTAGATTTTTCTGCTTAAGTCTCTGGAGTGAGACTTTGATCCCACAACCTTCTGACTCAGAGGCGAGAGTGCTACCAACTGAGCCACAGCTGACACTATGTATGAGTATGACTATGTCAGACTGTTACTTGACTAGTTTGTGGAACAGCTCTCGTTGTAGTATATTGGTACCACAAGAGTAATCAGACACTTATAAAACAAACACTTTATTTTGTAGCTTCAACGCACACAGCAACCGTCTGGCATAGATAAAACAGTGAGCCCCTTTGACCTTTTCATGTCATCACTTCCTTTCCCAGAAGTACTCACACAACCAGCAAATTCTGAGTACTATACAGCACTCCACACTCCTAATTTCTAACTTAGACACCAGTAATCAGATGTTAGTGATTAGGGGGGTGATTTTGCCAATGGGGGCACGTTGGAGGCAGGACTGCTGCTTTTCGGGTTTCAGTCCCGCCTCCATCGATTTGTGGCCAACCCACGCTATTTTCCCTTGATTGACCTTGTTAAGCCTGCCCAGCGGGCTTAGCAGGCCAATTAAGGGAAAGCCGGTGACAGAGAACGTCAGCGTATGACGTTTCATCTGTCAAAAATCTTTGACAGATGAATTGTCATCGTTTGACAGCTTTGAGAAGCTGTCAAACACTGACATTCTCTGTTGTTTGGTGAGTTCTTGTACTTAAGACTCACCAAACCTATTTCCTGAGCAGAAAGCAGATGGCTTTTGCATCGGAGAATGCAGCAGCCATTCTGTCATCTCTGCCGTGAAGATGCCGGAGCCTCCAGATCCCCAGCGATTGAAGCCTGCAGGAAGAAACAAAGGTAAGTAAACTGTTTCTAACACTTTTCACTCACCTCTCCACACTTGCACCCATCACTCACTTCCACAGCGCACTTTTGGGCCCCTCTCACCCCCGCAGACCCACTGCTCGCCTCGCTGACCCTGGTGGGGTTTCCCAACGTCGGGAAGCCCGCACCTCTGTTGGAAAAATGGGGATAATCCTCTTAACTGCCTGTTAACTACCTGTTAAGAGGCAGTTAAGTGGCTGTAATCCCCCTCCCGCCTCCAGGAGACGGGACCCGGCGCGGGTCGGTACCCGCCTCCTGAGAAGATGGCATGGAGGGGGGATGGGTACCCGCCTCCCCAGGGCTGGAAAAATCGCCCCCTTGGACTTTGCAGGGTTGACTAAACTACCAACTGAGCCACAGCTGGAGTAGAAAGCAACTGGTTTTGTGTGACAGCACCTCCAGTGTGTAAAACCAGAAGTCAGTTTCAAAAACTTTGCTGAATATTAATAATTAAGTAATTTAAATTCATTCTTAAAACCTTTAAATTGGATTCAACAGCATAACTATCTAAAGGGTAGACAAACATGGAGCATCGTTGCTAAGACAAGATTTGTATTTATTCTAGAACTGAAGATCCTGCTCCTATTTTAACTTGTATATATATTTTCAGAAATGTCACATTGTTATATGCATGCACAAAGGCATGTGCACACAAAAAGTCTGATTTTCTGTCAGTGATAAACCTCACCCCTGGCAGCACACATCAGGAAATAGCGGGCAGCTGCCTATCATTTCCTAACCATTAATTTTAATGCATGGACAATCGTGGACAGTGTGCCCGTAATTCCCCGATATTTGCAGATGATTTACTGCCGGCAGCGCAAACTCTGAATATTGCTACCAAGGTCTTCACAAATTCATAACTAACTATCTTAATATCTCAATGTAACATTTTACTTTTTAGCACATTGAAAGAATTGAAAACTTTCAGGCCAACATACTATGTTTTGATCTTTCTGACTTTTGACCCTCAAAAGGTTCAACATACTGTGACTCATAAAACAGCCATATGGTGTTACTATCTTCAGTGTGTTAAAGGCTGGGCATCATTCCAGAGTCATTGCCTCATTGCGATAGGACATGCAGTTAAGATGTTAGTGTGGCTTTGTTCTTTGACCTCAGAAGCACAAGCATACAGTTTGGGATACAGTCAGGACGTTACATTTCTCATCCCGCCTGGCCAAAACATTACCAGCAGTTCTCACCATTCTACTTATACATAAACGGTCAGCCATTCCATTTGCTTAACTGTATTACAAGGAAGGAAGGTAGAGGTCTGTAAGTGATTATGAAATCAATAGAAATCGGGTGGGGTTTATGCTGAGTGCACCTCAAACAAAGAAGAGAGCAGCTGGTTGTTTTACAAATAAAACAGCAGACCAATACCTCCGTGCCTTCTTGCTGTTCAATCTGTCCGTGCGCAGCTTGGAGCACGGTTCTGGAGATATGTGGGTGTTTTTTTTTATTTAACTTTCATCAAATGTGGTTAAAACTGCACATTTTAGTCACAGGAATTTTCCTAACTCTAAAAAAAAAGGGAAACATGTAAAACAGAAATTCTACCCAGCTGAAGATATCTGCCTTCATATTATTCGAATATTACTGTAAAATACTATTTATGAGGTTGTCAGTCCATTTACTGGATTAGTACCTCCAGTAAAATAATGTCCAAAGGAATTTTATATGAACACACTAAATGCTTGGACGTTAATATTTAAGGAGCCTAACTTCAAAGCACTTGCATTCAAGATGAAATACAGGTTGATCCCAGTGAAAATAATAATGTTGAAAAAAAACTAGACTAAAAATATTTTTCCAAAGAAGCACAATATTGTGCAGTTAAAATCCAAAGTAAATGACTACAGCCTAATATTACTGTTGTCAATGTTCAGGGATCACATTTTCATAGGACATTCCTCGGTTTGTAATTTTAATGGCGCCGTTACCCATTTAAAATAAACAAATTAACACCTCTTTGAAATTTGCAGGCAGAGGAATATTACACAAACACATTAAGCATTTCTTGGCTGATGTCACCATTATTAGTAGCAAAGTTTTAATACAATAAATATCTCAAATTATCAAAACCTGAAGATACAGTGCGTTACTCACTAAATTCAAATGTTCTTTGAAGAAAAGTAACAGAACAAGATTAAACTATAGATCACCAATTAAAAAAAAAAATCAAAGCTAACATACAGTTCTGCATCTGATAAACCAGGTAATAAACCACACAAGTATTATATCTTTCTTGGCAATTCACAAAATGGAGCTCGTCAGTGCAAACCTGCTTTCTAATAAAAGTGTTACAAACAAAATAATTGCTGCGTTGCAGCTAATGCTAAAAGACCCAGCAGGTACCGGTGTAATTGAAAGTTATGTCACAGACATTTCACACTTCCAGTCCTATGAGACATGATATTAGAACGGTAGCAAGTTTATGCTAAATATAATTTAATATGCTATCAACAGTTAACTAAGGTTTAGATTAGTAGTAACGGTAGGATGAATCAATCTGCATGACAGAGAGGAACCAAAACAGATTTTCTTTTATATGACTTAAGGGCATAATTTTGAGAAGAAATATTTATGAAACTTTTACATTCTGGGTTTCAATGTATGCAATCAGAATTACCAATACCTCCTCGCAGTCATCTACTGGTTAGCACTGATATTTAATGCCTATCTCTTCAGGTGACTATTTGTGGCTCTTATTTTTATTGACCTGTAATTCAAATGTTTAAAAATTGAAGATTTGCTATAGAACAGAGAATAGGAAAAATACAAGAACTATTGGATTAGAGACTTTCACATCAATCCAGTCTAACCGTGCTATATAGAGCCCATGTGCACTTTGCTAATCTTTAACATAATGGGGGAAGGCACTATTCTCAGTATCTGTTCGCCTCCACAAGTAATTATGCTGAATTTTTTCCTAGTTTCATTTATATTCACTTAAACATACGTATGGATATTTTATCTCTGAAATCTTCATTTCATTGTAAACAGAAAATACAAAACAAAACTAAATCCATTCATTAGGTGTGAAAATGCTCCTGCCCTGTGATTACTCAGATGAAGTCTGCAGTGGTACAATTTAACAGCAGAGAACCTTAATCCAGGATAACACAAACTACATTTCACATTTCAGCAAGATCCTTTGGTGCCTTTTCTACATGAGAAATCCTTTCTCAAGAATTCCAGTTCTCTTTGTTGCCACTAGAGAAAGATTCATTTTGACACATAAATCCTCCTCCACAATCACTCCCTAGATAGTATTTGTGAAGAATGTATAAGCCATTGAAATATTACACTCACAACCTTGAAACTAACAAATAGACCTGTGTTATTTGGCAGCCCTTCCTACATTTCTTGTTTTAAATTATACAGCAGTGCGTATGTTCCCTACTTTTCAGAAGGATAATAGCAACAAAATCTCTCTTTACAGAAATTGTCTTTTTCAATTTGGTCCTCAAACATTTTTTCCCACAATAGTGTGTAGTTTCTGTAATGTATTTAAAGGTCCAGTGTCAAGGTTAAGATCTCTACATCATTAATCCAGAAGATCAGGACATTGTAACATTAATTTATTCCTTTTATGTGCATCTTGCTGACATTATTTATTTAATCACATTTTTTTTAAAGAATTTTCCAACCAAATTGCACTATGTTGCAGTCCATTTTTGTTTTGTTCCCTTTTCTTCTGACTTTCACCTAGTAATTAGGCTTATAATTCTAATTATGTAGGTTATGTTTCATTTATAACTTAATGGGTTACAGCTGCTTCCAGCACGTACCATTTTTATCTTAACCTGCCAAGCCTATTTCCCCATCCTTTAGCAGATTTATCCTGAATGGTAATGGACTGAGAATAGAGGGAGAACATATTCAAAGGAAAAATATTGTTAGTCTTTGCCTGGGATACTACATCAGTAACAGCTGGATTCATTTTATGAATATTGTATGGGCCCTAGGGGTTTTATTAATATTATTAATCTGGTAATTGCTTTTGACAGCAAAGTCGAACAGCCTGGGTAACATACAACATTCTAAAATAAATATCACTCAAGGCAATATGAAAAGTAAATACTGATTTTAACTACAAAAATAATTTTCACAATAAATTTAATGCAGTGTTAACAATAAAAGGTGTCAATTAAAATAAATTACAAAACATAGCAAATCCAAAATAAAACACTTATTTTTAAAGGTGGGACCTTTTGATTTGCCCATGAAGTCATTCACAATTACACTGAAGATACATGATGAGGACTGGAGGGTTACCAAAAACATTCACAGTGACTTCAGGGCCCAAAATCTATAAGCATCAGAAATGTTGAAGCATTGCCAGTTTTGATAATCTACCCGTCTCAAGTTGTATAGCCAAATCAATTATTATAATCAAAAAGCTCCTTTCCAGTGTTACTAACTGTATTTAAGATGAATAGCATCCTCGTCTTAACAGCGGAGTTCAGTAAAAGAGAAGACACAAGAACAAAAAGCAGCCACTGGCAATGGCACATTCAGCCATAATACATGTCTTGTCTGAAGCAGCAAGGGCAATAAATAGAGAAACTGAGGAAGTCTGACTGCCTTCCCCCAAGATTATATAGTACAACAGTAATTATTGAGAGAGAGAATATTGCGAGTCAAAGTGAACCCAAGCAAAATCCTCCATCTCTTCCTTTTAAAGTTGTATGAAGATTGCGAGATCTGTTCTATAACCATACAACTGAGGCACACTCATTCGTCTTGTAACCTCTGTTACAATATACTGCTCTTCCTATCTGTCTCCATTACAATGTAATCTGCTCTTTGATGGAAGTCTTCCATTAGATCTCCAGTTCTTCAATCACAGCTAGAAGCAAACCATAGCGTCTTGGTGCCATTGGTCTCTCTGAATTCCCTGCTCAGATGGTGGAAGTAGTGACAGTGAATCTCTCTCCTAAATGCCCTGAAGTAACAGCTGTATTTGAAGGGGAAGAAGCGGTAGGCAAGATAATAACTTGTACCTTAGGCTGGGACAATTCTACTGAATTAACAATCCATGCAAGTATTTCAGACCTTACAACTATGCAACTGCTGCTTCTGCAGAACGCATCATTGATAATTTTATGTGGTTTTGCACTTCTACAAGAGGTCAACAGCCTATAGTTTACATACAATTGTACAAAGATGTGTTTAGGTTGTTTAATGTCTTTCAATGCATTAACTTGAGTGTATTCATAAATACATATTTTTCTCCTCCACTTTATGTCTCCTCTTACTATGCCTTTATCAAAAATTCAACATAAAATAAAGATTGCTTGTACAGCATCATTTTGCCAGATTAAAGCATTTGGTTAATATTTGCCATTGAAAGCTCCTGGGGATAGAGGCTTAAATTAAAAAGGGGATGGAAATAATGTAGATGCAGAAATTAAACGGGTATATTTTCAGTATGTCATCATAGAATATGGAGTACATGAACAGAATAGAAAAACTTGGGCCGGAATTTTCCAAGGGGGGGGGGGGGGTCAGTGGGCAGGATCAGTGGTGGGTCGGGTGGGAAATTTGATTTTTTTGACAGCAGGTCGGGACCCCACGTGAACCCGCTGCAACACGCCTTTCCCAATGTCGGGTCCGTCAGCGTTGAGCAGACCCGACAGGCAGCGGCGGGCGACCCAATTAAACTCATTAGCATCTAGTTGACAGATGATTAACAGACTTTTTTAACTTACCTTTTGACTTTAACTTCGTGGCCACGGGAACCACACTGTTCGGGGACCACGGCTGTCAACCGGAGGCGGGGGTTCAGTGGCCATTGCTCCAGCTGATTACTTGACAGCTTCAAGTGTACAGTAAAAGCTCCCACCTGACAGATCATCACTTTCCTCAACGATTCTCACATTTCTCAGTCCATTTCCAGCGCAGATTCTGCAGGTTTTTCACTTTCCACTCTCCATTCACTCTTAACTCATTGGAAGAACTCTCTCACCATTGACAGAATGCTTCTGTCATCTCTACTTCACCTGTCATCTATTCCATCAACATGGATGCCCTTTATACTGTCTCACCTTCGTCCTCAGAATCCAACCACGATCAGCCCCAACACCAGCAGCACCAATAACAACACCAACCTTCTCCGCAATCACCTGATGCTGCACAGGACAGAGGGCATCAGCACCTGAGCACATTGCCTCACCATGGCCATATTTACTTCACTTGACGCTGTACACCCTGGCTGCCACATGATGCACCAGGTTAGCACTACCTCGCACCAACAGCATAAAGCTAGTGAGATGGTGATGTGATAATGTAGATAGAGAGAGCGGAATGGGTGGAGGTACAAGGTAAGTTGGTGTGAGTAAGGATGTGTTGGAGTAGGGTAGGGAAGGCAGAGTGATGGGGATGTGATGAGAGGCACAACAGGATGAAGGTGAGTGTGGCTTTGTACTAACGTTTCCTGATCTAATGAGATTATTGAAAGGTTTGCGCCACTGCACCCAGGTCCTCCTGACCACATCCCTGCTTGTGACCTCCTCTGCAATGTGCAACCAGGCTGCGCTGGTCTCCTGGGGAGGTCTCTTCCATCCATGGGAAGGGAAGAGGACCTCCCTGCATGCTGTGACTCTCTCCATAAGCATATGGAGGGAGTCATGGGAGAACGTGGGTGCAGCCCTGCACCTCTGTGCAGTCAGTGTCAATGTTTGCAGCACTTCAATGCTGTAGAACACTGACAGCACAAATGTCAAAATAAAGTGGACCATGGTCCCTTTAAGGAAACCGGCTGATGATGCGTCATGAATGACGTCACCAGACCCGCTTCTTCTAATTGGACCAGGAAACGCGCTGGGCGGGCTGAACAAGTCCCATCAACGTAAAATCATTTTTCAGAGGGGTATGGAGCTAGCAGCGGGCTCGGGACCCGCCACCGACCCCGGCCGCACCAGACCCAGGTAAGGAAAATCTCGGCCATAAAGACTTATGTAGAATTGCCATGTACAGCTCACAATTGTAAAATGACCTTTCTTAGTTAGAGGTAGCCTTACATTTCCCAAAATGAAATAGTTTAAAGTATCATTCCATTCATGTTTAAAATGGTAATCAGTATGTGTACTAATACAAAATTAAGTTATGAACATTACTAAAGTTACAAACATAAAGAAGGACAGATAAAGTCCAACTGCTCCATCAAGTCTGTCCCTTCCTGATGTGGTGCAACCTACATTCAACTCTGGAAAATTCCTCTGTGACCTCCAAAGGCAATCAGGTAAGCTCCAGGTCACCACAGTAACTGATATCACCAGTCCCAGTTAACCACCTATCTTTGACATTGTGCAAGTCATTTCAAGAGTGGGTTACATTCAAACCATATAAATTTATGATTTTAACACAACCTATCTGACACAACCCTCTCTCACTGTAGCATTTGCCCACTAATCACTAATTCACTCAAATGACATATAGCCAATCACCAAGCTGGTGACCACAGAAAGAGACTTCTCAACATGTTGGGTAGTACAGCCACAAATCCAGTTTAGTTCAGTCAATTATGCTGTACTCCATTCATATGAAGCTTTTAAAAATATAACACCGGAACCTTCAACTTTGGTGGATGCGTAAAATGGGCAGCAGTCGATCGTTATACACCCAGCCCGACTGAAGTCAACGGAAAGGAAAATCAGATGAGGCATATAACGGACGGCCGATCCGCTACCGCCTGTATTACGCACCCGAAGTTGAAAGTTCCACCCTAAATTTCCCTAGTGAATGTCAAAATTCATGCGGTGTTATTGCTAAATAATATCTGTAAAGACTTTTGTCTGGAATTTCTATTCTTGATCAATATAAACAAGAAACGTAGCATTGTGCAGAATCACAAAATGTTTTGCTAACTCTTAATTTGGCTTGCGTCAAATTCTAAAACAAAATGTCACAACAATCCTGAAAAAGTGTACAAAATACATGTACAGAGTGTGAATGAAACAACCATATTCCAATAACATTGTCAGATTAAGCTCTGGACCCAAACATTTCCTTTCAGAATCCATTTTGTCTTTTCCAGTTCACACATTACTCATTCAAATCTACGGCTATAACATTTTCCGGTGTGGACAACATCAAATCTGGGCTCCTGCAATAAATTCAAGCACATAATCTCAATCATAATGTGCACTGCACTTTAAAATTCAGAACACAGTAATTGAAGTCTGGACTGTGCTGATAGTCCAATTGTAAATTAATTCCCGGTAAATTACTACCTTTAATAAAATGGTGCAAAATTAACGTTGCAATAACAAACCACTACGAATCATAGGGTGCAGTCACCCTGCAAGTTGGAGCAAAGCAGTTTCCAGATCTCACTGCTGCTAAATGTTTGTAATGTAAGTCCAGAGT
The DNA here is from genome assembly GCA_030390025.1 of Squalus acanthias. Taxonomy (NCBI): domain Eukaryota; kingdom Metazoa; phylum Chordata; class Chondrichthyes; order Squaliformes; family Squalidae; genus Squalus; species Squalus acanthias. The sequence goes on along the minus strand of CM059435.1, from coordinate 23,031,685 downwards.
TAGGCCCCGACCTGACTCCATAGTGAAGCAGATTGATTAACTGAAGTGCCATAATCCTTTTAGTGCTGCTTCCAAAATACTTTGCAGTTTCTGTCACATGCTACATTGGTATTCCAGATTTCTGGGGTCTCAATATGATGCTGAAAAGCTAAAGAAATGCTCTAGAAAAAAAGTTAAATTAAAAGTTAAATTGCTCAAATAATCTTTTCAATTTTTCATAAACACCTTCTAATTTTCTATTGGTGCATTTACACTGCTATTGCAAAGTAAATGCAAAATGGTGACTTTAAGAAAATTGTAGAGGTAGAAATGCCTTTGCATTTTGCCACGTTTGAGTGTGTGGAATCAGCATTCCACTTACCAATTTTGCTGATAATGGCTAACACACCCAAATACAATCTACTGGCAATAATGTATCAAACAGACCCTGATGCACCAAAGTTCATAATTAATATTGCAAGGAAATATTACAAAGTTTACAGAATGAATTAATGGAATTATCTTCAACAATTAGATAAGCACAAATGAATTTTGAACATCATATGATGATTCTAATATTTCACTTCAAACTAATCCAGAACACAACATGCTAACGACAAAGTCAAATATATGCCAAACAAAACAACAGGGAAAAAGGCCAAGAAAGCTTGTATTGTCAAAATGGATTTTTACACCAAAAACATTTCTTCTTGTTAGGCAGTCCCTCGGAACCGAGGATGACTTGCTTCCACATTAAAAATGAGTTCTCAGGTGACTGATGAGTCCAATGCGGGACCTACAGACTCTGTCACAGGTGGGGCAGACGGTGGTTGAAGAGGCGGGTGGGTGGGGTGCTTGGGTTGACGTGCGCTCCTTGCGCTGTTTGCGCTTGGCTTCCGCTTGCTCCCGGCGAAGAGACTCGAGGTGTTCGGCGCCTTCCCGGATGCTTCTCCTCCACTTTGTGAGGTCTTGGGCCAGGGATTCCCAGGTGTCGGTGGGGATGTTGCACTTTTTCAAGGAGGCTTTGAGGGTGTCCTTGAAGCGTTTCCTCTGCCCACCTGGGGCTTTCTTGCCGTGTCGGAGCTCCGAGTAGAGCGCTTGTTTTGGAAGTCTCGTATCGGGCATGCGGACGATGTGACCCGTCCATCGAAGCTGATCGAACGTGGTCAAAGCTTCGATGCTGGGGATGTTGGCCTGAGCGAGAACACCGATGTTGGTGCGCCTATCCTGCCAATGGATTTTCAGGATCTTGCGGAGGCAGCGTTGGTGGTACCTCTCCAGTGCTTTGAGGTGCCTGTTGTACATCGTCCATGTCTCTGAGGCATGCAGCAGGGCGGGAATCACTGCTGCTCTGTAGACCATGAGCTGGGTTTGAGGTCCTGGTTTTCAAACACACTCTTCCTCAGGCGACCGAAGGCTGCACTGGCACACTGAAGGCGGTGTTGGACTTAGTCATCGACGTCTGCCCTTGTTGACAGTAGGCTCCTCAAATTCGGCTGCCCTCAAAAGTTTGTCACCATCCTCCGCCTGCTTCACGACGACATGCAAGCCGTGATCCTGACCAACGGTTCTACCACAGACCCAATTCACGTACGGACCAGGGTCAAGCAAGGCTGTGTCATCACACCAACGCTCTTCTCGATCTTCCTTGCTGCAATGCTCCATCTCACCCTCAGTAAGCTCCCACTGGAGTGGAGCTAATTTACAGAACAAACGGTAAACTGTTCAACCTCCGTCGCCTCCAGCCCAGATCCAAGGTCGTCCCATCCTCTGTCGTCGGATTACAGCTTGCGTCTGCGCTCACTCGGAGGTTGAACTCCAAACCATCGTCAACACTTTCACCGAAGCGTACGAGAGCATGGGCCTTACACTAAACGTCCATAAGACAAAGGTCCTCTACCAACCTGCCCCCTGCCACACAGTACTGCCCCCCGATTATCAAAATCCACGACAAGGCCTTGGACAACGTGGACCACTTTCCAAAAACATTGAGTACTCTACTGCACGCAAGTGTTAGTGCTTGAAGTTAATTATTTTCTCCAGGAGCATCTGGCTCATAAACATTTCACGAGCGAAGTTTACAACAAAAATTGGAACACAGCCACATTGCTTTTTACAGGTTATTGTGGGTCAAAGAGCATCCGGTGACTAAGTGAACAGCTTTGAATGTCAACTCAAAAATGTAGATACACCTGTATTCAAACCTGTGGCAAGCTTGAAACCTGGCTTCACCTTTCAGCCACTTAGAAAAGCAAAGGGTTACAGTCTCTACTGGATATTTTAATCTAAATACATTAAAAAGCTCACTTAACTAAGAACTCCTTCTTAGCCCCTCTTCAGAAATGTCAGCAATTTAGCAGATCATTCCATTTTACTGATTTAATAATTGTTCACACCATATTTACTGAGTTTTTCTGATTTTATTTTTTCAAAGTAATTAACAATGACTTACACTGGCTCATAAAAATTGTTTTAAAACATCCAGAATGGACAGCATGTTGACACAGTATTTTAGAGCTCCTTTGTGGAACAGTGCCTGTAATTTCACCCTCTCCTCTCCCCCACCCCCCCAAAACCACAAGAACATCACTCGCAGGGCCGCTCTCACATACCTCCAAGCAGCCAACTCCACAGTGGCACAGACAGGGGCCTATCAGCTAGCTGTTCCCCATCCTTTCTAACAGTTCAGGATCCTGGGAAACTTAGATTGGGCAAGTACATGAGGAGAGTAAGAAACAGAAGGATACAGACATTCAACTAAATTAAATGAATTAATAAATTAAAAGCTCCCAGAATAAGTGTGACCATTTTGTAGATTTGGACTAATTATTGAATTTTATGAATCATAAACAGAAATCTCTCTCAAATCAGTTAAACGTAACTCCAGTCTAATTGGAGGAAATGCTATAGCACTTCCGAATAGCACAGAATAATAATTTCTCTAAATCAGTTATAACTTTTGTTTCATCAATTTCATTAAGGTTTGGTCATTTAAAATTTTTATTGCCCAAATCCTTCCCCCAACCGGCCCCCATGATCCACTGACCGATCGCAGGAATGACCCGATCCCCTCCCCGATCCCGGCCCCCTTACCCGAGGGCCACTGTGGCAGCCCGATATTGCACAACTCTTCGCCGGCAGGCTCTGATAATGTGGCCCGAGGCCAAATATCTGGGGTGCCTCGGGCCTCACCATCCAGGCACAGAGAATTCACCCTATGCGTGCCCCCACCCCCCTCCCCCAACCCGAGCCCAAAAATGGGCACGCCTGAATTTCTGGGCCGTAGTATTGTGCAATTGCAGTTCAGGCACAATGAGATAGTGAAATGATGTATGGAGAATCCTAGGTGTAAAACTACAAGGTAGGTCACAGGTTCACTCTCAGTCATGCTAAAGAGGGAGGTGGCAAGCAAGGACCAGGCAGTTTCCAACAACTGGTAAACAATTCATCCCATTGTACAATCCAGCTACATGGACTTGACAGAAATTGACCCTTCAGTTGCTATTCTCTTACACACTCAGCCTATCTCCTCAGTCACTCTACCTCATCTGCTCACTTCTACATATTTTTTTACTCTCTCTCTTATGTTTATTATTAAATCACCACAGAATTTTAGTATAATTTGAACGCGCAAAGCAAAAAAAAAAAAATCGATTGGTGAGCTCCCCTAAAGGCTCAGTGAGTTTATCCAATAAACAGCTCAGCCATACAAATCAGGTTTGATGGCTAGTCTGTCCTGAGATACCTAATTCCAACCAGAATAGGAGTAGGGACTCTGCAACTGTTCTCAACATCTGGAGGAGAGGGGAAAATTGGCCACAGTTCCCACTCCTGATCCCTGTCTAGCAATAGATGTGTAAACGTGTAAGCATTGGTAAGGACAAGACTGGGCTTGGCTGTGATGCTTCCAATGGTTGAATAACCCACTAAGACTTACTGTCAAGGTTTGCATGCAAAAAATGGCTAGTTGGAAGGAGATAATGGAGTGTTGCCAGCACCCATGGACCCTTACCTCAGCAACAGACAACACTTTGAGTGGAAGAGAAAAATGGTGAAGCAAAAAAAAAAATCAACCGGTGCGACCTCCCCAAAACCAAACCCCATTTATATAATAAAACTTTAAGTGAAACTTTAATCTATGTTCTCAAAATTATTCTGCACATCAGACTGGATATCTTTTGATTTTCATCTCGAGTTACATTTAGTACATGAAACTATTCAGGGAATGATAAATAGTAATAAATAATTTAAATTTAAAACAAACAAGTATTACACAGTGTTGTGTGTTTTTAATTAGGGCTGTTGCAATAGATAAATGATTATCACAATTAGGAAAATACAAAAGTATGATCATCACAACTCAGGTTATTACTGGCAATCCTAACTGCTGTAGATCAGCAGAAAATGGAATTGGAGGACCATAATAAAGTCGTCTTACCTGGACAAACATTAAAGGTTACATTTCACATAATCTAGGCTGACACTTCAGTATAGGGCTGAGGAGGTGCTGCAATGTTGGGAGATACCATCTTTTGAATGATAAGTTAAACCAAAAGTCCAGCTACCTGCTCATGTGGACATAAAAATTCCTTGGCACTATTCATACAAGAGCAATAACTTCTGCTGCTGTCCTGGCAACATCCCTCCCTCGACCAACACCATCAAAAACAGATTATCTGATCATTCTTATTGGCCCAGAAATTGATCTCGCTCTGTTCCCGCGGGGGTAAGCCTTCCCCGCGATGTCTCACCTCGCTTATGCTTTTTCTGATCCAGCTCGCACGAACTTGATGTTCCAGACATCAGCTGTGCTGGGCTTGCGTATCCCAGCGGCGTAGTGAATTCGTGCGAGCTGTGGGATCACGTGACTCAGTTAGAGCCAATGGCAGCACACCATCTTCCATTCATAAGTCTCACAGCATGGCTGTGAGACTTATGAATCTTACACCCCCCCAAAATAACAGCTAAACCTCAATTAAATTTAAAAAAAAACCCATCACATTAATAAAATAAGTATAGTTAATTAAATTAACCATTTTAAATAAAAAATTAAATTTTTGAAAAAATTTAAAATCTTTTAAAAAGTTATAAAAATAAACTTACCTGTCTTTAAAGTCTATAAAAAAGATATACCTGTAAAAAAAAAATCAAAAAAATACTTAATTCACTACTTACCTTCTTAAAAGCGGGTCTTACTCCTCCTTTTTACATTTCCAAAATCTTCCCTACTTACCTGCGCGTCCAAAGCATGAAGTGCACAGCGTGCGCGCAGCCTGTAGCGCGCACGCGATGCACCCAGGCCCCGCCCCCTTTTCAGAAGAGCAATTGCCGGTTTTCAGCGCATGCGCAGGGCATGCAGAAAACCGGCAATTGGAGTGGGAATACGCGAGAGTATGCAGTGCGTACTCTCGCGTCCCAGGATCAATTTTCGGCCCATTAGTTTTTTAATGTTCCATCCTTGTTAAAAGTATTGTTTTTAAAATTAAAAATAGTCCCTTATTTTGTTTTCCCCACTTACCTTAGGCATGTTTGGCCATCCAGCATTGTCCAACCGAGATTGTAGGGCTACTAACTTGTCTCCAATTATACTGCTGCTCTTTAACCAGCCACTAGGAGGTACATCAGAGCAGCCTGAAGTAACCCTAACCTCCCCTCCTTATATGCCTAACATAGACTGTGTATCTCACCAATAGCATGGCTGACACTGAAAACTCAGTTTGTGAGAATCGTGGGTACAAACCTTTATTGTACCACTCCATGACAGAGTACCTAGGCTTGTGCCTTCACGCTGTATCCTATTAATTTCTATTGAATCACGTTTGTGTTAACTACATAACGATTGGGGTCACGTTCTGTCAAGTATATAATTTGCTGTCTACTCCTCCATTCTTTCCAATAAAATGCTACTCAGTTAATTGTTAACCTGTCAGCTAGGATCCAGTCATTCTAAATACCATGCTCAAAACCCACCATGAAATGCAAAGCACACTTTTTTTTTTTTTACAGTGTCAGATTGGCTCTGTTGGTAGCGCTCTTGCCTATGAGGTAGAAGGTTGTGGTCCAGGACTTGAGCACATAATCCAGATTGACACTTGAGTGCGGTATTGAGGGAGGGCTGCACCGTCAGAGGTTCCTGTTCAGGTGGACATTAGAAGATTTCACAGTGCTATTTGAAGAGCACTAAGGAGTTGTTCCGATGTACTGGCCAATATGCCTCACTCAAACAAAAACAGATTAACTGGTCATTCATCTTATGTGTAGGACCTTGCTGTATGCAAATTGGCTGCCACATTTGCCTACAGAACAGATGTTGGGGCCGATTAGGGCAATTAGGAATCGGCAATAAATGCAGCCTTGCCAGCATCACCCACACCCAGAGAACAAAATCTAATTATATTTAAAAATTATTTTCTCAATTCCTAGTTGAGGTTCATCACCCACTTTCCCTCACTCTTCAGTAAAGCATCTCGGGACATTAAATATATTTTTAAAGATGCTATGTAGGTTGTTGCGGACTCATCAAATAAAAGTATGGAATGGAAAAAATAAATTGGGTCTATAACGAGAGGCCGATCCGCTATTGCCTGTTTGTGCCCCTTATGAACGTATATTTCTTAATTATTGCAAAACCTCTAAATATAAAACAATAACCTGTCTTTTGCTGGAAAATGATACTGACTTCATAACTAATCGTTGTGTAAAGAGTGACCAACAGCAGTTTCACAACCTATTCCAATTATCTTGTACAAAACTCACAGGAAGACGCATGAAACAGCAGCAAATTAGCAAATAATGTGGCTCAGTAATAGACCACAGAATAACATACAGTACTCAAATAGTTAGAACGTGTTTGTATAAAATACCTCAAGCTGTTAAAATAAACAGGTTAATGCCTTTGTTAAAATAGTGACGTACAAACATTTATTATACGGATATCAAATGGTGCAAAGTCAATAACTATATTCTCACAATTAATTTGTATTTTTCTCTGAAATATTAGTTTTGTTAATTTTACCTTTTTTTGCTTTAGGTCTACATGGACTCATATTTCGGCTACCAACAGAGAGGGGCAGCCTGCTCCCAGATGACTGCAAATGTCCCTTTTTGGTGTCTGCTGGAGGCACAAGGTACCACTCAGAGCGGATAATCCATTTATCCCTCCACTTTATGGGAAGATGCTACAGCCTTCACCCCACTCTCTGCCTGACACAGCTCAAACCAGGAACTCAGCAAAATGGGAGACTGAACTTACAACATTGTCATGACACTGTGCATATGCACTTAAATAGTTTTAAATAACTGAGTGTCACTATTGCCACTTCCACTGAATTTGTTTTGTTTGTAATATTTATTAACATTGGTTCCTTTGCAATGTGAGGCTCAGTAGGAAAAAAGCAACAATGAAAGAGAAATAAATTAAAATATGTTAATGATAGGTCTTTGTAACATTTTTAGAGGGAGAGTTGATGGTGACGCTCACCCTTTATATTTCAGAAACAAGTGGTATTGATTTCCTGTGATACGATTGCAAAATGATGCAATGCAATCCAATGTTTCCGTTAAGCTGCGTGGCCGCGCAGCACTCGGGACCTCCCGCACAGCCGGCTCACCGGCTTTTCAATGGGAAAAACAGTGCATGTGCAGTATTTTGAATGGGCTGCGCACCCAAAAAAAAATTAAAGGGAACATTGGTGCAATCTATTTTCCCTACATTACAACAGTGACTACACTTCAAAACTACTTCTTTGGCTGTAAAGCACTTTGAGACGTTCTGAGGTCGTGAAAGGTGCTATATCAATGCAAGTATTTCTTTCATGAGAACATGAAGATCAGAGAATTATGTAGCAAAAACAAAGTGGTTAGAATGAGAAAATGTAATTTTCCACATAGACTGGGAGATGCAGATCAGCTCAAGTAGTAAAGGCAATGAATTTCTAACATGTCTTTTCTAAACACATAAATAGTAAAAGGGTGATCAAAGGAAGGGTGGGGCTGATTAGGGACCATACAGGATATCTTCTTGTGGAGGCAGAGGGCTTGGCTGAGGTACTAAATGAGTACTTTGCATCTGGTCATCACTAAAGACTTGGAAAACACTGGTTCAGCCTCAACTGGAGTATTGTGTCCAATTCTAGGCACCGCACTTTAGGAAGGATGTGAAGGCCTTAGATAGGGTGCAGAAAAGATTTACGAAAATATTCCAGGAATGGGGGACTTCAGTTACGAGGATAGACTGGAGAAGCTGGAGTTGTTCTCCTTAGAGCAGAGAAGGTTGAGAGGAGATTTGATAGAGGTGTTCAAAATCATGAGGGGTCTAGACAGAGTAGATAGAGAGAAACTGTTCCTATTGGCTGAAGGATCGAGAATCAGAGGACACAGATTCAAGGTGATTGGCAAAAGAACCAAAGGCGACATGAGGGAAAACTTTTTTTACGCAGCGAGTGGTTAGGATCTAGAATGCACTGCCTGAAAGGTTGGTGGAGGCAGACTCAATTGGAGCTTTCAAAAGGGAATTGGATAAGTACCTGAGGGGGAAAAAATTGCAGGGCTACGGGGAAAGGGCGGGGGAGTGTGACTAGTTGAAGTGCTCTTGTAGAGAGCTGGCACGGGCTTGACAGGCCGAATGGCCTCCTTCTGTGCTGTAACCATTCTATGATTCTCTAAGAAGAGGATGCTGCCAATGTCACAGCAAAAGAGGATGTAGTAGAGAAATTGGATAGGATAAAAATAGATAAAAAGGAGGTACTTCAGAGGTTGGCAGTACTCAAAGTAGAAAAGTCACCCAGCATCCTAGGTTGCGGAGGGAAGTAAAGGTGGAGGTAGCAGAGGCTCTGGCCACAATCTTCCAATTATTCTTAGATATGGGAGTGGTACCACAGGACTGGAGGATTGCACATGTTACACCCTGCTCAAAAAAAAGGAGGGGGATAAACCCAGCAACTACAGGCCAATCAGCCCAACGTCAGTGGTGGGGAAACTTTTAGCTAAAATAATCAGAAACAAAATTAATGGTTACTTGGAAAAATAAGAGTTAATAAATGACAGCCAGCACAGATTTGTTAAAGGCAAATCGTGTTTGACTAACTTGATTGAGATCCTTGATGAAGTAATGGCAAGGGTTGATGAAGGTAGTGCGGTTGATATGTATATGGACTTTCAAGAGGCATTTGATAAAGTACCACGTAATAGGCTTGTTAGCAAAATTGAAGCCCATGGGATTAAAGGGGTAGTGGTACCATGGTTACAAAATTGGCTAAGGGACAGAAAGCAGAGTAGTGGTGAACGGTTGTTTTTCATACTGGAGAGAAGTATACAGTGGTGTCCCCTAGACTTCGGCATTGAGACCACTGCTCTTTTTGATATATATTATTGACCTGGACCTGGGTATACAGGGCATAATTTCAAAGTTTGCAGATGACACTCAGAAATATAGTCAGCAGTGAGGAGGATAGTAACAGACTTAGGGAGGATATAGACAGACTGGTGAAATGGGCAGGCACGTGGCAGATGAAATTTAATGCAGAGAAGTGTGAAGTGATTCATTTTGGTAGGAAGAATGAAGAGAGGCAATATAAACTAAATGGCACAATTTTAAAGAGGGTGCAGGAACAGAAAGATGAAGGTGGCAGGACAAGTTGAGAAGGCTGTTAAAAAAAGCATACGGGACCCTTAGCTTTAAAAATAGAGGCATAGAGTACTAAAGCAAGGAAGTTATGCTAACTACACCTTTATAAAATCACTGGTTAGGCCCAAGCTGGAGCACTGTGTTGAATTCTGGGCGCCATACTTTAGGAAGATTGTTAAGGCCTTGGAGAGAGTTGAGAGGAGATTTATTAGAATGGTACCAGGGATGCGGGACTTCAGTTATGTGGAGAGACTAAAGAAACTGGGGTTGATCTCCTTAGAGCAGAGAAGGTGAAGGGGAGATATGAAAAAGGTGTTCAAAATCTTGAAGGGTTTTGATAGAGTAAATAAGGAGAAACTGTTTCCAGTAGCAGAAGTGTTGGTAACCAAAGGACACAGATTTAAGGTAATTGGCAAATGAACCAAAGGTGAGATAAGGAGAATTTCTTTACTCAATGAGTTATGATGATCTGGAATGCACTGCCTGAAAGTGTGTTGGAAGCAGATTCAATGATAACTTTCAAAAGGGAATTGGATAAATACTTGAAGGTCTATGGGGAAAGAGCAGGGGAGTGGGGCTAATTGGATAGCTGTTTGGCCGAATGGCCTCCTTTTGTGCTGTATCATTCTATGATTCTAATGTAATTGAGACAGTTCTCTATAGCAATATGTTTTTGAACCAACAAGGGAACAGGTCAAACATGAATTTTGTGATGAGAAATAACCAGAATTAGTTAACAATCTGACGGTAAAGAAACATCTTGCAAATACGATCTTCCATAATATGACTGAATTTGATATTAGGTTTGAGGGGGAGAAGGGAAAGTCACAAACCAAGGTTTTAAATTTAAGTAAAGCAAACTTCGAAGGGATGAGAAATAAATTGACCACAGTAAACTGGGCTGAACTGTTAATGGATAACCCTACAGACAAACAGTGGGAAGTATTCAAAGAAGTATTTGGTAAGATATGAAACAAGTGTGTATTCAAATAGGTGAGGAAACTGAAGGTGCATTAGTTATAATTTTCCAAAGCTCTCTAGATTCAGGAATTGTCTTTGGATTGAAAAATGACAAATGTCACTCCATTATTTAAGAAGGGAGGAACAGAGAAACCAGGTAACTACAGTTTAACATCAATTGTGGGGAAGTTACTGTAATCTATCAGAGACAGAGTGACTGTGCACTTGGACAAGTATCGGAGAGAGTCAGGATGTGTGATGGGTAGGTCATGTCTGACTAATCTAGTTGAATGTTTTGACGAGATTACTAGCATAAGTGGATAGGGGAGTGCTTATGGATGTTGCCTATGTGGACTTTCAGAAGGAATTTGATACGGTTCTGCACAAGAGATTATCAAAAATTAGAGCGCATAGAATTGGAGGTAACCTTGTGACATGGGTCTGTAATTGGTTGGGAGGTAGGATACAGAGAGTAGGGATAAAGGATTACTTCTCTGATTGGGGGGATGTGACAGGTGTTCCCCAGGGATCTGTACTGGGGACACAGCTTTTCACCATATATATTAATGACTTGGATGAAGGAAGAGAGAGTTGTATATCCAAGTTTGCGGATGACACTAAGTTAGAGGGCACAGTAAGATGTAGATGGGAGCAGGAAGTTACAAAGTGACAGACAGACTAAATGAGTGAAAAAAAACTATGACAGGATGGAGTTCAATGTGGGGAGATGTTAGGTCATCCACTTTGGATCTGAGAAAGATAAATTGGAATATTTACTTAATAATGAAAGGCTAGGAGTTATGGAGGAGCAAAATGATTTAGGTGTCCATGTATGCAAATCAATAAAAGCTAGTGCACAGGCACAAAAAGTAATCAAAAAGGCTAATGTTGGCCTTTATCACAAGAGGATTGGAATTCAAAAAAGTGAGGAAGCGATGCTGCAGTTGTACAGAGCCTTGGTCAGACCCCATCTGGAGGCCTGCATTCAATTTTTGGCAAGAACCTCAGGAAAGATATATTGGCTTTGGAATGGATACAGCACAGATTCACCAGAATGATACCTGGGCTTAAAAGGCTAAATTATGAGGACAGGTTGCATAAACTTGGCTTGCATTTTCTTGAGTTTAGAAAGTTAAATGGTGATCTAATCAAGGTATTTAAAATCATTAAGGAATTTGATAGGGTAGATACAGAGAAACTATTTCCTCTGGTGGGGGAATCTAGAACAAGAGGGAATCATTTTAAAATTAAGAGCTAAGCCATTTAGGAGTGAAATCAAGAAGTACTTTTTCACACAAACAGTAGTGGAAATCTGGAACTCTCTCTCCCAAAAGACGGTGAGTGCTGGGCTAATTGAAATTTTCAAGACTGAGATCGATAGATTTTTGTTAGGTAAGGGTATCAAGGGATGTGGAGAAAAGGCAGGTAAATGGAGTTGAGGTACAGATCAGCCAAGATCTAATTGAATAGCGGAATAGACTCGAGGGGCTGATTGGCCTACTCCAGTTCCTATGTTCCAATTTCACTTCACACCACTGAAAAACCTTCAATCTACAATTTAAAATTAGTGGATGGCAGAAATGCTACCGGTAACAATCAAATCTGACTAATGCAATAATTTCTTCAAATTGTACTCAACTGAATACCTGATCAGTAAATAGTTCTTTATTTAAAAAAAAGTTAACTTTAGTTTTCTTTTATATTTGTGTGGTCAAAATACACCAAAACCACCTTTGAAATATTTCCAGGTTTTCCTGGACACTCAAGTGAAATATTTCTTGATGTGCCATTGCGTTGCTCATTTTTAAAATTATTTTTATTTTATCCGCTTCAACAGTATCCATTTATTATATTGGCCTAACATCTGCGATCGGAGGCTTCCTGCGGGCGGATGCCTCCGACCTGTAAAAAAAAATCTACGAATTTACCTGACGGCCCGGGAGGCATGGAGACTTGCGATCCTGGGCCTCTCTGGGTACACGCGGGCAGAGACCCACATATCCCAGGGGCGCATGCAGTTTGCAAGCGCCCCTGGGATCACGTGGGCCAGCCCAACCAATAAAAGGGAATCCCCATTCATACTTATGGGAGTTCCGTACGTACGGATATCCCATAAGTATAAATGAGGATCACTTAAAAAAATACACAAACACATGAAATAAATTTTTAAAAACATTAAATATTTAAAATTAATTAAAATGCCATTTAATTAAATATTTTAAACAAAAATCTATTTTTGGGGGGGGGGGGAATTTATATGTTTTAATGGGGCTAAAAATAAACTTACCTTATTGGACAGGGTTTTTAATGTATAAATGAGTGATAGAATTTTATTTTTCTATTTTTCAAAACTCTTATGCTGGTGAAAGCAGGCCTTACGCCTGCTTTTACCAGGTGTAAGAATTTCACGGGCATTCGTCAGGCGGAAGTTTGGGCAAATAGCACAATTCTCCGCCCGCAGAGGCCAATCTCCCGGGGATGCGGAGGATCTGTCAAGAAGATTCTAGACAGATCGCAAGTTCTGGGTTTTAGCGCATGTGCTTTGCCTGCCTAAACCCGGAACTTGCGCAGGCCCTACGGGCGCGTACACACCTCGTACGCACCCGTGGGGTCGCAAAAATATGGCCCATTGTCCATCTGTCTGAAATGAAAACAGAAATGCTGCAAATATACAGCAAGTCTACAAGCATCTGGAAAGAGATTATCAAATGCATCATTTCTCTGATGAACAGTTTGTATCCGAAATGTGAACATTTCCTTCTCTTGGCAGGTGCCAACAGAGCTGCTGGGTATTTCGAGTATTTTCTTTTTTTATTCTATAGTATATATATGGGTTTGTAATACATAATAGACAATAATAGTGTATGTTATACAGAACTAACCCTAGTACTCTAACCGGCCTCAACCCAGGAATGCTTCTGTTCCAGCCTTGTCTCAGCAATGCCTGTGCTTTCAATTTTGGCTCTAAGAACGTCTGCACTCCAGGCCTTAGCTTAGATGATTGTGAATGGCCAAGTGAAGGTCCTTTGACAGTGCGAAAACTCTCTGGGCAGTGTTACACCAATAACTGTTTCAGCATGAGCTACAAATTCACCAAGGAAGTAAAGAGCAAAAGAATCTATTTAATAATCATGTAAATAATTGAAATAAGGAAGGTCTTGCGGAGGGAGGAGTAACAAATAAATAAATAAAGTACTTTCTTCTTAAGCAAATACTGCAAACTACTGTAGGAGGTACACCAAAGAATTATCAGGTAAATAACTCAAAATACGATGCTTGGGGAGGGAAGATCAAACAAAGTTGCTTGCATTTTAAGCAAGTTAAATAGTATTACAAGTATAATATATGTAAGGCCTCTCTTTTCAAATATTAGTTGGCATGTAATATTTTTTTCTTCATGTCAGTCATGTGATTCATTGCTTCAGTAAATTCATGAATGATGGGTGAACTGCTGTGATGTTTAACTTGCACTGAGACTATGGTAAACATCTGAAACCACATGCTAGGCCTCCGACTACCTGCGAGCAATGCCACAGGACCTATTAGTATCTATTACATATGGTATGTTTTGGCACATAATGCAATAGGTAGTAGGTGGACAATCCTGGTCACTTGTATTATGTATTATAGAATCATAGAAAGTTACAGCACGGGAGGAGGCCATTTCGGCCCATCGTGTCCGTGCCGGCCAACAAAGAGCTATCCAGCCTAATCCCAATTCCCAGCTCTTGGTCCATAGCCCTACAGGTTACAGCATCCCAAGTGCACATCCAAGTACTTTTTAAAATGTGGTTAGGGTTTCTGCCTCTACCACCCTTTCAGGCAGTGAGTTCCAGACCCCCCACAACCCTCTGGGTGAAGAAATTTACCCTCAAATCACCTCTAAACCTTCCACCAATTACTTTAAATTATTTTAAATCTGTGCCCCCTGGTTTTTGACCCCTCTGCTAAGGGAAATGGGTCATTTCTATCCACTTTATCTAGGCCCCTCATAATCTTATATACCTCAATAAGGTCTCCCCTCAGCCTCCTCTGTTCCAAGGAAAACAGACCCAGCCTATCCAGTCTTTCCTCATAGCTAAGATTCTCTACTCCCGGCAACATCCTTGTAAATCTTCTCTGTACCCTCTCTAATGCAATCACATTTTTCCTGTAATGTATTAGTTTCCATTGTCATTGCCTAGAGATAAAATATTTCTGATTTTATCTAATACAGAACTGTTAACAGTAGTACATTTTGTAACCTTACGTGATTTCTATTACTACTGCACAACTATTATATCTACAATCTGGCAAAATATAGAAAATGAAAAGTAACAATTTGCAATAGTTTACATCTTTCAAAATAGCCACTACAATTAAAAATATGTAAGAAAACAAGCTACTGAAAAGTTTTACTGATATTTCACTTCTGAGCTAGTAGTAGGTGAATTAAACTGTGGCAAACAGGGTATTCATTAAACAGGAAGTGACTAACATTCGTGGTCCCTCGTTGCCCTCCCTCTTTTCTTCACAGGTTTCCAATACTTTACATCACTGGCTAGTCACAACCATATTAAAATATCATCATACAATGAATTGTACTAACAAGCAACTTTTAACATGCCAGTGTCTGTAGTGTTGGTGAACATTGATATTGACCAGATCCTGAAATGGAAAAAAGGGAGCTATTTTCACTAGGGTAGGATTTTATTTATTTATTTATTTTAAAACATAACCAGAGAAAACTTCACAGTGGTAGTTTCTGTTTGCCTGATATGGAATGCACATTCTCTTCCTGTAACAAAATAAACCCACTTATCTAGATCCACAAAGTTGACAAGAACAAAAGCTTAGGAAAGCCAAGTATGCACAGGGGTACTGTTGGAGTTTAACTATCTAAATCCACACATCCTACCAGCACAGAGCACTGATACGCTTCCTACTGCTTGTCCAGCCACAAACATCCTCCCCATTACAGCATGGTTTGCAGGGTTATCTGGTGCAATGACAGTTCCGCACCTCTAGATTCTATTAATGAGCCAGGCTGGGTGGTCAATCGATCATCAACAATGCACTGAAGTATTGTTGACCTGCCTTGCTCACATATTAGATCACTAAGTATGTCATGAAATGTTCACCAGGTGTGTGATCCTGGAGCCAACCTCCCTCAAAGAGATCTGACTTACCTCCCACTCAGAGGATGGTCACTAGTTGATCATTAGACAACTGGCAGGTGTGAGTATGAGCACTTCCTGAAGAGGCCGAAGACGACTACTGTAAAGTTTCACATTTTACACACGCATTTTGCTTTGTCTTACTAAGTAACAACATTTCCATTTGAAAGTACCTATATGCCCCTCAAAAAGAAATCTTCACATTATAAGAACATCGCCTTTTTTAGAAATGTATCTATAAAACTAGTCATTGTGTTCCAAGCACAATTCATTAAGTGAGAAATTTCTACAAAATGATAAGATGGTATAAATACTAATGTGTTTTTTCTTCACATGGTTAGTTGATTCTAATATACCTTTAGCAAAAAACAGGCCTATATCTTGGGCAAAGTAGCCAAGGTGAAGAAAAAGATAGGTAACAGAATAAAAATATTTAAATGTAAAACTTTATTAGTTGTCAGCTGTGGCTCAGTGGCAGCACCCTTGCCTCTGAGTCAGAAAGTCGTGGGCTCAAGCCCTACTCCAAAGACTTGAGCACATATTCCACACTGACACTCCAATGGAGTACTAAGGGAGTGGGCAGGTGCTGACTTAGGGATGAAATATTAAACCAAGGCCTCGTCTTCCCTCTCAAGTGGATTTAAAAGGTTCCCATGGGACTATTCGAAAAAGAGCAGGGAGTTCTCCCAGCATCCTGGCTAACATTTATCCCTCAACCAACATCACTAAAACAGATTATCTGGTCATTTAACTCAATACGGTTTGTGGGACCTTGCAGTTTACAAATTGGCTGCTGTGTTTCCCTACATTGCAACAGTAACTGTACTTCAAAAGTACTTCATTGGTTGTGAAGCACTTTGGGATGCTATGAATGATGCTATACAAATGCAAGTTCTTTCTTTCTTATTTTCATCGAAAAGACAGTTTCCATTATAATTGACCAGAAAAAAAGTAAGTCGCAATAATCCTAGCTTCTTGCTTGATTTTATTATTGAACAGAACACTTACCATCTTCCTGGTTATGCAGATTCTGCGGACTGTGCATTCTTTCTTCTTGACTGGGGCTTAAATCAGAGTTCACACACTGGTCAGCTGAAATCCATGTGGTGTCACTCATATCAAAATCATCGCTGCTCACTGAACTTTCATCCTACAAGAGAAAATTCATTCATGACTACCAACATCTGATGCTTAAGCCCAGCTACATTTCATTGAATGTTGTCAGTGTGCACAGGCGTACACAGTATATGCAAATGCATACACTTTTAATCCCCTGGGGTGGAAAATCAACTGTGGGGAGTGAGTTCACACTACCCCTTGGAAATTCCTGTCAGGAGTAAACACTCTTTTTCCTCAAACAATACAGCAATGGGACCTACCGTAAACTGTTCATCAGGAGAGTAGAGTACCTCTGTAAAGTAGTGAGATGAGCGGGAGATGTGAAACAAAGTGCCTCGGAGAGTGGGTAGAGATTTTAGGGAAGAGTGCCTCTGTGAACTAGGTGTGGGGAAAAGAGTGCTTTTATGAACTGGAGTGGGACAGTGTCTCCATAAACTGGGAGGAGTGAATCTGTGATGAAAGGGACTGTCCAGGTAGCTTTTGGGGAAGGTGATGGTCTGATTTGTCTGTTGAATATGAATAAATCCAAAAGTCACTTCTTTTTCCTATTTTTAGATTAAAAATCAATTAACTGAAGCTAAAAAGTGTTCCGAATTAAATGAAATGTAGCACTTATAATGTAAAAATTCAAAATTATAAATGGGCACAGAATGAAGAGGGGGAGGAGAGCATATTTATAAACCGTGCGCATGTGTACATTTGCTAGCTATAGCTCTCTCTAAACACTCATCTTATTCACCTCAGCGTTTGGGAAAACAAATTTGCCTTCAAGTGTTTTACATTTCCCACAGCATTTCAACAAGATTTCCAAACTATGTCAAAATAACTTGCTGGCCTAAATAACTTAGTAGCCTTTCATAACCCCTCCTTACCTCTCAAACATACCACATTAAAAAATACTTTAATAATTCAATATTAGAAGGAGTTTAAAAGAGAATCTTCCTATGTAATATTGCTTAATCTCCTTTCTTGAAGAAGTATGTTCTCAACAGTAGCATTAACATATAAATAGCACCATGCGACTCATTTTCATATCTCCCCAATGTCTTATGACCTGGGACATTTCTAAGGGGATAAATGACATTTCTGTTTCAAGAAATAGATATAACATAAACATTTAAAATATGTAGTTAAATTGTTTCAATTCCAATCATTCAGCCAATCTTAAAGGTATCTTATGGTCTACAACATGGAGGATTCAATTGGTTTGCTTATTGCCATCATTGCCCCCTTTTCTATGTAAGTGATAACAGACATTAGTGTTCTGAGATCAAGCTTCTCTAGAGACAGGTTAGAAAGACTTAAAGAATCTTCATATAAATTATGCATCTTTTCAGTTGTATTGGTATTTATCCCCAGGTTGCTATGGTAATACAATAACTGTATATAAATGGGCACCATAAGCCCCTTTCTCATAGCGATGTCTTTCATAATAGACAAAAGTTAAGATATGCAAAACCAAATCTTAAAGCCCTTCATTGCTCCAATGGTAATGCAGCAATTAAGGTGCTCTGTTCACAACTGTGCTTATATATTTGAATTCTATGGCTGTCTCACTTTCCATTCTGCCAACCACATTTGTCACTTTTCAAACTTTTGAGTTAGGTGCTGAGAGCTCACCTGGCAATAGCAAAAAGCATCACATCAGGTAGAGGAGGAAAAAAAATCAAGTGAAGTATGTCTCGCTCCAAAACAAGCACAACTTTTGGCTGAATGAATAGGGGCAATGCATTGCGCAGAAGTTTATGATTCTTCTCTTCCCACCAAGTTGAAGACTGCACAGGGTCAAAGATTTCTAAGGCAGAAAAACGTGGGAAACATATAACCAAAAAAAAAAGAAAATCTAACCTTCCTACCCCACCTTTTGGTTGTGACCTGCTGAATGCCACCCATGAAACACTACAAGACCTGGGCCTACTACAGCAATGTCCAGACTTTTGTCACATCCATCGATGTCATCAAGTTCCACACTGCTTTCAGTGGAATCAAGTAAACAAGAAAAATTATTTTTAAAAATGTTAAACTACTAAAATTAAATTCCATTTTGAGGTATGCAATGAAACGTAGAATAGCGGAGAATGAATAATAGAAAATCAGTGAGCTAATTGTACCATCCCTGTCGAATTCACTCATAATTTTATGCAGTCAGGTCATTCATTGAATATTTTTAGTACAATGAATATACTGTACTGAAGGGCCTGACACATATACACTGAATACATTGTATTGAAAGACCTGACACAGTATATCCTCAATTTCCTCACTGTGTCTACACCCTACAGAATTTCTCTAACTATATATGTATATGCTAGTTGCCAAGAACATGCTCTGTTAATATGCTTAGACAACTTCAAAACATTATCTGTAAGCAGCAAACTATGTCTCTCGCACATACACATGCACACACGGACACATCCCAATTTGTTAGGAATCATTAACAACACTCGCAGTCCAGTCGCAGCTAGCAGTCACATTCTTTACTGCAAGATTGCCAAAGAAAACCCCTCCACAGACTGCTTGGCAGGTTGCCACTCAAAGTACTGTACTTAACTCTTTCACTAGGAATCAGTCCAATGCTCAGTGTACAATTCCCATTTAACATAACAGGAATTCTTGAAATGATTAGGATTGCATGAGTTATTGGACAGTTCAATTATGTTCTGTAGCATGTTTACATAAGCCAATTTTGGTGGATAATTCAAAGCAGATTGCAACATGTCACCACCCACCTATTTTAAGGGTTATCCTTGGATTTTTTTTTCCCCCTTCTGGTCGCTCACATCATTCATCTCCTGTAACAGAGGAGCAGGCAGATGCCCTGCTTCCAAACTTCCTCTATGCTAAGCTTGAGCTGGTTAATAAGAGGTGCATGGGAGCATGCTCTAACACTGACTCTTTCTTCTTTTGATATTTCCTCATACCCCAAAGCAAAGCACATGGGCTCCACTCAGTATTTCCTTAAAACAATAGGAGCGAGATCAGGAATTCAGCAGAGTGGAAGAATTAAAGCTATATTCTACACTTTATGATGTCACATGTTGCTGCTCCAATAAGCTATGCCACTATACAACCAAACCATCCACCTTTAACAACTATTGTTTGGGGGTGAGAAAATCACACTGAAAGACTACAACTTCTATGATTGATGTGACAACATTCAAAAGAACAAAAATAGCACTTTTCAGTTTAAATCGTTTCAATTTGTCACATTCAGTCAGGTTGCAGGTTCAAAGCCCATTCCAGAACATGCGTGCGTAACCTAGGCTGACACTTCAGTACAGTACAAAGGAAGTACTGCTGGAGGTTTTGTTCTTTGAATGAAATATTAAACTGAGGCCCATCTGACTGTTCAGGTGGGCATGATAAGTCCCATGGCACTATTAGAAGAACAGCAGGGAGTTCTCCCAGTATCCTGGCTGGCATTCCACCTTACACCAACACCACTTAAAAAAAAACAGATTAACTAGTCCTTTATCTTACTGTTCGTGGGATTTTGCTCTGTGCATTGACTGCTGTATTTGCCGACATAACAAGAGAGTGTCTACACTTCAAAAATAATCCATTGGTTGTGAAACACTTTGAGATGCCCTGTGGACACAAGGCAGTATACATGTGCTGGGTTTTTTTCTGATTAACTCTAATTAAACTTCCTTAACATTATCTAATATTTGATATGGCAACCGCTCATCTCGAAAGACAATGGTGTAAGCAACAAGCAGTTCAGTTAATTTGCCATGCTGCAACATCGTGAGTGGCTGTAGTCCAATTTTTGAGCGACAGTCCTTGCCACAGATGGTGCATGCGTAAATCACAGGACCATATTTATGGTGTTATGTAAGATGGTGCATACATAAAAGACAGGTATGGATTTCATGAGTTAGACCATCTACTATTAACCTGATTAAAAATGTTTCCTCTACTGTACAATGTAAGATGTGGACAAAAACACAACTTGCATTCAGTTACAATGAAAAACAGATGCTGACTGATTAATGATAAATAGGTGATGACAAGACTGCATTGGTAAAGTGCATATGCTGTTCAAGTGATTTGTTTCCTAGTCCCAATGCAAGTTAATAACATTTAAGTACAGGCTACTTAACACAAAAAAAACAAATCTGATAACAGCAAGTTCAGTTTAAGGGCAAGTTCCATCCATTTTATTTCCTTGATTCATTTCTATGGCATTGTAATAATGTTCTGTGATAAGCAAACAGCTTTTACCCTAATTTTCAGCTACTGGTTGATCAAAGGTGTGCTTTTTGTTTCTAGGGCTGTATCATTTAATCGCCTGTAGTGCTTCATGTTACTACAATCAATGCCTCAGAGTTTTAGTAGTTTATTCATAGAGGCAAAAAAAGACAACAGATTATCTTTCTAGTTTTTACCCTATTACAGCACAGCCCTCTGTTTTACTTCCTCTTGTAATCTATAGTTTTAAAACCCAAGCTGCATTTCACCCAACCACTACTCTTGATGCTGTTCAATGTCTCTCCTGTTTACTTTCAACCTGGTGATGTCTTGTAATATTGGTCTTGGCCTTTCACATTGGCTTCTTAATAAATTTACCTGGACTTTCCTTGGTGAGACATCTAATAAAATTCTGATTTAATACAAAAAAAATCAATCAGGTATTACAGCTAACTTATAAATCAATAAAGAGCTGTTTACAACACGTTATCAAGTTCTGGACCAATCAATGACAGTGAACTTCTGATAAGAAAGATTTTGATTCAGTAGCCTTTTTTCTTTATTTTCATATTACTTACTTATTATGTGAAACTGGGTGTATAACTGCATCTCCACACTAGAATAACTAAAAAGTAGAATCTTATGTTCATTGGATGTGAAGTACATTGAAACGTCCTGAGAGACATGATAGTACACTAGATGAACAATGGGCTGCCTTTAAAGAAGAAATAGTTCAGGTACATTCTCACTAGGGGGAAAAGCAGGGCAACTAAAGTCAGGGCTCCCTGGATGACAAAAGAGAGAGAGAATATGATGAAGCAGAAAAAGAGCACGTATGACAGACGCCAGGTTGCAAATACATCTGAGAATCAGGCTATATATAAAGGTCAGAGGAGAAGTGAAAAAGAAAATAAGAGGGGCAAAGAGAGGGTATTAGAATAGAATGGCAGCCAACATAAAAGGTAATCCAAAGTATTCTATAGGCATATAAATAATAAAAGGGTAGTAAGAGGATGGATGGGGCCATTTAGGGACCAAAAAGGAGACCTATGCATGGAGGCAGAGGGTATGGCTGAGGTACTAAACGAGTACTTTGCATCTGTCTTCACCAAGGAAGAGGATGCTGCCATAGACATAGTAAAGGAGGAGGTAGTGGAGATACTTGATAGGATAGAAATTGATAAAGAGGAGGTATTAGAAAGGCTGACTGTACTTAAAGTAGATAAGTCACCAGGAATGGATGGGATGCATCCTAGGATGCTGAGGGAATTGAGGGAGAAAATCATGGAGGTACTGGCCATAATATTCCAATCCTCCTTAGATACGGGGGTGGTGCCAGAGGACCGGAGAATTGCAAATGTTACACCATTGTTCAAAAAAAGGTGTAAAGATAAACCCAGCAACTACAGGCCAGTCAGTTTGACCTCGGTAGTGGGGAAGTTTTTAGAAACAGTAATCAGGGACAAAATTAACAGTCACTTGGACAAGTGTGGATTAATTCAGGAAAGCCAGCATGGATTTGATAAAGGCAAATCATGTTTAACTAACTTGATCGAGTTCTTTGATGAGGTAACAGAGAGGGTTGATGAGGGTAATGCAGTTGACGTAGTGTACATGGATTTCCAAAAGGCGTTCGACAAAGTGCCACATAATAGGCTTGCCAGCAAAGTTGAAGCCCGTGGAATAAAAGGGACAGTGGCAGCATGGATACGGAATTGGCTAAGTGATAGGAAACAGAGAGTAGTGGTGAACTGTTGTTTTTTGGACTGGAAGAAGGTATACAGTGGTGTTTCCTAGGGGTCGGTTCTAGGACCACTGCTTTTCTTGATATATATTAATGACTTGGACATGGGTATACAGGGCACAATTTCAAAATTTGCAGATGACACAAAACTTGGAAGTATAGTGAACAGTGAGGAGGAACGTGATAGACTTCAGGAAGACATAAACAGGATGGTGAAATGGGCAGACACGTGGCAGCTGAAATTTAACGCAGAAAAGTGTGAAGTGATACATTTTGGTAGAAAGAATGAGGAGAGGACATATAAACTAAATGGTACAATCCTGAAGGGGGTGCACGAACAGAGAGACCTGGGGGTATGTGTGCACAAATCATTGAAGGTGGCAGGGCAGGTTGAGAAAGCAGTTAAAAAGGCTTACGGGATCCTGGGCTTCATGAATAGGGGTATAGAGTACAAAAAAGTGTGGAAATTATGATGAACCTGTATAAAACACTGGTTCGGTCCCAGCTGGAGTACTGTGTCCAATTCTGGGCACCACACTTTAGGAAGGATGTGAAGGCCTTAGAGAGGGTGCAGAAAAGATTTACGAGAATGATTCCAGGAATGAGGGACGTCAGTTACGTTGATAGACTGGAGAAGCTGGGGTTGTTCTTCTTGGAGCAAATAAGATTGAGAGGAGATTTGTTAGAGGTATTCAAAATCATGAGGGGTCTGGACAGAGTAGATAGAGGGAAACTGTTCCCATTGGCAGAAGGGTCGAGAACCAGAGGACACAGATTTAAGGTGATTGGCAAAAGAACCAAAGGCGACTTAAGAAAAAGCTTTTTTACGCAGCGAGTGGTTAAGATCTGAAATGCACTGCCTGAAAGGGTGGTGGAGGAAGACTCAATCACGGCTTTCAAAATGGAGTTGGATAAGTATCTAAAGGAAAGACATTTTCAGGGCTACGGGGAAAGCGCAGGGGAGTGGGACAAGCTGAAGTGCTGTTGCAGAGAGCCGGCACGGGCTCGACGGGCCGAATGGACTTCTTCTGTGCTGTAACCAATCTATGATTCTATGAAGGCAAGTATCAAAGACTTGTAAAAAGCAAGATTCTCCCTTTCTAACTACCTTCCTAAAAATCTCAATACATCTGAGAATATGGCAAATAAAGCATAAATCCAATGCATTTTCAGAAGCTTTCTCTTTGCTTTTTACAGCCTGTACACATCTTATAATATTTTGTGTGTGTCTGCAAGTGAGACCAAAGTATAGAACAAACAACAAACCTATCCTGTGACTGGCTGTAACGGTCTGATTTTGGAGGAAATATAAATTGCTGGAAAAAGAAAAAAATCCGTAACATTAAGTTGCTGCATGTATGAGCATTCACAGACAATATCCATTGATACAGCCTGCAGTGAAACTAAGACCAAGAAGCTATTCCAATACGTGTGGAACTCCTTTTCTAGTTTAATATTATGACTGTTTTCAGAAATGTGAACTCTGGTATTCTTATATTTGAATTTTTTTATACAAATTTATATTTTCAGCCTGTATTCTAAACTGATTTATTTTCCTGAAACAAAATCCCTTTACTCATTTTCCATTGTCAAATCAGTCACACGCTTCCCAAAAATGATAATTCTGTGCACTATAAATTACCATTAAAACGTGCACTTGCAAAACAAGTATAAATTACAGTACCTTACTGTCTGGGCGCTCAGTGAAAAAGTTGATATTGCACAATGTCACGCAGGCGATATATTTAACAAAACCTTGCGATGGGCTTGATTTGGAAAATCCAATAGAAAAAAAATCAATTTGCAAAAGGAATATTCAATTATGGATTGATGAGGCTGCAGCAGTTTCATCGATTTGTACCGTTTTCTTTTTTGTAAACGCGGTAGAATTACTGGTGAAGACTAACTTTTTGAGGGGATAACACCTCATATGCAATCACGACTCCTGCAAACACTGGCCTTTACGCTGTGATAATGAAGGGCAAAAATGATTTAAATATATGCATAGACTGCACTGTAAGTACAACGGAAAAGAGGGAAAATAGAGAGAGAACGAAACGTTTATCGCTCCTTTATTTCGTTAATAAAACTATGAAGGATTTAATTGGCGCACATCGAAATGGAAGAAAATTCGTACTAAGACATAATCATAACCATTGGGCAAAAAATATTAACATCCAAAAGAAAGCAAAGGATACTTTAAAAATACACAAGCTCACATGCAATCATTCCCCTAAAAAAAAAATCAGAGAATTTTTGCCAAGCGATCAGACTTCCTCGCCATCTACATTGCAGTGCCATTTAATAAGTAAGCTTTTATTTCGGCCAAGCATGCGCTTCTCTAGACAAAATGGATCAGGTCATTGCATTTTAAAGCCAAGTCTAGTCCAGGGCTCCCCCTCCCTCCCAACACACTGGCAGATCCAAAGCTGCTCCCACTTACTCCACTTCTCCCAGCAGATCGCCCTGCGCCGGCACTCACCTAATGCGCTGCTGGCTGAGCTCTGAGGGGAGCCGTTTGGGCAATCGGCGGCTCCGTGCCGGTTTCACGGTGCGAGGAGGTCCCCGAGCCGAGGGGATCCTGGTGAAGGCAGAAAGGGAAGCCGGCGACAGACAGACAGAGAGCGAGCGAGCCGAGCCGAGCGGCGGCGGAGCAGCTGACAGATGGGGATGGAGACGAGCGCTGACGTCACGCACTCCGCCGTATGGCGCGGCTCATTTGGCAGCCAGTGGCCACCGTACTTGGGACTCGTCTCGAGCTTTTTTTGTGGGAGCGAGGGGCAACGGTGGCGGTTGGAAGACGGCTGACACTTAGCAACCCGGGGGGGGAAGCGAGCGAGCCGGGTAACCAGGGAACCCGGTTACCAAGGTGCCAAGTGGGACAGCCAGGGGTAATGGGCTGGCCAGGTGTGTGGAGGAGAGACGCACGCTACTAGAGTCACCAGCGCCAGGGAGAGGACATTAAAGAGTCGCTGTCAGGCCAGTAGGTAAGGTTCCACTTGATAATATTAAACTGATAATGGTCGGCGGGGATTTAAAACAAATAATCGTTTCATTTATTTGCATGTTACTATGCATAAAAGTGTATTGAAGGAGTAATACCAGTGACAGTTACTGCTTGGATGTTTTCCTCACAAAAGATATAGCCAAATTATCAGTTCTTATTAATGTACATAGATTGAATTAACTAGTAACTATTAATTTATGTAAACAAGGCAAAACCTGTTCTATTTTCGAGTTATAATATCCATATATTAAAATGTAATACGAGTTGTATGCAGTAAACTATCATTTATACCAAAATATTGTTTAGACTTGGGTAGAAGGATGAAGTTTACTGAAATGCAAGTTAGGAGTAGAATAGGGCAAACACTTTAAAAATGGTTCAATAATGAGATTTTTTATTTTGAACTTGATGTTCTGCATGCACTGTATTCTACAGTAATAATAATGATCAAGCTTCCCAGTGTGACTTTACCGAATTGATATAGTTTAACAGTATAGACACAAACAGTTTTTTAAAAAACTTTTCTGCAAGAACCTTTCCAACTACATTAAAATCCTGCAATGTGGCAAGTGACTTAAGAATTTGGTTGCAAGAAAAGAACAAATATGATAGATTGATAATTCAAAATCAAACATGCAAAAATACTTAAACAGTGACAACAACAACTTGTATTTATATAGCACCTTTAACGTAGTAAAATTTCCCAAGACGCTTCACAGTATTATAAGACAAAAATTTGACACCAAGCCACATAAGGAGAAATTAGGGTAGATGACCAAAAGCTTGGTCAAAGAGGTAGGATTTAAGGAGCGTCTTAAAGGAGGAAAGAGAAGTAGAGAGGCGGAAAGGTTCAGTGAGAGAATTCCAGAGCTTAGGGCCTAGGCAACTGAAGGCACGGCTACCAATGGTTGAGTGATTATAATCTGGGATGCTCAAGAGAGCAGAATTAGAGGATTGCAGATATCTCGGTGTGGGGGCGGTCTGGAGGAGATTACAGAGATGGGGAGGGGCGAGGCCATGGAGGGATTTGAAAACAAGGGAGCCAATGTAGGTCAGCGAGCACAGGGATGGTGGGTGAATGGGACTTGGTGCAAGTTAGGACATGGGCAGCCCAGTTTTGGATGACGTGTGAGGCCAGCCAGGAGTGCGTTGGAATAGTCAAGTCTAGAGGTAACAATGGCATGGATGAGGGTTTCAGTAGCAGAGAGCGGAGGCGGGGCGGAGACGGGCGATGCTACGGAAATGGAAATAGGCAGTCTTAGTTATGCTGCGAATGTGTGGTCGGAAACTCATTTCAGGGCCAAATATGACACCAAGGTTGTGAATAGTGTGGTTCAGCCTCAGACAGATGCTAGGAAGAGGTATGGAGTCAGTGGCTAGGGAACAGAGTTTGTGGCAGAGACTGAAAATAATGGCTTCGGTCTTCCCAATATTTAATTGGAGAAAATTTCTGCTTATTCAGTACTGGATGTTAGACAAGCAGTCTGACTTTTAGAGACCGTGGAGGGGTCGAGAGAAGTGCTGGTAAGGTAGAGCTGGGTGTCGTCAACGTAAAACTGATGCTGTGTTTTCGGATGATATCGCCAAGGGGCAGCATATAGATGAGTAATAGGAGGGGGCCAAGGATAGATCCTTGGGGTCACCAGAGGTAACGATGCGGGAGTGGGAAGAGAAGCCATTGCAGGTGATTCTCTGGCTAAGATTAGATAGATAAGAATGGAACCAGGCGAGTGCAGTCCCACCCAGCTGGATGACAGTGGAGAGGCATTGGAGGATGGCGTGGTCAACCATGTCAAAGGCTGCAGACCAGTCAGGAAGGACGGGGAGCAATAGTTTACCTTTGTCGCAGTCACAAAGGATGTCATTTGTGACTTTGACAGCCATTTCAGTACTGTGGCAGGATTGGAAACCTGATTGGAGGGATTCAAACATGGAGTTCCGGGAAAGATGGGCTCGGATTTGACAACACGTTCAAGGACTTTGGAGAGAAAAGGAGGTTGGAGATGGGGTGGTAGTTTACAAGGACAGAGGGGTCAAGGGTTTTTTTTTTTAAGGAGAGGGGTGATGACGGCAGATTTGAAGGAGAGGGAGACAGTACCTGAGGAGAGAGAACCATTTACAATGTCAGCTAACATGGGAGTCAGAAAGGGAAGTTGGGTGGTCAGCAGTTTGGTGGGAAGAGGGTTGAGGGAGCAGGAAGTGGGTCTCATGGACAAGATGAGCGTGGAGAGGTCATGACTAGAGATCAGAGAGAAACTGGAGAAAGATACGAGTTCAGGGTTAGGGCAGGGGGGAACCTTAGAGGAAGTTTGGTGGTAAAAAGCCTCAACAGGACTAATATTGCCAAAACTTACAGTTCAAGACATTGTAAAGTTAACTTAAAGATAGTTGTTAAAATTCCAAGGTCTACAAATTTTACTTTTTAATTCCTAAAATAGATTAAGAACTACTGTTGTGCCCCATAAGTAAAACATCAATAAGATGTTGACCCACCAGGCGCCACTGAAATGCTAAGCAAATCAGTAAGCCAAATTCACAAGCAGATATTTTGCACAAGCAACAATATTCACAATTATGTTGTGTACCCATAATGATGTATGTATGGGAGCCCATCACAACTGGCAGTGTATTTTGTAAACAATTGGTGTATTCACTTTTTACTTATAGTAAGACTAAATACAGTACATAAAGAATTTTTTTTTCAATGTTGCATCTTATCGTGTCCTCAAGATGTCCAGAACACTTTGCTTTGATGTGCAGACACTGTTGTATAGACAGATGCAGCAGCTGATGTGCATACAGCAAGGTTCCACAAACAACAAATGAATGTGAATGCATAGGTCTTGAAATTATGCTATGGCACGGGTATCCAAATGCGGCCACATACAGCCCCCAATCCCATTAGGGTCAGAGGGAGGAACTGGATGGCAGTCCTATTTGTGCTTACATTTCTTACTCGCTAGTTTGTCCTGTTTGAAATTTGTGAGCCTTGAAAAGGGCTTTTTTTCTCACCGTTACCTAACTGGTAAATAAATCCTAAAGCAGAACACCATGATCCAATAGTTTCAGCAATTTGAGATATATGCAAATTAATGGGAACATGATTTAAACAATGGCTCAGATTTTGCGATGGGAATAACGGTGAAGCTATCAGCGCTCACCGTTATTATGGAGTAAATCGGACAGCAGCTTCTGGAGTCGGCACATGCGCAGTTAAATGCGGCAATCGGAAGTTGCTGTCCAATTTTCCCTGCTCCTCCACAAGCTGCACTACACTGGTACCCCGCCGATAGATTCGACATTAAAACACATGAAGGGCGTGAAGTTGCGGTACTTAACCACTCAACACGCCAGAAAAAGTTAGAGCTGGTTATTCAGGTGTAAGTGAAGTTTTAATGGAGTGTTAAGTCTTAATTACTGCCAAATACAGGAAACTCTTTATTAACTGGCACCGACGGGACCGGCGTGGTGCCGGTTTATCGAAAGTACCGGATAACGGAGAGTTATATCTACCGAGGCTATTTTTAACAAAGAAAAATAAATAAATCAAGAAATGTGCAGTATACAGTATTTGGGTACTTTTGAAAACTACCCCTACTGACTAAATCGGCGTTCTCGGACTCGGGATCGGCAACATTGCCGGTTATTTGAGAGGAGTTTTCGGAGTACTCGGCGTTCGCGGAGACTCGACTGCGACTCGGCAACATTGCCGGTTATTTGAGAGGAGTTTTCGGAGGATGATTTTAGCCGGTTAAGCGAGAATTCCGGATATTTGGGTGCCGGATAAACAAAAGTTTCCTGTAATCTCTTTGGCACTGGAACTTTAATTTTACAAGTGTGGAGTCTCATTCCTTCAGAATTTAATGATTGGAGATTTTTTTTAAATTAAAAATTACTTTTTTAAAAACTTTTTCTTTCTGTCTCATCTCTCGCTGTTAATCCCAGCTTTCTTTCCCTCTCTATTTTGCTTTCTGTATATGATTTTACATTGAATTAAATAATCTAATTTATACTTCCTAGTTTAGACTCTGCGTGTCTCAGTGAGGATTCTTCAATCTGATTGGTTAAGGAGGCACGCTGTTGCTTGACCTGCTCACACAGGTCCCAGATCCCCTGTAGAGGGCGCAGCACTGAAAAGGATCTCTAAATACTGTAAGTTGCCACTCAAAGCCCATGAATCTTTGGAATTCTCTACCCCAGAGAGCTGTGGAGGTAGACAGATTTTTGAAAAACAGAGGAATCAAGGGTTATGGGGAGCGGGCAGGAAAGTGGAGTTGAGGCCAAGATCAGATCAGCCATGATCTTATTGAATGGCGGAGCAGGCTCGAGGGGCCGAATGACCTACTCCTGCTCCTAGTTCTTATGTTCTTATGAAAAGTCTGTGGGCAGCTGTAAGCATAATGAGCGGCGAGCGCCATTCCTTCGCCGCCGACAGCAAAATCCGGGCCTTTATCTGTGACCCCCAAGGCTCCATGTTATGCACCTGTGTGACCCACAAAGTCAACAAGTTTTAACACCCTTGTGCTATAGAATACTAGTGTACAAAACTGTCTGAAATTTCTTTCAGCTATTTTATCAGGGGTATTATCTCATTTATTTTATATTTTAAAATTTACTTTGAGCCTCCACAAAAATAGCAGATGGAGCAATTCTGTATGCTATTAAGGCCATAGAGATCACTAGCCAGTTGATAAAAAATATAAACCTGACTTAAAATTGCCATTTTGATCATTGGAAAAAGCAGTATTACAGATTTATTTAATTTTGTTTGCAAATTCTGGTTAGGTGACTTCAAGGTGACAACATTGAGATGAGTGTAGTATTTCACAACTTTTTCCAAATGCTTTTAATGCAGATATTTTGCTACATTAATCAAGAAATAAAGGTAAACATTTCTACAAACAATTGAGATGTATATTGCTATAAAATCAATTCATTAATTACAAATCTCTAACACCAGAGGGCAAGCTTGGCTCAAACAGTTGCCTGATCATATACAATCAATAACTCATCTTAAACTGCACTATGTGAAAATGTCTTAGAATTCAGCTGCTATGAAACATATAAACTTTTAGGTAAACCTACAGATATGTTTTTATTATTTCCTGCCTCTCTTCTATGTCGGAAATTATTTTCTCCTGCCTCGACAATATCTTCCTTTATCTTTCCAACCTGTTCCCAGGCCTCTGGCAATACTACTTTTATATTGGTTCTTAGATTGACACAGCACGTAGGAAACTTCTGGGGCAAAAACAGGCATAAACACTTCACGACAACATATTGCTGCACTGTTTTGTCATCCTAATATAAATAGGTCTTCCAGTTTTTGTGTTTATTTTTAATACAATTTCAATTCACCAAATGCATTGTATTTGTGCTTTTTTAAAAAAATCATTAAAACAATCAACATCAGGCTAAATCAATAAAGGTGCACTTATTTAGCGGCATCAGTCAGCAGAAGTAGGGTATGTGATTCACTTAGCAAAGCAAACATGAACATGAACCTCTTGGTCATAAGTTTCCTGATAAAATCATTCAGACAGGAGTTAGTTTTTAATCAGCCTGATGAAACTATGGAGAATTCCTAGTGAGAATATTTCATATTTTTTCCTGTAATTTTTGTTTTATTGGTATCATCGAAATAAACACCAACTTTAAAATGTTGCATTAAGTGGGAATTTTATCGATTAAACCAAAACATCTTAAATATAACAATGTAAATAGGAAATGCATTATTTGTCAAACCTACCAGTTCTTGAGGTGCACTCATAAACTGGAGTTTCATCTGCTTCAGGTATGTGGCAGTAATAGGCATATTATAATCTATCATGCCAGCCAGTGAGGAAGGTCTTTCATTTTCTGAAAAATGTGTAAAATAAACTGCATTATGATTTATTGTTTACGTGCATAAGGAATAAAATTAATTGTTCCCGCATAACTATTCAATAAATCTCCAGAATTTACCTTTTGAGTCCACACCATTCGGGTTTATGTGCATTCGTTTTTGACATTCGGTGCAGCTCATTAGAAACCTTGTCACTGCTTCTCTTGGGAGGAATGCATACGTCTCAGCAATCTGTTTTTGAGAAATGGAGAATATTTCAATTCGGATGAAACCACCATTTGATTTACAAAGGCAATCAGTAATTGAAGGCATAAAATAGCGCTGGACAGAAGAGAAACCTTCCTTCACGCTTATTAAACACCTGTCACTTCATGACTTGATCTGTGTAATCATTAAGTGTTAGCGTTTGTAGATGAGAATAAAATTGTTGCTGTAATATAAAGATTTCACTGGTTGGAGGTTGCCACAGGAACAGAGTACATTCTTGGAATGATTTAAACAGTTTGTTACTGTACCATATATGAGTCATATAGTCAGTGAAAATACATGTAAACAAATATATTTGAGCTACATCTTCTATTCTTACACATGATTATTGAAAGGTTTAAAAATATTTTATTCATTATCAGTGGAAACTTAGTTTGAAAATATAGCCTTGTTGGTGGTTAATTTCAATATCTTACAGGAATATTTATTTAAGTATTGCTGGAATGTACTAAAGAAAATACAAAACTTATTTTCAAAGTAACCAGCAACCACAAATCACAATTATATGTCAGCCTCACAAAATACTATAAAATGAAAGTAGTGTTTCATTTAAAGCACTTAGAAATAACTTTATTAGCTCTTTTCAATGCACAGACTATGACATTTTTATTTTACATTTCTTTAACAGATTTTCAAACAACCTACCAGGTGATAGTTACATGCCCTTGTTTTCCAAGCATGACTTTCTTAAATGCTATATCACAGTAAAAAAAAAATTGTACTTTGTTTTTAAAAGAAAATTTTGGGAGCATTGCTCTAATTTCTCCCGGTCATACGCCTTACTTTTAATCACTCCCTCCAATATCGGTAAAGGCAATAATACTCACCCATGCCCCATCGTCCTGGGCAAAGGGCACATGCAGTATTCCATTTACACTAAAGGACAGGGACATCGGTACTCACTACTAGGCAAATGTTAACCTGTCTCTTTGGAGCAAGTATTGTTTAAGCTTTTGTGTCAATCAGATTGTTTACTTTCTTTATGGCAGGTAAAGTAATACAAATTCCAAACCTTGTCTACAAATTGACCAATTACCCAAACCATAGACATTATATCTATAACATTCTGATTCAATGTGTGTCCAGAGAGAAAATATTAACATTGTTGGTAACAAAGGACCATAATATGATCTGTAAACTAGTATTATCACAATAATGTTCTATTAGCTTCACATTCTAATTTTCAGATGACAACTACAATAGATCATCAAATAAGTTACGACATTGCAAATCCATGTGTTGCAAAGTGGAACTCCAGTTTGTCCTGCTGCTCATCTGACAAAATGATTACAACTGCCATAGGACAAAATTCCTTTCCACTTGCAGAGTTTGTGAATGGGTTTTCCCCATTATTGCCAGCACTAAACTGGACGTGTGTGGGACAGATGTGCAGCATTTCATTGATTAGAAACTGCAGTGTGGTTCTCTTTAATTGGACCGGCACCCCACATGAAGAGCTTAATTAGTGCTTTTGCAACAGATTTACAAACTTGTTTCAAACATCTTAAACCAATGTGGAAGCTAGTAATTGATTTGGTGTATGTAACACTACTGCTTCGCATTGTGTTAGACAGTCAGAAGCAAACCAACATTGTGAAAAGTCCTCTTGATGACTTTAAGGGATCCAATATACATTTCTTTATTTCAACAGTACATCAGAATATAATTAAGATGTTAAATAATTGAGAATTGGAAAGTTAAAATCTTTAAAGGTCATTAGATAATTGTGTATGTAATATCTCTGGGCATGTTTGGGAGGGCAGCCTGGTTTCTATTTTGTGCATGGCTGGTATTTAATGAATGTACAATACTGCTGGGTAGCATGAACTACAATGGTTTGGTGCTGTTTTTTTTTTCATGAATGCTGATCAATTATTCTGAATACAGTGCAATCATAGTGGTAATAGCAATTGTTTAATTTACTGGGGCTATCTCAACACGAGCGGAATGAGCTAGATTATTTGATGGCCGTGTCCTTATACAATGAAATAAATCATGGTGAAGCATCAGAGTTGATCAAAAAAGAAAATAACTTAAGCTTTCTAAAAATAAAAATATTATTCTTCACAGCAAGCATTTCCTATCCTAACTGTATGTGGGGGAAATAAATCTGCAATGGATGAATGGTAGTATAAACCACTGAGTGTAAAGCAACAGTCTACACACCATGTACCCTGCATAATCAGGCTCATTTAGCTCTATTAACACAATACATTGCATGGTAAAATGAAATGTTGAACTTGGGTATGTAGAAAGAAAAACAGCTACATATCAAAATATATTGGCATCTAAAGCTCTGCTTCTGTTTGCCCTCAGGAATGAAAGGTTCATTAGGATTCCACTGCTTTGAAAGTAGTTTATTTGGAGAGTTGTAGGCCTGTTCAAAATCAGGCTTAGCATCAATCACAAATCCACTGTTAAAAATGATGAACCATCATCAAAAATGTGTCCTTAGCACTCTTGCAGCTATGTTAATACTTTACATGCGAAGACAAAAATCCTACATATTATAGGCTTACAACAAACCGTTTAATTGAAAAATTAGATTCCAACAGTTAGACTACTGTTCATATATTAGCTAATATTGCATGTGTATTTCAGCATTTGTGGTTGTGATGAAATGGGAGTAGTTCTGGAGTCTACTGTAAATGTGTATCTTAATGAGGCATGTTTGCAGAAGTGGCATTTCACCCACACCACCCAACCATCCTCTGCAGGTGCTTGTTCCCAGAGGCTACATACTGCTGTCCTCATGCCATACACATTGATAACCTTAAAAACTTGTGCTGTTTCACTGATGTAAAAAATTAATTCTCTTTGTTGAATTCAGAACCAAATGATTAATAAAGATGAATGCCAATAACACTGTTACTTTAATTGATTGACATTGATGTTAATTGTTTCAACTAAACAGATTTTCTACACAAGATCCAATGGTGCCAACTATAACAACATTTTCATGTTAGTCTAAAGGTTTAAGCATTAAAATCCATTACATTCACAGAAATTTAAGGTTTGAAGAAAAATTATATTCTCATTTTTAGAGGCAAGGAAAAGTGCCACAGAAAGACAATTGTTGACAACGTTTTAATTGTTTGTTTAAAAAAACTCCTGTCCTCACAACCAGTACACTGAGTCATTGTAAGTTGGTATGTAATAGCTGACTTTTGTTCTGTCCTTGTACAAATTAATGCATTACATCACAGAATAATAAACTTTGTTTTCTTACAAGTGTAAGTTGTCCCAATTATTCTACTAACATGTAAATACATAATTTTCACTGATTTGCATGTGTATATATATATATATATATATATAATGTTGGAAATTTCCTATGCACCAGCAGTTTTTAAACTCAGAAGTGGAGATCCTGCTTCTAATATTGAAGTTATCTTGTCAATTATGAAATGAGATAACCAGATTTCACACTCTGGTTGTCAAGTTATTCCCAGAATACACCCCAGAATGTTCATTAGGGCCTTAAAAAGAAAACTAAAACCTTCTCATTTACAGTTTAACATCAGAGCCAATACTGTCTTATATCTCTCTCTCTACCAATGTTTTCGGAGACCTGACTAAATTCACAGGCCATCCATTATACACTAGGCTATATTTTGCTCGTATATAAAATAAATTTCACAATTGCCAATCAAAATGGCAGTGAGCAATCTTCCTACAGAATTTCTCTGTGACCTGAAGCCAATCAAAATGCAGGTGATAATTCTCCTTTCACCCTTCACAAGCAGGTATCAAGTCACTTTACTGGTACTAATTATGAAGATTTTATTAATTCAGCTGTGGCACAAAAGTAGCACAACATTTGAGAAAAGCTCACTTTATAAATGACCTTTTGATATGGTAGAGCAGCTTACAAGTAAGCAACACACAGTGTGGAAATATGTTGTGGAACACATGAACTTGGACTAAGGAAGACTGGAAGAAGTTTCACAAGTGCCAAATCAACCTTTCTTAACCACATTTATTTTCATAAGCTAAACTTGCAAACTATACGAGGGTCACCAGTGCAACCGACAGTGCACCCTCCCAGAAGCAGCCATTAATTTCCAAGAGAACAAATGTTACATGTGTCTATGCTTAATAGTTCATGTAATGACAATACATACACAAGTGAAGAAATGTACAACAACAACAGAAAATGCTGGAAAAACTCAGCAGGTCAGGCAGCATCTGTGGAGAGAGAAATAGTGTTAACATTTTAGGTTGATGACCTTTTGTCAGAACTGGAGAAAGTTAGAGATGTTAAATGTTTTAAGCAAGTACAGAGGCTGGGAAAGGGGGGGGTGGGGGGGAAGAACAAAAGGAAAGGTCTGTGATAAAGTGGAAGGCAGGAGAGATTAAATGACAAAAGGGATGATGGTGCAAGGCAAAAGGAGATGGTAATGGGACAAGTAAAGAAACAAAAGATTGGTCGAGAGGAGATGTAAATGGGAATATCAGAATTATCAGCAACAAGCTCGAGGAACAGCACCTCATCTTTCTATTAGGCACTTTACAGCCTTCCGGACTCAACACGGAGTTCAACAATTTCTGATCATAAGCTCTGCCCCTATTTTTTTGGATGGCAGCTGTTGCTGATGATCTGACTGACCTGAAACGTTAACTTGGTTTCTCTCTCCACAGATGCTGCCTGACCTGCTGAGTATTTCCAGCAGTTTGTTTTTATTTCCGATTTCCAGCATCTGCAGTATTTTGCTTTTGTATTAGTGAAGAAACGTACAAATGTACTCTATATTGTCCTTCGGCTTTCTTCACAGAGAGTAAGGAGAACTGAGTGGTCAGCCTGAAGAGCACTAACTCTCACCACCCCCCTTGAGGCAAGTGCTGTTACAGATATCGACACTTCATGACAAATAGCTACTGATGTGGATGAGGACACATACAATGAAGTGTTGATGCAGGGCCAGTAGAATTGGGGTGGACGAGAGATGAGCTGATGCAAGAAAAATGTGCCTGTCTTGCTGCTAGCTCTTCCTAAGTTGTCATAGGATACAGACTTTTGTGGACCTCTTTTCCAACAGTGGATGTTCGATCACATTCATGGATGTAGACAGGCATACATCATGGTATACTTCTTTTTCCTGCGGAGGCTACAGCAAGGGTGTCTTGGGACGTTTTATTACGTTAAAGGTGCTATATAAATGCAACTTGAAGTTGAGCCCAACATGGTAGAACAACTGATTGTTCTGTTCCCAAACTCTGCGATCAGCTGTGAGATTTGGTTATATTTCATGTAGGTACAACAATTAAATCTCAGAACTGATTGAAATGTTGGGATAGCAAGGTTGGGGGGAAAGAAAGGAGCTAAGTTGGACAACTGATTCTACTGTTGCCCAACTCTCGCTAGCCTTCCAGTTATGGTCCAAACTCCACCAATCAAATTCCTCTGTGGTAATTTTGCATCTACTAGCATGAATAGAACCAGTATTGGCATTGAATAAGAGGAATTAAAGAGTTAACGTTTCAGGTCGGTGACTTCATCAGAACTGGAAAAGTTCTGAAAAAGTTTCTCCAGTTCTGATGAATGATCACCGATCTGAAACGTTAACTCTGTTTCTCTCTCCACATACGCTGCCTGACCTGCTGAGTATTTCCAGCATTTTCTGTTTTTGTTTCAGATTTCCAGCATCTTGCTGGATTTTGCTTTTGAAGAAAAATTAAATATCTATTGCAGCTCATTAATGGTTTTCACACCTCTGCCAAAGCGATTGGTTGAACAGTTCCTGATAAACACAACAGAACAAAGCACCTAACCATTCCCAAACGTTTATTTATTTCACCTAGGTACTTGTAAATTACTATCTACTAAACCAGCAGGTTTGAATTGCAGGAAATCAGTTCTCAGCAGGCCATCTGATTAAAGTAGATAGCCTGCATTGTATTAATTAATTAGAATTGGGAAAGAAAATAATTTAAAATCACAGTTAGTGAAATACAGGTAATGACCATCATGAGGAGGCTGCACTGAAATACCTTTTTGCAGGCATAATCCTACTACAGATTAGTACAGCAGCATAACATCTTCCATTTCTGACTTTGGCCTGTTCAGTCTTTATGACCTACCCCAGGATTACCATATTGTTGCCATACTTACTCCAGATACCAACCAGATCAACATCGTGCCCTTTATTTCAAACAGTCCATAAACCTACATAAACTTATTTTGCCTATGAAAATAGTTTGTCCCTATACAAGATGTTTAATAAACTGCATAGATGAAACCTTTGTTCACACACCCCCTGTAGAAGTAATAAACCCCTAATCCCACAACTAAGGGGAGGCAGACAATATGCAACTAGAATGCAAAAAAAGTTTTTTTTCTAGGCACACCCCTGAATACATGGACAGTGTTGTGCAGTCACTTGTCTCCATATACAAAAGTGGAAAGTGATAAAGGATAGGTTGAACTAAGTAGTCATAGTCAGTTTTAACTTGCTTGGTGAATGCTTGCAGGTAACCATGAAATAAAGATTCTGAGAACTCCTAACTAATCACTGTTCTACACTCAGAATAGTGGGCCTGGTGAGAACATGCTCTCCAGCAGTGGCATGCATGGAGAAGAACAAGAGCAGCCTGTTAGCACAGAATTTCCGCTGAAATAAGTGCTATTATACAGCATACAAAAGTCACTCCAGGCTCCACCTTGAAGCCAATGAGCCTCCAACACCTTCAGCAATGGAGACTCTTGGCACTGATGCAGGTAGATTGCAGATAAAACAGACTTTCTGAAGCCATTCAGCTCACTGGCTGACTGCAATAATAAAATTAATTATGCACAATTTTTAACAAAGTGAATCAACAGAGTTTGCTTCCCAATTTAATACCTTTACATTTGTGTGGGTTTAAGGCTCCACTGCTTTAATTGTTGTGAAAAAAGGTTTGCTGTTGAAAGTAGATAAACATGCAATAATTAGATTACTAGTCTAGATATTAACATTATTAACAGCAATAAGATGATTCCACCAGACTGATTCCTGGGATGGCAGGACTGCCGTATGAGGAGAGATTGGGTCGACTAGGCCTGTATTCACTAGAGTTTAGAAGAATGAGAGGGGATCTCATTGAAACGTATGAAATTCTGACAGGGCTAGACAGACTGGATGCAGGGAGGATGTTTCCCCTGGCTGGGGGGTCTAGAACAAGGGGTCACAGTCTCAGGATACGGGGTAGGACATTTAGGACTGATGAGGAGAAATTTCTTCACTCAGAGGGTGGTGAACCTGTGGAATTCTCTACCACAGAAGGCTGTGGAGGCCAAGTCACTGAATATATTTAAGGAGATAGATAGATTTCTAGACACAAAAGGCATCAAGGGGTATGGGGAGAGAGCAGGAATATGGTATTGAGATAGAGGATCAGCCATGATCATATTGAATGGCGGTGCAGGCTCGAAGGGACGAATGGCCTACTCCTGCACCTGTGTTTCTGTGAATCCCATTTTTATAGACTGCTGTAGCTAAGCATATTAAAATTAGCAATATCAGTGGGACAAATAATTGATGTTAAATTTCAATTTTGATGTTCACTAATGTAAAATTATTAACCTTGCTGCTCAACTTTTTCAAATATAGTTGGCCTCATTGCAACATCAACTTGCACTTGTATTGCACAGTAATCATAGAAAAAAGTCCCAAGGTGCTTCAGAGGTGTAATCAGACAAAAATGGACACGGAGAAAAGGAAGGAAATATTAGATGGGGTGACCGTGTGGAGGATAAACTGCTGCCAATGGTGGGGTGCACAGGAGGGCTTGGGGAGTGGGCTGATGGATGTTACAAAGATGGGGTTGGACGAGGCCATTAAGGAATTTAAATATGAAGATTTTAAAGTGGGGACCGGTAGCCAATGTAAGTCATCAAGGACAGGGGTGATAGATCACGTTCCCCCTAAGCATCGATCGGGACGTCCTGCGCAAGCTGCACACCAGCTATTGCCGCTGGAAAAGACACTTCACATGCGTGGCCATGCAGCAAATTTAAAGGGACCGCGCACAAAAAAAATTAGAGGGAACATTGGTGATAAATAAGTAGATCTGGTTTGGGATAGGGTACGGGCAGCAAAGTTTTGAATCAGCTGAAGTTTATGGAGAGTGGAGGACGAGATCAGAAGGGCATTGGAATAGTCGAATCTGAAGGTGACAAAGGCCTGGATGAGGGTTTCAGAGGCAGATGGGTTGAGACAGGGGCAAGCGATGTTACGGAGGTGGAGGTATGTGGTCTTTGTGATGGACCATATATGGGGTCAGAAGCTCAGCTCAGATCTAATAGGATGCCAAGACTACAAACAGTCTGAGACAATGGCCAGGAAGAGGGATAGAATTGGTGGCAAGGGTACAGACTTTGTGGCGGGGGCTGAAGACAATGGCCCGGATTTTGTGGTCAGCGGCAAACAAATGGTGCTCGCCGTTCATTATGCTTACAGCTGCCCACAGACATTTTGTGGGCTTTTGTGCGGCAACTTATGGTCATCAGCCATCTAAAACAGCGTGGCGCCCTCTACAGGGAATCTAGGTCCTGTGTGAACAGGTCAAGCAACAGTGTGTCTCCTCAACCAATCAGATTGAAGAATCCTCTCTGAGGCACGCAAAGTTTAAACTAGGAAGTGTAAGTTAGAATATTTAAATCAATGTAAAATCATGTACAGAAAGCGAAATAAAGAGAGGGAAAGAAAGATGGATTGAGAGGGAGATAAGAGACAAAGAAAAAGTAAAAAAATTAAGTTTTAATTTGTTTAAGATTTCCAACAATAATTAAAATCTGAAGGAATGAGATTCCACACTTGTAAAAGTTAATTTTCAGTGCCAGAGAGGTTGTTTGGCAGTAATTAAGACTTATCATGCCGTTAAAAATTCACTTACACTAGAATGGACAAGCCATAACTTTTTCTGGCATGTTTAGTGGGTAAGTATCGCAACTTCACACCCTTACATGGATTTCAATGCCGAGTCTCTCGGCAAGGTACCAGTGTAGCAAAGCTTTTGGGGTAGCAAGTCAAATCGGACAGTAACTTCCGTATTTCCACATTTTACTGTGCATGTGCAGATGCCAGAAGTTGCTGTCTCATTTACTCCATATTAACGGTGAGCGCTGATAGCCTCACCATTCTTACCGCAAAATCCGGGCAAATAGCTGCAGTCTTACCAATATGAGGAAGTTGTGGTGCATCAAAGACTGAATATCAGACAAGCAGTCTGAAAACACAGGCAGTAGAGGGTTTGAGAGAGATGTTGGAGGGTGAGCTTTTTGTTGGACAATGAGTTTTTTTGAGGAAGGGTAGTGTTAACGGTGGTTTTGATAGCAAGATGGACAGTACCTTATGTGATGTAGGCACTTATAGGCTTCATGCATGACCAGTGGTTATGTAGGTACATATCATCTGGAATGTTTGCATTGTGAGATTAGTAAAAATTCTGACTCATTTACTTGGCGATTAAGTACTGAAAAAGTTAGTTTAAAGCCAGAATTATCTGATGAAAACTAAAAAGGGTGCTCAGTTTCTGTTAAATGAATAGTCTGCATTAATCCACTGATAAAATTGGGGGAAAAAAACTGTTAAAACACGTTGCAGTTCATGCAACTGGGATTTTTGCAAATTTTCTGTGCTCTTAATTCTGGACATGTTTACTGCACCTGGCAGTCAGTTACATTAGTGGTTTAATAAATACAATATTCATTTATTTCTCCGCATTTGTTTGATTTTATAACCGTGGCAATATTTAGCCACTGAATTTAATCACCCCATAAATTGCTAATCTTTATTGTGGGGGGGGTGATCCGACTTACTTTTGCTAATTTGGTCCCAACACGGAATTAGCAGCGCCTCTCTTGTATCACCGTGCCAGTCCAATTTCATAATAACACCAAATCCAATTAACTTCAGTACTTCACAACTGTCATCAATCGCGCTAGATACCCAACGGATGATCTTCAAAAACAGACACTGACTGGACAAAACAGCTCTTAGTTAGATGCAGATGTTATTGAGACTCCTGTCAATGAAATTTGACGGGAGGCGTTATGCATCGCCGTTTTGTAAAAGCACACATTTTTACACTAGTTAAATACTGGGATATGAAAAGCTATATTCTGGTTACTCGTCGGTGGCTTTCCTAGGTTAACTCTGATTTGATGCTGTGCAGTTCACAGATTGAGAAACGAACTTCATCTGATTACTCACCTAAGTCATATCCTCCGACGGTCAGCCAGTCTCCAACAGAGTGGCCTGATTATTTTCCACAATAAAGAATGAGATTCTATGATGGGTCTCTCGAAGCCCACAACCGCTGGTCAACGGAAAGAGCCGCTCACCTGAGGCAATGACCTTCCCATCTCAACAACAACTGCAGCACAAAGCTAACGGCTCCTGAAAGGCTATTTAGGTCGAAGCTGAGTGGTTTTGCTCTAAGTCACTAGCCCGCAATTAAATGTCAAGATTCGCAAAAGAAAATTACAACTTAATACAGATCCATTCTTCAACCTCGGGTTGGGTGGGAGTGACTGGGGAACAGTTGGAATTCTTGAGACGTTTTATGCCAACTTGTAAGTTGTAAAAAGATAAGAATGCCTAAACAAAAAAGGAACCTAGTTATAGCCTTGAGGGTTTTTTTCTGAGAGGATGGAGAAATGTTAAACGTTTCTGACTGGTTAGATTTAATTTACCCCGGAAAAATGTCTCCATCGAAATTAAATTTGAAGTTAAGGTATCGAGTGTGTAATCCCCTTCATAGAATGATACAATACGAATCAAAAATTGGGGTAGAGTGTGTGTATTGTAAGAAATCCAGTTACATTAATTAGTATTATAATGTGAAGTGTTTGAGGAACTGTCGCTCAGATTGATGTATTTTAAAGTAACAACAACAGCACAGAGATCAGGGTTAAAGCACCAATGTAACCAACCCACCCAAGTGTGAAAGTCCTGACTCAAGACAGTACATCTCTACCTGGTAAGAATACTTCACTGGCAAGGAGCACAATTCGAATAAAGCTGCTGTCAAAATGTTTGTATTGGTTTTATAGCTAATGGTTACAATGTGCTTCTAATATTTAATATAAGCAGTCATTTTATGATCGAAACAAAGTTGGTATAAATTATACTCGAAGGTTTCATAAACTACATTTATACATTCGATTCCTTTAAGGGACACAGCAACAATGTAATAAACTATATATTTATGAACAAAATAGCCCAGGACTACACCCTATGGGAACATTTATTTGAAAACAAATATTTAGTGAAGAAGTTTTAGCTCACCGCTTTGTAAGTCCGCTTCTGCCCGGCGTGTTTCGCCGTCTTCCCAGTTTCTGTTCCTATTTCCACGTGCATAGAATAAATGATGTCGAAAAAATCCTCCACCACAGCCACGCGTTTCAGAGAGATGCTCTCTTTAGCTGTGACTCCATCTCCAGTCTGTGAAAGCACATTACAATATTCACCAGCAGCAATGGTTTCAGAAATATCTTAGACTGTGCATCACAGCTGGGCGTGTTTATTCAAGTGGTGAGCAACGAACAGAGCAGCGATAGATTATTAATGTTATCAGTTATCACAAAGCAGACAAACACACGTTACACATTTCAGATTGTGGTAAAACTGAGGCAGGAATCGAGAAATAGAAGAATACACCGGAAATCTAATTTGGCCCATTAGCAAATTTCCATTGAAAGCAAAAACATGACTTCTAATTCCTCCGATTACCCTATATCCCACTGCATAGAGACACAGCACAAGGAACGTCCTGTACTTTACTACACACAGTTTCAATGGCTTAATTTTCCGCTTAAAATAGCAGTAAAGATTTGACTTCAAATTGACTGAAAACGTGGCTTAATATATGAGCTTCATGCTTTATACATAAAACAGTTAATCACATCTTTGGGGTGGAGTTTGGTCGGCCTGTCTCCTAATTATTTGCAGCTATAACTCAATCCCAAAAATAACATCTCAAGTTTATCATTTGTAGTATTTATTCGACACATCCGGTTAAATAGGATAAACCAAACTGGAAACAAACACAAATGTATCTTTTAATAATTTCTAATCATTTTAAAACCTTCACACTGAACGTGGTTATGGCTTCAAAATAGTGAAGTAAACGAATTTTGCCTTTAGCCGCTCTGAGTGTACTTAAGAGACAATTTTCATATGTAAAGGTTTAGTAACAAGGCTGAGAATTAGCAGGAATGTGAATTAAACAGCTCATTAATCACACCAGCCATTATTTTTCATTTAAAATAATTTCCAATTTATACCCCGCCCCCAGCAGCTTCGCGCCTAAGTGTTGAATCTCACAGTTAATTATTGTCTGATACATCCTAACCGAGTAATGTGGGAACATATTAATCATCGGTATGATCCACTGGATTTTTAAAGTGTTATCTTACAAATAGTGTCGTTGCTTCCAGCTGCAAAGTATTCTCCGGCCAGCTACACCAGAGCATCACCATAGTGCCCATGCAAGTCCTGGACTGACAGAAATAGTTGCTGTGGAATCTGGAAAAATACCTTCATGCTATGCCTTATACAGTATGAAGATATGCATATTGACCCATGTGGGGCAGCTGTTTGTGAATAATGCTGTGCACCTTTAAATCAGACATCAGCAGTGCTTCTTTAAAGTGCTAGTTTGCATCAGTTGGCAGCACTCTCACTTCCTGAGTCGGAGCGTTGTGGGTTCAAGCCCCACTCCAGGACTTAGGCACACTATCTAGACTGAGAATTAAGTGCATCACCGATGGAACGTTGCATTTTACATAGAATATACAGCACAGAAACAGGCCATTCGGCCCAACCAGCCCATGCC
This sequence comes from Squalus acanthias, assembly GCA_030390025.1. Lineage (NCBI taxonomy): Eukaryota > Metazoa > Chordata > Chondrichthyes > Squaliformes > Squalidae > Squalus > Squalus acanthias. Next base: position 22,986,973 of record CM059435.1, on the reverse strand, counting down.
GGCGTTTATGCTCCACTCGAGCCTCCTCCCATCTTTACTCCTCTAACTATCAGCATAACCCTCTATTCCCTTCTCCCTCGTATCCTTATCTAACTGCTCCTTAAATGCATCTATACTATTCGCTTCAACCACTCCCTGTAGTAGCGAGTTCCACATTCTCACCACTCTCTGGGTAAAGAAGTTTCTTCTGAATTCCCTATTTTCAGGGTGTTATGTTTTGGATGAGATTAAACCAAGGCCTGCTTTGCCAGTTCAGATCCCAAGGCACATTTTCAAAAGAGTAAAGGACATTCCTGGTATCCTGGTCAACATTCATCCCTCAACCAAAACAGATTAACTGGACATTCATCTCATTGCTGTTGGTGGGACCCTGCTGCTGCGTTTGCCTACATAACAACAGTGACAGTAATTTGGTGGCTGTGAAGCACTTTGGGATGTCATGGGAACATGAAAGGCAGTATATAAATTTTTTTTTTTAAATCTTTGTACTTATTGGTTCTGAGAAACATTAGCAGCTCAAGACAGTCTATATAGGTGACTAGGACAGGTCTCTTTGAATTGCAAGATATAGTTTATGCAGAAATTAATAAATAAGAAACTAGGAAACCTTGTTACTTTAAGAGATGATAGAAAATTCAGGTACACATTTGACCCATTTAGTAGTTTTGACAGTACTGTCAGTATTCTAAGGTCAGTCAGTTTGGCCTATCAATTTTTCTAATAGTTAAAGCTCCACAAAGTTCAAGAAGTTGAACCCCACACCACATGAGTATCAGATAGTGAATGATCTTCCAAACAAATCTTATTTTCCAGTAACAGAAAGCTATTATGCCAAAAGATTTCTATGGATCACCTGAAGCACTATTGGTGAATATTGATTTAATCAGGCAATACAGAATTCATAGTCACAAATAAAACCAACACTCGGAAAATATCAGATCAAAAGAAGAATTTCAAATAAAAACAAAAAATGCTGGAAATAACAAGATCCATCAACATCTGTAAAAATAAAGGACTTGTTAATATTTGCAGTGGGCCCTTCATCATAACTGCTTTAAGGGAAATGGAGAACCTCAGACCACAGATGCCACAGCAGCAGTTCTCAATGAAAGAAGAGAATGCAAGAGGCCCGAGAGTGAGGGTCCAGGAGGATGGAGAACGCTAAATACAGGAATAGATTCTCTCCAAGGGTCTATGTGACAAACATGAAGCAGTTCTGTCTTGTTATGATCTTGTGCCTAACTCTTTAAATATGGCTATCTTTAAAAACCTTGCATATGGTGCGCACTTGCTGCACACAGTAAGCTTACTTACTGTGTCATGATTTTATAATAGAAAGCCTATATGTTAACATGTCACAATGAAAAACCCTATGTCAATATTTTAAAATGGAGAAAAATCATGTGTCAACTTTTTACCATCACGGTCTGTTGCTGCATCAATCGAATAACTAAAAATGAATTTTGTAAAGATCTTGGCTTGAGATTTTTCTATGAAACTGAAATTTCTAAAGTCTAAAATAAAGTGTTAAACAAAATTAAAAAATACATAACACAATAACAGTTACCGACTAAATTGTCCTTTGTGTCTTTTAATACCTTCATTAAAATCTTTACTTTAAGGCCTCAGCCTCTTTCAAAAGTATGGGCTTCACCCAGATATTATTACCTGACAGCAGGTGGAGAGAGCTTTCAACCATATCTATGTCTGCGCATGTACATTTTGCAGAATTTTCCAGCATGCAATCTCTGTATTAAAAAGAGTTGAAGGGTGAGTCCCCTCCTGTGAGTATTTGATAATTTATTTGCTTTTTCCAAAAGTCTTTGAAAGAAACTGGAGATCAAATTGTCAAAGCTACATTTCAGGCAAGTCAGGCATTTATTTACAGATGCTATTTTCTATTCTGGATTGGTCCAATAACAACAACAACTTGTATTTATATAGCGCCTTTAACGTAGTAAAACGTCCCAAGGCGCTGCACAGGAGTATTTTAAGACAAAAAATTTGACACCGATTCACAGAAGGATAAATTAGGGCAGGTGACCAAAAGCTTGGTCAAAGAGGTAGGTTTTAAGGAGCATCTTAAAAGGAGGAAAGAGAGGTAGCGAGGCGGACAGGTCTAGGCAGGTTTTAAGGAGCATCTTAAAAGGAGGAAAGAGAGGTAGCGAGGCAGACAGGGTCTAGGCAACAGAAGGCACGGTCACCAAAAGTTGAGCGATTATAATCAGGGATGCTCAAGAGGGCAGAATTAGAGCAGCGCAGATATCTCGGGGGGGGGGGGGGGGGTTGTGGGGCTGAAGGAGATTACAGAGATAGGAAAGGGCGAGGCCATGGAGGGATTTGAAAACAAGGATGAGAATTTTAAAATCAAGGTGCTGCTTAACCGGGAGCCAATGTAGGTCAGCGAGCACAGTGGTGATGGGCGAACGGGACTTGGTGCGAGTCAGGACACAGGCAGCCGAGTTTTGGATGACCTCAAGTTTACGTAGGGTGGAATGTGGGAGGCCAGCCAGGAGTGCGTTGGAATAGTCACGTCTAGGAGGTAACAAAGGCATGGATGAGGGTTTCAGCAGCGGATGAGCTGAGGCAAGGGCGGAGATGGGCAATGTTACGGAGGTGGAAGTAGGCGGTCTTCGTTATGCTGCGGATTTGTGGTCGGAAGCTCATTTCAGGGTCAAATATGACACCAAGGTTGCGAACACTGTGGTTCAGCCTCAGACAGATGTTAGGGAGAGGGATGGAGTCAGTGGCTTGGGAACGGAGTTTGTGGCAGGGACTGAAAACAATGGCTTTGGTCTTCCCAATATTTAATTGGAGAAAATTTTTGCTCATCCAGAACTGTATGTCGGACAAGCTGTCTGACAATTTAGACACCGTGGAGAGGTCAAGAGAAGAGGTAGTGAGATAGAGCTGGGTGTCGTCAGCGTACATGTGGAAACTGACGCTGTGTTTTCGGATGATGTCACCAAGGGGCAACATGTAGATGAGAAATAGAAGGGGGTCAAGGATAGATCCTTGGGGTCACCAGAGATAACGATGCGGGAGCGGGAAGAGATAGACAGCAGTACTGATCAAGTGTGTTTGTGGCAGGAAATTATGCATACCCAGCCTATGATTTTCTGTCCACTAATTTTAATAAGCAAAAATGTAAAGACTAAATGATGGAGAAAGTGGTGGGGAGGTACAAAAGGGACTGCTGATGGGTGGGAACACGGTGGGGAGTTGGGACCTAATGGTTCACAAAAGGCCAAAAGCAATTTAGGTCCCATCTTACTGGTTCCCCACTCCCACAGGCTGTTAGGACTTGTCCCCCAATACTGTCTGATTCCAGAAACCCTTCAATACTGCTAGACTGTTTGCTCCTCAATGCTCCAGAGCCTCTCCTCAACAGTGCTGGACCTCAGACTCACCAACTTCCGGATCCAGGAACTCCCTCTTAACAAACACAAACTCCTAGATCGCATTCCCATTGCGTCCTGATTTCAGAACCACCACCAATGCTCCCAAACACTGACCTCCCTTCCCAGTACCTCCAGATCCCAGGATCCCTTTTCCAGTGACCTGATACCTATCCCAGAATTTGGCCTAGTGTTCCTATAACTGCCTTCTCCAGTGTTACAAGAACTGTTGGACTACTCCCAGTGATTCCAGAATCTGCTTTCCCAACTTCCTGTTAGACCCTGAGATCCAATCCCAGCACTACTAGTCTCTGTCCCCTTTCTCAGTGCTCCCAGATTACAGAGCTGTCCACAATGGTCATAGAGTCATAATGGCACAGAAGGAAGCCATTCAGCCCACTGAGTCCATGCCGGCTCTCTGTAGAGCAATCCAGTCAGTCCCATTCCCCTGCTCTATCCCGTAGCCTTGCAAGTTTATTTCCCTCAAGTGCCTATCCAGTCTCCCCTTGAAAACATTGAGTGTCTCCGCTTCCACCACTTCCGTCGGCAGCGAGTTCCAGGTCCTCACTCGCTGTGTAAAAAAGTTTTTCCTCACATCCCCCCCTGTATCTCTTGCCCAAAACCTTAAATCTGTGTCTCCTAGTCCTTGTACCGTCAACTAGTGGGAACAGTCTTTACCCGTCTAGCCTATCCAAACCCGTCATAATCTTGTACACCTCTATCAAATCACCCCTCAACCTCCTTTGCTCTCATGAAAACAAATCCAGCTAATCCAACCTGTCCTTGTAGCTAAGATCCCCCATCCCCTGAACCATTCTGGTAAATCTCCTCTGCACCCTCTCAAGTGCCTTCACATCCTTCCTAAAGTGTGGTGACCAGAACTGGACGCAATACTCCAGTGGTGATGTCAGTGTCCCTACTATATAACTTGGCACAGCACCCCTGTTCTTATAAAACCTCCAACTCACTGTAAGCAACACCATGGGAGATCTGTTAGTATAGCATTAAAAATATTGTGGTGCAAACTTCTTGTCCAAAAATGTTTTTAATGGAAGCTTGCTACGTAAACGTTTGTAATTGAAAACCTGATCTAAGCAAGTCAACATTCTATAATAGGAAATCATGTAACCATTTTGCCATCATGATGAACCAATCAAATCACTCAAAATGCTTGTCAAATTCCATTTCTAATGTTCAAAATTTTAAAAAAAATTAAAAATAACATGATTAAATTTATCATAGCCCTCCCACAAAAACCTGTGTTTGGACTTCGGCTGTCAGTCACTTTCCTCAGGCAGATCCTGCAGTATAAGGGTGTGCAGTGGGCACAAATTCCCAGGATGCACCAATAGCTTTTAGCTAGACAAATGATTGAATATTTCTCTCTCAGTTTGCTACCATTTCTATTTGATTGTTTTTCAAAATTATTTGAAGGAAAGTTAGAGGAAAATTGCTAAAACTTTACTTGGGTAAAATTTATTGTTTTTTTTTAAATAGAGGCTGTGCATGTGGTAAGCATGAGAGCAAAAGAAAAAAAAACTGACAGACTGTGCTGATTACATACCTGTTGCATCTGTGGTCGACTTTTAAGAATAAATACTCCATAAACTTCAGAAAGCATATGAAGCTGAGAGAGACAGACACACAGAATGTTCTTTCCTCATCTGAATTTCAGTTCTTTTCAGAAAACAAATGATTTGCATTTTGAAAGCAAACAAAGCTTGTTTTGGTGATAAAAATGTAAACATTTTAATCGCTGACACGAAAAGAGAGTAACACAGAGACAGACTTCCAGGAACTAATAAAAAAAAATGAATGTTTGCAGAGATTTCTTAGAACATTACAAACAACAACAACAACTTACATTTATATAGCAGCTTTAACGTAGTGAAGCGTCCCAAGGCGCTTCACAGGAGCGTTATCAGACAAAATTTGACACCGAGCCACATAGAAATATTAGTACAGGTGACCAAAAGTTTGGTCAAAGCGGTAGGTTTTAAGGAGCAACTTAAAGGAGGTAGAGAGGTGGATCGGTTTAGAGAGGGAATACATTTACACCTTTCACAGAATAATGAACAGAATATGGAGTTAAATCATTAAAGCACCAGCAAAAATCCCAGAATATCATTTAATGAAAATGGAATGTGACCCCTTCAATCACTGTAAAGCAGTGGCAGGATGTTAACAAGCCCCACTACTTGACTTGAGCTCATAATCTAGGCTGACACTTCAGTATAGTACCGAGGGAATGTTGCATTAGTGGAGGTGCCATCTTTCAGCTGCTGCCTTTGCCTTTATATAATAAAAGTGACTGTTTAACATAGAACAGGTCTAAGAAGCTTCCCAAATTGTCAAAGGAGAGATTAGGAGAAGTGACCAAAGGTTTGGATGATACGTAAGCTTTAAGGAGGGTCTTGAAGGAGGGGATGGAGGTGGTAAGGCACAGCAGTTTGGGGAAGGAATTCTAGACAGTAGGACCAAGGTGACTGAAAGCACAACTACCAACGGTGGAGGGGGAAGGGATGCAAAAGAGGCCAGAATCAGAGGACTGGATAGTTTGTGGGAAGGTTTGTAGGCCTAGAGGAGGTTACAGAGGTAAGGAGTAGCAACAGGGCTATGGAGGAATTTAAAGACAAGGACAAGAATTTTAACTTGAAAGATTGGAAAACTGGGAGGCAATGCTGTGATGTGCAAATAGGACTTGGAAATAAGATACGAGCAGCAGAGCTTTGGGTGAGCTGGAGTTAATAGAGGGAGATGGATGAGAGACTGGCAAGAAGAACATTGGAGTCCGGAAATCAAGTCCGGAAATGACAAATCAAACAGGACTCCGAGATTGTGAACATCTGATGCAGTCTGAGAGCGCGACTGGGGAGATTTATGGAGTCAGTAAAGAGGGAGGAAGTCTGTAGCAGGAACAAAGACAATGGATTTAGTCTTCCCAATGTTTAACTGGAGGAAGTTAGGTCTCACCCAAGACTGGATATCAGAGAAGTAGTCCACATAGCAAAGGTAGTGGAGGGATCAAAAAAGGGTCGAGCTGGGTAGGGTAGTATGTAGTCAAGAGGAGGAGGTCAAGGATGGATCTTTGAGGGACTCCAAAGGGGTAATGGTGTGAGGGTGGGAGAGAGGCCATTGCCAGAGATGTTATGGCTACATTTGGATAGATAAGAGTGGAACCAAGTGACAGTAGTCCTATGGAGATGGACAACTGAGGAAAGATGTTGGAAGAAGATGGTATGATTAAATAAACTTGGAGGTGTGGCGATAACGAGGGCAGAGGGGTCAAGGGTGTTTTCTTTGAGGAGGGTAATGATGACTGTGGATTTGAAAGGGAACTGGACAGTGCCTGATGGGAGGTCAAAGAGTCAGAACGGCACAGAAGGAGGCCATTCGGCCCATCGAGTCTGCGCCGGCTCTCTGCAGAGCAATCCTGTCAGTCCCATTCCCCCGCTCTATCCCCATAGCCCTGCAAGTTTATTTCCCCCAAATGCCTATCAATCTCCCCTTGAAAACATTGAGTGTCTCTGCTTCCACCACTTCCATCGGCAGCGAGTTCCAGGTCCTCACCACTTGCTGCGTAAAAAGGTTTTTCCTCACATCCCTCTTGTATCTCTTGCCCAAAACCTTAAATCTGTGTCCCCTAGTCCTTGTACCATCAACTATTGGAAACAGCCTTTCCCCATCTAGCCTATCCAAACCCGTCATAATCTTGTACACCTCTATCAAATCACCCCTCAACCTCCTTTGCTCTAATGAAAACAAATCCAGCTTCTCCAACCTGTCCTTGTAGCTAAGATCCCCCATCCCCGGAAACATGGTAAATCTCCTCTGCACCCTCTCAAGTGCCTTCACATCCTTCCTGAAGTGTGGTGACCAGAACTGGACACAATACTCCAGTTGTGGCCTAACCAGCGCTTTATAAAGGTTCAGCATAACTTCTCTACTTTTGTACTCAATACCTCTATTTATGAAGCCCAAGATCCCATATGCTTTGCTAACCACTCTCTCAATATGTCCCGCCACCTTCAGGGACCTATGCACATTAACTCCCAGGTCCCTCTGTCCCTGCACACTCTTTAAAACTGTGCCATTAAGTGTATACTGCCTCTCCCTGTTCCTTCTGCCAAAATGCATCACCTCACACTTCTCTGTATTAAATGCCATCTGCCACTTGTCTGCCCATTCTGCTAGCCTTTCTATGTCCTGTTGCAGTCGATTGGTATCATCCTCACTGTTTGCCACACCCCCAAGTTTGGTGTCATCGGCAAATTTAGAAATTCTACTCTGTATTCCAATATCCAGGTCAGTTATATATATCAAAAAAAGCAGTGGCCCCAGCACTGACCCTTGGGGAACACCACTGTCTACCATCCTCCAGTCTGAAAAACAGCCATTTACCACAACTCGCTGTTTTCTGTCCTTAAGTCAATTCCTTATCCAAGCTGCCACTGACCCACCTATTCCATGAGCCTCAATTTTGTTAACCAGCCTTTTAAGTAGTACTTTGTCAAACACCTTCCTAAAATCCATGTAGACAACATCCATTGCATTCCCTTCATCAATCCTCCCTGTTACTTCATCAAAAAATTCAATTAGATTAGTCAAACACGATCTGCCTTTTACAAATCCATGTTGGCTCTCCTTAATCATTTGTAAGATCATCTAGCATGGAGGCCAGGAAGGGACACTGGGTGATCAGGAGTTTAGTGGGAATGGGATTGAGTGAACAGGACATAGGTCTCATGAATGAGATGAGCTTGGACAAGGTAGAGGAAGAGGGGGAGAAACGAGGTGGGGTGGGGTGGGGGAGGGAGGAAGTGATAGAAAGTAAAGCCAGATGGGAGAATTTGTTGAGAAAGAAGTGGTTTCCTACCACAAGCCAGGTTTCGATCAATGCAATGAGATCAATACAATCATCCACAATTAGCAAGGACCTTTTTTCTAAGTGACCAGACATTTTGGAGAAGTGACCAGACATTTTGGTTCAAAATTATTTAAAAAGACTTGCATTTATATAGCGTCTTTCACAACCTCAGAACGTCCCAAAGCGCTTTATAGCCAATGAAGTACTTCTGAAGTGTAGTCACTATTGTAATGTGTGAAACGTGGCAGCCAATTTGCACACAGCAAGCTCCCACAAACAGCAATGTGATAATGTCCAGATAATCTGTTTTTGTTATGTTGATTGAGGGATAAATATTGGCCAGGCCGGCGGAGATAACTCCCCTGCTCTTCTTCGAAATAGTGCCATGCAATCTTTTACGTCCACCTGAGAGAGCAGAGGGGGCCTTGGTTTAATATTGCATCCAAAAGATGGCACCTCCCTCAGTACTTATGATTATAAAATTATGAGGGGTTTTGATATAGTAGATAGGGAGAAACTATTTCCACTGGCAGGAGGTAGGTAACCAGAGGACAGAGATTTATGATAATTGCAAAAGAACCAGTGGGGAGATGAGAATTTTTAATAATGCAGCGAGTTGTTATGATCCAGAATGCACTGCCTGAAAGGGGGATGGAAGCAGATTCAAAAGTAACTTTCAAAAAGGAAATTGGATAAATACTTGAAAAGGAAAAATTTGCAGGACTCTGAGGCAACAGCAGGGCAGTAGAACTAATTGGATAGCTCTTTCAAAGAGCTGGCACAGGTACAAAGGGCCAAATGGCCTCCTTCTGTGCTGTATGATTCTATGTAATTCAGTCTCCATTTTAAATTCATACATTCTGTATTTTTATATTCCCATTATAAATTCCTATGTCCATATTTATAATGGAAACTGCCTATGTAAACTTGTCACACTGTAATTACAACCTCCACCAATGAGTGGCGCTTGAGCACCTCCACTGGAAAGAGGTTAATTTACCTAAGCAGTTTCAATTATAAATGTGGACTTAGGAAGTTATACTTTGAAAAACTGACAGGAAGTATGTGCAAATAAGATTTTTAATATTATAGATAGTTTTAAAGCATTTACTACAGGTCTCACAAAACCAAATTATTATGCTGACATCTCCCTTACAACTGACTAAAAATATTTGTATAAGATATTGAAACAAGATAACAAAATCAATTCCTGCCCAGTAAGAGCTGTCAAGTAGAAATTTACTTCTTATATGTACTCCCAAATGTTAAACACTTATTTTCTGTCTGGGGACAGTTTCATCTAAGGAGTTTAAAATACAGTATTTCTGGTTGATTTCACGCATAATCTGTTTTGTAATCTGTGCCAATCTTGCAGTGTGTGTACAAACTAGACACCTGTCTCCAGGACAATAAAGTAATCACAGCTGTGTGCTCAAAGGTCAGTTTGACTTCATACACACTGAGTGCGTGTTGCCAATGAAACTTTATGCACCTAATCCTGATGCATGAAATTAAACTCTCCTTGGGTAATGGGCACTTGGAGCCCTCATTTTAATGATGCGCTTTTTTTTTAATAATTAGGACATATACGCAAGTAATTCTCTCCACGGTTTAAGCTGAGCAGCAGAAATTTTTAGAAGTTTAAATATATTACCATCAAATAATTGGTCACATTTTATTTGTAGGAGTATATCAAACATTTTATTTAGGCTGCAGTTATACTACAACTGTAGCATCAGTGTAAAGTGGTTTGCTACGCACCGCCACTGAACTTATAGTGTAAATGCAACCCAAATCTGGTCTCAGGTCTGAAAACAATATTAGAAATGTTGGACCTACTTTAGATACTCTCTTGGGTTCAGTGGCAATGATCACTCCCATAACCAGTCTCTACATTTCTGGCATTCCAGAGTTAACAGACACTGCCCAATATCTACTCATACGACAGATAACCTGGGGTGTAACAATCCATCCATATTCTCATGAACTGGATACCGCAGGGCCGATCTTAACTTTGGGCGGATATCAGGAGGGCAACGAGAGGTGTGAATGTGCCGCTTGCCCGATGGCCTTGCCAAGAGGTCCAAACTATTTTAATGGTCAGGCCTCATTTCAATTTGTACAGTGAGCTGCGAGAGATGAACCAGCACTCACAGGCAGCTTGCAATTCGGAGGCGGTGGGAAATCTGATGGCGCCTACGCGGATGTAATGAGTTAAATAAGGGCGTGGGAAGCAATCATGGGGGGGGGGGGAGGGGGCACAGAGGAGCTGCTAGCAGGTGGGAAGGTTTTTCTGGGGCCAGGAGGAGCATTCCTTTCAAATGTTTCTAAGCTGCCTTCAGCAGTCCCTTTAAGGACCGCTGGTTAGGCCACTCTAAGCCTAGTACCAATGGGTGGAATGTACACAGCGTACCCTCCGCCATTAGTCCCTCATAATCGTATTGGGGTCCTATGTACATCATAGGTCCCCGATTTACATATTACAAGTAGGCTTCCACATGTAACAGCCTTGGCCGCCCTTAAGAAGGCCCCAAACAAAATGGTGACAGGCAGATTGGGAGCAAGAATGAGACTGTAAGTTCAGCCCCACTGCTGCCGGCAGACAATGGCCCAGATTTTCCATTCCCCATGACGGCGGTCGTAAGCTTTGTAAAAGGCCCCGCAAGTTCCGGGTTTCTGCGCATGCGCGATAACCCGCAACTTGCGATCTGTGAAGGTTCGCCTTGACAGATCATCCGTACCGACCCAAAAATCACTCACTGGCGCACCAGTGTAAGGGTTAAATTAAAAATTTTAAGATAAAAAATCATACACAAACATTTAAAATTAGCTTATGTAAATTTTGGCCCGGATTAAAATGTTTAAAATTATTTTTCAAAAATTTTATTTTTATTGTAAATGTTTCATTAAAGGGGCTTTTCATTTAAAAAATGGGAACATTTATTTTTATTCTAATTGTGTAAATTATTTAGGGATTTGGGGATTCCGTTTGTAAATGGAATCCCCATAAGCATGATGAGGAATCTTCCTTTCTGATAGGAGGACCTGGCACATATGATCCCAAGGACGCTTCCAAACCGCCTGCGTCCCCGAGATCCGTGGGCCATTACGCAGGCGTACGCCTGCAGCCCCAGGACCCGAAGTCTCTGAGGTCTGGGAGCCAGCAGGTAGGTGCAGATTTTATTTTATTTTTTTTTTTTAAATCGGGTCGGAGGCGTACTCCGGAGGTACGCCTCCGACTGCAAATTCCGGCCCTTGAAAATAGCCGCCCAAGTCTTTTGTATGTATCCACACGTGTGCTTCTTCAATCATCCAGCAGGCGGAACTGATAAACATTCTGGTGAGATGAGATCAATGTGTAATCAAGAAGCTAGTTTAATATACAGAATACACATGTGAACAGGTAGCCAGATTTTTTTTCTTTAATAATTCTTCTATAACACTTCATACGGAAGTATAAAACAACTAAAATGCACTACACTATCCCATAGTGGTTAGAATGCTCATGTCTGAATTTTCCTTTCTTTCTGGTCAGCCACTAGCTGTAAAGACTGACTAGCTGAATCTTAATTTCCAAATCAGACTAAACCCTGCCTCACACAGTCTTTGCTGGAAAGACTCACTTCCTGACATATGTCCCTTTGTCCTCCTGTTCACAGAAAGGGCTGTCCCTCCGACTTCCCTCCAGCCACAGTTGCCTGGTAGGCCTATCAATTAAATTGGCTATTGCCCTCCCCCGCCCTGACCCCAAGAGTGGATTCTCAGAAGACAACCCAATGCAGTTGTATGCATGCCTCCTGGGCCCCTTCCCAACTATAGGTGTGAATGCCTGATGGGAGACTGAGACGAGCCAATGAATTACATATTGTCCCTGGATGTGGATAACATCTAATGCCTGGCTTATTAACATATCAATCTCCCTTTTGTCTCAACAGCTGCAGCATTTGGCTCGAGAAGGATTTTAAAACTGTGAACAATCTTTAATTTGAAACACTCACTTAAATGTAACTTATTTCCAAATTTGTTCTATGAAAAATTCCCTTGGAGGAGAGAGTCTCACTCTGCTTCACTTAAGAGTCAGTCATGCTTCAACAAACAACAACAACAACAACAACAACTTGTATTTAATAAGCGCCTTTAACGTAATAAAACATCCCAAGGCGCTTCACAGGAGTGTTGTAAGACAAAAAAAATTTGACACCGAGCCACACAAGGAGAAATTAGGGCAGATGACCAAAAGCTTGGTCAAAAGAGTAGGTTTTAAGGAGCGTCTTAAAAGAGGAAAGAGAGGTAGCAAGGCGGAGAGGTTCAGGGAGGGAATTTCAGAGCTTAGGGCCTGGGCAGCTGAAGGCACGGCCACCAATGGTTGAGCAATTAAAATCAGAGATGCTCACTCCTGATTTATGCTCGCATCAGTGCAGAGCCCAAACCACTTTCCACCAATATGTTATATCAATATGCTGTTGAATTGTGTTCAAGCCATAAAGAGGGAGAGGACGGCTGTTGTTATCCAGTTATTTTGTACTTCAAGCCAAACAACTGAAAGTACTCAAATGCCTTACTATTCACACTCAATGTAAACCATTAATTTACCTCAAAAGTATGCAAAAGGCAGGACAATGACTGTTCTAGCTTAAGTTAATGTCTAAAGTAAGAATCATCTCACATATTTAACTTTCTGTAATTATAGGATAATTCCTCAAAAATATATTTATGTATTTGAAAGTAACTTATATTAAGTTTGTTTGGTTTCAACAAAGGTAATTGAAATGTTTCACATTTCCATCAGCTTGTTTAGCTTCTTTGGTGATTATTTAACCTACTTTCTCTATTTGTTATTTCCATATTACACTGTGAATAGAAGTTATTTATAAAATTCTGTTCATAAATATCTCTCAATCTGAACAGTATGTTCTTTCACAGAGAGTATGCAAGACACTGTGACTATAAAGTGCTGAAATACTCAGTAAGACATTGCAAAGAATATCTAAAAACAATTAAATGCTAAGTTGTAATACACCAGAGTCAATCCTTCATACAGGTGAATCTTTGTAATCACAGGATAATTAATACCAGTAGTGGGCAGCCATTGAAATTGGGGGCAAAATAAAATAAACACTGAAGAACTAACACAGAACTCATATGAAAAATTAATTTCATGCAAGTGGCCTTGTGAACCAAAAGATTCACATCACATGATGAAAATGTCATTTTTTTGTTGGAAAAATACTGGGCACTTACATTGATCTGCCTATTTAATATTAACTGGCGTGTGAACTGAATCGGGGCAATGAAAAGCATAAACCTTGGGAATCTGCATTTAGTTTCAATCTTGGTGATTTAGATTGAATGCAATAACTTGACAACTATATAAAAAAAATAAAGTCATCCTCGGTTCCGAGAGGCTGCCTAAGAAGAAGAGAATAGCAAAAATGCAGCATAGTCAAAAGCGAAAGACAAAGTTTTAAAAAAAACAGATAAATTAATGTAGCTTTCAATCTACAAGTATATGAAGAGAAAAAAAAATACAAAATCTGTTTAATTAAAGAAAATGGGAGATATTGGGGTCGAGGTTCTGCTTTGGGCACATTCGGCAATCTGCACGCAAATTGCGCTAGTTTTCAGAAGTGATTTTATTTGCATAAGTTTCTGCTCAAAGTCATTTGCATATCACCAAATGTAAAATCTGCCATGAACCAGCGTAATCGGGCAGCGTTTTAGAACATAATCTTTTTTTTTTTAAATTTGCATTAAAAAATATTCATTGATATTCCTTAAGAGTGATAACCTGGTGCAGTTTTATTAATATAGCTGAAAATGGCTTCATCACAAAAAAATAAGCATTTTTAATCAGTCTAGTCCACCACCTTTGAGTAACCTGATTCGAAATAACTGAAAATAACTTTAAAAAAACTATACACAACCATTTACTAGTTTCATTGGTGTACAGTAGTCAGTTTCTTATTAAATTATTTTTTAATATTTAAAAGCTTTTAAAAAGGTGTCTATTAAGGTCCTTGCACCTAAAAAAAAGCTTAATTTTAAGAGCCTTCTTGAAGGCTCGCAAACGGGTGCAATTAGCAGAAACTTGCCATGATAATTAATTCAATCTGGGGGCGTGGCCAGCTTCCAGCGTGATTTTTTTTTTAAACCAGATCACGGAATCTCGATTTGCAGTAGACATAATTTGCACTTGAAATTCCTCGATCTTTTGCGCTGGTTTGGCTGATTTCGGACGAATTGTGCTGAAAAAAAAACAGCGCAATCTAGCAGAAACTCTAGGCCATTAATTTAAAGGACTAAGTAGGTGAACTGTGTTATGTGATTTTTGTTCATCTAATTGCTCACAAGTAAGCAAAATAATAATTAACTTATTGAAGTTATAAATCACATTGATACAAAAATTATATTATTTCTCTGGTTAATCTTTCTCACAGAAACATCTTCCTTCAGAGTAAGAAGCAACGAGTAAACTCTTATGATATAAACAGAGCCAGAGAGGGATCTAGAAGGAAGGTATTGCTCTGAAAGACCTAGAAAGGGAAGATATAACGTCTTGGTTTGGCTCAATGTAGCACTTTCATTCCGCATCAGAAACCTGTGGGTTCAAGCCCCACTCCAGGAGTTTAAGCACAAAGTCATGGTTGGCCTTTCAGTGCAGTACTGATGTAGTGCAAAGGTCAGAAAAAAGGGGCGGAGACCCATCTTATCTCTCCTTATTTTGTCCTGGGATTTGTATGGGGGAGGGGTTGGATCTCCGGTTCAGACCAATCTGGAGCATGCTGATAAGGTGACAGGAGGCATCCCTGGTCTCTTGCTTCAATTCCCTGTTCGTCTGCTTGTTGGACTCTGTGGCCTGCTCTTTCCCCCCACCTCCCGCCCCCAGGGGAGGCCAAAGGCATTCAGGTTTGCCATTTTAAAAAAAAAGTTTCAGCACCTCACCAATTGGCAGCCAGAAGGTTCCTATATTCGAGCCCAATATGCAGCCAGAAGCCTAAGTTTTCCTGCTCCTTCTCCTGGCACAAGACCCTGCCAGAAATCCTAAAGTGAACAAGAGCAGTGCACTTCAAATTTTGCACCAAGGGCAAAGGGGCGAGCAGGCCACACAGTCTTGTTCTTTGGGAGTCCAGCAAGTAGACAAGCAGGGAATTGAGGCAGGAGGCCAGAGACCCTGCTGTTTTCTGGATAACACCTCAAACTGAGGCTCTGTCTGCCTGTAGTGGTGGATGTTAAAGATCACATGACACTACTTAAAGAAAGCCAAGGCATTCTCCTGGTGTCCTGGCCAACATTCCTCCCTCAACTAATTGGTTATTCATCTCTGATATTTATAGAAGCTGGATTTGCTCAAATGGATGCAACATTTGCTTACATAACAACAGTGCTAAAGCTACACTATAAATCATAAATACAATGAGTAAAGAAGATCAGAATGGTCAATAATCCTTTGAAAGTACACTTTCAGATATGAAAGGGAAGGGGCCAACACCCTTTGGTGGGGGGAGGTTTCCACTCCATGCAACCAGCCTCTAAAATTCAATGTATGTATGTATGTATGTATGTATGTATGTATGAAAAGAACAGATATTGTCTGAGATATATGTCTGTTATGTAATCTGAACAAAATCCCCCAGGGCCAAATGTGGCATAACCACACAAAAACAAGCACTACAGCAAAGAAGCCTTGAAACTGGAAAGAATTTCTTTACATTGACAAAAATGAAATCAAAACTATTCAACTATCTATCCAAGGAATTACATAGCATGCAGCAAGGAACAGAAAGGTGTATGCCACGGTCAGTCAGAACGTCTTGTATTTAGCTGAGAGAGTGGATATGGACAATCTCCCACTTTGCTCCCATGAGGCATACACATAGCTCTTACTTCACACAGCCAATGCTGCAAAAACAACAGATTCATTTGGTAGACACAGATTTTTTGTGCCGTTGTCAACAAACCAAAATTGATGAACTCTGGATTGCTTTTGGAACTGGCAAGAACTTCCAGTAAATAGCTGTTCACAAAACTGCCAAGCATTTGTCAACCCATTCCTGCATGTAATCCCTTTAGGAGTATAACGGTCTCATATTTGTAGGCAGGTGCAAAAATATTCCTTGGACAATTTGTAATACTTTCCCTGTATTCCTACAACTGTAATAAACATTAAGTCACACATGAAAATTTTATGTTCTTGGAGAGATTTATCATGTAACAAGACCAGCAATGTGGCTTAGATTAATCAAGCTAGGAAGTAGCTCTTCACAAAAAGGACCTGCAGCTTGGAGGTCATTCCTCCAACCAAGGCAGTACAGCTGGAACACACCAAAAGAGCCCCCAGTCCGGAAGAAGAACATTGTTAGGCTCACACCTTTTATTCTTGAACCATACTTATCTAACCCAGATAGATCAGAATGGAAACTCACAACAAAAGGATGGGAGCCACTGTGGTCCACTTTGCCTGAAGCCATGAAACATGTTACAAATTGATTACTGCGGTTGCAAGACAGTGTGTTCAACACAATGTTGCAAATGGCAAAGCAGCTTTGAAGTGTACAGCCTTGTGCTTGTTGTGATTTGAAGAATTACCTGTCAGTACTGCATATAACGCTGAATTGGGTCCTATTGGCTGACAGATAAAACTGAGATCACACTCCATCATTTATGTAACAAATGCATTTCTATCATAATATGTAGCCATTTTTCCTGCACAGTAAAAAGCTAACTTGTAGTTTCCTGTGAAATTACAGCCTCAGTATGTCAAATGAGGGCATAATGTGTATATTTAGATAATAATTGTGTATAGAAAATATAGCCTTGTCACATAACTAAGTAGTGTGATGAAAGTACCGTCTCTCCTTAAACTTATTTTCAAAAACTTTATTTTTGATAAAATATTCAATAGGCTTGTAAAATAACTGCAAAACAAAGCAATTCTACATGACTTTTTGCAGATTTTTTTCCTTCCAAGGGCTCCAACAACAACAACTTGTATTTATATAGCACCTTTAACGTAGTAAAACATCCCAAGGTGCTTCACAGGAGCGTTATCTGACAAATTGGACATAAAGAGATTAGGACAGATGACCAAAAGTTTGGTCAAAGAGGTACGTTTTCAGGAGCAACTTAAAGGAGGCGAGAGGTAGAGACACAGAGTGTTACAGCGGGAATTCCAGAGCTGAGGATCTAAGCATCTGAAGGCACGGGTGCCAATGGTGGGGCGATGGAAATCAGGTCTCGGAGGTTTGTAGGAGTGGAGGAGGTTAGAGATAGGGAGGGGCAAGGATTTGAACAGGGGCAGTTAAACCTTAATCAGAAACCACTAGGAGGTTACTTATTAGTCACAAGCAATGGTTCCCCCTAATTTTTTTTTAAAGGAGCTGCGCAGCCCATACACAGTTTCGCGAAAATTAACATTGGAAAAGCCGGTCCCGGGTTGCGCGTTGGTCTAAAGTGTGCATTTTAATCCTGGCCCTATAGCTGAAAATAATCAATACCTCACAAAGAATCAGCATGCAATTTTGTGCTTTTTTCCCCACAAAGTGTACAATACAAGATCTTAGTTGCTATATATGAACATATGAAAATGACAGCTAGAACCAACCTACTGGTCCATCCATCCTGTCCCACACAGTTATGATGCCTTGTGCATCACAATACATATATTCCCCACCCACCCAGAGCTATATATTCTCCTGGAAGAGGCAAAAAACAGATAAAACCCCAGGCCACTTAAGGAAGATAAAACTAGGAAATTCCTCTCTGACCCCCAAGGCGATCAAATTTATCTCAGGAGATTGCATTGGCGCTGATTTATGTTACAGAATATTTACCTCTTGTACGAGATGATCTCCGCCCCAGCCAGAAACAGATCCAGCTCTCACTTGAAGGAATACAGGGAATAATTTTAACCCACAAAAATGGGTGGATTTGGGGCGGGTGGGTAGTAAAAACATTAAGGGTTGGATTTTGTCTTGGGGTCGGGTTACCCCCCCGACTCCAGATTAATGTGGATGAATGATGCAATTTTCACTTAATTGGGCAATTGAGTTCCAGCATGTGGGAACCCATGAACCAATTAGTGGTTTCAGTCTGAAAGTCGCCTCTGATGATGTCATCATTGCAGGTCAGAGACTGACTGCCTGGCCTTTGCTGTGAGAGGACCTGGATGCAAAATGAGCAGCATCTGAGAGAGAGAGAGAGAGAGAGAGAGAGAGAAAGCGACAGAGACATAGAGAGAGAGAGAGACACAGAGAGACAGAATTTTTTTTGCAACCATGTCCTCCCAGGCAGTCTCTGAAGACATTCAATGCAGCAGCATCAGAGGCGACTTTCAGACCTAATACTACTACTACCTTCATCACATCTCCGTTGTAATAGTGGACCTGCAGCTGATAGTCAGCTATCCACTTGTGCTCCCACCAGGTTTCACTGGCGTGTTTCACATCAGGCGTACTTCACGTCGGAAAAGGGTTAAACTAGCTAAAATGTTTCAAAATGGCATTACAGAGCCAATTTAGGGCTTGTTAAGGGCTTTAATGGCCTCTCCCGCCTCTTGGAGGCGGGACAGAGTCGGGAACCCCGCGACCGATTTTGTCAAAATTGCGTGGAGGCGGGATGGGGTCGGGACCCCCGAATCTGCAACTTTAACCCCCCCCACACGCCTCCAAACCAGACTCCACGGGTCATTGAAAATCCAGCCCTAAATATCTGAAACAGGAACCCAACCAACGTTCCTTCTAAGCTGCGCGGCCATGCATCCGCACAGCTCTCTCCTGGTCCCGTGCAGCCTGGGACCGGCTTTTTCAATGTAAAATTTCGCGCATGCATGAAACTGTGAATGGGCTGCACAGCCCCTTAAAGAGGCCGCGTACGCAAAAAAAAATTAGGGGCAACATTGAACCCAACCTGCCTCGAACCCATCCACCTCCGGAGGCGGGACGGGGGGCAGGCAACAAATCCCTTCTCAGGAGGTGGGTCAGTCGTTAAAACTTTTTAAGGAGATTGCGTGCCTTCATTTTAACAAGGTTTCTGGCAGGTAAAAATAAGTGAGAAGGGCTGGATCCATCAGGCAAGTGCCTTTCCAGCACTGCTTGTGGGCCAGGAGGAGCAGGAGTGTTTCCTCCAGGCCCAACAAGCTAACCTGCAAACACTCTCCCACCTCCACAATCTCCCCCCAAACCCACCCCCACAAACTCCGACTTTCCCTCCCCCCCGCTGACCCCACCACCTCTCCCCCGCCGCCCCCAATCTTCGAACCCCCTCTGATCACTCCCCAACCCCGTGGCCACCCCTGACCCTCCCAACCACACACTACTACCCCCTCCCACCGGCGATCTCAACCCCCAACAACCACTAACCACCTGCTCCACGCCATTCGGGGATCCTGACCATAATGCCTCCTCCCCTGCTCGGAAACCCCGCCCTACTAAATATCGGGGCCAAAGTAAATCCGTGTTCACCACACGAGCTGGCAACCTGTCCACTATTCTCTGGGAAAAGAAGAACTGCCTAACATTCAAACTAGTTCTGCTCTTACATATCTAGTCGCTTCATTATTTTATAAATCTCGATCAAATCACGCTTCTCTAAAGTATAGAGACCCAGGTCGTTGAGCCTATCTGAGTAACTAAGGTGTTTGAAACTAGCAATTAATCTTATGGCCCTCCTCTGCACCCTTTTCAAAGCCTTAATATCCCCCACCATATGAGACCACCAAAACTGGGCACAGTATTCTAACTAAGGAGTAATCAAGGTCTTGTGCAAGGACAAAATTGTATGCTTTGTTTTATAGTGAATTGTCCAGTGAATACACCCTAGAATCCTGTTTGCTTTAACTATAGCATCATGGCATTGCTCATGGACCTCGAGGGATTGATGCACTAAAACACCCAGATCTCTTTCTTTCACCACTGGTTTTAATTTTTTTCCCTGTGGAGTGTATGTATGTTTAGCATTTGACCTGCTCTCATGCATGACACGACACTTTTCTAAGTTAAACAGCATTTGCCAAACACGGGACCAATCCTCCACCACATCTAGATCTGCTTGTAGTAGTCGAGCATCCTGTACTGTCCTAACTCTTGCACAAATCGTGGTATCATCCGCAAACTTGCGGATCATTCCCCTCAACACCTACATCTAGATCACCAATTAAAATAATAAATAGCAACAGTCCGAACACCGATCCCTGCAGAATATCACATCATGAAGCAAATTCCCTCTTTTAACCTAGACAAACTTAATGTCATTATATACAAATATTACAATAGATAAATGCTACATACACAAATGATATGACTACCGTGTATATATTTCTGCAAATGTAGAACTCAACAAAATTCATACAACACAAATAGCAGGAAATTACTTTTGTGTCTGCTAAAGTCCAAACCACATTAACAAGTATCAGACAACAATTAGCATGTTCAGATTACTGGAAACTTCTGTTAGTTACATAGATGTGGCCATTGTCAATTGAAATCAATTAACCAATCTGAAGTAGATCAGAAAACAGCAGAAGTTCTTTAATCAAAATGAAATGAGCAAATCTCAGATTTGTCACATTTGGCTGGTAGAAACATATTTGGAGGAAAGCTGCTCTTATTTAAAGGACTTGGAGAAAAGTGGCCCGAACGGAAGCCTCTGCTGTCAATATAGAGGGAAGCTGTTGCCACCAGGGGGAGAGCAGGAGGGAAGCGGCTGCCAGTGCAAGGGATGTGAAGGGAAGCTGATGTTGTTGATTCCGTTGCGAGAGACGCTGTTGTTGTGAAAAAACAGGACGTTGTTAGTACTCTGAGGGACCTAGTTGGAAGTTTTTGCTTGGGCAAAGCATCTAATCAGAAGCTATTACTTCCCCGAGGGCCTGGAACAAAGTTACGACTATGGAAAGGAAAATTCTCAGTTGCTACCTAGAGATAAACTTGAAGGAAAGAGCTTCTGAGCAAAACCTGCAGGGAAAGTAAGCTGTGAGGTGGACGCAAAGAGGCTGCAGAGAGATATAGACAGGTTGACTGAGTGGGCAAGAACATGGCAAATGGAATACAATGTGGGGAAGTGTGAAGTTATCCACTTTGGTAGGAAAAACAAAAAAGCAGAATATTTTTGGAATGGTGAGAGACTGGGAAATGTTTGCATTCAGAGGGACCTGGGTGTCCTTGTACATGAATCCCAGAAAGTTAACATGCAGGTACAGCAAGCAATTAGGAAAGCAAATGGTATGTTATCCTTTATTACAAGAGGATTTGAGTATAAGAGTAAAGAAGTCTTACTACAATTATACAAGGCATTGGTGAGAACACACCTGGAGTACTGTGTACAGTTCTGGTCTCCTTACCTAAGGATAGACATACTTGCCTTGAGGGAGTGCAATGAAGGTTCACTAGACTGGTTCCTGGGATGAGGGGATTGCCCCATGAAGAGAGATTGAATAGACTAGGCCTATATTCCCTAGAGTTTAGAAGAATGAGAGGTGATCTAATTGAAACATATAAAATTATTAAGGGGCTTGACAGGGTTAATGCTGAGAAACTGTTTCCCCTGGTTGGGGAATCTAGAACACAGGGTCACAGTCTCAGAATAAGGGGTCGGCCATTTAGGACTGAGATGAGGAAAGATTTCTTCACTCAAAGGGTTGTGAATCTTTGGAATTCTCTACACCAGAGAGCTGTGGATGCTCAGTTGTTGAATATATTCAAGACAGAGGTCGATACATTTTTGGGAACTAAGGGATATGGGGATAGTGCGGGAAGGTGGAGTTGAGGTAGAAGATCAGCCATGATCTTGTTGAATGGCAGAGCAGGCTCGAAGGGCCAAATGGCCTACTCCTGGTCCTATTTCTTATGTTCTTATGGATGCACAGCATTGGTATGACAGTGGAAAAGGGAAGCTGGTACCACTGACCTGAAAATAATATACTGCTACATGGATTTTGAACTTTGTTCAATTGAAGATATCCATTTTGGATTTGGACAGTCAATTGACCATAATGATAATATATGACTAATTGTTACTTAAAGATATTTTTGGCTGAAAGCAATTGTTTTAATATTGAATAGAGATGCATTTTTTTAAAAATGGGCCATTTGCTAAGATTTTATTTTAGTTTTGTCATCTTTGGTGACATTTTGTTTCTTAGTTGGTTTATATTCAGTGCATTTTAACAGTAATTAGGAGACTTTTATTCAGCTGACAAACTTAATGAAATACAGCTACAAAATGCTGCTTAAATACTGTTAGGTCTGTTGTCTGTTACATCTGTTAGTGGAACGGCTGTCATACTAAAATAATGCCAGTAAAAGATGTTTTGATATAATAATTTAACTTTATATTGTTTGTTTTATCTGTCTATGTAAGATTATAAAATAGGAATACAAAGCCACTAAATACCTAAAATTAGTATCTCAGTGACATGCAGCCTGATATATTGCACTCTGCAATTTAATATTTGTAACTCTGAAAATAACATTTATAAATGTTATTTAGTGATGCATGCATACATTTCTCAGCTTGATGAGTTTAGGCTTAAACGGTTAGGTGGATATGATTTTAAAAAGTTGCAAGCTGTTATTCACTAGACTATATTATTGTTGTTTTCTAGTTGTCAGAATGGGGTGACTGATTCATACATATTACCAACCCCCTTTCCCAAGTTCTCCTTTTATCTCTTTTTAACAAGGCCCAAATTTTACTGGAGCGGGGAATCTCGCGGCATGCCCCATTATTTAGACTTTTCCCCTCACCCTTCAGCTCGAAAATGTTTTGCCCTGCAAGTTGCTGGAAATGCGAACTGATAACGGGGCATCTGGGACCTTGGTGAACGATGGGACCAACATTCTATCTCATTAACAAATGAGATTTAAGGATTGAGAAAGAAACAGAGCAATGACAGAGATGGAAATAGGGTGAATTAGAGTCAAATCAGGTACAGAAAGAGAAATAAAGGGAGGGAAAGAAAGATTGGATTAAGAGAGAGAGAGAGAGAGAGACAAAAAGGAAAAAATATACATTTCAAATTTTAAAAATCTGTAACTACTATTTACTACCTGTAGGAATGAGACTCCACAGTTTCAATTGTTCCCTTTCTGGGCCAGAGAGGTTGAGAGACATTGCAGGAACATAAATCTCGTCATTAAAAAAGTACTTACGCTGTTATGTACTAGCCCTAACTTTCTACAGCAAATTTAATTGTCAATTAATGTGCAAATGCAGCAATTTCTTGAAACTCCAGTGAGGTTGAGGGCGAGCTGCCATTTTTGCAAGGCTAATCACCAAGGGGTACAACTCATCCAGCAACTTGTGGTGATTCACTACTCATGGGTTATCTCTTCCTTGTTACAGGTTGCTGGAGAACTTACACATTAATAACGGCATGCACATTAAATTCGCTGTTATTTTGGCAGCGAAATCTGGGCCATTGTCCCCCTTTCCTGGTCCCTCACACATCCCACACAGTCAGCGGCAATGTCCTCACCTGCACTGCATTGAGAGTTTGGCAAGCTTGAATAGTGTACAAATTCATAGATCCTCCACTGTGATATTTTGTACACATTGCCAGATGTCAGCTATTTCATCCAGGCTGGGAGTTTTGGAACTGTCAGGTAATACAGATAACACAAATCCATTTTTAAATACTTGATAATGAGCCAAAAGAAAATAGATAATTTCAGCACCTCCTTGCCTCAGGATATGTTGTATATGCTTGTGCCAAGTTGACAATGGTGGCTGGTTCCCGAGATCAGAAACTCTACAAATTGTTTTTGTTTTTTATAAATATAGAAGTTATCACAGTAAATATGACACTGCTAAATGTTTGAGATTGCCCTTAAAAATCAATATTTTTATTGTCTGGGAGAACATTTATGAGAAAATGCTGTTCAAATCCATGTCCCGTTTCCTACATTATTTTCTTGCTTTCTTAAGATTCCCCTTGACTCACACACCACTCCCTAACAACGAACATGCAAGAGACCTGTTAGTAGATTTCTCCCTTTTTGCTTTGGAACCATTGTCCAGACTGTCTGCCAGAGCAGTATATATTGTCCTGACCTGTGATTTTCCCTTCCTCTCTGGGGAAGTGCCTGTGCTCCTTACCTTCTCTCAGAGGATCCTCTTGTGACTGAGCAATTACTCTCTAAGTAATGACTGAATGGGCCTATGTTGTACCAGACTGCTGTTTTAAATGTGAAAATATATTAGCCAGAAACTGTAACATTGTTAGCATTGATTCTGGCAGCAAATATGAGTCAACAATTTGGTAAATGCCAAATAAAAGCTGTGGCTGACATTTGGTTTGAATGATTAATAGCAGCTAAAATTTAATGAAAAATAATTTACCTGTCGAATGAGAGTGAACTTAAGGCAGTTAGTGTACTGTGGTAAGTACTTTGAGAGCAGTTTGAGGAGACAGCACCAAGCTATAGTGCTCTATTCACATTACCCCATGTCCAGGCAAAGCAAAGCTGTACAACATGCACACTTAAACCTGCACAGAGCTTTGCTAACCATGGTCCAAATGCCACTGAAATTCCTAAACCTAATAAAGAGCTGACTGTCCAGTCTCATTAGAAATGTAAAGATTACATACAATTACATAGTATTTACAGCATAGAAACAAGCCATTCGGTCCAACAGGTACATGCCAGTGTTTATGCTCCACATGAGCCTTCTCCCACATTTCTTCATCTAACCCCATCAACATATCCTTCTATTCCTTTCTCCCTCGAGTGTTTATCTAGCTTCCCCTTACATGCAACTATACTAATTGCCTCAACTACTCCTTGTGGTAGAGTTCCACATTCTAACCACTCTCTGGGTAAAGAAGTTTCTCCTGAATTCCCCATTGGATTTATTAGTCATAGAGTCATAACGGCACAGAAGGAGGCCGTTCGGCCCATGCCAGCTCTCTGTAGCTAATGTAAAGTCCAAACAGCGTAAGATGGCCTCTTAGGGAGTGTGTTTGGGAATCAGAGCAGGATCTGACGCATGCCCTGGGCTGGTAGACCCATTGTTTCTGTCCCTGGAGATGGAGCATGTGGTGTCTACCGGCATGCTTGAGGCCTTCCGTTCCTTTAAAAGCTTTTTGTTTAATTTACAGTTTATGGGTTGTGCCCCTTTCTAGCTCTTAAATTGGTAATTTGCATAAACAACAAGAAGTAGGCCCATCGTTTCAGCCTATTCTTTCACCATGGAACTTATTTCTTCCTATTTCGACTATTTTTTCTCCCCTTGTCCAGTCTCTTCCGACCTACTTCTGTGACTCTTCCAATGCCCTCCGCCACTTTAACAGTTTCCAGTTTCCTGGCCCTAACCAACTCCTTTCCACCATGACCGTCCAGTCCCTCTACACCTCCATCCCCCCCACCAGGACGGCTGCGGGCCCTCCACTTCTTCCTTGAATGGAGGCTCGACCAGTCCCCATTCACCACCACCCTCCTCCACCTAGCTGAACTTGTCCTTATATTGAACAACTTCTCCTTTGACGCCACTCACTTCCTCCAAATAAAAGATGTCACTATGGGAACCCACATGGGTCCTAGCTATGCCTGCCTTTTCGTGGGATACGTGGAACATTCTTTGTTCCAGTCTTACTCAGGTTCCCTCCCTCACCTTTTTTTTGGTACATTGATGACTGTATCGGTGCCGCTGCCTGCTTTTGCCCCAAACTGGAAAATGTAATCAACTTGGCTTCCAATTTCCACCCTTCCCATGATCCACCTCCAACTCTTCCCTTCCTCGACTTCTCTATCTCCATTTCTGGGGATAGGGCTGTCGACCAAAATCTACTATAAGCCAGTGACTCCCACAGCTACCTTGATTACAATTCCTCCCACCCAGCATCCTGTAAGGACTGTATTCCATTCTCCCAGTTGCTCAGTCTCCATTGCGTCTGTTCTGACGATGTCACCTTCCACACCAGTGCTTCCAATGTCTTCCTTTTTCCTCAAGCGATGATTCCCCTCCACCATGGTTGACAGGTACCTCAACTGTGTTCGTCCCTTTTCCTGCACTTCTGCCCTCACCCCTTCCCCTCAATCCCAGAACCGCAATAGGTTTCCCCTTGTCCTCACATTCGACCCCACTAGCCTACACATTCAACAGATCATCCTTCGCCATTTCCGCCACCTCCAACGCGATGCCACCACCAAACACATCTTCCCCCCTCCCCTCCGCTTTCAGCATTCTGAAGGGACCATTGCCTCCGCAACACCCTGGTTCACTCTTCCATCACCCGCTCCCCTTCCCACAGCACCTTCTCATGCAAGCGCAGGAGAGCAACACCTGCCCTTTCACCTCCTCCCTTCCCAGCGTCCAGGGCCCCAAACACTCCTTCCTGGTAAAATGATTTACTTGTATTTCTTTCAATTTAGCGCATTGAATTCACTGCTCACTATGCGGTCTTCTCTACACGACCAAACGCAGATTGGGCGATCACTTTGCTGAACACCTCCGTTCAGTCCACAAGCGTGACCCTGAGCTTCTGGTCGCTTGCCATTTTAATTCTCCATCCCACTCTGACCTCTTTGTCCTCGGCCTCATACACTGTTCCAATGAAGCTCAAGGAACAGCACCTCATCTTTTGATTAGGCGCTTTACAACCTTCTGGACTCAACATTGAGTTCAACAATTGCAGATCATAACCACTGCTCCCATTTTATCGGACAGCATGTGCTGGTAATGGTTCTGCCGTTTCCATTAACAGCGCCTCTAGATCCATCTTTTGTTTGATTACTTATTCCATTACTACCCCCTTTTGTCATTTAATCACCCCTGCCTTCCAACCTATCACAGACTTTCCCTTTTGTTCTTTCCTCCCCTCCCCCTGCCTCTGCACTTGCTTAAAAACTGGTACATCTCTAACTTTTTCCAGTTCTGACAAAGGTCATCGACCTGAAATGTTAACTCTGTTCCTCTCCCCAGATGTTGCCTGACCTGTTGAGTATTTTCAGCATTCTCTCTTTTGATTTTTTAAGTTGTACTGCCACTTTTGCATTGATATGCACCTAAAAACTTTGCATCATATTAAAAGAGGCAGTTCAACTGTATCCCTCGATACCACGCTACACAGCAACTCTGTCAAATCACACTGCAAAGCCGATATCTGGCCCACAATTCTATATATGTTTGCTGCTGTTTCTTGTTTACTATGCTGATCCAGAAGAACATATATTTTAAATTAAAATAATAATCTGAATGAAACAACCCCAGAAATTAAACAAGAAGGACATGCATTTAAAAAGAAAGACTTGCATTTATGTAGCGCCTATCACGACCACCGGAGGTCTCAAAGCGCTTTACAGCCAATGAAGTACTTTTGAAGTGTAGTCACTGTTGTAATGTGGGAAACGCGGCACACAGCAAGCTCCCACAAACAGCAATGTGATAATGACTAGATAATCTGTTTTTGTTATGTTGGTTGAGAGGCATTAATGTATTATAATTTACAAAAGGAGGGTTCTGTAAGGTGGAAACTTCTGTTTGGCATTAGAGGACAAATGCTTAAAACAATCCTATGATATTCCTTTCTCCATTGTTTTAACACAGTCACTAACCATATACTTTAAACGGGTTAATGTGTCTGCTAAAACAGCGACAAAAGAATGTCATCCATTCGCTGATATTCGCAATACTAATTCTAGGGTGATGCATTTTCTTTAAATGAGGTACCAAGTTTTAAAACCTGATATGTTTTAATAACTGTTTAAGGAAGTATCCTGCGTTCGTTTTTTTTTAAATCTTGCTGAAAATAGAATGGAGCTTTTTCCAGAACGAACTACAGAAAAAGACACCAGGAAGAGTTCCGAAGCAATGAGTGCAATGGGTGAGAATTTAATGGGCCGATGGCCTTTTCTCTATCCCTATATTCTTCTAAATTTCTCACTTTTAAGTTCTGTCAGCTGTGGAGTTTATTACTTCTATTCCGACAGTATTATTTCTGCCCTTCACTTCTTTAATCGTCTTTGCAGAGCAGTCTGTGAAAGCCCAGAGAGTAAAGGGCGGGAAGTCCAGGTCCTGAGTGAGGGTCCGAGACCTGAAATGTCGCCTGGCTGCCTTGTTCCGCCACAGATGTTGCCTGACCTGCTGGGTATTTTTCTTTCAGCTTTTTCAGTTTTTGTTGTCAGATTTGCAGCATTTTATTTATTGTCTATGAAGGCCTAGGTCCCGTCTAGAACCATTAATATTACACAACTGACGAAAATTTAATTTCTCATCATCCTGGTCCGGAAGAGCAGCTGTGCTGGATGGAAGCGGTGAGGAATTAAATTGGCTTTTTTTTTTAAGTGTGAGTTCTAAAACAAGACACGATTATAAATTCAATTTTCATTCAAAATGTTTTAGAAACACATTCTCTTGTGTGTTTCATAGTTTCCTTTCGCTTAGAATCATGTTCTAGGAATCGCAGCAAAAATGCGTTTCTGTATTCGCTTGGGGCGGGGAGGGGTAGTTTAAAGTCAGCGAGCACTCCTCCCCAGTACTTCAGCGTCCGGTTATAAATAGACCAATGTTGGCTTGTTCTTGTCTGCTTGTCCTGTCACTGCCAGATTTTTTTTTAAAACCGAATGCATTTTTATTGGGGGGGGGGAATCTATCTTAAGTAGTTGAGGGCAGCCAAACTTGCCCCACTGCTGGATGGAGGTGCTCGTATCTCCTTCACATTTGTTTAATTAACCTCATGTTGGGCCTTTTGTCCTGAGCCTAGCTGTAAACAGAGCGCTGTGTTTAAAAAAAAAACGCCATGACCGTGAGCTGGGTGGGTAGGGCTCCCATTAAAGTTAATTCCTGAAAAGGCGACTGGAGCTGAGTGCCTGGGTCCACTCTGCCAAGGAGACAGGTAATGAGTGTCTCTATGGTAACGCCAGTGTCTCGATGAGAAGTAGGATCCTGGTAGGCGAGCTCTAATCCCACGACATGCACTGTGGAGCTGTGTAAAGGGCTGCTCTGAGCTATAGTTTCATATGTACATATATTGTGGCACGTCAGGTATTTAACAAAAGGTGTACGAATATGATTTATGTATATATTCAAAATTCCGTCAATGTATTTTGAACAGGTTTCTATATAGATTGAAATAGTATATGGTGTGTGTATATATACACAAAAAATTATATTGCGATAAATATAGCAAAATAAATTCGTTTAGTATAAAGTCGATTATATCTTTATATATTGAATCAAACTGAAAGGCAGACATGCATTACATAATCAATGAGAGGGAGGTGTGTGAATCAATGCATGGATAAAAGGGATATTGTGTTACCTAAAATATTTCTACATAAATATATTTTCTGTGATTTTACTTAATCCTGATATAGGTGCAAAATATTTAAACATAGTTCTAAATACAATATTTGAGTTGAAACAAAATCAATGTACAGGTATTGCTGGAATAACTAGTTGAGTTGGGATTTGGCATGATCAAGGCCACTGATTTCTAGTTCTCATAGAAAATGGATGGAATTACAAAATTCGATCCCTGAAACACCAGTGAAAATCCTGTAATAACTGAATTTGACTATTTGGTCACCTTTAACCAATGGGCCTAATTATAAATGGATGGAATCATGAAATGAGATCCCTAAAAATACATGAAACTCCCTGAATCCCACAAAATAAAAATGGAATTTGACTGGATTAGTCACTGTAAACCAATGGGCTTAATTATAAACCAATGGAATCAC
Organism: Squalus acanthias; assembly: GCA_030390025.1. NCBI lineage: Eukaryota > Metazoa > Chordata > Chondrichthyes > Squaliformes > Squalidae > Squalus > Squalus acanthias. The sequence continues at coordinate 22,957,034 of CM059435.1, read as the reverse complement.
GGAAAGAGATCCCCCAAAACACCAGTAAAAATCCCAGAATCCCATGTAATAAAAACGGTATTTGACTTCCAGGCACAGTAAACCGGAGGCCCTGCCTATGCTATATCTTTGTAGGAAAGCGTTTGTGTTTAATATATCGGGTTAGAGTCCTCTTATTCAAACTCCTGGATTTCTGTTGATGTTTGCACATAATATCATGTTCAGTGACCTGAGTGCTGTGGGATGCTGCTATTCCCTTCTACTTCAGACAAAATACTAGCTCTTCACATCAAGCATCTTTTTTTCCTCCAACTGCTGAATTACAGATAGAACACATGTCCAACGCTGTCCTCTCCAACTCGATTTTACCTCCATAGAACTCAATGCAATAAAGCCAAACTACCTACCAGGTTGGAAACAGATTTGTAACAGTTTAAGCGTCTAAATTATTAATCTAATTTATTTATTGCACAAAGGTTCCCAGAAATTTAGCTGATTTCGATCAGCCAAAGTGGAATCGGTGCATTTAAGTAGTTAACAGCAAAGGCATAATAAAATCTGTCAAAGAGCAAACACACCAGCATACTACACGCATGATTCAATTCTACTGTCAATATTTAATTTAAATGATATGCATAAAACCTAGCTTTTTAAAAAAAAAGTAGATATATTTGCAGCAGAAATAACACTTAATTAAGTGAGAGTCTTCTATAGAAATTAAGTGCAGAATATTATTGTCAATATCCACTCGTCCCCCGCACAGAATTAGGAGCAGGGACGCAGAGCTTGTTGCCTGGCGACGAAGTACATCCAATGTACCACGGCCTGACTTCCATACTGCTATCTAAATGTTACCTCTTTCGTGATTACTCTTGGAAGAACCGAAAGGTTAGCGCTAAATTATCTACACTACATAAATCTATTATTTGTGGCAACAGTCTCTCCACATACACACACAAAAAATCCAATTCAAAAAACATCCCAGTGAGATTGGTTCCCAATTTCCCCTATTAATTCGTTTTATGTCCCAGGCGTCTTTCTGTTTTCCACTTGTGGTTTCCGCTGCTCTACTCTCCCAGGACTGGCTCATTTAGCTAATTATAATGAACTGGAGAGCTGCTGCTTTGCACTGCTCATCCAAGTGCAATTTACCTGGCCAGGAGAGTGCTAATGCAGGCTAATTAGTGACTACTGCAGGCAGTGAGAAACACTGAACAAATGGGAGGGGGTGGGGGATAATGAAAACAAGACGAAGCGACGAAAAGGAAGGGAAACTAACAACCTAGGTTGGGGCAGCCTGTGCCACTTTTATTTATTTTTTATATCCGTGGGTTTTGACACTTAAGTCGCCCATTGGATCGTGGGTTCTCCCCTGAAACTGCCTTTCGTTTTACATCAAGCAAACGAAAGGATCCTGTGTTCTTCCAAATAAGAAAACGGAAGACCTAACTGACAGGAGTGTGTCCGACAGTGAGGTGGAGACTGGCCACAGAAACCATACCCGCTTAAGATGGCACTGGATATAAATAAAGACGGGACGAAGATGGGGGCAGAGACAGTTGATGGTAACACATAAGAAAAAAGAAACGTACGCACATTTTAAAGACCGTTAGAGAAATAAACTAGGAGAGAGGAGAAAAAACAGAGACTGATGGGTAGAGGGAGCAGGAAACAGTTGATGTGTGCCAGGGGGCATCACGACAGCACATCACTGCAGAATGGTATTCCGGAACATCGACCTATGGCCACTGCTCCGTGATATTTTTTGTATCCCGGACAAATTCCCATCAGTTGTTTCACAGTCCATTAACCTTGCAAAAAAAAATAGGAAATAGGCGAATCGCTAACTTCATCCCTCCTATAAATAGATATTGTTCTATACTGGCTAGAACGCAATTTGGAAACTCGTGCAAACTTGCAATACCATTTTGCAGTTCAATGAACATACAGAGCTAGAGATTTCGTCTTTATTTGGAGGGGTTCCTTACTGCTGTATCTGCTTTCCTCTGAAAATGACCTGAATATCTAACAATGATTTTAAGATCAGAGATGGACAAAGTTCAGATGCAGGGCTCCAGCATTTGGAACGACCATTTATTTACCTTATTTTACATGGAGACAGTGGCCAGGTGTTCAACACTAAGCAGTCATGCAAATCAGTACGTGACAGCCAGAGGACCGCCTAAAATACTACATAGCACAGTAACTACCCAGACTTTAAGACAGACAAAACATTTATTGATCAGATATAAATAAATAAATTTCCCACTCTGGAGACTAACCGTTGTTTTTACTGGTACGTATACCGCTGGTTTTCCGGCAGCACCCTTTTTCAGATCGCCCATCCCCAGCTGGAATCCCTTCGATTTCACCCAAAATTTGAATTTGGCATTATCAACCGAGCTGAGCTCGACTCCGCTCAACAGCTGCACAATCCGGTCGTATTTTTTCCGAGTGACCGTCTTTGTTTTGCCCGAATCCCCGTAGGTCCTCAGACACCAGTCCTGAAAGTGACCGTACATGTCGCGATCCCCGCTGCTCTCCCAATCGATCGCTTTGTTCGCCATGTAGAAAGGAGAGGAGGGGGGGGGGGGGGGGGGGAGAAATCTTTACACCTCCGTAAAAAATCCCCCTTTTAAAAAAAGAGAAAATGGGCTCAATCAGTTTGTGAGCACTTCGATACCTTTTTGTGGAGGATCTCCTGCTTCCCCCCCAAAAAAAATTGCAACACAAGCTTACATAGATCGTCCGGATCAATAAATCTGATGGCCGGGCATGGTCAGTGCGGTTGAGGCGGCGGATCTAGTTGTGGAAAGAACAGCTTGTTGCAGGTTGGATGGGCTGGATTTGGAGCCACTTGGTGGGAGGTTGGGGCTGGGTGCAGGGTCCGGTTGAGCCGCTCTAGGTGATGGTGTAGTGTTGGAAATGCGCCTCCAGAGGGGTCTCTGTTCCTGGTCCAGCCCCCCTTCCTCTTCCTCTTCTCACCCGCTGACCTGATTGGACGCAGGGACAAAAGTTTCTCGGGTGACAGCCAATCAATGATGTCACGGCCAGATGTCCCATTTAGGAATGCGGCGGGGTGCGCCTGCGCGGGCTGGGAATGGAGCAGAGTGGAGCCAATCCTCAGGGCTGGACTCTTTCACTGTGCAGCACACCTCTACCGCCTGTAACAAAGCACACTGCTTTTTAGCTTGGATTACAGCAACTCGTAGCATTAGTATTTAAAATTGCCTGTTTCTTTTTGCTCTCTCCAATGCCCGTGTGGAGCATTGTCAGATTTTTTTAAATGCTCTGGAAGTAAATATGGGCGACACTGGCAGATATACTACTAATAATTTCAGCTTCACACATGTGGCGTTTGTAAAATTATTTGCTGTCTCCGCCTCCCTTTCTGAATCTGCTAAATAGAGAATTGAGAACATGGACACAGTTTGAAGTCCCACAGCCCACCTGGCCGCACAGGTTAATGGCAAATGTTTCCCAAATGCATATTCATAATCCAGTAGATTGAGTTTACAAACGCATATGTACATTTCTCTCTATACACCTCAGTTTCTCACGTCTGTGAATTGAAAAGATATAAATTAGGTACAACTGATACAGGGATTTAGTATGTAATTTAGTGTCTTGAATAAATATGGATTTACTATTTAGCACTTTACATCAAGCAGACATATATTTAATATTTGTGTTTTTGATTCATTAAAAAAACAATAACTACACTGTATAAATTTCTATTCATAAAGTAAATATTAAATAGGAAAACGAGCCTAAACATCACCATTTAATTTGAAATTAACATACCTAATTTAAACTAAACTAGTGAGATTGAATGCATTCACTCTTTAATAATCATTATAATTGTAGAAATTTATAGAAATATACGTCAGAGAAGCAAAACTGATACACCCTCCACCATGGAGGTCATCAGCTGCATGCTGCATGTTTTGCCTAGGTCTTGCTGAATTATTTGTGGTATGCAATTGTTGGAAACTCATTCAAAAATCTCACCTATATATACCTGGAGATGAGCTGTTAAAATTGCTTTCATCCCAAACACATACTTGCTTCGTCGATTGGGTGTCTAGTTATTAAATACAACAGAACTGTTAGCGTTTATTTTTCTCAATACGTTCCTTGATTTACATATTTAATAAATCACAACAGCTTTTCAGTATAGTGCCTTTATAGATAAGCATTAAATCAAACTCTTCAGTTTAGTTCCAAACCGATAAATATTTTGTCATGTGGGAACGCAACGGGACACAAAACTTTAATACATATCTGAATACAAAACACACAAATACAATTTTAAACCTTGCTGAGATTTAAAAAAAATAAAGTCGTATATATACTTGTAAAGTATTGTAACGCAAGTTTTAAAGGTAGACAGCGGGTTGGTGATACGTTATATGTGCAAACAAAACCGGCAATCCGGAGTCTGCTCCTCCTGGTAAATAGACTATCCAACTAACCTGGAACAGCAGTTCATCTGTTGCCATGGCTACACTGCCGTAAACATTTGGCCGAGTGCAAATCCATAGATCTAACATGCTTTCAGCAGTGTTTTGTCACTGAAAGCTTATTCAGAACGTGAAGTTGCTGGTACGGTATAGCTGTCACTCTCACTGGAAAACAATTAAATGGCTCAAAGGCACTCGAGTGGGCTGAATCCCCCACGCGATCAACACATTGCCAGCAATTGCATTATTATATTTCCAGTTCCAACTTTGTTTAAGCCTAATATTACGAGATAGGCTTTTCATTGCATTTTAAAATGTCCTGTTGCTTATGGTTTTTAAAGTTAGATACAAATCTCCAGAAAATCTGCTGGAAATAACAGAGATATTCATAGATTTATTAAAATAATATAACCTTTGTTATTTTCGTTTCCTGTTCATTAAATCCCGATACGATTGGCCATTAACATTCATGCGTTTAAATATAATCTACACTGGCCCTATAATTTCCTGATGATCAGTTGGAAATTATTTCTTGATAAATTTCCAGCAATTATGTCACAATCATTTGTTTTTCAGTGCCATCATCACACATTGGTGATGTGCAGCAGGCTGGCAGTGGGTGTTAGCATTGAAAAGCTGCTGATGGTGCAGATAATGAACCAAAACAGAATAAAACGACTCCACAAAATGATCTCTATATATATATATATATATATATATAGGAGATAGCCTAGAATGAATTCAGGGAAGTAATCTAATCTCAGGGCTCAGATGACAGTTATGAACCACTTGAGCTACACTCTTGCGATTTGTGATGCCAGGTGAACCTCTTGATTAGTTTATTGCCTTGTAATTATTCCCAGGTATCTGTTATTCTCTATGATATATACTGGATGTGCTGAATCCTGATGAATTATCATACCATAAAACTAGATGATACATTTTTCAATATCACAAGGTGCGCTTAACTTTTTATGAACTTACTTGATGATGACAAGCTGCACAATAAAATGTCCAAACATAGAATTAACACTTCACACATATACAATTAATAAAGCTCTGTGTGTGAGTGTGTGTGTTTATTATATACTAGAAAATCTTCTGTAGCAGTGCACAAGACCAAGTATGGTATTTGGGTGAAGCAGGGATAGAGGGCATGGAATAATGGGTCCAGGGAATGCAAATGAAATTTATTTCCTTATTTTAAAGTCAAATATTCTATCTTTATTTTTGCATTAACACTTAGATTTGATATTATTTATAGTTGAATAGCAAAACTTAGGCCATTTTGAGAAGCAGATAGGTAGAGTTGGTTGGAGCTACCATTTTCCTTGGTAGTGTAGGCTGAGGAGCTGGGAGATGCAAACCTTAGGTGCTATAGTGCCACAACTGGCAGGAGGGTGTAATTACAGGGTGACAAGTTTACATAGGCAGTTTTCAATATAAGTGTTGCTCTTTTGGTGCAATCAATAAACAAAAACTGTAACTTAACAAAAATACGTCAAATGAAACTTAACAAATTAAATTAAAATTTGGTTTCCGGGGGTGATGATGCCCACCGGTCGTGGAAGGCCTCAAGTGCGCCGGCGGAACCCGCGTGCTCCATCTCCAGGGCCACCCGGGCGCGAACGTGGCCGCGGAAAAGAGGCAGATCAATATAAGTTGACATAGGAATTTATAAAAGTTGACACAAAAGTGTGAGAAATACATGACAACAGATGTACGGATTTGTAGACAGGAAATGCGTGCAGACATAAGATTATTTATATATATTATGTTGATAACAAAGATCCAGGAATTGAGTTCAAGATTGTATTGTAACCTTATGGTTCAGATGGTAATTATAAATTATTCAATGGCTTTGAAAATCTAGTTTAATAGGGAATCACAACATTGTACTCTGGCAATAGAAATTTTCAGTTATCTGCAAATTATTTCCTGATAAAATGATGGCAATGCTGATAATCCTTCAGTTTGAGCCATGTCACACATCATCAGCATGGGGAACTATACTTGACATTGGCACTGATAGTCACTGCTGATGGGAGTATTGACCCAAAACTAAATACATCCCCACAAACACACAGAAAATTGAAACTGTATATACTCTAAAACAACAACCAATACCAAGGAGTAATTGCAAGGCTGCAGTTGAATCTTGTCATGTGTATGTTTCTTATGAACCACTGAAGCTTTATTCCTGCAGTTAATGGTATTGCCTGAGCCCTCAATTAAATTACTGCTGTGCAATTACTCTTAGGTTCCTTGATTCTTTATGTAATGCATTCCCAGGTGTCCATTATTACAAATAGTTTTAAAACTTGGCAAAGTGATCAGTAGTCTGAAGTTTTAAAGTGAATGTTACTTTTCCAATTAAAAGGTCTGCAGTATGTTTCTTTAAATTCTAGCTGTGGATAGGGATACTTCTGTACATTACGTAAACCATAAAAGCTAAATGCTGCAGCTCATTGACTGTGGCTATGTTCCTCATATCTAAAGTGTTAAGAAGAATGAACTCCCATACCTTAAAAGAAATACCTTGCACATCAAAGCTGCCTCTTTTGAATAATAATGTTGTTTATTATATTGGAATTAACTGATTATACAGAGATTTATTCCTTGATATACAAAGGATTTACTGTATTTAATTGAACTTCTACAAGTTTCCATCAACGGAAAGCATCCTAAGGCCAGTTCAGGGAGCTCAGAAACTTTTCATGAAGCAGAAAGATGAAAGCATGCTTGATCTTAATTATCAATATGAAAACTGAAAGATCATGAAAGTGGGGGCCTCATGATCATTCTGATTCTTTGGATTTTAAGCAAAAGTTGGAAACAAAGTTGCACAGGGATAAATGGCCCGTGGTAGTCAAGCATTCATATCAATGTTGCTTTTTGATCCTTTGATGTTGACTCTTCCTATCACTGCACAGCAGAATTCACCAAGTGCTCACCCACTGAGATGGAATGTGAATTCGTCATGAGATGGGTTAGTTTGACCTACTGATGATATGTTGTTGCAATAGTAATTCTGCTCCGTGTAAATTTCTGGAGTCACCAGAACTGCATTTAGATAAGTGGGCCCTGAAATTCTCAAGGGTTCTCTCAATCTTTCAGCATAACTGTTGTGGGAGACTGGCAGATCTTGCAGGAAATCGGTGTGATAGGCTATTTTCAGCCAGAGTTACAGTGGTAGACTGGTAGAACCCCCATGGAATTTCAGGGCAATGATGTCCATTTGACCACCTGGGAACTATTTAAACCTAATTTTTAATCTTTTTAATTTGAACAGAGTTGACAGAACAGTCAGCTCTCTGTTAACTTTAAAATGTAACCTCCCTTTTATAGCCACACATGTGCAGAGTTCCATTTTCCAAGGCAAGTGAGCCACGTGACCCAAATAGCGTAGCTCAGCTAGCCCTGCTTCACTTTAAACAGTACCAGTCCCAAACAGATATCTTAGTATACTTCAGCCATCACATTCTTACCCTTTGGAATTCTCTTCCAAAAGCATGCCACCTTACTACGTCATTCCTGTCCTAAAAACTTATCTATAGGCACTTTTACATTATGTTGGTTCCTGTACACAAGTCCGAAAGAAACATAGAAAAATAGGTGCAGGAGTAGGCCATTCGGCCCTTCAAGCCTGCTCCGCCATTCAATATGATCATAGCTAATCCTCTATTTCAATACCATATTCCCGCTCTCTCCCCATACCTCTTGATGCCTTTTGTGTCTAGAAATCTATCTACCTCCTTCTTAAATATATTCAGTGACTTGGCGTCCACAGCCTTCTGTGGTAGAGAATTCCACAGGTTCACCACCCTCTGAGTGAAGAAATTTCTCCTCATCTCAGTCCTAAATGTCCTACCCCATGTCCTGAGACTGTGACCCCTCGTTCTAGACCCCCCCCCAGCCAGGGGAAACATCCTCCCTGCATCCAGTCTGTCTAGCCCTGTCAGAGTTTTATACTTTTCAATGAGATCCCCTCTCATTCTTCTAAACTTGAATGAATACAGGCCTAGTCGACCCAATCTCTCCTCATACGACAGTCCTGCCATCCCAGGAATCAGTCTGGTGAACCTTCGCTGCACTCCCTCTATGGCAAGTATATCCTTTCTTAGGTAAGGAGACCTGAACTGCACACAGTACTCCAGGTGTGGTCTCACCAAGGCCCTGTGTAACTGTAGCAAGACATCCTTGCTCCTGTACTCAAATCCTCTTGCAATGAAGGCCAACATACTATTTGCCTTCCTAACTGCTTGCTGCACCTGCATGTTTGCTTTCAGTGACTGGTGTACAAGGACACCCAGGTCCCTTTGTACATCAACATTTCCCAATCTATCACCATTTAAATAATACTCTGCCTTTCTGTTTTTCCTACCGAAGTGGATAACTTCACATTTATCCACGTTATACTGCATCTGCCATGTATTTGCCCACTCACTCAACTTGTCTAAATCGCCTTGAAGCCTCTTTGCATCCTCCTCACAACTCACAATCCCACCTAGTTTTGTGTCGTCAGCAAACTTGGAAATATTATATTTGGTTCCCTCATCCAAATCATTGATATATATTGTGAATAGCTGGGGCCCAAGCACTGATCCCTGCGGTACCCCACTAGTCACCGCCTGCCACCCCGAAAAAAACCCATTTATTCCTACTCTCTGTTTCCTGTCTGTTAACCAATTTTCAATCCATGCCAGTATATTACCCCCAATCCCATGTGCTTTAATTTTGCACACTAACCTCTTATGTGGGACTTTGTCAAAGGCCTTCTGAAAATCCAAATACACCACATCCACTGGTTCTCCCTTATCTATTCTACCAGTTACATCCTCAAAAAACTCCAGTAGGTTTGTCAAACACAATTTCCCTTTCATAAATCCATGTTGACTTTGTCTAATCCTGTTGATATTTTCTAAGTGTCCTGTTATCGCATCCTTTATAATAGACTCTAGCATTTTCCCTACTACTGATGTTAGGCAAACCGATCTGTAGTTCCCTGTTTTCTCTCTTCCCTCCTTTTTTAAATAGTGAGGTTACATTTGCCACCCTCCAATCTGCAGGAACTGTTCCATAATCTATAGAATTTTGGAAGATGACAACCAATGCATCCACTATTTCCACGGCTACCTCTTTTAGTACTTTGGGATGCAGATTATCAGGCCCTGGGGATTTATCGGCTTTCGGTCCCATTAATTTCTCCAGCACTATTTTTTTACTAATACTAATTTCCTTTAATTCCTCCTTCTCACTCGACCCTTGGTTCCCTAGCATTTCTGGGAAGTTATTTGTGTCCTCTTCCGTGAAGACAGAACCAAAGTATTTGTTTAATTGCTCTGCCATTTCCTTATTCCCCATTATAAATTCTCCCGTTTCTGACTGTAAGGGACCTACATTTGTCTTCACTAATCTTTTTCTTTTTACGTACTTGTAGAAGCTTTTACAATCCGCTTTTATGTTCCTTGCAAGTTTACTCTCATACTCCATTTTTCCCCTCTTAATCAATCTCTTGGTCCTCTTTTGCTACTTTTTCTGACAACTTTATATGACTCCTCTTTGGCTCTAATACTATCCTTAATTTCTTTTGTTAGCCATGGTTGGGCCGCTTTTCCTGTTGTGTTTTTGTGCCAGAAAGGAATGTATAACTGTTGCAATTCATGCATCCATTCCTTAAATGTTAGCCATTGCCTATCCACCGTCATGCCTTTTAATGAAGCTCCCCAATCTATCATAGCCAACTCACTCCTCATACCTTCGTAGTTTCCTTTGTTTAAATTTAGGACCCTAGTTTCGGATTGGACTTCTTCACTTTCCATTTTAATGAAGAATTCTATCATGTTATGGTCACTCTTCCCTAAAGGACCCCGCACAACAAGATTATTAATTAACCCCTTCTCATTGCACAATACCCAATCTAGGATAGCCTGTTCCCTAGTTGGCTCCTCAATGTACTGATCTAAAAACCATCTCGTACACACTCCAGGAATTCATCCTCCACAGTATTATTGCTAATTTGGTTTGGCCAGTCTATATATAGATTAAGGTCACCCATGATTACTGTTGTTACATGCATCTCTAATTTCCTGTTTGATGCCATCCCCTACATTACCACTACTGTTTGGAGGCCTGTAGACAACTCCCACCAAAGTTTTCTGCCCCTTGGTGCTTCTTAGCTCTACCCAGATTGATTCTACATCTTGATTTTCTGAGCCAATATCCTTCCTCACTCTTGCTCTCATTTCATCCTTTACTAACAACGCCACCCCACCTCCTTTTCCTTTTTGCCTGTCCTTCCTAAATATTGAATATCCTTGGATATTCAGGTCCCAGCCTTGGTCACCCTGCAGCCATGTCTCCGTAATCGCAATTATATCGTATCCGTTTACATCTATTTGCGCTGTTAATTCGTCTACCTTATTACGAATGCTTCGTGCATTCAGATACAGTGCCTTTAGATTTGTCTTTTTAACATTTTTAGACATCTTAACATTTTTTTGTACTATGGCCCTATTTGTCTTATTACCACTTTTTCTTAACAGGACCCTATTTGTTAGTGCACTCCTTTGTTTGTACGCTCTGTCCCTTCCTGACACAATCTGGTTATCCTTACCCCAATCACTTTCCTGCACTGCTTCCTTGTCTTTTCTCTTTAGCATTCTAGATTTCTCTCCACCGGGACCCTCCCCCCCTCTTATTTAGTTTAAAGCCCTATCTACCTCCCTAGTTATTCGATTCGCTAGAACTCTGGTCCTAGCATGGTTCAGGTGTAGTCCGTCCCAACGGAACAGCTCTCTCTTTCCCCAGTACTGGTGCCAGTGCCCCACGAATCGAAACCCACTTCTCCCACACCAATCTTTGAGCCACGCATTCATCTCCCTGATCCTATTGACCCTATGCCAAGTTGCTCGTGGCTCTGGTAATAATCCAGAGATTATGGCCTTTGTGGTTCTGCTTTTTAATTTAGTCCCTAGCTGCTCAAACTCTCGCAGCAGAACCTCTTTCTTTGTCCTACCTATGTCGTTGGTACCAACGTGGACCACGAAAACTGGATCCTCCCCCTCCCACTCCAAGTTCTTCTCCATCCCGGAGGAGATGTCCTTTACCCTGGCACCGGGTAGGCAACATAGCCTTCAGGACTCACGCTCCTGGCTGCAGAGAACAGTGTCTATCCCCCTAACTATACTGTCGCCTACTACAACCACCTTCCTTTTTACTCCCCCTACTTGAACGGCTTCCTGTACCACGGTGCCGTGGTCAGTTTGCCCGTCCTCCCCGCAGTCCCCGCACTTGTCCACATGGGTTGCAAGACCCTCGAATCTATTGGACAAGTGCAGGGACTGAGGCTCCTGCAATACTACCTCCTGGATCCCCATACCTGCCTCACTCGCAGTCACACCCTCCTGTCCCTGACCACGTGTCAATTCTAAAGTATTTAATCTAAGGGGTGTGGCTGCCTCCTGGAGCAAAAGGTCCAGGTAACTTTCTCCCTCCCTGATGTCTCGCAATGTCTGCAGCTCGGATTCTAGCTCCTCAACTCGGAGCCGAAGTTCCTCGAGCCGCAGACACTTACCGCAGATGTAGTCACCCTGGACAAAAATGTCCACAGGCTCCCACATATTGCAGCAGCAACACATCTCCTGTTCTCCCATTAATTTTATTTATTTTATTAATTAGTTTAGTGTTAAAATTAATTAGTTTAGTGTTATGCACCAGTAGCACCACCAAAGATAAATCCAGTAGTCTGTTAAGTCCAATGGTAGCAGAGACCTGGTTTTTACATAGTTTTCTCCAGCACCATCAGTTCTTAGTGATTACTAAATCGGTTTCAGCCGTGGCTCAGTTGGTAGCACTCTTGCCTCTGAGTCAGAAGGTTGTGGGTTCAAGTCCCACGCCAGAGTCTTGAGCACAAAAATCTAGGCTGACAGTTCAGTGTAGTACTGAGGGAATGCTGCACTGTTGGAGGTGCTGTCTTTCAGATGAGACGTTAAACCGAGACCCCGTTTGCTCTCTCGGGTGGACGTAAAAGATCCCAAGGCACTATTTTGAAGAAGAGCAGGGGAGTTAACCCCGGTGTCCTGGCCAATATTTATCCCTCAATCAACATCACTAAAACAGATTATCTGGTCATTATCACATTGTTGTTTGTGGGAGCTTGCCGTGCGCAAATTGGCTGCCGCATTTCCTACATTACAACAGTGACTACACCTCAAAAGTATTTCATTGGCTGTAAAGCACTTTGGGACGTCCGGTGGTCATGAAAGGCGCTATATAAATGCAAGTCTTTCTTTTTCAGCATGTCTGGAGCCTGATGTCATAATGTGAACCAGTGTCATAAAACAGCGAAACGATGCATGGGATTGGCTCAGTGCATGTGATGTAGCCAAGCTGTGCCTTTCTTTTGCCTAACCTAACCCTGGACCTTAAATGATGCTGGTTAACATTAGGTTGTCCTTTAGGTTGCTTTTATATTAAGAGCCTCTGCACTCTGGGTCATAGTAGTGCCACTCCTCATTTTATGCATAATAATGGAGCTGGTCATTATTGATGTCATCAGCCTAATATTTCACTCATGCCTAATTGCCTAAGTGTCTCAGCTACTGGTGTATTTGCAGATTCTCAAGGTTTACCATCCGAAGGCCAGTCTGCAAGGACACCAGCTCTGCTGGTATGCTTAAACATGGCAGACTGACACACTTAGGTCATCCTCCTGCAAGCTATACTACAGAAGCCCCTGACATAAAAGCACTTTCTTTGATCACATCTTCCTCCCATCCGAAATTCCATTATTTCCTGCTCAGTGTCCATCCCCTCTCCTTATAAAGTTCTCTAATGTGTTCAGTTACATGAGGAGCACTATATGAATGGAAATTATTGTATAACACCTTTTATTTACATGAAGAAATGGTGATAGAAGCAAAATGGGAAACAAATTAGAAGTAAACCAGAAGGGTAGATTTTAGGAAATTGTGCTTCTGGCGCAGAGGATCGCCTGACATGAACGGATATCAGGAATTTTAGCACAAAGGTCAGCAGACTGCGCATGATTTTCCACCCATTAATTTTAATGAATGGAAAATCCTACAGGACCCACTAACCTCCATGCCTGAACTGCCAGTACCCTGTGGGTGTGCAAATTCTTAAAATTATCCCAAGAAAGTAATCTTTAACTACCTTGAATAAACTGAGCTTCCAGTTTAGTCAAAGAGGGTGTGGTAGATACAGGGATATATGCATGCTATATAAAACAACAAGTAGAGAGTTTTATATGCCACACCAAATAACAAGGTATTTATTCTATGGCAAGGTACTTATTCTTAGAAATAAGATCATTATACAAAGTAAATCAATATCAACAAAGTATACCTTATGTTTAGGTATAATTATTAAATATAATTGATTGAAACCATTTTGTGTAACCAGAATTTTTTTTTTAGAATTAAATCCATCTATACTTTTCGCTTCAACCACTCCCTGTGGTAGCGAGTTCCACATTCTCACCACTCTTTGGGTAAAGAAGTTTCTTCTGAATTCCCTATTGGATTTCTTGGTGACTATCTTATATTGATGGCCTCTAGTTATGCTCTTCCCCACAAGTGGAAACATTCTCTCTGTATCTACTCTATCAAAACCTTTCACAATTTTAAAGACCTCTATTAGGCCACCCCTCAGCGTATTATATTATGGTCACTATTGCCTACATGTTCCCCTAGTTTTACGTCTCTTATCTGCTCTGGTTCATTTCCCATTACTAGATCCAAAAAGCGAATCCTCCCTTATTGGGCTTTTTACATATTGGGTTAGAAAAGAGTCCTGTACACGCTGTAGGAACTCCATTCCCTTATCCCCTTTATCTACCTCTTCTGTCCAATTAATATCGGGATAGTTGAAATCCCCCATGATTATTATTCTATGTTTTATACTCATTTCCCTAATTTGTCTGCATATTTCTTCCTCCACCTCCCTTCCACTTGGTGGTCTGTAGACTACACCTATTAGTGTGATTGATCCTTTATTATCTTTTATCTCTATCCATATGGATTCTATTTTTGTCTTGCTGATAGCTGCGTCACTTTTTTCTACTGCCATTATGTTATCCCTAATAAGTACATTTACTCCACCTCCCCTTGTTCCCTCTCTATCTTTTCTAAATATGTTATACCCTGCAACCAGTTCTGATTTTTCTATAGCCATGTCTCAGTAATCCCTACTATGTCTGGTTCCTCACAACGCATGATTGCCTCCAGCTCCCCTGTTTTATTACAGACACTGTGTGCATTGCTGTACAAAAATGAGAAGCCGCACAACACCAGGTTATAGTCCAACAGTTTTATTTAAAATTACGAGCTTTCGGAGCTGCTGCTCCTTCGTCAGGTAGAGGTACCTCTACCTGACGAAGGAGCAGCAGCTCCGAAAGCTCGTAATTTTAAATAAAACTGTTGGACTATAACCTGGTGTTGTGCGACTTCTCATTTTTGTCCACCCCAGTCCAACACCGGCATCTCCGCATCATGCATTGCTGTACAGACAGTTTACCTAATTTTTAATAGGATTTCTGCTCACTTTATGTTTAACCATCTTTTTAGACTCCTGGAGGGGGGGGTGGAATTGGCTTGCGCCCCCTTTGGGGCGATAACTTCGCCGGGGTGCTACGTTTAGCCCCCTGAAAAAGTTAGCACCCCGCGCCTGAAATTCAATGGAAGTGCTCCCCCTCCCTCTTGGGGCGCTCCCATTGTATTTCATGGCGCTACGTGCAGCGCCGCGGTACTGCAGGCCTCCCTCCCCTGATTAAAAGGGAGGGGCCTAGCGCAGCGCGCACCAGGGCCCTGCTGGACCACCGGGGAGCGGGGTGTTGGCAAAAGAGCCCGGCACTCAAGAGGAGTGCCGGGCTGCCCAATCACAGCTGGCACCCCACCTGAGGGGGCAGGTGCTGGCAGGTGGCCCAAAAAAAGGCCGCCCGGCACCTGCCCATTAATTATCGCCGCCCCCAGCCACAAAAACGCCACCCTGACCCTGTCGGACATAGCGTCTGGTGGTAGGTCAGGGGGCGCGAGCCAAGTTTGCGAGCGGGATACTGTGCATGGTGATGACGGCATTGCCGGAGGCGCAGCGCCACGGGGCGCTGCCGGCTACCGCCACTACTAATCTCCCACTGAATTTCGCGGGAGGTGTTAGCGGCGCCACACCCGGGTGCTAGTTGCTTTGCACCCCGTTAGCGCCCCCCTCTATTTATTCCCTAGCCATCAATGTCCTCCCTTACTTTATTCTTTCCTATGCTCTCTTTTCCTGTTTTATTTATAACTCGGCTGGTTACATTTCTTGTAGATCCCTCCCCCCATCTTACTAGTTTAAAGCCTTTGCCACCTCCCTATTTACCCTTTCCGCTAGGACACGTGTCCCATCCCGGTTCAGGTGGAACTCATCCCATCGGTACAGCTCCTTCCTGTCCCAGAACTGGTGCCAGTTTCCCATGAAAAGGAACTCCTCTTTCCCACACCAGCCCTTTAGCCACGTGTTAATTCTCCTGATCTGTCTGCCTCTATGCCAATTTGCACGTGGCTCGGGCAATAGTCCAGAGATTATTACCCTCGAGGTCCTGCTTTTTAATTTAGAGCCTAACTCCTGATACTGTTTCAGCAGGACCTCCTCCCTGTTCCTATTTATGTCGTTTGTTCCAACATGGACACGACAACTGAATTTACCCCCTCCCTTTCTAAGTTCCTCTCCAGCCGCTGTGAGATATCCCTTACCCTGGCACCAGGTAGGCAACACACCCTTCGGAATTCTCGTTCTTGGCAGCAGAGGATGCTATCTATCCAAAATATACCAAAGAAATGCTGTTATTTTATGTTACGTGTTTGTATTTCTGCATCTCAGATGTGACAATATACACATTTGTATCAAAAGTAAAAGACAGACCATTTCATCTCTAAGACTTTAGACATGTCAATTCCCTCGAGATCTTATCATTTGGGGCTGTGTTAAATCATTTGTGCAGCAACCATCATTTGAAATTCAGATCATTCAGAAGCTAGCACATCACTGTGAAGCATTGAATGTAACTATGACCATAAAATAATGGAACCCCTGTGAACTGCTTATTGGATAAGTTGTCTCTTCCTGAACCACTATGACAATTACTGCATTATGTGTTTTATATAGCTTGTCATTAAAACTATCATTAGCAGTTAGCACTGTTCTCTCATCATTAGCAAACAAATAATTAATATTTTTGAACATTTTTTCTAACATGTACTCATCAGTTTTACAATTTGAAACTGTGTTTTCATAGTAACGGTTGTACAAAGGCTTTTTCATGGACAAAAATAAAATTTCTTCTCTTAACACAGTCAAAGCTCTGTCCTGACTGCACACATCCAAAGATCACAGTGACGCAGAAATTGCACCAGATTTACTGAAAACACAAGGGGAGATTTTCTGCTTCTGTACACCAAGACCACAGATTGGAAAATAACACCCCGCCTACTTGTGAATTTTCATGCATTTAATTTGGTGTTGGGAGCATTGAAAATCTACCCGAGAAAACCTCACAAGTGTACTACAAACTACCAAAGTAGCAACTTTGCAACTATGCAAGTTAGATATCAGTATGAATGTTGGAAATCTGAATTAGAAAGGGCTAGAAATACACAGCAGACCCATTAGGATCTGAAAAGAGAAAAGGCAGGTAACATATTAGATTGCAAAATAAAAGGGGGAAACTGCAAATGATGGAAATCTGAAATCAGTTCTGATGAAGTGTACAAACCCCAAAACAACAGAAGCTGTCTTTTGCCTTTGCAGATGCTGACTGACCTGTGCATTTCCATTTTTTTTGTTATTATTTAACATACTGGAGAGAGACAGTCAGAACTGATTCTGACAAATGGTCTCCAGCTGAAACATTCAGCTGGCTTTTCTCTTTTGAGATGCTGATGGGCCTACTATGTATTTCCAGCACTTTCTGCTTTTATGTAAGTCATTTCTTTTTGTGGTAGCCTCCATGGTATAAATCCTACCAATTTCATCCTGACAA
Organism: Squalus acanthias; assembly: GCA_030390025.1. NCBI lineage: Eukaryota > Metazoa > Chordata > Chondrichthyes > Squaliformes > Squalidae > Squalus > Squalus acanthias. The sequence goes on along the minus strand of CM059435.1, from coordinate 22,939,553 downwards.
ATAGTAGTACAGGTACATCCACCCTGGGGGATTTATAAAGTGAGTTTTTGAAAAGTATTCTGGGTGAAAAAACAGCACAAGTAAACAACAGGTGAAAGTGTTTCAGTAGAAGTAGGAAGCAGATGGTCAGAGGGTGGGATCGCAACCATCCACGGCTGATCACAAAAGGGATCCATCCACAGCTGATAGCAAAAAGGATCCTGTTTTTCGGGGCCCAGCTTTTAAAACAAGGATGCTTTCTGAGCATGAGAGATTCTAAATTATTTGGGAAGCACGCCTACCAGTTTCTATCATGTGGTGGCTAGTTTGAAATATTCCAAAACCCACACATGTGGTGTACTGATATATGGGATGAAAACTCTGGAGTCCACCTTGGAGTGTGTGGCAACTCCAGAGATAATCTGCAGTGGAGCTCCCTTCATGAATGTTCAGACTGCTGCCATACAGAGCTTGGGTTGCTGTGGCATCGCCTCCTTGGACAGATTTAGGGGGGAAAAATTGGGTTGCTTTGCGCAGCACATGGGTGCGGTACCGCTAACGCCTCCCGTGAAATTTAGCAGGAGGTTAGCGGCGCCGGTAGCGCCCCGCGGCACTGTGCCTCCGGCGATGACGTCATCGCCGTGCACAGCGCCCCGCTCGCAACCCGGCCACAAACTTCGGTCGCGCCCCTTGACCTACTGCAGGACGATATGTCCGACAGGGTTAGGGTGACGTTTTAGCGGCCGCGTTGGCGCAAATTAAAGGACAAGTGCCGGGCGGCCATTTTTTTGGGCCGCCTGCCAGCACCTGCCCCCTTCTTTTTTATGCATGGTGCCGGCCGCAATCGGTCAGCCCGGCACTCCTCTTGAGTGCCGAGCTGTTTTCCCGGCACCCCGTTCCCCAGTGGTCTAGCAGGGCCCCGGTGCGCGCAGCGCTAGGGCCCTCCCCTTTAATCAGGGGAGGGAGGCCTGCAAATCCGCAGCGTTACATGCCGACGCGCATGGCGCTGTTGCACATAGCACCGCGATATTCAATGGTAGCGCCCCAGGAAGGAGGGGAGGCACTTCCAGTAGCACCCCGCCTCCTGCTTGGGGTGCTACAATTGAATTTACGGCGCAGGGGCACTAACTTTTTCAGGGTGCTACCTGGTGAAGTTAGCACCCCAAAGGGGGCACCACCGAATTTTTCCCTATTAGTGTTCAACTGGAGAAAGCCACTGATGTGGGCCTCGGTATGTCACTGTTGTTATGACATAAGCTGACCTGCAGATTGGCAGGGAAGGTGACATGGAACCTAGGAGCAGGAGCAGGCATGAAATGGCAATGGATGATGTTCCTATCTTTCCTGATGGCAACATATCTGCACCATTCCGTCATCCTCCTCTGATGACTTAATGTGTGTTAGAAAGCAGGTACTTTCAGCATTGGAAATGCTGCAGCCTGTAGCTGGATTGTCTTAGGACCATGCCCACAGAGGTTGAGTACTGTCTCAGTCTTAGAATCTTACGACACACAGACACATCCACATCAAAGGCTCCAGCTACTGAGGTGCATTGAGAAGAATCACAAGATTATTTAGTACAGTACAACACACACAGATTGTTAGGAAAGGGCAGCACTGTGGTAGCAAGTACTAGAATCAGAAATATCAAATTTTGGATAACAAAATATGGTGATACTTGAGTTGCAGCATGTGAGGAGAATTTTATTTATATGTCTCAACAAAATATATGCGCAGTTGAGTGGAATGGTATGGTGGCCAGTTAAATAGGTTTCTGTGCAAACATAGTTGATGGTGATATTTTTTCCAGGGCATGACAAAGGCTGCTTATGCAAAGAAAGAAAAAAAAAGAAAGACTTGCTTTTATACAGCGACTTTCATAACCACCGGACGTCCCAAAGCGGTTTACAGCCAATTAAGTACTTTTTGAAGTGTAGTTGCTGTTGTAATGTAGGAAACGCGGCAGCCAATATGCGCACAGCAAGCTCCCACAAACAGCAATGTGAGAATGACCAGACAATCTGTTTTAGTGATGTTGATTGAGGGATAAATATTGTCCAGGACACCAGGGATAACTCCCTGGCTCTTCTTCAAAATAGTGGCATGGGAGCTTTTACGTCCACCTGAGAGAGCAAACGGGGCCTCGCTTTAACGTCTCATCCGAAAGACAGCACCTCCGACAATGCAGCACTCTCTCAGTACTGCACTGGAGTGTCAGTCTAGATTTCTGTGCTCAAGTCTCTGGAGTGGAACCCAAAACCTTCTGACTCAGAGGCAAGGGTGCTATCAATTGAGCCACAGCTAACACTGACAAAGGGCAGATGGGTTAATTATGGGGAGGTATTCTCCATGAGAGATTGTCGAATGATTCTTGCAACTGGCAAAGGTGCTTGCACTGTAAATCCTCTTGTTCACCAGGCTCCTAAATGACATCTCTATGGTGATAATTAGTGTCTTCCTGCTCCAGCAGAACCATGTTGATTCATTTTTCAAGAGCAAAGTTTTGGAGCATGTAGCAAAAGATAATGGCAGTCAAATTGGTCATGGGCACAAATCACACAAACAAGACATTTTCATAACTATTTTAGTTCTGTTTATTTCAATTCTGTTTCATTAATGTCAATTCTAAATATTTCGAGAAAGCTGTCACCAATTGCTTTCGAAATTGAGTTTTACACATTACTGAAAAGTTGATATCATGCATCCATGTTTGTCTGTTTGAAAAGAAACAGGAGCACAAGAAAGTAGAAGTATATTCTTGTTCACTACAACAAGCTCCGCATGTGGAGTAACAATTATACGGTATTAACGAGGAGAAAAAGTACCATTTCATCTCTGAGAGGGGGAAAGATGACTTGCTCCCAGGCCAATTCGTAACTAGCCAGCAGGTATGCTGGAGCAGCCGAGAAGCTCTCACTTTCTATTTTATTTTCCTCACGTTGCTCAGCAACAGCTGCTGGTGACACAGCTAAAGCTGGGACCTCACTGTGTAGGGAATTGCTGCATAAACTGGCATTGTATAGGGTGGTGCATTATTGGACTCCTCAATAAGATGTATTTGTTTCATTATTGTACAATATTGGGACCATAAGCAGAAAGCAGGAGAACCTTGCTGCATTAGGTGTATGTGAATAATTTGTCTGCAGTCTATAGATTCCATTCTGGTCTATGATTTATTAATCGCACTCTATCATTATTTTTGTTATTACTGAACTACCAACTTAGCAAAATTAACACATTGTTTCATCATCAAGATATGCAGAACACGAAATAAATATAGTTATTTTCTTTCGCAAGTATCAATAAATGTATTTAGTTGGCTATGAATTTCAAATGGTGACTGTAACTGTTAATTATAATTTTCCATTTGATATCAATACCTTGGATGTTGTTAATGTTTTTATAGAGTGAACAGTGCATGCATTTTCAGAACTGTATTTTCCAGCAGCACATCAGTGTAATCGAGTTAGTTATCAGATCCACAAGTTAAATGGTCTAATTTGTAAAGCTACACAATTATGTAAGTTTTGTAATCCCTTTTCACTGATTCGAACTCAACATGGTACATTAATGAATGCAGAAAGAACAATGTCAAAAAGAGAAATTTCAGGCAGTTCAAAATGATTTTAAGATACAATTCGAAAGGAATGTAAGAAAACAGTGTTTAGGCTTTTATAAGCATTTCACCTGGGGGATAGTCAAACCCTTCACTCCAGCTGCTGTGAGTTTTCTCCTGGAGCTGGGTACTTACACAAATTCATTTGCATTATTGTGGGAACAATCCACTTTCATACATAGTCATGTGAACAGATCAAAGTGTTTCTGATAGCTTCATTGTCAATGAGCTGTTTATCTAACTGCTAGAAATAAATTGCTCACCTTGGATCAAAAAAGTTTAAAGATCTGCCTTCAAAATAATGTGAAGTGCTTTTGTAGCTTTATCCATATGACTAGAGCACAAGTGCCTAAAATAAATATTATGCTGTCCTTAGATCCAAAGAAGTTATTTGATAAAGTATCGCGTAACTACTTAATTCAACCCTTCACTATTTTGGGCTTGGGCTGATACATCAGTGTCTTTAGTGGACCATTCTCAGCAATCCTGCTATTTTATTAAATTGCTTTTCAGCTCTCAGCCCATCAAGCCCATATTTTTTTGTATTAGCCTTTGAATTTCTTGGAGAAACAATGGCCCGGATTTTGCGGTCAGCGGCAAAGGGACGGCGCTGACCTCGGAAAAAGCTGCCCACAAAGATTTAGCAGGCTCTAGAGTGTAGATTTCCTCTATTCTGACATCACTTTGAGTTTGGTGTCATTTATAGGGGATCTGTGGCATCCAGCAGCAGGCTTGCTGCTCAGCCAATCAGATTGAAGAATTCTCACAGACAGCAAAGCAGGAAGTAAAAAGCATGGAATATAATTCCCATTTTAATCATTGTACAGCAAGCAAAATAAAGATTGAGACGTACACATGGGATTAAGGGAGAAGATGAAAAATCATAAACAAACTTGCAAAAATAAAAATCAAAATTAATTATTATTTTAAAAATCATGCAATTGCAAAGAGGAACAAAGGAAGATCTCAATTTCAATGAGACTGACCTCCAATCTTCCTCAAGGAGATTGAGCAGAGGAAAGAAACTGCTTGGTCAAGGGATTGAAGCCGCAAAAAAAGTGTGTCATGTGGGGGAGTGGTGGCACTGGCAGCGTGCTAACTCTCTCATCCCCAGAACCGCAAACCAATGCCGCAAAAGGGGCAGGCAAGGTAACACAGCAGCCACTCTCGTTTCTCTTTATTGGCACCCTGGGCACCAGCACAATGCTCACCTTTTAAAATTAAGAGTTGTACAGCTAACCCTTTACAGTGCACTCTGGTTAAGGGGGGCACTAACTTTCAATCTTATGATATATGTTGCCCTTCGCAATAGCCATTACTTGCATGTTTCTCCATTTTAACAGTGTGATACCACCAGATCTCTTTCATCAAGCTGACCACAGCCCTCACTTGCTAACCTTCACCTAATTCCCTGAATTTTGTTCCAGGAGAAGCTTGCACACAATGGCCTAGAAATTCATCGGTGCTGTGCCAAACTTAATAAATTCTCTAATATAAAAACAGAAAATGCTGGAAATACTCAGCAGGTCAGGCAGCATCTGTGGATAGAGAAACAGAGTTAACGTTTCAGGTCGATGACCCTTCATCAGAACTGGAAAAAGCTGGAGATGTAACAGGTTTTTAAGCAAGTGCAGGGGCAGGGAAAGGGGGGAGGGGAGGAAAGAACAAAAGGGAAGGTCTGTGATAGGATGGAAGGCAGGAGAGATTAAGAGACAAAAGGGTTGATGGTGCGAGGCAAAAGGAGATGGTAATGGGACAAGTTAAGAAACAAAAGATGGCTCCAGATGAAGAGTAAATGGCACTGACAGCTGCCATGTGAGAGAGAGAGAGAGAAAAATGGAAAAAAAAGATAGGGGCAGAGGTTATGGTCTTAATAAATTCTCTGGCAATCCAGAAAAATGCATCTTTCACCTAAAACAAAGAAAGACTTGCTTCTATATACTGCCTTTCACGACCTCAGAACGTCCCAAAGTGCTTTACAGCCAATGAAGTACTTTTGAGGTGTAGTCACTTTTGTAATGTAGGAACCTGATGAAAACTTCCCCGGATGGCACCCTGGCTGATATACAGAGATCCTCTGTGGCTGCCTGAAATGACCTGGTGCCATAAAAGTTAAGTGTGGTTGTTGCCTTCATAGCTATATATAGAATTGTGCAGGCTGATGACCCTGGCTGCAGGTCCTTATGCACTAGCTGGCCCAGCTCCCCCATTGCTTCCTTGGTGAAATGCACACTTCAAATACATATCTCCTCAGTTTGTAGGACTTATGTTGCCTGTATATTCTTTTGTTGGGGAGGGGGAAGAATAATACTTTATAGGGTATATCCTCTTTAAATGCTACCTCACTACCCTTTCCTTCATCCTCTCCTGTGCCTTCTCTTTTATTTTTGGGATGTGGGTGACACTGCAGTATTTATTGCCCATCACTAACTGGCCTGAGGGCATTAAGAGTCAACCACATAATGTGGAACTGGAGTCACATGTCGGTCAGACCAGGTAGGTGTGGCAGGTTCCCTTCCCTACAGGGCATTAATTAATCTTTTTTTAATGACAATTGTTAGCTTTCATGGTATTATACTTTTTCTGGTGTTAACCCACAAATCTCCAGATTTTTTAAATTAAGTTTCACAATTTTCCATGGTGGGATTTGAATTCCTGGTTGCTATTCCAGTGCCATAACCAGAGGAGTTTCCCTGCTGTCTGCCACAGGGAAAGTCATCGCAAGAATCCTCCTCAATCGCCTTCTCCCAGTGGCTGGAGAGCTCCTCCCAGAGTCACAATGCGGATTCCGCCCACTAAGGGGCACAATGGACATGATCTTCACCGCGCACCAATTACAAGAGAAATGCAGGGAACAGCACCAACCACTGTACATGGCCTCCTTTGACCTTGCAAAGGCCTTCGACACTGTCAACCGTGAGGGATAATGGAGTGACCTCCTCAAATTCGGCTGCCCTCAAAAGTTTGTCACTATCCTCCGCCTGCTTCATGACGACATGCAAGCCGTGATCCTGACCAACGGTTCCACCACTGACCCAATTCACGTACGGACCGGGGTCAAGCAAGGCTGTGTCATTGCACCAACGCTCTTCTTGATCTTCCTTGCTGCAATGCTCCATCTCACCCTCAGTAAGCTCCCCGCTGGAGTGGAGCTAATTTACAGAACAAATGGGAAACTGTTCAACCTCCGTCGCCTCCAGTCCAGATCCAAGGTCGTCCAATCCTCTGTCGTCGAATTACAGTATGCAGACGATGCTTGCGTCTGCGCACACTCGGAGGTCGAACTCCAAACCATCGTTAACACCTTCACCAAAGCGTACGAGAGCATGGGTCTTACACTAAACATCCGTAAGACAAAGGTCCTCTACCAACCTGCCCTCGCCACACAGTACTGCCCCCCAATTATCAAAATCCACGACAAGGCCTTGGACAAGGCGGACCACTTTCCATAGCTCGGGAGCCTACTGTCAACAAGGACAGACGTCGATGACGAAGTACAACACCGCCTTCAGTGTGCCAGTGCAGCCTTCGGTCGCATGAGGAAGAGAGTGTTTGAAGACCAGGACCTCAAACCCGGCACCAAGATCATGGTCTACAGAGCAGTAGTAATACCCGCCCTCCTGTATGCCTCAGAGACATGGACCATGTACAGCAGGCACCCCAAAGCACTGGAGAGGTACCACTAACGCTGCCTCCGCAAGATCCTGCAAATCCATTGGCAGGATAGGCGCACCAATGTCAGTGTTCTCGCTCAGGCCAACATCCCCAGCATCGAAGCTTTGACCACGCTCGATCAGCTCGATAGACGGGTCACATCATCTGCATGCCCGATACGAGACTCCCAAAACAAGCGCTCTACTCGGAGCTCCGACACGGCAAGAGAGCCCCAGGTGGGCAGAGCAAACGCTTCAAGGACACCTTCAAAGCCTTCTTGAAAAAGTGCAACATCCCCACCGACACCTGGGAATCCCTGGCCCAAGACCGCACAAAGTGGAGGAGAAGCATCGGGAAGGCACCGAACACCTCGAGTCTCTTCGCCAGGAGCAAGCGGAAGCCCAGCGCAAGGAGCGCACGTCAACCCAAGCACCCCACCCACCCACCCGCCCCTTCAACCACCGTCTGGCCCACCTGTGACAGAGACTGTGGGCTGGATTTTGAATGACCCATGGAGTCGGGTTTGGAGGCGTGTGGGGGGTTAAATTTGCGGGGTCAGGGTTTCCGACCCCATCCCGACTCCATCCCGCCTCCACGCAATTTTGACAGAATCAGTCGCGGGGTTCCCGACTCCGTCCCGCCTTCAAGAGGCGGGAGAGGCCATTGAAGCCCTTAACAAGCTCTAAATTGGCTCTGTAATGCCATTTTGAAACGCTGTAGCTAGTTTAACCCTCTTCTGACGTGAAGCACGCCTGGTGTGAAACACTCCAGTGAAACCTGGCGGGAGCACAAGTGGATAGCTGACTATCGGCTGCAGGTCCACTATAACAACGGAGATGTGATGAAGGTAGTAGTAGTAATATTAGGTGTGAACGTCGCCTCTGATGCTGCTGCATTGAATGTCTTCAGAGACTGCCTGGGAGGACTTGGTTGCAAAAAATTCTCTCTGTCTCTGTCTCTCTCTCTGTCTCTCTACCTACCTACACCCCACCCCCATTTTTGCATCCAGGTCCACTCACATCAAAAGCAAGCCAGGCAGGTCCTCTCTCACAAACAGTCTCTGAGACTAGGCAGTCAGCAATGATGACATCATCAGAGGCGACTTTCAGACTGAAAGCACTAATTAGTTCATGGGTTCCCACATGCTGCAACTCAATTGCCCAATTAAGTGAAAATTGCATCAGGCATCCACATTAATCTGGAGTCGGGGGGGAAACACGAAATGCGGATTACACGACCCCAACCCGACCCCGAGACAAAATCCAGCCCTGTAGGTTTGTAGGTCCCGCATTGGACTCATCAGTCACCTGAGAACTCATTTTTAATGTGGAAGCAAGTCATCCTCGGTTCTGAGGAACTGCCTAAGAAGAAGAGATAACCACTAGGCTACTATAGCCATACAAAGGTATGACCATAGGGAACGACATACCTTCTCCTGAAAATTACTCACTGTGGGTGGTGGTCAAAATTTCCGGTGGTCTTACACTCCACAAGCAGTCAGAAGCAAGTCCAAAGCTGTCTATATTCATTGCAAAAAAAAAGGCTTCAAAATGTCGTTCCTAGCTGCAGTAATTGCTATTCAAACTATCTGCAGTCTTCAGGCTCAAAACATTCTTCTGCCAGTTTCAGCTGATCCTGGCAATTGATGCACTTTATATTACTCATTCTAACAATGAGTGTAAATACAGCAAATTCGGACTGTGTTGCCACTAACCTTTATTTAAATACAATCGGCGGGCTGATCACTGGAAGGGTCAAATCACATTTACAAATTTGGATGCTTCATTTAAAGTGCAAAAAACAGAGTATATGGTACCTGCCCCAATTTGTTGGCCTGTCAAGTGAGTTGTTCCGATTTTAGACCCGAGAAACACTGCAAACAGCTTAGAATTTCAGGGCTTATATACTTATGTTTTAAAAATTGCTTAATATTGTTTTTTAATGGGGACCCCTCCTCAAACTTCAAATCAGTTACAGGTGATTAACTCAGAAGCTGAGAGGCTCATTTAGCTGTTCTAACTCAATAAGCTACACTTGGTATGTCTCATCAGCTAATCTCACCATAGTAATGAAAGATAGAAGATTCTTGCTCACAGATTGATGCCCAGCCATTAGTCAGTGCCATTTGGTATCTCTTTTGGAATTCAGTTGCCATTGTAATACTCACCATACAACCATTCTGACGAAAGGTCATCGACCTGAAACGTTAACTCTGTTTCTCTCTCCACAGATGCTGCCTGACCTGCTGAGTATTTCCAGCATTTTCTGTTTTTATTTCATTCTGATTCAACATCAGGTTCAGGTTTAGACAGAGAAATATCCCATGGGAACAATGCAGGGTAGAGGGATAATATGCAGTACTCTAACAAGTTTTCATTTGAGATGTTTTTGTGTAAAGTTGTTCAATTAAAAAAAAAAGTTGCTGCCAACCATGAAGTTATTTCAATACAAATATTCTATATAAGAAAGTTTAAAAAAAAGATCTTGCTTCAGTCTTGGCCAGAAGCATTCTATTTGGAAGATTAAAATGTCTTCTTGAACATGAAGATGGATTCAAAAAGCCAGGGGAGGCAAACCTCTCTTCTTTTTTGAATAATGCCATGGAATCTCAGGCAGGGCCTTGCTGCACCTCCAACAGTGCAGCACTCCTTCCGTGCTGCACTGGAGTGTCAGCCTAGATTTTGTGCTCAAGGCTCTGGAGTGGGTTGAGTGTATGTGTGATTGTAAGCGAATGTGTGATTGGGTGAGTCTGTGGATAACAATGAAACAGGTTCTTCTTGATAGCATCAATACTCACAATTCTTAACCGTATTCTGCAATAATAAAAATGAAATTGTAATAGCAAATTGTTCTCTATAATAAACATAACTTTGTTCATTAATTGCATAATTGTATTATATTTAATGAAGGGCCATTAACAATCCAGAATATTGCTGCATAATATTTCTATATATGTACAATAGAAATGGCTTAATTGAAGTGGGAATTTTTTTTATTCTGAAGGACTTGAGATTTTAAAGGCTGAATTTACTCTACAACTGTAGTGGCAGAGCAAAGAGGCTTTGTTTAACAGCAATGCTAAATTTATAGTGTAAATCTGTAGTCAGATCAGGCCTTGACTCCAGAGTAAACCATGGTGATATTCCCTGGAAGAGACAGTCTCACTCGCTCCAATGTAGAATCAAGTTAACCCTAAATCCAGATTTGCACTACAACTTCTTAGCATCAGTGCAAAGTGACACTACCATTATGATGTCAATTCAGGTTAAACACATGAGGTTCAAATGGGTTCACATTAAGTAATTCAAATGTTTGGGGCGGTGGTGGGGGGGGGGGGTCAAAATTTTCAGCATTTTTCAAAACAAAAATCAGAAGCTTTCCTGATGATTCAGTGGGTCAGTGCACCAAGTAATGTAGTACTGAATGATGTAAATTGGGAAGACCCGAGCTTCAATCACTGGTCTATGCTGTGTCAGCAGTGCTTGGGCCACTAAAGTTTTCTTCAGTGCCCCAGGCAAGGGAGGGGAAAAAAATCAGCCAGCTTTCCTGTTCTTAATTACTATCCAGTAGCCCCTGGTGTATTGAACTTATGTCAGCATTGAGTGAGGACAGGATCAGACGTGCCTGTGATGTCCCTCTGTCTATAAAAGTTCACCGTCCAGGGTCACACATGAAGAATGGTTACTCATGGGAGATACTGGAGAGCTGCCAGCAATTGTGAACCTGCACTCACCATGGGACGCAGCCTCGAGGAAAAGAGAAGCAAAGGAAAAAAATTGGGGAGAGGAAAAACAAAGAACAGATATCACTGGGAGAGAGTCACATGTTATTCTTGTAAATAAAAGAGCCATAAATCTGAAAATGGTGATATTAACATCTTGATTTATAATTGGCTTAAATACAATTTCAATTATTTGACGCAGGTTCATCCAACCTTCAAAGTACACTATCAGCAGCAAGTTCATCAGTATTGATGAAGGTTGAGGACACTAACACTACCTCACAGACAGCTGACAAACTAACTGTTCTGGTTGTCATTAATCAGACAGCATGGACATTGAACAAGTTTTCTCAGACATTATTGCTCAGCATTTCACATCTCAGAGATTTGGTGTTTGGCATGGTGAAGTTTCAGAAACAATCAAATGTGTTGGCAGATTCACTGCACTATTGATATAATTTCCAATTATAGCATCCAGTTACAGTTCGTAGACTTTGATCACAAATGAGACATGATTGGGAAAAACTGCTTGGAAAAGAATTTCAACAACAGAATGTGCAGAATGAAACTGAAGACAATAGACAGACTCCACTTGCTCTGAGTGTTGAAGAGGAGCAGGGGACTGTGAGCAGGAGCAATCAATATTCCACAGCCTGATACAAGTTCTGCATTCTGTTATCAGCCAAAAGTCTTATGCAGCAGTACCAGCTTTAGAAAGTACTGAATGCAATGTACAATGTGTGAAGGCTGAAAAACTGATTATTGCACTCATGCTAAGGGAGTTAAAGGCATGGAGATTTACAATAGCTACACCACAGGCCATTTCCTAGTCTTGTGTTATTACTAGTGCAAGAACTGCTATGAAAGAAGATCCAGAAACACTGTAGGGTACTGAATTGACTTTTTGTGATTCTACATTAAAGTTTATTAGAGTTGTAAATATGCTTTTGTCTGCACATTGTGATTATATTTTATATAGAACAGCGACCAGTGCTGTACATTGCAGCACAGTGAGTACTGTATGATACACTCAATGGCAGAGTTTGATAATACAGTATTATGACTGAGTATTGTAAGCGCAAAGTTGACTGAGGAAAATTGCATTTGATTGAGGATAACTTCACAAAAAGCTGCAACATGTAGCAGGGTGTCACGCATTTGCTTCCTTCGGCATGTCTACTTGTTTTAAGTTCAGACAACTAGTAAATAATGAACAAATTTGACCAGGATAGCAGAAACATTCCCAGCTTTTTGTCAAACAGTGCCATGGGATATTTAACATACATTCAAACAGGCAAATGGGGTGTCAATTTAACATCTCATCTGAAAGATGGCACCTCCAACAATGGAACATTGCCTCATTACTGCACTGCAGTATTGACGAGGCCAGTCAACCGTGCCCTGGAGTGACTCTCCTGGTTTTTCCCTATTTCCCTGACCGACTGCCACTCACTGTTTCATCACAATGTCACAACAGAGATTTTGAATTTACTGTGAAGGAATTGGAATTCAAAGCCATGTCCAACCATTTCATGCACAGTATGTTGATGTTCTATGGTAGTGTGGCATCCACAATGTAAGGATTTCTAAATTAAGGCATTCTTTGTCGGAATTGGGCCATAAAGACCTTTCCTAAAGATTGACTTTGTGCTCAAATACTTGTACATGTTTTTGGAGCCTGAAATTGTATCATAACAAATGCAAACTATTCTTAGTAAAAGTTAGAGCTTAATATAAACTCTGTATGCCTGTGTCCTCACCTCTGTCCTCACCAAGCTTCAGTGGCTCCCGGTGCCCCAGCGAATTGGCTTTAAGATTCTCATCTTTGCCACTAAATCTTCAGTAATTTTCTCCAGCCATAAATTCTATATGCACTCTCCACCCCTCCAATTCTGGCCTACTCTGCTCTACAATTCACAGCCACTCTTTCGGCCACAGTGCCCCGAGCTCTTTGGAACTCTGTCCCTCAGCACCTCTGCCTTGTCACTTCTTTTCCTTCAAAAGCCTCCTGAAGAGTCTTCTCTTCCTCCCATGTTTTTGCCTCCCCAAACCCTCTCTTTTTTTTCCCCTTTCTCTTTCTTGCTTGATGTCCACTCTTTACCTACTGCCTTATAAATTACTGTGAAATCCGCATGTGCTGAATATTATAGAAATGCAAATTGTTATACTTTTTCAAAGTGGCATTTTACAAAATATTTACTCTCAAATCACCACAGCACAATGATTTATACCGGGTTTGCATGAATCAAGGAATCGCTGAAGTATCATTATAGTCAGAGACCATTCAGTCCATCATGTCTGTACCAGTGCTAACACCACATTGGTGCCATTTACTCTAATCCTGCTTATCTGTCTTTCCCCAGATCCTTTAAGATTTTTCCTCATCAAGTGTGTATCTGATTCCTCTGATGGCTCAGTTGGTAGCGCACTCGCCTCTGAGTCAGAAGGTTGTGGGTTCAAGTCCCACTCCAGGGACTTGAGCACATAAATCTAGGCTGACACTCCAGTGCAGTGCTGAGGGAGTGCTGCACTGTTGGAGGTGCCGTCTTTCGGATGAGACGTTAAACCGAGGCCCCGTCTGCTCTCTCAGGTGGACGTAAAAGACCCCATGGCACTATTTCGAAGAAGAGCAGGTGAGTTATTCCCCGGTGTCCTAGCCAATATTTATCCCTCAACCAACATAACAAAAACAGATTATCTGGTCATTATCACATTGCTGTTTGCGGGACTTTGCTGTGCGCAAATTGGCTGCCGCATTTCCCACATTACAACAGTGACTACACTCCAAATAGTACTTCATTGGCTGTAAAGCACTTTGAGACATCCGGTGGTCATGAAAGGTGCTATATAAATGCAAGTCTTTCTTTCCCTTTCTAATGCTATGTCTGACTCCGCTTCAGTCGCCACTTGCAGTAATGTATTCCATATATTAATAATCCTTTGTGTGAAAATAATTCTCTTAACCTTCTCCTTTATGCTATTGGCACTAATATTACATTTATGTCCCCTTGTTACCAATTCACCAATGAGTGGAAATAATCTTTCACTATTTAGCCTCTCAAACCCATTCGAAACTTTGAGCACTTCTATTGTATTCCCCCCTTAACCTTCTGTATTTTAGTAATTACTACCCTAGTTTTTCATGTCTTTCATCATAACAGTATCAGCTCATGACTGGTATCATTCTAGTAAATCCATGTTGCATCTTTTCCATGCTTCCATCCTTTCCATAACCAAGTGGCCAAAATTCCAAGCAATATTCCACCTGTGTACAAATTTATCATAACCTCCTTGCTTTAGTATTCAATATGTGGTAAAGATAAGATGAAATCCATTCCATCAATACATTTTCTTGGACCACTGAAGATGCAATAAGGTCTGCTACATGCATTTGATAGAGTAAATTTCACTCTTATTTATAGATTTCATTTAATACATACAACGTCAAGCTACAAATTGTTCCTAAAATTGTAGTTCTATTGCTGCAGTAATCATTATATTGCGTAAGGGTGATTATCACTTTTTTCAGGGTTTTTATTTCGGCTAGCATTAGTTCTTTGAACAGCCAGGAACAGCCTGCTCCAAATGCCATTGTCTTGGCGACTACCCCAAGTTCATTCTGCAGTGCAGTGCAAATATTTTCAATGCATTTTTTCAAATTGTCATTCGGTATATTCAAGTTAGGATAAAAAATTTAAAAAACTAATAGCAGACAATTGTGCATTTAATTACATCACTATGTCAGCGAAAAGGCAAATATTAGCACATGATCCCGGCTCTAAAGGCAAGTTAATTGATGCTACAATTACATTGTTGTTACATGGACATTGTTGCTATGTGCAGTGGTTTGCACCTCAGACACACTGTCTCTATTCTAGTGCGAGATTGAGATTCGGTAAAAATGCTCCTATAAGTTCATGAATTTCTTTTTAAGACTTTCATTTTTCACAGAGAACTTGTCGTGTTATCTAAGAAATATATACATTTGATTAAATTCCACATCTCCTTCATCCAGCATTTTATGCCAGAGGGCACCATAAACAAATATATTGGACCCATGGTTGCAAACACTGTGAAAAATGAATGTTTTAAAAACAAATTTATGAATTTCTCCAAATTATAACAAATTCCACAGAAAAATGAGACATGAATAATGAAAGTGTAAAAGAATAGATAATAAATAACATTTTCACTTATATCCTGTGGAGAGCTGGAATAATAAGTAGTGAAGCATGGACCAAATGCACAAATCTCTGGAAATGTACATTTTTCTTTTTAATTAGAACCATAGAAGCGTACAGCACAGAAAGAGGCCATTCAGCCCATCGTGCCTGTGCCGGCTCTTTGAAAGAGCTATCCAATTAGACCCATTCCCTTGCTCTTTCCCCAGAGCCCTGCAAATTTTCCTAAAATTATTACATTAATTATGGAGGATCTCATTGAAGTAAATAAACAATTGCTGTGTCCAATATTCTAATTATAATCATATTTCAGTATCTCCTACTGGAATAAGGTCTGCAATTATGTGGTCATAGCGCAATATGTGCTCAAGATTGTTTTATATTTCAACTTTTCACAAATGACCCAGTTTCACATTTCGCAAAATATCTTTAAAGATCTGGGGTGCTAAGTTCGGGAGCTTTGGGCGTCACCCCGCGCAGTTGAAGCTGGGGGAGGGAGATCAGGCCAGGGCCTAGAGGTCAGAGGTCAGGGATCTCGGGACAAGGAGCAGCGCCGATCGGGATGGTGATGGCAAGTATTTACCTTTTTTTTACTCGTGATGTTTAGGGTTGGTTTTTCCCGAGACAGCTACAACAACAACTTGTATTTATATAGTGTCTTTAACGTAGTAAAACGTCCCAAGATGCTTCACAGGAGTATTATAAGACAAAAAAACTTGACACCGAGCCACATAAGGAGAAATTAGGGCAGATGACCAAAAACTTGGTCAAAGAGATAGGTTTTAAGAAGCGTCTTAAAGGAGGAAAGAGAGGTAGAGAGGCGGAGAGGTTTAGAGAGGGAATTTCAGAGCTTCGGGCCTAGGCAACAGGAAGCACGGCCACCAATGGTTGAGCAATTATAATCAGGGATGCTAGCGGTGGGGCTGACTGCCTTGGGGCAAACCAATGTTGCAGCAGAGACCTGAATAAGGCCTTAGGCTCCTTATTTGCATAGGCAAATGATCTAACACCTGCTGAAGGCATGGGTAAAGGATGCCTCTTGTTTGTCCTTACCCAAAACGACAGGCAGCGCACTTCATGCCCACCATTTTGCATGCTTCGTGCCCACCATTTTGCAGCCTTAGTAGGCAGTGTTGCGCCTTAAAAATGGGTGCTAAGCGGCCTAATTTAACCCCCCTAATTCCTTAAAATATTAAAACTTTTAAGTATAAATACTTAATATTATACAAGATAATATAATTATGGAATGCTGTTGTAAATGTGTTAACATTCACATCAATGCCATTAAAATAGCAAAAGGAAAGAAAGAAAGACTTGCATTTATATAGCGCCTTTCACGACCACCGGACGTCTCAAAGCGCCTTACAGCCAATGGAGTACTTTTGAAGTGTAGTCACTGTTGTAATGTGGGAAGCAGAGAAAGGAATTTCATACAAACATATTTAAAATGCTCATTTCGGACTGTATTCTCTTCCCTGATCTTGTACAATAGCGTTCGAGTGTCCAAATAGATACTTGATGTATATACCATATTTTAGAATGCTGGACTGGTAAAAAGGATTCCTGTTGTTCTGGAATGTGTATTATTGACTGTTTTACATGCAGACTATGAGAAATGACTTGACTTACTGTTGGTATGAATTGGGAGAGGAAAACACAAAATTAGCATAACTTTTTTGTTTGTTTTCACCCTCTTTCGGTCTTCCCAAGCTTTCTGCTAATCTCTTCTGAGAAGACAGGTAGATGACAGGAAGCATTAGCCAAAGTCAATTTTCAGTTGATAGGCTGTACAAGAAAGCTGATAGGAGGCACGTGGTGAGTGAGTGTACTATGGAGCTCATCCTTGTAATAAGGATAAAACCCATAGTCAGCTATTTTTCGTCTAGTACTCATAGCACTTGATGCAGTTCACTGTGTGAAATGAGTAGTCTCAGGGAAAAGTGCAAAAAGGCTTCCCAAAAATGTAACTTTTGTGGACTAAAAGCATTTGGAGCTTTTGAACATTTCACTACTTTAAAGACATATCTTCCTTTTGTTTTCTCTATTCCTAGGTATAAATTAATAAAAATGGAGGCAGGCACCTGTTTCTTTCAAAATGTAATTTTGTTAATATTTTTCACACTGGTTGTCAAAATGTAATGTTATTTGTACATTACTTTCTCCTCTTTTCTATTTGCAGATATTTGCCATAGATTTTCCCCTTAGTAGGTAGTTGGCAAACATTACATTACTATGCTATTCTCCACAATTAGCAAGGTTGTGGGTTCAAGTCCCACTTCAGAAACTTGAAAGATAGAAAGACTTGCATTTATATCGCGCCTTTCACGACCACCGGACATCTCAAAGCGCTTTACAGCCAATGGAGCACTTTTGAAGTGGAGTCACTGTTGTAATGTGGGAAACGTGGCAGCCAATTTACGCACAGCAAGCTCCCACAAACAGCAATGTGATAATGACCAGATAATCCGTTTTTTTAAATGTTGGTTGAGGGATAAATATTGGCCAGGACACCGGGGAGAACTCCCCTGCTCTTCTTCGAAATAGTGCCATGGGATCTTTTACGTCCACCTGAGAGAGCAGACGGGGCCTCGGTTTAACGTCTCATCCGAAAGACGGCACCTCCGACAGTGCAGCACTCCCTCAGCATTGCACTGGAGTGTCAGCCTAGCTTTATGTGTTCAAGTCCCACATTACAACAGTGACTACACTCCAAAAGTACTTCATTGGCTGTAAAGCGCTTTGAGACGCCCGGTGGTCATGAAATGCGCTATAGAAATGCAAGCCTTTCTTTTCTTTTATTTCTTGGTGCTGTCAAACCTGAAGACTAGTATTGGGAATATAACATGCTGGCTAGGATGGGTCTTTACAGAAAAAAAACAAGCATTTTAAACTTTTTGTTAAATGGTAATTTTACCCTTTAAAGTCAATTAAGCCAAGCATACAGGAAAGCTTGCATAATGTGCAGGTGCTATGTGAATGTGCCAGATCTGACCAGTTACTGTTACATAGAATAGTACAGCACAGAAGGAGGCCATTCGGCCCATCGAGTCTGCACTGGCTCTTTCGAAGAGCAATCCAGTTAGTCTCACTCCCCCCGCTCTTTCCCCATATCCCTGCAATTTTTTCACCTTCAAGTATTTAACCAATTCCCTTTTGAAGGCTACTATTGGAACTGTATCCACCACCCTATCAGGCAGTGCATTCCAAATCCTAACCACTCGTTGTGTAAACATGTTTTTCCTCATGTCACCTCTGGTTCTTTTGCCAATCACCTTAAATCTGTGCCCTCTCATTATCAACCCTTCAGCCATTGTTAGCAGTTTCTCTTTATTTACTCTATCGAAAACCTTCATGATTTTAAACACCTTTATCAAATCTCCTCTTAGCCTTCTCTGCTCTAAGGAGAACAACCCCAGCTTCTCCAGTCTATCCACGTATCTCTACTCCCTCATCCCTGGAACCGTTCTAGTAAATCTCTTCTGTACCCTCTCCAAAGCCTTCATGTTCTTCCTAAAGTGTGGTGCCCAGAATTGGACACAATACTCCAGCTTTATTAATATTGCATTTGGGCAGTTTTTCTGCTTGTGATAACACTTTTTTGGACATAGTTTACTTACTGCCAGTTTGGACATTTACTCACTATGAATGATCAGTGGTTTATTCCCAGAGGAGTTAAAGGAGTGAAATTACTGTTTTAACAAAAAGTGGGAGAATGTCTGTTAGGATGGGTCTTTAATTAGAGAGAAAAAACATTTTTCAATTTTTGTTAAATGGAGAATTAAAGTCAATTAAGTTAATCTGTACAGAAAAAGCAAATAGAAAAGAACTCCAGAAATAATGGATTTCCAGAAGACATTCGATAAGGTGTCTCAGAAAAGGTTACTGCTTAAGATAAGAGCTCATGGAGTTGGGGGTAATATATTAGCATGGATAGAGAATTGGCTAACTAACAGAAAGCAGAGCGGCGGGATAAATGGGTAATTTTCCGGTTGGCAAACGGTAACTAGTGAGGTGGCACAGGGATCGGTGCTGGAGCCTCAACTATTTACAATCTACATTAATGACTTGGATGAAGGGACCGAGTGTAATGTAGCCAAGTTTGCGGATGATACAAAGATGGGTGGGAAAGCAAGTTGTGCAGAGGACTCAAAGAATCTGCAAAGGGATATAGATAGGCTAAGTGAGTGGGCAAACATTTGGCAGATGGAGTATAATGTGGGAAAGTGCAAGGTTATCCACTTTGGCAGGAAAAATAAAAAAGCAAATTATTATTTAAATGGAGAGAGATTACAAAATGCTACAGTTCAGAGGGACCTGGCATGAAACACAAAAAGTTAGCATGCAGGTACAGCAAGTAATCAAAAAGGCAAATGGAATGTTGGCCTTTATTACAAGGGGGTTGGAGTATAAAAGCAGGGAAGTCCTGCTACAACTGTACAGGGTATTGGTGAGACCACACCTTGAGTACTGCATACAGGTTTGGTCTCCTTATTTAAGGAAGGATATACTTGCCTTGGAGGCAGTTCAGAGACGATTCACTAGGTTCATTCCAGAGATGAGGGGGTTGACTTATGAGGAAAAGTTGAGCAGGTTGGGCCTATACTCATTGGAATTTAGAAGAATGAGCGGTGATCTTATTGAAACATATAAGATACTGAGGGGGCTCGACAGGGTAGATGCAGAGAGGATGTTTCCCCTCGTGGGGAAATTTAGAACTCGGGGGCATAGTTTCAGAATAAAGGGTCGCCCTTTTAGAACTGGGATGAGGAGGAATTTCTTCTCTCAGCAGGTCGTAAATCTGTGGAATTCTCTGCCCCAGAGAGCCATGGAGGCTGGGTCATTAAATACATTTAAGGTGGAGATAGACAGATTTTTGCAAGATAAGGGAGTGAAGGGTTATGGAGAGCGGGCAGGGAAGTGGCTTTGAGCCCAAGATCAGCCATGATCTTATTGAATGGCGGAGCAGGCTCGAGGGGCCAAGTGGCCAATTCCTGCTCCTATTTCTTATCTTCTTATAATTTTCAGTGCTGCTTGGTGTAGAGCTGCAGTCTGAACTGACAAGCTGCACAAAGGCTGCCTCAGAATACCCAGAAACCACAGTGACACTTTAAGCTGCCTCAACATTTCCTGCACCTGGACCATGGGCCGTCTTCTGGGCCGTATCCCTGAGGTGGCTGAAAGAGGGAATAGGTCTGGAAGGATATGAGTAGTTCCAGGGTGCATTGCTTAGCTCGAGCCCTGGCTACCTTCTTGATATTTCTGGTGCCGATTCCTTCTCCTACTGGGCGTTTGCAATATCTGGGTTTTATATAGTTGTTTTGTCCTCTTCTCAGGAGAGGTGTAGTTCTCAGATGGTACTTTCTTCAGCTTATTGGTTTCTTCCTCTTCTGAAACCAGAGTGGTGGCTATTTTGGCAATATCTGCAGGTTTGGTTGTTTGTTACAATCTACAAGATTCAACATCCTCTGTAGTGCAGAGCATTCAATTACTTTAACCTACTCTCAAGAAGTTATGAGTAGTTCCAGGGTGCATTGCTTAGCTCGAGCCCTAGCTACCCTGAAGGCCTGAGCTTCATCCCCTTACGCCCCCACCTCAATGAATTTTGAGCTCGGCACGACACAGAGCTCTTTTTCCGTCGCCTTCGCCTCCGTGCCCACTTCTTTGGCCAGGAGTCTTCCCCCCGCACAGCAGACCCTTTCTCCCGTTTTCAGAATTCTCCTTCTACCTCCCTCTGGCCTCTTACCTTCTCTAGATCTATTCATTGAGAATTGCCGGCGTGACATTGACCATCTCAATTTCTCTGCTCCCCTCACTAACTCCAGCCTACCTCCCTCTGAACTTGCAGCACTCCGTTCTCTCATATCCAACCCCAACATTGTCATTAAACCTGCTGACAAGGGTGGCGCTGTTGTTGTTTGGCGAACTGACCTCTACCTTGCGGAGGCTGAATGCCAACTCTCTGTCACCTCTTCCTACCTCCCCCTGGACCATGACCCCACTACCGAACATCAAGTCATCATTTCCAAGACTGTCACTGACCTCATCTCCTCTGAAGATCTTCCCTCCACGGCTGCTAACCTCATAGTCCCCCAACCCCACACAGTCCGCTTCTACCTCCTGCCCAATATCCACAAACAGGACTGCCCTGGTAGACCCATCATTTCAGCCTGTTCTTGCCCCACGGAACTTATCTCTTCCTATCTCGACTCTATTTTTTCTCCCCTTGTCCAGTCTCTTCCCACCTACATCCGCGACTCTTCCGATGCCCTCCGCCACTTTAACAGTTTTCAGTTTCCTGGCCCCAACTGTCTCCTTTCACTATGGATGTCCAATCGCTCTACACCTCCATCCCCCACCAGGATGGCCTGAGGGCGCTCCACTTCTTCCTTGAACAGAGGACCAACCACCACCCTCCTCTGCCTGGCTGAACATATTCTCAGATTGAACA
Source organism: Squalus acanthias (assembly GCA_030390025.1). NCBI lineage: Eukaryota > Metazoa > Chordata > Chondrichthyes > Squaliformes > Squalidae > Squalus > Squalus acanthias. The sequence continues at coordinate 22,917,954 of CM059435.1, read as the reverse complement.
ACTTCTCCTTTGACTCCACTCACTTCCTCCAAATTAAAGGTGTTGCTATGGGAACCCACATGGGTCCTAGCTATGCCTGCCTTTTCGTGGGATATGTGGAACATTCTTTGTTCCAGTCCTACTCAGGTCCCCTCCCTCACCTCTGTTTCTGGTACATTGATGACTGAATCGGTGCCGTTTCCTGCTCTCGTCCTAAACTCGAAAATTTAATTCACTTTGCTTCTAATTTCCACCCATCCCTCACCTTCACATAGTCCATCTCCAACTCTTCCCTTCCCTTCCTTGACTTCTCTGTCACCATTTCTGGGGATAGGCTATCGCCAAACATCCACTATAAGCCCACTGACACCCACAGCTACCTGGACTACAATTCTTGCCACCCCGCTTCCTGTAAGGACTCTATTCCATTTTCCCAGTTTCTCTGTCTCCGTCACATCTGTTCTGATGGCACCACCTTCCATACTAATGCTTCTGATAGGTCTTCCTTTTTCCTCAACTGAGGATTCCCCTCTACCGTGGTTGACATGGCCCTCGACCGTGTCCGTTCCATTTCCCGCACTTCTGCTCTCACCCCTTCCCCTCCCTCCCAGAACCACGATAGTGTTCCCCTTGCCTCACCTTTCACCCCACCAGCCTCCACATTCAACAGATCATCCTTCGCCATTTCTGCCACCTCCAGCGTGATCCCTCCATCAAACACATCTTCCTTCCCCTCCCCTCCCCTTTCAGCATTCCGAAGGAACCGTTTCCTCCGAGACACCCTGGTCCTCTCCTCAATCACCCCCAACACCCCTTCCCCTTCCCACGGCACCTCCCCGTGCAAGCGCAGGAGATGCAACACCTGCCCTTTTACCTCCTCCCTTCCCACTTTCCAGGGCCCCAAACACTCCTTCCAGGTGAAACAGCGATTTACTTGTCCTTCTTGCAATTTAGTATACTGTATTCACTCCTCTACATTGGGGAGACTAAATGCAGATTGGGTGACCGCTTTGCAGAACACCTCCGTTCAGTCTGTAAGCATGACCCCGAGCTTCCGGTCGCCTGTCACTTTAATTCTCCGCTCCACTCCCACTCTGTCCTCGGCCTCTTACACTGTTCTAACAAAGCTCAACGTAAGCTCGAGGAACAGCACCTCATCTTTCGATTAGGCACTTTACAGCCTTCTGGACTCAACATCGAGTTCAACAATTTTTGACCATAACCTCTGCCCCTATTTTTTCACATGGCAGCTGTTGATGTTTCTGCTATACCCATTCACATCTCTTCTAGACTCATCTTTTGTTTCTTTACTTGTCCCATTACCATCTCCTTTTGCTTTGTACTATCATCCATTCTGTCTTTTAAACACTCCTGCCTTCCACCCTATCACAGACCTTCCCTTTTGTTCTTTCCTCCCCCCCTTTTCCTGCCTCTGCACTTGCTTAAAATCTGTTAAATCTCTAAATTTTTCCAGTTCTGACGAAAGGTCATCGACCTGAAATGTTAACTCTGTTTCTCTCTCCACGGATGCTGCCTGAGCTGCTGAATGTTTCCAGCATTTTCTGTTTCTATTCAAGAAGTCCCTCTTTGAACCCCTTCACTTCGACTTCTCCCTTCACCTTTAAAACCTATTTTTTCAGCTAAGCTTTCAGTCACCTCTGCTAACTCTTGCACCATTGCTTGCTATCTGTTCCCTTTTCTTTATACAATGCTTGGGGCTTTTTCTACTTATAACTACCATATAACTACACGTTGTATGGACAGCCTAGGACAACTGTTACCATATTATTCAATGTTCAAATGCTTTTATTAACGCATTTAATTTTAGAATGATTTTGTAATATCAATTAATGACTAATTTTTTACAGAACAAAATATTTCAATTATGATCTACATATGAGAAATTCTACACTTGCAGTATCTATAGACAATTTTTAAATGTGTTTGACTTTATGTTCAATGGCTCATCAGAGTCTTTTAGAGCTTTGCATTTCAGTCTTTGTCTCTCATCGCTCTCTGTAGCTTCAGGCTAAAAAGCTGTGCCAATCTCTGCTCAACATGGGTCAAGGATTTTTATTTTGGTGTCCCCTTCCCTTCCAGTTGCATGTTGAGATTTGTATTTGAAGGTGATCTTGTCCTCAGCAACCTTTGTCACATCATTCATATATTTTCTGCAGTCACCACCATCTCATTTGATGTTTTAGGCTGTTAATAATGTTGGTAATTTATGATCACTGGTTGAATGCCACTTCCCTTGATTTGCAATACCACCACACTATTTTGAAACTTTTTCTCCCCCCAACAATTTCCCAAAGCTTACTGGCAGCAGAAACAACACCAGCTTCTCCTCTAAAGCTCAAATGGCTGTTTTGTGGGTTATTAAACTGATTAATCTATATTTTTTCTACTTGCACTTGATTGGATAATTAAATTTATCATGGGTAGATTTACCATTATACCAAAATTAGAAAATGCCATGTCACTTCTTCGGCAGTAAATCACCAGATTTATTGATGATTTATTGCCAAAAAGCCTCTAATGTTGCACCATCAGGGAGATCCAGGACTAAAGTACAGCTGTTTGCTGTCTAGTGATATATGTGAAGAGAGTCACCGATATTACCACTGGGAAAATCATGGTACTTGACTATTGATATATTCAACATTATATTCAAACTAAGCAGAGTGATGCTGCTTATAAAAGCAAATAAATTGAGGCAATTTTTATTTCACATCAGACAGAATGGAAACATAGAAAGAACTTGCATTCATATAGCACCTTATCATAGAATCATAGGGGGTGATTTTGCCAGCCCTGGGGAGGCGGGTTTGGAGGCGGGACTGCCGGGAAAATGGCAGAATCTGGGGGCGGGTACCCATCCCGCCCCCAAGCCGCCTCCGTGCCATCTTCCCAGGAGGCGGGTACCCGACCCGCGCCGGGTCCCGTCTCCTCGCGGCGGGAAGGGGATTACAGCCACTTAACTGCCTGTTAACAGCTAGTTAACAGGCAATTAAGAGGATTATCCCCATTTTTCCAACAGATGTGCGGGCTTCCCGACGTCGGGAAACCCCGCCGGGGTCAGCGAGGCGAGCAGTGGATCTGCGGGGGTGAGAGGGGTGAAAAAGTGCGCTGTGGAAGTGAGTGATGGGTGCAAGTGTGGAGAGGTGAGTGAAAAGTCTTAGAAGAAGTTTCCTTACCTTTGTTTCTTCCTGCAGGCTTCAATCGTTGGGGATCCGGAGGCTCCGGCATCTCCACGGCAGAGATGACAGAATGGCTGCTGCATTCTCCGATGCAACAGCCATCTGCTTTCTGCTCAGGAAATAGGTTTGGTGAGCCTTGAGTACAAGAACTCACCAAACAACAGAGAATGTTAGTGTTTGACAGCTTCTCAAAGCTGTCAAACGATGACAATTCATCTGTCAAAATTTTTTACATAAGAACATAAGAAATAGGAGCAGGAATAGGCCACTTGGCCCCTCGAGCCATTCAATAAGATCATGGCTGATCTTGGGCTCAAAGCCACTTCCCTGCCCGCTCCCCATAACCCTCCACTCCCTTATCTTATAAAAATCTGTCTATCTCCACCTTAAATGTATTTAATGACCCAGCCTCCATGGCTCTCTGGGGCAGAGAATTCCACAGATTTACGACCCTCTGAGAGAAGAAATTCCTCCTCATCTCAGTTCTAAAAGGGCGACTCTTTATTCTGAAACTATGCCCCTGAGTTCTAGATTTCCCCACGAGGGGAAACATCCTCTCTGCATCTACCTTGTCGAGCCCCCTCAGTATCTTATATGTTTCAATAAGATCACCTCTCATTCTTCTAAATTCCAATGAGTATAGGCCCAACCTGCTCAACCTTTCTTCATAAGTCAACCCCCTCATCTCTGGAATCAACTGTGTGAATCGTCTCTGAACTGCCTCCAATGCAAGTCTATCATTCCTTAAATAAGGAGACCAAAACTGTACGCAGTACTCAAGGTGTGGTCTCACCAATACCCTGTACAGTTTTAGCAGGAGTTCCCCTGCTTTTATACTCCAACCCCCTTGAAATAAAGGCCAACATTCCATTTGCCTTTTTGATTACTTGCTGTACCTGCATGCTAACGTTTTGTGTTTCATGCACAAGGACCCCCAGGTCCCTCTGAACTGTAGCATTTTGTAATCTCTCTCCATTTAAATAATAGTTTGCTTTTTTATTTTTCCTGCCAAAGAGGATAACCTCGCACTTTCCCACATTATACTCCATCTGCCAAATGTTTGCCCACTCACTTAGCCTGTCTGTATCCCTTTGCAGATTCTTTGAGTCCTCTGCACAACTTGCTTTCCCACCCATCTTTGTATCGTCCGCAAACTTGGCTACATTACACTCGGTCCCTTCATCCAAGTCATTAATGTAGATTGTAAATAGTTGAGACCCCAGCACCGATTCCTGTGGCACCCCACTAGTTATCGTTTGCCAACTGGAAAATGACCCATTTATCCCGCCGCTCTGCTTTCTGTTAGTTAGCCAATTCTCTATCCATGCTAATATATTACCTCCAATTCTGTGAGCTCTTATCTTATGCAGTAACCTTTTATGTGGCACCTTATCGAATGCCTTCTGGAAATCCAAATACACCACATCCACTGGCTCACCATTGTCCACCCTGCTCGTTACATCCTCAAAGAACTCCAGCAAATTTATTAAACATGATTTCCCTGTCATAAAACCATGCTGACTCTGCTTGACTGCATTATCATTTTCCAAATGCCCTGCTACTGCTTCTTTAATGAAGGACTCCAGCATTTTCCCAGCGACAGATGTTAGGCTAACTGGTCTATAGTTTCCTGCTTTCTGTCTCCTTCCTTTCTTAAATAGGGGTGTTACATTTGCGGTTTTCCAATCCGCTGGGACCTCTCCAGAGTCCAGGGAATTTTGGTATATTGCAACCAATGCATCCACTATCTCTGCAGCCACTTCTTTTAAGACTTTGGGATGCAGGCCATCTGGTCCAGGGGACTTGTCGTCTTTTAGTCCCATTATTTTACCAAGTACTATTTCCTTAGTGATAGTGATTGTCTTTAGTTCCCCCCTCCCTGTGGCCCCTTGATTATCCATTATTGGGATGTTGTTAGTGTCTTCTACCATGAAGACAGATACAAAATATTTGTTCAGAGCCTCAGCCATTTCCCCGTTCCCCATTATTAATTCCCCAGTCTCATCCTCTAAGGGACCAACGTTTACTTTAGCTACTCTCTTCCATTTTATATACCTGTAGAAGCTCTTACTATCTGTTTTAATATTTCTTGCCAGTTTACTCTCATAATTCATCTTCTCTTTCTTTATTATTTTTTTAGTCATCCTTTGCTGGTTTTTAAAAATTCCCAATCCTCTGGTCTCCCACCAATCTTGGCAACATTGTATGCCTTCGTTTTCAATTTGATACCATCCTTTACTTCCTTAGTTAGCCACGGATGGTGCTCCCTTCCCTTAAAATCTTTCTTTCTCACTGGAATATATTTTTGTTGAGAGTTATGAAATATCTCCTTAAATGTCCACCACTGCATTTCAACTGTCTTACCATTTAATGTATTTTTTCAGTCCACTTTAGCCAGTTCTGCCCTCATGCCATTGTAATTGCCTTTGTTTAAGATCAGGACACTGGTTTGAGATACAACTTTCTCACCCTCCAACTGAATTTGAAATTCAACCATGCTATGATCACTCTTTCCTAGAGGATCCTTTACCATGAGATCATTTATTAATTCTGTTTCATTACACAGTACCAGATCCAAGATAGCCTGCTCCCTGGTTGGTTCCATTACATACTGTTCTAGGAAACCATCCCAGATGCACTCTATGAACTCCTCAAGGCTACCATGGCCAATTTGATTTGTCCAATCAATATGGAGATTAAAATCACCCATGATTATTACCGTACCTTTTTTACAGGCCTCATTATTTGTTGATTTATACTCTGTCCAACAGCATTGCTACTGTTCGGGGACTGTAGACTACCCCCACCAGAGACTTTTTCCCCTTATTTTTTTTATCTCCACCCAAACCAATTCTACATCTTGATCTTCTGAGCCAATATCACTTCTCACCACTGCACTGATCCCATCCTTTACCAACAAAGCCACCCCACCTCCCTTTCCTTTCTGTCTATCCTTCCGAATTGTCAAATACCCTGGAATATTCAGTTCCCAGCCCTGGTCACCTTGCAACCACGTCTCTGCAATGGCGATCAGATCATACCCATTTTTATCTATTTGTGCCGTCAACTCATCTATCTTGTTACGAATGCTGCGTGCATTCAGATATAGAGCTTTTAACTTTGTCTTTTTACCATTTGTCCTTGTTTTGGCCCCATTTTCTGTTGCACTCTTATTTTTAAACATTCTGTCCCTTCCTGTCACACTCTGGTTATTATTTCCCCCATCTCTATCCTGCTCTATTGCTTTCTCATTTCTAATTGACTTTTTAAATTCCTGCTCACCTGGATCCTCCCCCCAGACCCGCTCCCAACCCACCTCGAACCATTCTTCCAGGGAATCGGGTCCCCGATTTGCGCAGGGACCCGATTCCTAGGTAGTTAACAGGCAGTTAAGAGGCGCTTTCCAAATTTTAGACTTCTGCTGCGGGCTTCCCGACATCAGGGAACCCCGCCAGGGTAAGTGAGGCGTGCTGTGGGTCTGTTGTAATGTTTGTGTATAGATGACAGCTGCAGAAGTGGTGTGAAGGTTGCAATGGGACACTGGTGAGTATCAGAGGTAAGGAAATGTTGGGAAAGTCATTTTTAATATGTTTAGATTTTTCTGTAGGTGACAAGCTTTGAAGTGTTTGTGTGGCCTCACCTCAATGGGAGAAGTGACAGATCGCTTCTGTATCCTCACCTGCAACTGCCATCTGTTTCATCCTAAGGAGAGAGTCACTGGAGAGTCTGGGTGCAAGGGCTCACCTTTGTACAGTGATTGTCAGTGTTTGACAGCACCTCAATGCTGTCAAACACTGTCAAATCATCTGTCAAAAATTTATGGTTCATGTGCCTTTAAGAAAACCGGCAGATGAAGCGTCATCAACTGACCTCATCTGACACCGGCTTTCCCTTAATTGGCCAGCAAGCCCGCAGGGCGGACTTAACGAGGCCAATCAGGGGAAAATAGCGTCTGTGCGTCGGACGTCGCTGGGGGCGGGACTAGAACCCGGAAGGCAGCAGTCCCGCCCCAACGCGCCTCGGTGAGTAAAATCCAGCCCATAGAGTCATACGGCATAGAAGGAGGCCATTCGGCCCATCGAGTCCATGCCGGCTCTCTGTAGAGCAATCCAGTCAGTCCTATTCCCCCGTTCTATCTCCGTAGCCCTGCAAGTTTATTCTGTCAAGTGCCTATCCAGTCTCCCCTTGAAAACATTGGCCCGTATTTTCCAATCGGAGGTGTGCGTAGGCCTCTGATCTGGAAAAAATCTACGCCCTTACCTGAGAGCTCCAGAGGTCCGGCCATTTCCTGCTCCTGGGCCTCTCCACGACGAAATGTGCAGGGCCCACGCATCCCAGGGGCGCAGGCGGTTCGCAATCTCCCTTCATACTTTTGACAGCTTAAACATGTCAAAAGTATGAATGGAGATCACTCCAAAAAGACATCAAAACATTAAATACATTTTTTAAAAATCACGTTTTAAAATTAGTTAAAATTACATTAAAATAAATATTTTAAACAAAAATTTAATTAAAAAAATTAAAGTTTTTTACGGGGCTAAAAATAAACTTACCTTTTTTTAAAGTATTTTTAAATTATAAATGAGTTTAAAAACTTTTTTAAACTCTTATGCTGGTAAAAGCAGGCCATATGCCTGCTTTTACCAGCGTAAGATTTTTAAAGGATTTCAGTGGGCGGAGGTTCTGCAGAAAGCGGAACTTTCCACCCTGCAGAGGCCCTTCTCCAGGGCAGGCATGCGATCTGTCAAGAGGATTCTTGACAGATGGGAAATGCTGGTTTTCAGCGCATGCGCTTCGCATGCCTGAAACCGGCACTTGCGAGGTCCCTACGGGTGTGTACACAACTCGTACACACCCGTAGGGATCGGAAAATACGGGCCATTAAGTGTCTCTGCTTCCACCACTTCCTTCGGCAGCGAATTCCAGGTCCTCACCACTCACTGCGTAAAAAAGTTTTTCCTCACGTCCCCCCTGTATCTCTTGCCCAAAACCTTAAATCTGTGTCCCCTAGTCCTTGTACCATCAACTAGTGGGAACAGCCTTTCCCCGTCTAGCCTATCCAAACCCTTCACAACCTTGTACACCTCTATCAAATCACCCCTCCATCTCCTTTGCTCTAATGAAAACAAATCCAGCTTCTCCAAGCTGTCCTTGTAGCTAAGATGTCCCATCCCTGGAACCATTCTTGTAAATCTCCTCTGCACCCTCTCAAGGGCCTTCACATCCTATCTAAAGTATGGTGACCAGAACTGGATGCAATACTCTAGTTGTGGCCTAACCAGTGCTTTATAAAGTTGGGCCAAGAACATATTGGTCAAGGAAATTCTCCTGAACACATTTCAGAAATTCCTCCCCCTCCATTCCCTTTACCCTAGCATTATCCAAAACAATATTTGGGTAATTAAAGTCCCCCAAATATCACCATTCTATAGCTCTTGCATATCTCTGCGATTTCCCTGCAGATTTGCTCCTCTACCTCTCTCTCACTATTTGGAGGCCTATAGAATACCCTCAATAGCATGATCATACCTTTTTTGCTCCTCAACTCTAACCAAATGGATTCTGTCCTTGTCCCCTCAAGAACATCCTCCCTTTCCAACACTACAATGTCTTCCTTAATCAGCACTGCCACCCCACCTCCCTTTCTTCCTTCCCTATCTTTTCTGAACACCTTGTACCCTTGAATATTAAGTGCCCAGTCCTCACCGTTTTTAAGCCACGTTTCCGTTATTGCCACAATATCATATTGCCACATGGCTAATTGTGCTTGTAGCTCACCAACCTTATTCACCACACTTTGTGCGTTTACGTACATGCATTCTAAACCCATTTTTGACTTTTTCGTAGTCTTTCTTAGTCTGCTCCTATCTAATATGGTACTACTTCCGCCTCTAGTACTACTTTCTCCTCTAGTACTATCCAACACACTCACTCTTTTATGCACCTTATTCCTCTTTTCTACTCCTATATGCTGGTGCCCATCGCCCTGCCAAGCTAGTTTAAACCTTTCCCCAACAGCACTAGCAAACCTCCCTGCGAGAATATTGGTCCTGGCTCTGTTGAGGTGTAACCCGTCCAGCTTGTACAGGCCCCACCTTCCTCAGAAACGGTCCCAATGCCTCAGGAATCTAAAGCCCTCCCTCCTGCACCATCTCTCCAGCCACGCATTCATCTGTTCTATCCTCCTATTCCTGTACTCACTAGCATGTGGCACCAGGAGTAATCCGGAGTTACTACCTTTGAGGTCCTGCTTTTTAACCTCTCTCCTAGTACCCTAAACTCTGCCTGCAGGACATCCCAAAGTATTATTCACCCAATAAATTACTTCTTGAAGTGTAGTCACTGTTGTGCAGGCAATTACCACAACCTAAATTTCACGCAAGATCCCACACAAAGCAATCATAGAATCATAGAATGGTTACAGCACGGAAGAAGGCCATTCGGCCCTTTCAACCCGTACCGACTCTCAGCTAGTCCCACTCCCCTGCCCTTTCCCCGTAGCCCTGCAATTTTTTTCCTTCAGATACTTATCCAACTCCCTTTTGAAAGATAAAATTGAGTCTGCCTCCACCACCCTTTCAGGCAGTGCATTCCAGATCTTAACCACTCGCTGTGTAAAAAAGTTTTTTCTTACGTCTTTTGCCAATCACCTTAAATCTGTGTCCTCTGGTTCTTAACCCTTCTGTCAATGGGAACAGTTTCTCTCTATCTACTCTGTCCAGACCCCTCATGATTTTGAATACCTCTATTAAATCTTCTCTCAATCTTCTCTGCTCCAAGGAGAACAACCCCAGCTTCTCCAGTCTATCAACATAACTGAAGTCCCTCATTCCTGGAATCATTCTCGTAAATCTTTTCTGCACCCTCTCTAAGGCCTTCACATCCTTCCTAAAGTGTGGTGCCCAGAATTGGACACAATACTCCAGTTGGGGCCGAACCAGTGTTTTATACAAGTTCATCATAATTTCCACACTTTTGTACGCTATGGGCTGGATTTTGTCAGTGTGGGCGGGCTGGGGCGTGTCAGGTGGAAATCGTGTCAGGACCCCGACTTCTAAGTGATGTGTTGAAAAAGTGGGATTTTCCCCTAATTGGGCAATTGATTTCCTGCGTGTGGGAACCACTGGCCCAATGAGTCTTTTCATACTGAAAGTCGCCTCCGATGACGTCATCAATGCTGTTGGATTTAAGGCCTGCAAGCAGCCTTGATTCTTCTGGAGACTGCAAAGGCTCTGCAATTTATATGAAGGAGTTGAATTGTGGAAAATGTCAATGATCAAGCGAAAGTGTGCTCCTCGATTTGATGAGCCCTCCATCCATGCTCTGGTGCACGGAGCCAGCTGTAATAAGGAGGTGCTGTTTCCTTCCTCAGGGAGAAAAAAGCAACCCCAGGTCAACTCCATTTCGCTGAGCCGCAGAACCTGGCTGCAATGCAGGAAGAGGTTTCATGATCTTCTCCGCACAGGAAAAGTGAGTATGACTTTCCCATCACCCTCAATCTGATCCCCATCGCCTCTCCTCACCAGCACTCTGCTTTGCCAACCTCTTCCTCCACATGCCACTTGACACTTACATCCCTGCACCCTTACCCATTCCCTCTCTCTCTCTGGTCACATTCACTTAACTATTCGACCATGCAGCCCTCACACTCCCTATCACTGTGATGCCACGACGACAACAACTTTCAACACACAGGGAGGGTCCTTTGTTTCCTTCTAAGCATCTATGCTATGGATTCTCTACACTCATTCCTTCATTCTCACTCAAACTCTACTTGTGTCCCTCATTGCAGGAAAAGAGAGCCCACAATAAGAGGGAAAGAGCCAAAGAGCCATGACAGGAGGAGGGCCACCCTCAGTAGCCTAGCTCACCCCCTGGGAGCAGGCGGCCATGGAAATCGAGGAGGATACCCGAGTGGTGGACAGACAGATGGGCACATCACAGCAAGCTGGTGACAGAATAGTTTGGAATCTCTCTCATTGACATTGCATGAGTCACTGATAATGATTCTGATGCTCTAACAGATTGACTTATGATCATCTGCAATATTCAATGTGCATGTAACCTTGGCCTCACATCTCTAACTCTTTCCTTTACTCCCCCACTGGACCATTGAAAGCCCCCGTCCCCACTATCCAGAAGAAACAGCCTGAGCCTCCAGACTCCTCAGAGGAAGCTGCAACCTCTGAGGGCGCAGCATCAGCAGAATTCAGTGCACCCAGCACCAGCACAGACACTCACACCTTGGTGGGACATTCGCGAGATAGAGTAGTGTTGTCACCTGGTGTATCACAGCTCACAAGTGAGCATCAGCAGAAGGTGGAGACAGGGACAGCAGTGGAGAGTCCTCGTCGGAGGGCGCAGGACTCTGCCAGCTCGGCTCTGCTGCATATCGACCTTGTGCCTCTGGGTCCATCCAGAAGGAGAGCGGTGCTGGAACTCCAGGAACAGGTGCAGGAGTCTCTGGCAGGTTTTGTCTCCAGGGTCGCTGCGAGTGTGGAGCGAATGGAGAGTCCATCGCGAACATGAGCAGAGCCTTTGTGGAGGTATTGGCACATGAACGTATCACCGCGGAAAGGATGGCAACCTACGTGGAAAGGATGGTTACCTCCATGGTAAGGCTGGCTACCGTAGAGGAGATGATGGCTACGGTAGAGGAGAGGATGGCTACGTCCATGGAGGAGCTTAGTCGCCAGGGTATTGAAAACATGGTCATTGTTCAGAATAGAATGACATCTCTTGAGGAGCGATGGTCAGCTATTGAGCAAACAAACCAGACCTTCATGCAGGTCCTCTGGAGTAGGACTTCCAGTGCAGAAATGGGTCCTCATGGCCCCCCTGCAGTACAGCAAGGTGCTGTCAAGCCACTTGCTAGCTCTGAAGTGGGGCTGACCCATGAGAGGGATGTTGGTGGCAGAGAACAAGGAAGTGGGGGCTCCTCTCCAAGCACTCACATGACCATGCCACAGCAAAGCCCTCGGTTAGAGCCCCACCAGAGTCCTCACCCAACTGAGATGGGCGTCTCAGCCCCTGCACAGCCGCAGGAGCAGCAGACTGTTGGCGAGCCCGCACAGGTTCGCCAACCCAGAGGACGCCCGCCAAAAGCGCCAAGACAGGAGCAGCAAGAAAGTGAGCAAGGGGCCTCCACATCTGCTGAAGCCACAGGGGAAGCACCACGTAGGAGCACGTGTAAGAGGAAGATAAAGCACAAGTAGTCACAAGGGTAGTCACTTGGGTGCTGTGTTGTTTTGTTTTTGGACCAGCCATCATTGTGATTGTATTATAAAGTGTTTTGATGGCAAACTGTTGAAGTTGTGGCCTGTGTCATTTCGCAAATGGGACTTTCACATTGAGGGCTTAGGGTGCCTTGCGATTGTCAGAATGGTGGTCATAGTGATAGGATTCCGCAGGTTCTTGTCCATTGTCGATGCTCTGGTAAGAAGGAGCGAGACTAAAGTGTTTGATTGTGCAGGCTAAGCAAATCTGGCCAGGATGAGTGCGTCCCTTGCATCCCGGGCAGCAACGTTGTCACACGCTGGCGCCTTCTGGCCTATGCATCTTCAGGTGGGTGACTAGCAGCTTGGCGCTCCTGTTGATGCTCCTGCTGTTGGTGCTGCTGATGCTCATGGTTCTGCTGTTGCCGCGGCTGCTCTGCGTCCGAATCTGATGTCCAGGAGAAAAGGAATTAAATGGTCGCCATGCTTCTGGTATATGCCTCAGTTGAGGAAGCGCTTAGTCAAGGTGGGGAGAGGGGTTTCCCAGGAGGTCACACTGCAGATGGGTGTCAGGCTCCAAACTTCCACAACACTGAGTATGCCTGCTAAAAGTTCCCCCAGACCTGAAACAACAAAGTTCTGCCACCTGCAAATGATCATTGGTGAAAACTCCTTTGTAATGGTGGAGCTGCAGCTGTGAGTAAGCAATCAACTTGTGAGGCCGCCAGCATTACCTGGCGTGTTCCAGAGGAGGCGTGTAGGATGGGGGGAATGTCTAAAAATCAGAAAGGCCTTTCAAAATGGGATTATAGAGGTAATTAAGTGGTTGTTAAGGGCCATAAGGGAAAGGGGGTCAGAAAACACGCATTTGGGAAAATTGCTCGGAGGCGGGATGGAGGCGGGATTGGGCCCGCCTGCCATTTTTGGCGATTTTAACAACTCACCCGCCTCCTCGGGCCTGGCAAAATCGAGCCCTATACCTCTATTTATGAAGCCCAGGATCCCATAAGCCTCTCAACCTGCCCTGCCACCTGCAATGATTTATGCACATATACCCCCAGGTCTCTCTGTTCGTGCATCCCCTTTAGGATTGTACCATTTAATTTATATGTCCTCTCCTCATTCTTTCTACCAAAATGCATCACTCCACACTTTTGAAAATGAGATAAAAAGGAGGAATGTTGGTCAGGAGAGCCCCTGCTCTTCTTTGATTCGTGCAATTGTATCTTCCACATCCAACTGAGTAGGCAGATGGGGCATCAGTTTAATATCTCATTCAAAAGGCAATACCTCAACAGTGCAGCACTCCCTCAGTTCTGCACTGAAACATGAGCCTAAATTACATGCTGATGTTATATAACGAGGTTTGAACCCACAACCTTCTGACTTTAGTCGAAAGTGCTACCAACTAAGTCAAGCCAGCACTTAAAAGATCTTTAAATATATTTTATCCTCATATTAATGGAACAGTTTTAGTATTACTCCTAACTTTCCATTTAATTTGCTATTGCAAATATATGTTTCACTTTTAAGCCAATGACACAACATCTTACTCTCACACTAAAATGTAGTTCTCATTGAGATTCATTTCTCCAAAACACTTTAAAAGGCTTAGTTCTGCCACATGTGCAGGGCAATTGTTTTACAATGACTGAAAATGTCAAATTCCATTTTTATATCATGAGATTCCAGGAATTTTACCAGTGCTTTTGCAGAATTGCATTCCACAGTTCTGTCAATTTATTTTTAGGGCCGCCCCTTTTACGGTGACCAAATAAGTCAAATTTCACTGTTATTACATGGAATTCCAGGATTTTCTTGGACTTTTACTGGTGTTTTGGACCCCGAGTGTGCCTCATTTGTGCTTGGCCTGGGTTTTCTGATGGGTGTGTGCTAGTATCTCAGGAGGCTTGTGCTGCTCTATGACAGAAGCCTGATTAGAGCTTTCATTTGGGGCGTATTGGGGGCATATCCTGGCTGCCCTGGGAATCTCAATGATTTGTGCCTTGGCACCAGAACAGCACTATGTGCCTTTAAAAGTTACAGCAATGCACACTCCTGCAGATGTACAGCAATCAGAAGTACCTTTAAAAGTGACCTTACAATGATATTAGTCATCACTTTCTGCTATTTTTGGGTTTCCTGACATTGCACCATTCCACGTTTCTTTGGAGTGAATATTTATTTGTTCACTTTGTTTGATTTGAACTTTATTGCTGGACCCTATCTTTAAAGCAGTTTGTCTGACTGCCCCAGACATTAAAGCCCCGATTTTAAGTTTGCGACATGCTGGGAGTGGGGGTGGGGGGGGGGGGGGGGGGGCGGTCCGATTGCGCGCGGAAAACCTGGAAGTAAATGCAACACGTCTGTCAGTGGCTTATTAATTCAGCCACCTCATTATCGTTTCACTTCTGGGTTTCCCATCCAGCGGGCATGGTGTGGACCCGCATGACGCGATCTCAACTCCAGTGTTTAAAGGGATAATCCAAACATGCAAGTTGAAGGAGTTGGAGTTGGCTGTCAGATACCTGGAGCTGTCAGAGTGGAGTCCAGATGGGCAAAGGCTGCACTCCGTTCCCTGGATGTACTGCTGGGGGCTGTGAAGAGTAGGGGAGACTACTACATCCTGCTGTGCGCATCACCCCACCCCCTCACTCTGCCTTGTCAGACTACTCCATCACATCACTCCTCACATCCACTTACCTTGCAGGTGCACCCATCCTTCTCTTTCTATGCACTTCTTCACATCCCCATCTATCCATCCACCACTCCCACTCACCCTCATCCTAATGCAATGTCATGCCTCTCCCTCATAGCCACCCTTCCCAAATGCACTCCATCCATTGGATGAACACATGCCATTACACTCACTCATAGGTCTCTTCTTTCCGTCCTTGCAGGAGAAGAGAGCACAGAACACCAGGGAGAGGCAGAGAACTGGAGGGGGCCCTCCGCAGATCACGCAGCTCACAACTGCAGAGGAGGAGGCACTGGAAATAAGTGGAGTTATGGCGTCCCTAGCTGTTGGAGATGGGGAGGCGGGGAGCTCCCAGCTACCTGGTGACACAACTAAATAAAAGCCACCCACCTGTCATACGGCACTCATTCATGTTGACTTTGTTTCAACAGCGAGTGAAGTATGATCATCTTCATAATGATAACTAGCAACATTCTTACCTTGCTACGACTGATTCATGTCTTTTATCCCCCACAGGGCCTTTACACGTGCAGCAGGAGTCGGTGGATGTGGCAGGCGACGAGTCCTCCGAGGAGCTGAGTCTTTCTGAGGGTGCACCATCACAGGACTCAAGCTTACCATCCACCAGCTCAGATACTCAAGCTTCGGTGCGACCAGTAGAACAGATAGTTGGGTTTTCACCTGGTGACTCACACTTCACAAGTGAGCAAGAGCAGATGGTGGAGACAAGGACAGCAGTGGAGAGTCCGCGTCAGAGGGTGCAGCCCTCCAAGTTCTTCTCAGCTAGACACAGATGCTGTACCCCAGGCGCCGTCGATGAAGAGGAGAATCATTGAGCAGCAGCAGATAATGTGCAATGGACTGACAGGCCTTCAAAGTAGACTCACCACGATTGCAGAGAGATTAGAGGAGTCCACCTCAAGCACGAGGGAGGTGATGTCGCAGGCCACTGAGATGATGTCTTCTTCCATGGATAGAGTGGCCAGCATCATGGACCATCATACAACTCCAATCAAATGAGTCCATGCACACCTTGAACACCACCGTGCAGACTCTGGATGCCAACATGTCTGTCACTTTAAATAGGTTGACAGATACCTTAGCCTTGGCCTTATAGGGCCGCACAGATATGCACCAAAGTGTTCTCCAGCACATTGGCAGTAATGAAGTGCGGCTGGGCCATGAGAGCGATGATGGCGAAAGAGTTCATGGAAGTGGGGTCTCTACTAAAAACGCTTCCACTTCTCACCCACAACCTACCTCTCAGTCAGTAGCCCACATGGTGTCTTGTCTCCCGATGGCCGCGTCTGCCCCTGCACAGGTGCAGGTGGAGCAGTCTTTGGCGGGGCCCTAATGGGCTCCAAAACCCAGAGGACATTGGCCACGAGCAACGCAACAGTCAGAGCAGGGATCTAAGCAGTCTCTCTCTCCCTCTCCCTCTGCCTCTGCCTCTGCTGAAGCCACACAGATTGCACACGTAGGAGTAGCAGAAAAAGGAAGAGTAAGGCTTTGTAGTTGCTCAAAGGTATGCACATGGGTGTCTGAGAAAATGTTGTTTTGATATGTTTTTGTTCTTTATTTAACTCACATAAATGTTCTTCTTTTTCACCACTTTCCCTTCTTGTCCATTCTTGGGTGTTGGGTGGTAAGTAGCCTTCTAACTTGTTTGATGAATGGGAAGACATGAATTGATGGGGACCAATGGGTGTTTGTTCAAGGGGTGGTTGATTGGTTGCAGGACTGCTTTGTATCTGTGGCATTGGTGGGGACGGAGGGGGGAAGGGGGAAGAATGGCTGTTGCATTTTCTGGTGGCATGGGTCCACTGCTGCAACCTAAGTGAACCTTGCATGTGAGCAGCTGGGGCTGCATTGCCCTCATCACCCTCCTCCTCTTCTTCCTCATCCCCATCCAAATTGCCCAAATCCTCCTGCAGGTCCAAGCCTCGCTGTTGCGCAATGTTGTGCAGAGCACAGCAAACCACAACCATTCTGAAGACCCTGACTGGTGCGTACTAAAGGGCGCCTTCAGATTTGTCGAGGCACCTGAAGCACATCTTCAGCATGCCGATGGCCTGTTCAATCACACATCTGGTGGTGATATGGCATTCATTGTAGCGCTGTTGGGCTTCAGTATTGGGGTTTCTGACGGGTGTCATGAGCTAAGTTTGCAGTGGGCATTCCTTTATCGCCTAGCAGCCATCCATTTAACCTGGTTCTAGGTCTGAAGAGATCAGAGAGCTTGGACTGCTACAGGACAAAAGCATCATGGCAGCTGTCCGGGAATCTTGCGCACACCTGCATAAACATCTTTTCGTGGTTGCACACCAGCTGCACATTGATGGAGTGGAAGCCCTTGCAGTTGACGAATACTCCTGGTTGTTCTGGGGGTGCCTGAATTGCCACGTGTGTGCAGTCGATGGTACCCTGCACCTGTGGGAAGCAAGTCAGAGCTGCAAAGCCGAGCGCCTGCTCATTCTGACTGACATCATCGCAGGCAAAGTTGACATAATTGCCGGCCCAGGCAAACAGCCCATCAGTGACCTATCTTATGAATTTGTGGGAGATCCTGGATATGTCTGCGGCAGAGCGCTGGAAGAATCCAGAAGCTAAAATGTTGAGGGCAGTGGTGACTTTGACAGCCACTGGTCCAGCAGGCAGCAGGTCTTCTTCTGGGAGGCTGCAGACCTTTGCCACCACCTGATGTGACGTCCTGAGCCTCCCTGACACACTGGCGTTCAGACATGTCAAGGAAACTGAGCCTCTGCCTGTAGACCCTGTTTCATTGGGTAGTGCCTCGTGTGAGCTGCAGCTCTGCTGGTCCCTTCCCTGCTGGTCACCTCTCTGCTGCTTCCCTCTCTGGTATTCAGCTACAGGTCTGTGACCAGCTGGCTGCGGGTGCTTTTGCTGGTGCTGTTGCTGGTCATCTTGGTCCTCATCTGAGGCCCAATCTAAGGCAGCATAAGCGGCACCCATGCTGATGTGATCGAGCAAAGCCCCAAAGTGCAGAAAGTTACCTCCAAAGTATAGAAAATAACCTCTCAGCAAAAGTACTGTGAACAAACCCTTTCCCACTAACAGGTAAGAAAGCAGCTGTGAGTACTGAGTACTTATTGGCATATTTCCCTAAGATTGATTCAGCCCCCTCAACTGTCGCTGTGTACTCGCCTTGCTTTCACTGGCGTGTTTCAGGAAGTCCGGGAAACATGTGGACCCAACGTTAAAGTCAAAAGTGTGTTGAAATAGCGCTCTAATTAAGCGATTAACATATGGTAATTGGCAACCTGCCTTTCCTGAGAGGATTGTGCGCATGCAGCCTAACGCGTTCGAGTGAAATGCGGAAGTTGGCAGGTTGGAGCCGGCTTCCAGACGCGCTGTCAATTTCGCCGGTTTTAACCCGTTCCCAAACCCACGTGCTCCTGCCGATTTAAATTCAGCCCTAATAGTCTGTTGCCTTATCTCAGCATAAAACAGCAGAAAATGTCCCATTTCAATCTTTGCCACCAAAAGAAAGTGCAGGTACTGTACCACTTTAAGAAGCTGTACCAGCACACTACTACTCCTGCTCAGGAAATCCAGACCTCTGTCCTCCCAGCATGTTTTGCAAATTGCGCTGAGAGTGTATCAGTAATATTTAAATGAGAGGACAATGGAAACCCCAGGGAAGTTCCCCCTGCAGTGCCAAATATGCTGGACAAAATGCATTAGCACCGCTGATGTGCCAGGAGCAGAATGTCCCCTTCCTTTCCCCATACGTTTCAAATTTTTCTTTTTTCAAATGCTTACCTACTTCCTTTTTAAAAGCTATATTATGAATTCTGCTTCCACCACTGTTTCTGGTGAGGCATCCCATTCCCTGACCTCGACACAAAAAAATTCTCTTAATCGCTCCTTCATCCTTAGATGATTGATTTTAAATTTATGACTTCCAATTATCCACTCAGCAAGGAGTGAAAATAGTTTTTTTTTCCTATTTACCTTATCAAAGCCCCTCATAATTTTGAACACCTCTATCAGATCTCTGTTCAGTGAAAACAGTTTTTCTAATTTCTCCTTACAGCTAAAGCCTTTTATCCCTGATATAATCTTAATAAATCTCATACTTCTGATTTCCCATGTGATGAGTCCCGACTCTTACTGGACTTTGGTGAGAGGCACAAAGCACAGGCCAGATATTCCCTCAGAAAGGAAAGAGTGAGGGGAGATTGGAACATGAATCAACCTCCGAGCAGCTGGATACAGAGCAGTATTGGCAGAGACCCAGGAGTAGGCTCACTAGCTGCCCTCTCAGCTGGAAATTGGTCAATTGCACGGGGGGAGGGGATATAAAATACATTAAAATGGGAAAATATGAGTATAAACTATAAAGCAAAATAACAATGCATGATTTTCAGGTTTTCACATAGAGTTCTAAGAAAAAAAAATGTTAACTCAAAAAATATATGTTCACAGAGGTTAATAAATCATACAGTACATGAATCGCCAACTCTAACAAAGTGTGACGATGAATAAGGGCTTCCCTACAAATTGGAGCTGCAATTTTAACTTGTCAGTTAGCGCCCTCTGCTGTTTTATCAACTTCCTCCTGAACTGTTAAGAGTGCAGACACATTTATGTACAGCACTGGTGTATGTATAAATTTCCTGTAAGAAATTTGACCAATTATGTATCCTTTAATTGTTATTTGATCTCCTAGGTTCTGCACCCCTCCTCTTAGATTCTTCAATCTCTGGCTCGACGTTTCCATTCAGATTCTCTGCTCTTCTAACCCTGGTCTTTTATGGATTCCTTCTCGTCCCACTCTATCATCTGTGGACAGCCTTCAGGCATTCCGCCTCCACATTCTAGAATTCTCTCTAAAGGCCTCCACCTTTCTACATCTATCTGCACCTCCAAAAGCCTCCCCAAAATATACCTCTTCGACCTTGCATTTCACCACCTTGCCCAACTCACTGTTTACTTGTGCTTGAATCACTTGTGAAGCATCTTGGGATGGTTCATTTTGGTAAAGGCACTATATTGATGCAAATTATCAATGTACTAACTTAGCAGAAACTGAAGAAAAATTTGCTGGTAAGTTTCTAGATTTTAGTTAAAACCTTTATATCAGCTTGGCTCAGTGGGTAGCACTCTTGCCTCTAGATCAGAAGGTTAGGAAACACTTCTTCACACAAAGGGTGGTCGATGTGTGGCACACTCTCTTACAAAAAGCAGTAGATTCTAACTCAAATAATAATTGTAAATCTGAGAGCAATAGATTTTTGCTAGCCATGGGTACTTTGGGATATGGAGCCAAGGCAGGTTGAAGCCCTATTATGGACATTATCAGGTAATCTAGGTTGGAATCGGCTGCCTGATACCTGTAGAGGGCTGTCTCATTAAAATACATCCAGCGAGCTTTATGCCCCAAATGAGTATGTCGCTGCAATATCGGGCAGCCCAGAGGCTGACCTGACCGCCAGAACGGTATTTCGAGGGAGGTCAGATCGTCGAGGGGGGAGCCTCTGTGGCAATAGCCCACATTTTTCTCCTGCTCCTTCTGGCCCCACAAAAATATCCTTTCAACACTTTTCTTTGGGCCTTTTCCTCTTGCCCACCAGGTTTTATTGAGCGGAGCATAGAAACAAAGAAGGAGTAGGCCATTCGGCCCCTCTAGCCTGCTCCGCCATTCAATGTGATCATCCAAATTCAGAACCCTGTCCCTGCTTTCTCCCCATATCCCTTGATCCCTTTAGCCTTAAGAAATATATCTAACTCCTTCTTGAATATATTTAATGAATTGGCCTCTACTGCCTTATGCGGTAGAGAATTCCACAGGTTCACCACTCTCTGGGTGAAGAAATTCCTCCTCATTTCTGTCCTAAATGGCTTACCCCTTATCCTTAGACTGTGACCCCTGGTTCTGGACTCCCCGACCATTGGGAACATCCTTCCTGCATCTAGTCTGTCCAGTCCTGTCAGAATTTTATAAGTTTCAATGAGATCCCCTCTCATTCTTCTAAACTCCAGCGAGTATAAGCCCAATCGACCCAATCTCTCCTCATACGTCATTCCTGCCATCCCAGGTATCAGCCTGGTGAATCTTCGCTGAACTCCTTCCATGGCAAGAACCTCCTTCCTCAGATAAGGCGACCAAAACTGCACACAATACTCAAGATGTGGTCTCACCAAGGCCCTGTACAACTGCAGCAAGACATCCTTGTTCCTGTACTCAAACCCTCTCGCTACGAAGGCCAACATACCATTTGCCTTCTTAACCGCCTGCTGCACCTGCATGCTTACCTTCAGCGACTGGTGCACAAGGACACCCAGGTCTCGTTGCACTTCCCCTTCTCCCAATCTATTGCCATTCAGATAATAATCTGCCTTTCTGTTTTTGACACCAAAGTGGATAACCTCGCATTTATCCACGTTATATTGCATCTGCCATGCTTCTGCCCAATCACCCAACCTGTCCAAATCATCCTGGAGTTTCTCGGCATCCTCCTCACAGCACACACGCCCACCCAGCTTTGTGTCATCTGCAAACTTGGAGATATTAAATCTAGTTCCCTTGTCTAGATCATATATATATATTGTGAATAGCTGGAGTCCAAGGACCGATCCCTGCGGTACCCCACTAGTCACTGCCTGCCACTCAGAAAAAGACCCGTTTATTCCAACTCTTTGCTTTCTGTCTGCCAACCAGTTCTCTATCCAAGTCAATACCTTGCCCCCAATCCCATGTGCCTTAACTTTACACGCTAATCTCTTATGCGGGACCTTATCGAAATCCAAGGTACACGCTCTGCCCAAGTCGGCTGTTAAAATTGCATTGGGGTCCTACGTACGGCATCGGACCCTGTTTTTCATGGATTCAGGAGGCTTCCACCTGATTGAGGCGGGCGCCTCAGCCACCCATGAAAACTCCAGAAGCATTACAACAGTGACTCCACTTCAAAAAGTACTTCATTGGCTGTGAAGCGCTTTGAGACGTCCGGTGGTCGTGAAAGGCGCTATATAAATGCAAGTCTTTCTTTTCTTTTCAATATAGTGGCGGGTGGGAAGCAAGCGTGAATAGGGCAGTAAACCACCACTGCAATTTTAACTCCACCACTGCCCCGTGTGCACTGGGCAAAGAGTGAAAATCGCCCCTGCTGACTTTCAGATGAGACATTAAACCGAGGCACCGTCTGCCTGCTCAGGCAGATGTAATAGGACTATTTGAAGAAGAGAAACTATTCCGTATCACATCGGCACATCACTTTCTGAAGCCACGATGACCTGAATTAAGCCAAAGGTAAAATATTCTTTAAAACCAAAAAATGAGATACGCTTTCAAGCTCTGACCATTCAAATCAGAAAGGTCGGCTTCTTTAAGAGAAGGGGAATTTAGGGTTATAAACACTGCTTGATTTTTTTTCTGTGGAAGCAGGAGAAGGAATTAATGTTCCTTAAAGTAGGAGATTAAGATTTGAAGGTGGTGGAAGTGGGGAGTAGGGTTCGTCCATGATAGAGTAATCATACATGGACTCTGGATTGAACTGGCTTGGTGGACTTAATAGCCTTTACTCCTCTGGATTTTTTATATCCTTATGTTTAGAATGGCAGCACAGATGTGCTGGGAGAATTTGTTGGTTTAGGTCTCTTCTGAACATGTATAGTGTTATTTTTTTTTAGTGGCATTTAAGATTTCATGCTTCTATATTTGGTCAATTATTATTAGTTAGGAAAGAATGGTTCAGGAAATGTTCTTTTCTTAATTTTTTTTCTCCCTCTGCCAATCAATTACTACCAGTCGAATGGATGGAGGAATGTGCCTGACCGTCTGGTGATGGGGAATGTGTCCCAGTTTCCATGGTAATAGCTGGGGGGGCTGTATCCAAGTTTTATGGCTGATTAGAGGGTCTCTCACACACTGACCTGAGTTTTAAACGACTTCAGACTTGAACCATGTCTGGATTGATGTGAATGCTTATCTTTGGTGACATATTATCTACCACATATAAATCCAAGTTGATCCTGATGTATCAGAACTGAAAGAACCTTCTCCAGTCTAGTGATAAAAACCTCTGACAAGATCTTGTAATGAGGAAAAGTAGCCCGGAGCTATGTTTGGCCACATCACTATTCTTGTGGCAGAACTCTAATAACTGACTGTGACATTATGTTGGAAAAGTGACTTTTCTCTCTTGTTCCATAGAAGTAGATTGAAGAACTAGTGCCTTTTTAAAAAAGAAAGCAAAAGTTCTGAAGACAAGTTCACTTAGCAAGAACTATGATGTCTGCCGTATGTTAGTCCTCCTTATTTTTATTTCCTCATGTGACCACGAGGATTTCCTGTTTCATATGTAAATGGAGTAAATTTAACACGATTGTCTTTGAATAATTAAAATCCCTTAGATTGCATTCAAATTAAGTCCTCTTTCAATTTCCAGAGGGTAATTGATGACACAAAAGCAATTTATAAAGGAGGGATGCTTTTGTCAGTTGTTGAATTCCAAGTGCTTTTTCTTGAACATTATTCTAACAATTGATTTCAAAGTCCGTTTGATTTTTCCAGGGTCATTTTCTTGTGTCAGGTGTTTCCCTCGGCTTCTAGTTTTGATTAATGAATTACTGCTGACATTCTCATGCTCCTCCAACTTAGGATCAATGGCAACAGGAATGTATTTTTCTTTTTCAGAATCTGTAGATTGGTGCAGGATTTGTTGTTGTGTTTCATTAAATCTACCACAATAATACAGACCCTTCCACTGTGACTGATTGCCCAGAAATAACCAGGTGTAGACTAGTACTGTTATTATACTTATCAGTTTTGTGCTTTATTTACAATGGTATTAACAGAATTCTGGCATTAAATTTACAGGGTGCAGTGATTTGTATGGAATCAGTATACCTGTTACACTTTCTGTCAGATCATCCAAAAATGAAGATCCAGATGTGAATTTGTACTCTGCCAGCTCCAATATACTAGCTGGAACTGACACAATATGAAATATCTCCAGTCGACCTCATTCCCAGGGCAAATCCAAATCCACCTCCCCTACCCTATAGACTGAGAGGCTTTCCCTGGTAATTAGGTAGAATATTCATGACGATGGGGACAGCAAGCCACATACACTGAATATTTCAGTTCATCCTAAACTCCGGGGGGGGGGGGGGGCGGGGGGCGCGAAATTGGGCTCGATAGCGCCCATTGTTTGGATGCTATGGGTGCCGTTTGGGGACCAAAATGACGTCCGATGCGCGTGCGCACACTTCTGCCGTGAATCGCGCCAGACACCATCTTGGTGAGGGCGTTAGCTTGCGCGCAGCTAATGTCCACCGGAAATATGCAGTTAAGGCAGATCATGACGCTGATTTGACGCCAGCAGTTCCATTTTGGAGCTCAACGCTCCAGCCAACACCCTCTCTTAACCTCACACGGCTGAACACACGTTAAGCAGCAGGAAGGACCCCCCACCAGCACTATTTAAAGGGATCATCAACTACTTTCAGGTTAGTTGCTGGTTGATTTCTTCTGGCTGTTGTTACAATTCAACAAGTGTTTGGTGCTTTCTATAGTTGTTTCAAGTTGCAAAAGTCGACAGGGAGTGGTGTGGTACACGCTGAAGGACTTTTCCTGACTTCAAGTCTTCTATACAAACCACTTGCTGCCAGACATGAGTGCACTAGTAGGAATTCCCCTTGGAATACAGCATGACTTGGAGAATGAACAGAGGCTGCACAGACATGCTGCTAGAAGAGGGAGGAGGAGGAAGGGGAGAAGGGCTCTCAGCAGGAGGCCATATCTGCCCCGAGTGTTCAGGGAGCAATTCTCCTACCTGAACCTCAGCGAGGAACAATGTGTGAGACGTCTGTGCTTCAATAAGAACGTCCTCACTGAAATATGTCATCTGTTGCAGCCACGACTGCAACCTCAGAGCAGGGCAAGGACCACATTGTCAGTGGCTGTGAAGGTGACCATACAATGAACTTTTATGTGTCTGGATCCTTCCAGGCTGGAGTTGGAGATATTAGCAACATCTTGCAGTTTGCCATGCACTGTTGCGTAAGGGAGGTCACTGAGGCTCTCTATTCAAAGAGAGCTAACTACATTTCATTCTCTCTTGCCAGAGATCAACAGGCGGAGCGAGCACATGGCTTTGCTAGGATTGCCATGATGGCAGCAATCTGAGCTTGCATGTCAGCAAGCTGAGCTTCCACTGCTGCACTCAGACGTTGGGTGGCTGCTGCTTGTGCTACAATGAAAGCTGAGACATCGGCCATCAGATGCTGCATCATGGTTGGGTCCACAAATGTGCGAACGGAGTTGGCCACCAGTTCCACGCTGGGAAGGATGGGCTCCAAGCTCTGCACAAAGCCCTGTGCCAAGCTGGTGCTGGACTCCTCCATGCTGCTTGACATTGAAAGCAGACTTTCTGGCAGGCTTCCCAATGCATCAAGCATTTTGTTGTGTACACCCATCAGTGTTCTTCTGTAGGCTGCCCCATCGAAGTCCTCACCTGAGTCCTTTGCAGCAGAACCCGTGTGCCTCCTCGCCCTCCGGCGAGCTGGCATCTGTGCTATCCTTGCCCCCTGCCCTGGCTGCAGTGCACTCATGCCAGGTGTCTCACCACGTGCAGATCCCACCTCTAATTTATCCTCCATGATACGCGGAGTGCCAGTATCTGAGCTGGGGCTGTGAGTGTGAAATCAAGTGACGGTGCTGTGTCACTCTCTTGTTGGTGTTCCTCCAATGCCTGGCCAGGTTGCACCTCTTGGGTATCTGAGAGAAAAAAGGCACAAGGGTAAGATTGTGGTGAGGGGAGGGGAGGGGGGGGACGGAGAGGGGAAAGTAAGAGGTGCATGCTTACACCATCTGCAGCTTGTAAATCAAGAGATTGTGGGATGAGGGGGAAGTGGGATGTGAGACGGAGGATTAGGTATGAGGATACCGTCATCTTCAATGATTTCAGCCCGCCACTGGCCACAGCCTCAACAATGGCTGTTCCAATAGTGGCCAGCACTGTCTCCTCCATGGGGGCTAGGACTTGCAGGTGCGCCTGTCTCCCTCCGGTTAGTTCCTGCTGCCTCCAGTTGTGCGCCACCTTGTCCTGCAAGAGAGAGGGAAGTATGTCAGTGAGTGCCGTGCAATCTGTTTGGGTGATGTGGCTGTCGTGGTTGAATAGCGGGCAGTGTGTGCAAGCTGTAAGATGTGGGTGTGAGGCTTGCAGCAGTGCTATGAATGTTAGGTATGAGTACTGATTGATAGAGACTGTTGGTAGGTGAATGATGGGAGTGTGCTGATTTGAGCAGTGGGTGAGGCTAGTGGTGCAGTTGGTTGGATATGGGATTTGAAGATGCATTCACTGACCTTGAGCACTCGTGTGAGGTTATTGAACTTCTTGCGGCACTGCATCCAGGTCCTCGGGGCTTGACTCCTGGCATTGACCTCCACAGCTATCTCCTCCCACTGCCTTGTCATTGTGTGTCTGGAGGACCTCCTGCCCCCCTGCAGATACAGGACATCTCTCCTCCTTTCCACCTCCTCCACCAAGATCTCCAGTGCAGCGTCCGACAACATTGGAGCCCATTCTCTCCCATGTTGTGCCATTCCTCACTGTTTCGCAGGATAGATTCACTTCCTGCTCAACTCCCAGCACCTGCTGCAGCTACAATGCATCTCCCTTTTAAGAGGTGCAGGCTAGCTTTAAGCAGTACAGGCTAGCTTTAAGGGGTGCGAGGAAGTTACGATTTTGGGCCTCCTGCAGGCGAGTGCAGCCAATGAACAGTGCGGTTAACGCTGGCTGCAGGCAGAAATCATTATAATGAGCAGGCAGCACGAAATTGGCGTGCTGCCTGCATTTCAATCAACGAGCACGGGTTAATCGCGCAACGCAATCCCCACGCCTGTTTTCAGGGGCTATCCAATTTAGCCCCCACGGTATGAACAAATTGTGAACAAAAGTTAATGCTAAAAACATATGAAAACATATGGTGAAATTGGAAATGAAAAGAAAATTGATTTTAAAAAAGCCTCTGCCTTTTAAATAATTTAAAAAAGTGCAAAAACTGAAAATCTTAAAAAAAAAACCCCCGATAATACTGAAAATGCACAGCTCAGCCACCATTCGTAAAGAGAAAAGATGAGTTAACCTTTCAGGTTTCAGGACTGTGCACCTTTAAGACTTCAACCATACATGGAGCTACCCTCAGGAGCTATTCCAAATGGGTGAAAGGAGTGCAAAACCATCTAGTCTAATTTAATTGCTTTTTTGGTGCTCATCAGGGTGAAGGATGTTACTTCATGGGAATGGAATTCTTCCCATTTCAGGCATCCAGTGTCAGCATCAACATTCCCAGACCAGGCATAGCATAGCTTCTACTCTGTCAACAATGCCTCAGCCGCAATTTCAGAAGCGTGACAGTGAGACACCCATCAAATTAGAGACAGTTTTACAATGTAGTCCGATGCTCTCTAGGAACTGAATTGTGACTGCCTAAATTCATTTATATAGAATTATAACACGGAAACAGGCTGTTTGGCCCAACCAGTCCACGTTAGTGTTTGTCCTCAATGCAAACAGTAGTCCCAATCCCCTGTATGTTCACCCGGTTCCCATATCCCTTTATCCCCTTTTCCTTTAACCACTTATCTAACCTAGTCTTAAGTGTTGACATGGTCTCTAATTCAAACACTAACTCCAGTAGTGCATTTCACAGCCTCGCAACCTTCTGTGTAAAATTGCTTCTCTTGTTCTCTGTCCTAAATATCGTACATTTAACCTTATATTTATGTTCCCGTGTTCTAAACCACTCAACCGTAAAAAACAGTTCACATAGAATCTTAACAGAGAAAGCAACCTTTGTTTCATCAACCTGGGATTGATATAAACCCAGGTCACAGAGGTGGAAATGCAATGTGCCATCCAGTTCAGCTGCCTGGCAATTTTAATTCTCTCCGGTAGAAAACTCACAAGCAGATTTTTCCCAAATAATGTCATTACAATTCCACTCCTGCTTTTTTATGGGCAAAAAACAGCAGAGAAAAGGAATAACGAACAGTTTGTGCTTATCTGCCAGCTTCTACTCATTTTAACTCCCACTTCTGCCATCAGATACTTAATTGGAGGAAGGCCAACTTCAGTGGGTTGAGAATGGATCTGGCCAGGGTAAATTGGAATCAAAGATTGGCAGGCAAAACTGTAATCGAACAATGGGCTGCCTTTAAAGAGGAGATGGTTCAGGTACAGTCGAGGTACATCCCCACGAGGGGGAGAGGTAGGGCAACCAAAGCCAGAGCTCCCTGGATGACAAAAGAGATAGAGAGTAAGATGAAGCAGATAAAGGGGGCATATGACAAGATGTCAGATTGAGAATACAAGTGAGAACCAGGCTGAATATAGAAAGTTCAGAGGGGAAGTGAAAAAAGAAATAAGAGGGGAAAAGAGAGAGTATGAGAATAGATTTGCAGCTAACATAAAAGTGAATCCAAAAGTCTTCTATAGGCATATAAATTGTAAATGGGTAGCAAGAGGAGGGGTGGGGCCGATTAGGGACCAAAATGGAGACCTACGCATGAAGACAGAGGGCATGGCTGAGGTACTAAATGAGTACTTTGCCTGTGTCTTTACCAAGGAAGAAGATGCTGCCAAAGTCATAGTGAAAGAGGAGGTGATTGAGATACTGGATGGGATAAAAATTGATAAAGAGGAGGTACTAGAAAGGCTGACTGTACTTAAAGTAGACAAGTCACCAGGACCGGATGGGATGCATCCTAGGATGCTGAGGGAAGTAATGGTGGAAATTGCAGAGGTACTGGCCATAATCTTCCAATCCTCCTTGGATACGGGGGTGGTGCCAGAGGACTGGAGAATTGCAAATGTTACACCCTTGTTCAAAAAAGGGTGTAAGGATAAACCCAGCAACTACAGGCCAGTCAGTTTAACCTCGGTAGAGGGGAAGCTTTTAGAAACGATAATACGGGACAAAATTAACAGTCACTTGGACAAGTGTGGATTAATTAAGGAAAGCCAGCATCGAGTTTTTTGATGAGGTAACAGAGAGGGTTGATGAGGGCAATGCGGTTGATGTGGTGTACATACACTTCCAAAAGGCATTTGATAAAGTGCCTCATAATAGGCTTGCCAGCAAAGTTGAAGCCCATGGAATAAAAGGAACAGTGGCAGCATGGATACGAAATTGGCTAAGTAACAGGAAACAGAGAGTAGTGCTAAACCGTTGTTTTTTGGACTGGAGGAAGGTACACAGTGGGGTTCCCCAGGGGTCGGTATGAGGACCACTGCTTTTCTTGATATATATTAATGACTTAGACTTGGGTGTACAGGGCACAATTTCAAAATTTGCAGATGACACAAAACTTGGAAGTATAGTGAACAGTGAGAAGGATAGTGATAGACTTCAAGAGGACATAGACAGGCTGGTGGAATGGACAGACATGTGGCAGATGAAATTTAATACAGAAAAGTGTGAAGTGATACATTTTGGTAGGAAGAATGAGGAGAGGCAATATAAACTAAAGGGTACAATCCTAAAGGGGGTGCATGAACAGAGAGACCTGGGGGTATATGTACACAAATCGTTGAAGGTGGCAGGGCAGGTTGAGAAAGCGGTTAAAAAAGCATACGGGATCCTGGGCTTCATAATTGGAGGCATAGAATACAAAAGCAAGGAAGTTATGATGAACCTTTATAAAACACTAGTTCGGCCTCATCTGGAGTATTGTGTCCAATTCTGGGCACCGCACTTTAGGAAGGATGTGAAGGCCTTAGAGAGGGTCCAGAAAAGATTTAAGAGAATGGTTCCAGGGATGAGGGACTTCAGTTATGTGGATAGACTGGAGAAGCTGGGGTTGTTCTCCTTAGAGCAGAGAAGGTTGAGAGGAGATTCGATAGAGGTGTTCAAAATCATGAGGAGTCTAGACAGAGTAGATAGAGAGAAGCTGTTCCCATTGGCGGAAAGGTCAAGAGCCAGAGGAAACAGATTTAAGGTGTTGGCAGAAGAACCAAAGGCGACATGAGGAACAACTTTTTTACGCAGCGAGTGGTTAGGATCTGGAATGCATTGCCTGAAAGGGTGGTGGAGGCAGACTCAATCGTGGCTTCCAAAAGGGAATTCGATAAGCACCTGAAGGAAAAAAAATTTGCAGAGCTACGGGGAAAAGGCGAGGGAGTGGGACTAGCTGAAGTGCTTTTGCAGAGAGTTGGCATGGGCTCGACAGGCCGAATGGCCTCCTTCTGTGCTGTAACCATTCTATGATTCTATCATTGCCGTGAAATAACGGCAGAAAACCCCTCCGAGTTGCTTAGCTTGACTATTAATAAATTATCATGAAGCTATCAAAAATATTTATTGCCTTATGTAAAAATATTTAAGAGCTTTTTGACAGTTCAAACTTGAATGATTCTAACTAAGATAAAGGAGGATCACTGGTTAATGGTAAGTGCTGTAGTTCTTTAGAAGTTTGAATTTTTTCCCCCTCATTCCACAATTTTTTTGTATTAAGAATTGAGGGCGGTTGAGCAAATCGCATGAATATACCTGTCCGTTAGCTTCTGTTTCAGGCTGTGTCATGTGTGGGGGACCGGAAATCAGTAACAAGGCTTTGTTTTCAGCAAGTTGAATAAGTGCCAGGATTTTTTTCAACAATGTGTACTTTCTTTAACTGTCAGACTGCTTAGGCCTGCAGGGGAAGAGACCGACCGAGACAGTGAGATAGAGAAAAAGAAATATAAATAGAGAGAGGTACACAAAGAGACAAAGACACCTCTATCTATCTATCTCTCTCTCTCTCTCTCTCTCTCTCTATATATATATATATATATATATATATATATTATACACACACATATATATGTATTAGAGACTCATTAATTAACTGGCTTAACAGCTTGTTTATTAGTGGATTTGAATATATATTTACCCAGCTATTGACATAGTTTGTGCACCTTTTATAGTATATTCTCATTTGTTGAGATATTTAATTATTTGTTCTGTTTCAAATGTTGTGATGAACAGTGCGGCCTAAAAGGTGTTGTATCAGCAATCACTTTGGGCTGGATCTTCAATGACCCGTGGAGTCGGGTTTGGAGGCGTGTGGGGGGTTAAAGTTGCAGATTCGGGGGTCCCGACCCCATCCCGACTCCATTCCGCCTCCACGCAATTTTGACAAAATCGGTCGCGGGGTTCATCAGAGGCGACTTTCAGACTGAAACCACTAACTGGTTCATGGGTTCCCACATGCTGGAACTCAATTGCCCAATTAAGTGAAAATTGCATCAATCTCCCACATCCAATCGCAGGCGGGTGGATAACACGAAAAGTGGATGACACGACCCCAACCCGCCCCAGTATCAAAATCCAGCCCTTTGGTTCCAATTATTCACCTATTTAAGGTTTTATGTCTCTGTTATTTCAAGTTCAGAAATAAAATGACAGCATTTAGTTCATTCACAGATAGTGAATTTACAAATAGAAAAATAATTCAAACAAATCGAATATCTTCCTGTAAACATGCAGCTGAAAATTTTCAACAGCAAATGACAAAATAAACATAAATGTACAGTCATGCAGATTGATTTTCCTGTAGCACTGTTTGAACATGTTGTCAAGCTTGTCATATGAAGACCTGAGTTATAGAGCACTTGCACAGCTCTATAGTCTGTTCTGATTTGTTTTGCCCAGGGCACATTTCAGAATCACAAAGAAAATGTAATTTAATAAAAAGGTTACATTAATAAGTGATAAGTGCACGTCAGGACTGGTGAGGATGCATAATGAAAATATCAAAATAATTTCTAAATGTTGCTTGGTTTAGAATCACACCTAGATATAATTTCCTTCTTCCCAGTGTAGGGGTGATATTCTTCCTGCTGATAATTTAAAAAAAAATGGTATGAGCACTAAATGAGATTCCTGCCATATTAATGCTGACTTTTTTTTAAACTAAAATTATCTGCAGGAACAATTTTCTTCCTCTCCCTTTTTGTAATCTAGGCAAACAATCTTAATTGTGAGAAACAAATATTGTAAAGATTTTTCTTCTTGATTGATTTTGAAGCAACACTTGTCAGTGAAATAAGCTCAGAGATTTAAAATCAAAGAATTAAAATCAGCAAAATCAATCAGAGACACAAATCCGTGAAATAAAATCAGATTTCTAAATAATAGTGACATCACAAAGCAACTTTGGGCCTTGAAATTTCACTGTTGCATAGTAGCCTACAAACACTTGCCAGGTTCATCTGAAATCCATTTCTCCACTGTTCCAGCAAAATCCCTAAAATACCAGAGAAAGGAATTTCAGGAAAATAAGTTTGTATTTGTACATTAGTATCCCACAGCATAATTTCAGGGCCAATTATAGTTTTTTCTGTGTTAAATTAAATGTAAGTTGTCATTTAAAGTATCTAATCCATTATTTAAATAGAACACATAATGGTCATCATCAGTGTGATATGATAAATATCTTCTGTCAGAAGCTGACCCATTTGTCACTTGTAGCCAGCTTGACAAGAAGGGATTGATACTATACCTTGCAGCTGTTTATGGCATTGCCTCTATTTGAAATAGGTGAGACACAATAAAGTCTGCTTTCTATCCAGCAGCAAGCTAAAATCTATAACAGAAGGTCTTTGGCATCTTGTGTTAGACTTGTCAACTGTCCTGACATTACATTGTTTTACTCAGCAAACCAGCAGCAAGATTTTCAAGACTGGGGCAGAGAAGCGGGTGCTTCACTTTGCATCAGCCCATGTTCTTGATACTGACAATGAATGCTCATAAATCCTTTCCACTGAATTCCTTCACTTTGCTGAGCAAAAATTAAATAAGAGTGATTAACAAATAGTCACTTCATTTGTGTATGTTGTACACTACTGG
The DNA here is from genome assembly GCA_030390025.1 of Squalus acanthias. Taxonomy (NCBI): domain Eukaryota; kingdom Metazoa; phylum Chordata; class Chondrichthyes; order Squaliformes; family Squalidae; genus Squalus; species Squalus acanthias. Next base: position 22,885,000 of record CM059435.1, on the reverse strand, counting down.
GCCATAATGCAGGGGATATCCTTACCTGGGAGAGTACAAAGAAGAGTGACTAATCTGATAAATGGTTAGGAACCGGAACTATGAGGAAAGACGAAGGATACTAGGGATTGGACTGAAAAAAAATGGCTTAGAGATGACATTGAGGTATTCAAGATCTTCAAGGGAATAGATAAATTGAATCTCAGAACGATATTCAATATCAGTACAAGGGTACATGAATTCAAACTCAGAGAATAAAATGTTAAGATATAGCTTCTTCATAAAGAGAATGGTAAACATTTCTTCCTAGCCAAAGTTTCGGCATAGGGGGCTGTGGTAATTGTTGGTGCGTGATTTGTATAAAAACTAGGATTTTAAAAATGCTGAGTTAAGTAGATGCAAGGGCCTACCTCTTGAAATCCTGTCAAACGCCTGCCTGCCTGGGTGAGCTAGTTCCAGCACTTCTTTGATGAAGCCTTAATTGGAGACAACCCCACCTTTATGCCTAAATCCAATTATTAAGAAAAATTGTCCAAGTGGAAAAATTATTTTTGCACTATGCTTAGACAAGATTAAGGTCCCTCTTTGTGAACAATTATGAAGAAAAGGCTGGGATCACTCAAACAGGCAGAATTTTGAGATGGGAGGAGTGCCAGAGGCAGTGCAGGCCCACAGACCTAATTACAGTGTCAATTAAGTCAAGGCATGGGAGATGACTGTAAGCCAATTACCCAGCTAATAACTAAAGATAAATGATCACAACAATGTAAGTTGACTCTGTGAAACACCAGTATTTAATTGACTTGATCAAATAAGTTCAGAGGTGCAACCTCAATATGAGGGTGGATAAATATCACAGTTAGTGATGTCAATTCTAATTTCTGTAAAAAAAAATATATTAAGCTTTCCCAATAGTTCAGCAAATGTGTTTTGTCGACTGTTAATGCATGGATTATGTGGACCAGAAGAAATGGCCTAGAAATTTGATGGTGCCACGTCTGTTTTGTAGGCTTAAACGGGCACCTAAGCATCCAATGTGGCGGGCTGTGTGCGCGCGCTCATTATGTGTCGGAAGAGCACCACTCAATGTACTGGTAAAGGCAGAAAAAGAGGCGCCTCGGACATAAGGCTCTTTGCATATGCAAATAGTGGGCCTAACGCCTGTTTGAGGCGCCCTTTGTAAAATTGGACTGCCATAAATGCAGCCGGTCCTGGGCATTCTGCGTTGGAAAACATGGTCCACATGCGGCCAAACCGGCGGTCCTTAAAGGACTGTCACCAAAAAGGTAAGCTTTTTAAAATACTTACCTGAATGTGGAGCCGAGCTCTGCCCTTCCATGTAAAGAAGAATGAGTCATGACAAGTGATCGTAAGATCACAAGAATACAGATGAGCAAAACCATTTGGCCTGTTTTGTTCATGTTTCCAAAAGAAACCTGCAGTCCCCTACCACAACATCCAATCGTCTCTTGAACAACTCCAGGATTTTTGCCTCCACTATCCTACCCTGAAGACTATTCTTCATATGACGAAGTGCTTCCTGACATCAGTCCAGAGGTAAGAGGGAGACAAACACATCCTGGCCCGAAAATCCCCAAAAGGCTAAAATGCATCTACCCTGAATTTCCACTGCTGACCCTGGCAAAGTTTGCAGGGTCATAAAGGTCCACTAATTGACCAGTGAATGGCAAGTGCCTACCTACTGAAGACGCTGCACATTGTAGCCAAAGAGTGCCAGTTGTGGGGGCGGGGGGGGGGTGGGGGGGGGCGTGTCGGGCTATCAGAAACTGAATGTAACTGCCTCAGCTTTATCCTTGGTAAGTTAGGCATGACTCCTGGTTTCACCAGGCAAATCGACTGCCAATCCATCTGCCAATTGAAACGCTGCCGGCATAAATTTTCCACTTGGACAATTTTTCTTAATAACTGGATTTAGGCATAAAGGTGGGATTGTCTCCAATTAAGGCTTCATCACAGAGGTGCAGAAATTAGCTTACCCAGGCAGGCAGGAGATTGATAGGATTTCAAGAGGTAGGTCCTTGTGTCCACTGAACTCAGCCTTTTTTATTTTTATCCTAGTTTTTATACAAGTCACACACCAACAATGACCACAATGCCCTAGTTTGCAGAAACTTTGGCTAGGAAGAAATGTTTACCATTCTCTTTACGAAGAAGCTATATATTAATAGTGATAATGTTTTATTTTCTAAGTTTGAATTCATGTACTGATATTGAACATCTTTCTGAGATCCAATTTATCTATTCCCTTGAAGATCTTGAATACCTCAAAGTCACCTCTAAGCCATTTTTTTTCAATCCAATCCATAGTATACTTAGTCTTTCCTTATAGTTCCGGTTCCTAACCATATATCAGATTAGTCACTCTTCTTTCAGAGACCCTACCCTAGGGGTGCTCCTCCCGACCCCACATTCAAGTCACGTGGGACGCTGTGGCCATTTCCCCCCCACTGATCCCGGCCTCTGCCCCCGCCCCCACCCTGATCCTGGTCTTTGCGCCACCCCCCCCCCCCCACCGATCGCCATTCTCCGTTACCCTCGTTCCCAACCCACGCGGCCCTCCCAACCTGATCGGCTACCATCCATGTCCTCTCCCTTTCTACAAAAGCAAAATACTGCGGATGCTGGAAATCTGAAATAAAAACAGAAAATGCTGGCAACACTCAGCAGGTCAGGCAGCATCTGCAGGAAGAAAAACGGAGTTAATGGGCCGGAATTTGCGGTGGGTAATAATGGTGAACTATCAACGATCGCTGTTATTACCCCTTTGAAGCTGACCGCAACTTCAGGATGTAGCGCATGCGCATCTAAACGTGGATACTCTGAAGTTGCAGTCAGTCATTTACTGCTCTGACACAGGCTGCGCTGTGGCTCTCCCCCCAACCCCACCCCCCACCCCCCCACCCCATAGCAGGCAATCAGTGTAATCAGGGAAGTCAGTGAAACTGACGAAAACTTGGGCTTTTCCGCAATAATATCATTGTTAAATACCCCATTAAACGTTAGTCCTTGTTGGATTAGGTGTAACTGGGGTTTTAACAGGGTATTGACTGCTAAACAAATGTTATTGCCCTGAAAAACGAATTATAATTTTGTGGAGTGTCAAATTTCTCCATTATGATAAAAATTACAATTTTTAAGAAACTTAAAAAATGTTTTAACATTTTTTTTAAAGTTTGTTCATGATTATTTTAGTTTCTACCTTATCCCCATGTGAGAGCCCCAATCTTTGTTTTGCTCTCTGTAACATTTTAAAAAGTCAGGATAAAAGCAAGTTCTTATTTCCTGCTTCCCTGTGTGTGAGAATTCTGCAATGTGATTGACTGCTGAGACAGCTTGTTAACATCACAGCAGATCATGTTAGGGATTCCCACTATACAGCTCTGCAATATCTTATGTGTTGAAAAAGGCAAACTTCTCACCACAAAGATCACGAGATCGCTGTGGGCAGCTTTCTTCGGGGCCAGCGGCAAACGCCTTTGCTTCGCCGCTAACCGCAAATTCCGGGCCAATGTTTCAGGTAGATGACCTTTCATCGGAATTTGAAAAAGTTAGAGAGTTTAAAAAAAATTCATTCATGGTATGTGAGCATCGCTGGCAAGGCCAGCATTCATTGCCCATCCCTAATTGCCCTTGAGGAGGTGGTGGTGAGCTGCCTTCTTGAACCGCTGCAGTCCGTGTGGTGAAGGTCAGTGCTGTTGGGGAAGGATTCCAGGATTTTGACCCAGCAACGATGAAGGAACGGCGATATATTTCCAAGTTAGGATGGTGTGTGGCTTGGAGGGGAACTTGGAGGTGATGGTGTTCCCATGCGCCTGCTGCCCTGTCCTTCTAGGTGGTAGAGGTCACGGGTTTGGGAGGTACTGTCAAAAGCCTTGGCGAGTTGCTGCAGTGCATCTTGTAGATGGTAATGGTAATGCCATTGAATGTCAAGGGGCAGTGGTTAGACTCTCTCTTGTTGGAGATTGTCATTGCCTGGCACTTGTGTGGCACGAATGTAGCAGGTTTTAAGCAAGTATAGAGGTTGTGAAAGTAGGGATGAAAGTAAAGAGCAAAAGGGAAGGTCTGTGATAGGGTGGAAGGCAGGAGAGATTAAATGACAAAAGGGATGATAGTGTAAGACAAGAGGAGATGGTAATGGGACAAGTAAAGAAACAAAAGATGGGTCTAGAGGTGGTGTAATTGGGAATGGCAGAATCATCACCAACAGCTGCTGTCCAAAAAAATGGGGGCAGAGGTTATGATCTGAAATTGTTGAACTCGATGTTGAGTCCGGAAGGCGTAATTGAAAGATGAGATGCTGTTGCTCGAGTTTACTTTGAGCTTCACTGGAACAGTGTAAGAGGCTGAAGACAAAGAGGTCAGAGTGGGAGTGGAGCGGAGAATTAAAATGACAGGCGACCAGAAGCTCAGGGTCACGCTTGCAGACTGAACGGAGGTGTTCTGCAAAGCGATCACCCAATCTGCGTTTGGTCTCCCCAGTGTAGAGGAGCCCACATCGTGAGCAGCGAATACAGTATAGTAAATTGAAAGAAGTACAAGTAAATCACTGTTTCACCTGGACATTCTGATTGCCTACCCTCCCAGTTGACACCCTTCCTGATCGCCCCATTTCCCTGGTCCCCTTTAAACACTTAGCTGATGGCCGCTTCTTGCATTGCAGCAGCCCGATCTTCCATTCCTCTTCACTGGTAGCTACCTGGGGATGCCTATTAGGTGTCTGTAGCTCACTGACTTGATGATAATGAGGCCCGAGGCCCAATGTTGGGTGCGCCTCAGGCCAATCCATTCAGGCACTGGGATTGGTCTCTGTGCCACCCCTCCCCCCACCCCTCCCTGCGCACTCAAAGATTTGTGTGCTCGAATTTCTAGGCCAGCTTATTGGACCTATCTGAGGACCTGCTGCCTGCTGGACTAGGTGGCCATGCTTTGTTACCGGCTGCAAAAGCCGCCACAGCCCTTAACATCTTTTCCACTGGCTCAGTCCAGCCTGCTACAGGGGACATTTCCCATATATCCCAGTCTGCAGTGCACAGCTGCATTAAGCAGATCCAGATGAGGAGAAATTTCTTCACTCAGAGGGTTGATAATCTTTGGAATTCTCTACCCGAAAGGGCTGTGATGCTGAGTCGTTGAGTATATTCAAGGCTGAGATGATCAGCCATGATCTTATTGAACGGCAGAGCAGGCTCGAAGGGCCGTATGGCCTACTCCTGCTCCTAATTCTTATGTTCTTATATTCTCATGTTCTTACATCAACAGTCAACAGGAGAGAACTCAGGGAATTTCAGTAGTGGCTGGCTTCTTCCAGCAGTGTAAAAACAAATCAGGCAAAAGGGAATGCTAGCTCGCTTTAAGAGGTGCACTCCCACTTTAAATAGGCCTTGGGCAGCCTGCCAGAAATTGCACCATGTGAATGGGCAGGCTGCCTATTTCCGAACGCGATCAGATGGGCAGCCCATCAATCTTATTCAAATGAGACTTGGGCGTTAAAAATTGCCCAGACCTCAAGCAATAAGTGCAGGAGTCTCTGACAGGTTTTGCATCCACGGTAACTGCGAGTGTGCAGAGAATGGAGGAGTCCATCTTAAACATAAGTAATGTCTTCGTGGAGGCAATGGCGCATGTATGTGCCACCATGGAGAGGGTGGCAACCTCCTTGGAGGACATAAGTCACCAGACTCAACAGAGCATGGTGACTCTTCTGAATAGAAGGTCTGCTATGGACGATAGATGGGCAGCTATTGAGTGACACCAAAGGTACATGGACATCCCCGTTATGAAGACTTTCAGTACAGAGACGGGTGCTCATGGCCCCACTGATGTGCAGCAAGGTGCTCTCCAGCTACTTGCCAGCAGTGAAGTGCGGGCGACCCATGAGAGGGATGTTGGTGGTCGACAACAAGGAAGTGTGGGCTCCTCTCCAAGTGCTCACACACCCATGCCACTGCAGAGCCCTCGGTCAGAGCCCCAGATTCCTCGCCCAACTCAGATGGCCGTCTCAACCCCTGCACAGCCACAGGAGGAGCAGACTGTTGTCAAGCCATCCCAGGCTCGCAAACCCAGAGGATGCCCACCAAAGGTGTCGAAGCAGGAGCAGCATGAAAGTGAGCAAGTTGCCTCCACATCTGCTGAAGCCACAGGGGAAGCACCACGTAGAAGCACGCGTAAGAGAAAGTTAGCACACAAATACTCACAAGGGTAGTCACTTGGGTGTTTTGATGTAATACAAATTTAAGATTATCATCGTCATTTCAATTATATTAAAGAAATGTGATGGCAAACATTCAAAGAGTTGGCCTATGTGTGCCCAGAAATGGAAGTGTCACAGTGAGGTGTCAGGGCGCCTTTCATCTGTAATGATGGTGGTGAGAGTGATAGGAACCCACAGTTTATTGTACAGATGGTGTATGGTGTGTTAAGAAGGTGGCAGCCACATGTGTTTGCTTCATAAACTTAAGCGAATCTGAAATGGATTAGTGCATCCCTTGTATCATGGCCAGCAATGTGCTTACATGCTGGTGGAACTAGCACATCCGCCTCCGCAAGGTCTTCCTCCTCCTCCTCCTCCTCTGAGGAGGAGGAGGCTGTGCGCTGAGCCACTTGTTCCTCAGGCAGCGGTAAGCCACACTGCTGTGTGATGTTGTGCAGTGCACAGCAGACCACGATGATTCTGGAGACCCTGAATGGTGAGTACTGTAGGGCTCCAACTGATCTGTCGAGGCATCTGAATCGCATTTTGAGCAAGCCGATGGTTTGCTCGATGATGGCTCTGGTGGAAATGTGGCTCGCATTGTAGCACTCCTCAGCTTCGTTTGATGGCCTCCTCAACGGCATCATTAGCCACGTCTTCAGGGGATAGCCCTTGTCTCCGATAGCCATCCAGAAAGTTGGGTTGGCGGATTGAAGAGCTGAGGTACAGTAGACTGCCGCAGGATGAACAAGTCATGGCAACTGCCAGGGAACTTGGCGCAAACATGCATAATGTTTTTCCTGTGGTTACACACCAGCTGGATGTTAAGGGAGTGGAAGCCCTTGCGGTTCTAAAATAAAGCTGGGTTGTGATGGGGTGCCCTAATGGCCACATGTGTGCAGTCTACGACACCCTGCACCCTTGGCAAGCCTGCCATATTTGCAAAGCCAATCGCACGCACGGTTACACTTGCTTCATCCGTGGAGAAGTGGATGTAATTGTGTGCCTTTGCAAAGAGGGCATCAGTAACCTGCGTGATGCGAGTGTGTGCGGCCGATGGGAGATGCCGCTGATGTCTGCTGATGATCCCTGGAAGGACCCTGAAGCAAAAAAATTGAGGGCGGTGGTGACTTTGACAGCCACTGGTAAGGAGTGTCCACCCGCTCCTCTGGGCTCCAGGTGTTGCTGCAGCATTGTGCAGATGTCAGCGATTACCTCTCGCGAAAGTTTCAGCCGCCTGTGCAGCATCAGGTGGGTGAGGAGGAGGTTGACGCTCCTGTTGTTGCTGCTGTTGTTGTGCCTGGTTCTGCTGCTGCCGCAGTTGCTCTTCCTCCGATTCTAATGTCTAAAAATGGGAAGAGCCTGGTAAAATCGGATTATGTAGGCAGTTAACAAGCTGTTAACTGCCTTAAGTACCTCTCCCGCCGCTTGGTGTCGGGTCTGATGGGGACTCCCAGACCCAACACTTTGCAAAGTTGCGTGGAGGCTGGTTCGGAACCCGCCGTCAATCAAAATGAATTTAACCTCTGATCCGCCTCCAAACCTGAGCGCCGGCAAAATCGCGGCCTTAATGTCCGCACATTGGTACTTCACTGGTTAATGATCAGGTGCAGGAATCCTAAGAAAACTATTCCAAGGACACAGCGGACAATAGTAGCACTGTAACCACTACCCTGACTGAGATAAGCTAAGTCAGCACAGATTGCGATTGAGTCACCTCCAATATTTTTTAAATGATTGAAATACTCCGACTGGAGATTATTGTGTTGAAAATTGCAATGTTCAGTATTTGTAACAAACATATTAATGGGTTCATGTGATATTCCTTTGTCCACTATTCAGATAATGGCATTAATCCATTTATTTTAACAAATTAATTTAAAATAGCCAACGAAGGAGTTTCATACAAACGCGTTTATTTCAGTTTGAACCCAGTGCAAATATTAATAAAATAAGTATTCTGTTAAAATCTCTAGCAATGGGCTTTCCACTGACATCTATTACAAGCCCAGTTCCTGCCACAAATACCTGGAATGTACTTCTTTCCATCCCTTCTCCCAGTTTCTCTGTCCCCATTGCTTTTGCTCTGAAGACTCCACTTTCTGGTATACATCCAAGGCAAGAACCTGGGTTTTCTCTTTACAGATGCTGACTGACTTCTTGTGTATTTCTTTCATTTTCTGTTTTTGTTTCAGATTTCTGGCATTTCCAGTTTCTTTTTCTTTTTAAAAAGTTATTCTGTTATAAAACCAATTCAAGGACTTTCCCCAACAGCCATGGGTTCCATGTTGCTGTTGAAACCCATTTCTGAGCTCCACACTAGAATAACTATCCCAATAGTTATGGTGTTGTTTAGATTCCATGGTCCTGAAATTGTGCTTAGGGACACCAACGTACGAATGCTTAATATGGTCGTCTGAAAGTGTTCTATGCTATTTTTAATGCCTCCGCTAAAGTAGAAACTGTGGAACATGTTGGAGGAACATGTTAAGCATTTGTTTGCTTACATCCCACGGTGCAATTTCAAGATTGATGTATTTGTATTCCCTAATATTGTTGTGATATATTGTTTTTAAATAAATGATATGGTCCAGAACAGCATGCAACATATGCTCATGATCCCACATATATAGAATGTGGAATTTATTACAAATTTGTGAGATAATAACTTGACCAAATCTACTTTTCCACAGTCCATTTCAATTTGAAAATATATTAAGTAACCATGCACTTGATATCATCCACCCGAGCGTGCTAGTTGTAACTGAGTAGCCATGATAAGCTTCTCCATGATGTTTGCCCTAACCCATCCAGGATGTCAATCGTATGGTGTGGCGGGGCGGTGGGCGGGGTAAGTTCTCCTTTGCTGCACAGCTGGTCAACATTATACAAAGATCACCTAAATAAAATAGGACCAAATAAAGTTCAGGCTATAATAACCATCACTCACACACACTCTTTCAATACATCCTCTTCAACAATCAAAGACTCACATGTTCGACAAGAGCTTCCCACGTGGGATGTTGCTCCATACTGCCGCTCATAGCACAAGAAAAAAAGGCCACCACACCAAGCTACATCTCCACTCACAAATGAACAATTTTCTTTAAAAATGTTTAATTATACTAACTGATCTCCTGTGGCATAGTCTGGGGTGTGGTGCATGGCTGTGACATTTGACTGTGAACCCTTTATCTTTAAGATTGTTCAGTCATGATTTGTTGGTGTTTTATACAAAGTGTGACGTCTTAAATGTGATATCTGAAATGTGATATATATGCTAGATGCAAAACTTTTGGATGTTATATATTAAAAATCTTGTATCTGTGCGCACTTCCTATTTCAACATTTTCCTCATATATATAACGCAAACTGCCTATGTAAATTTGTCACACTGTAATGATATACTCCCACCAGTGGTGACACTAGCCACCCAGCTTTGCATCTCCCAGCTCCTTAGCCTGTACTGTAGAGAGACTCCTATGCTGCAACCAACTCTACTTCTTTGCTTTCCAAATTTTCATAGGTTTTGTCAAAATATCATACAAAATAAGGATACAATGTATGACTTTAAAATGGGGACTGAATTGCGTCTGCACTCCCTCATTCAATTAGCCCCTGCTCTTTCACCTGAAGACTACTTGGTTTTCCGTCTCCATCTGCAATGCCACAAGAGATAGTTGCACTGCACAAAACTCATTCACAAACATCATGCAAATGTGATGCTACATACTATCATTGAAACCAACGTTTAGTCCAACTCGTGGGAGGCTTCCTTAACTGCTTTGCACATGGAATGAAGATTGTATTTGACAAGTTTAAATGCAGCATCGTCGATAAACATCATGACAGAAATATGCTTCTATGATCTTTACCATGCTTATACATTTCCTAAACAGTGAAGTCTTTGTATTCTGAACTGCTGTGCTATGCTGGTAATGTAAATGGAGCAGGTCAGATCCTTATCTCAGTGGTACTTAGAACAAACTCGACTCCAAGTACCAGTTCAAACACTTAACGGGCCTGGTGCCAGCCAAAACTGAGGCCTGTGTTACTAAGCTAACATTGTCAGGGTATGCATTCCTGTTATTAATCAACGGTACTTTAATAGGCCATTTCCCCTTACTAAGATTATAAAGAATCGCTTTCGGCTTTTTTTGAAAAGATAACTGTATTAACAAAAACCAGTAGCACATTGTGAAAAAAACTATTAGGAAGAATCAAAAGAGCAACCCAGATCCAATTGCTACTCCTAGAACAAGTTCTGGTTTAATGAATAAATTCTAACTCATTTTTGGTTTTATTGAAAAATATTCTCTTTGAAACCAGAATAATTTTGTCGGCAGAATATCTATTTTTGGAGTAACTAGGCATTACACACCCATAGCTACCAATGAACTGTCATGGTATTTTCCGTTCATGAAAAGCTATTTATCAACAATGGTAAACTAAGGCATCCAATGCAAAATCTGATGAAAAATAAACAAATTTCAGGCCTGTTAACAAGTGTGACTTAAAGGCATTGCTATCTGATTAGAACGCTGGTGACAGCAGGAGCACAGTATTCCGGCCATCAATGGCACTCGGTGATGTAAACAACACAGAGCCAGGTTTTCTTGGGTCTCAAGAGCTACCATCAAGTTGCCATTTAAAAGTAAAAGTACAACTCTGTATTTTCTCATTTAGCAATGGTAATTGCAGGTTTCTGGTTTCCAATGGGTCTTTGTTAGGAGTGCTGCATGGGTCGCCATGTGAATGCTTTTTTCCCAAGTCTCCTTAGTATGACATAAAAGGTGGTTTTCTGTTGACAGCTGATTTGAGAAAATGAAATGTAATGTGTAAACTACCTTTCAGAAGCTGGACATCAAAGCCAAACAGTTTTTAAATGAAAATACAAAATATGGGCTGCACAAATGCCGCACCAGATTGCATGGGGTAAAATAGCCCAAGGACAAAGTGTAAAACTGCTTCAAATTACATTTTAAAAGTTTGATGCGTGATTCATAGGAAAGAGTAGATAAGGGTGGAGATGTGACATCAAGAGGAAACCTGACTGTTACTAAAAAGAAACTAGCCATACTTTTCAACCTTGTGAAGAACAAAGCGACCACATCCTCTGGATTCTTGGATCCTGGTGAGTTATTTTTGGATATTATGAACGATATGTGATTTACTCAGTAAAAAATATCAGCAACTTGTAATGCAGTTTACCATACTATGGATGCTAATAGGATAACACACAGCACATAACAACACATCCTTATTGCTTGTTTTTATTCAAATACATTATAAGGGGGAATTTTAACCCCCGGCAGTCGGCCGGTAGCAATGTGCGGGCAGCAGGAGCCTTGGACCACATTAATCGGCGAGTCTCATTTAAATGGAGCTGGCGAGCTGCCCGGCCAAAACAGGCGTCTAGAAGATACTCACTTGGGTTGAAACAGTAGCAAGGTAAGTCGTCGGGTGGGGTGGGGTGTTGGATGTGGGGTGGTGTTGGGTGCGGGGTGGGTGTTGGGTGCGGGGTGGGGGGGGGTGCGGGGGGTGGTGTTGGGTGCGGGGTGGGTGTTGGGTGCGGGGTGGGGGGGGGTGCGGGGGGTGGTGTTGGGTGCGGGGTGGGTGTTGGGTGCAGGGTGGGGGGGGGTGTTGGGTGGGAGGGTGTTGGGTGCGTGTGGGGGGGGTGCAGGGTGGGGGGTGTGTTGGGTGCGGGGTGGGGGGGTGTTGGGTGGGGGGGTGTTGGGTGCGGGGTGGGGGTGTTGCGGGGTGGGTGTTGGGTGCGGGGTGGGGGGTGTGTTGGGTGCGGGGTGGGGGGGGTGTTGGGTGGGGGGGTGTTGGGTGCAGGGTGGGGGTGTTGCGGGGTGGGTGTTGGGTGCGGGGTGGGTGTTGGGTGCGGGGTGGGGGGGTGTTGGGTGCGGGGTGGGGGGGTTGCGGGGTGGGTGTTGGGTGCGGGGTGGGGGGGGTGTTGGGTGCGGGGTGGGGGGGGGGTTGGGTGCGGGGTGGGGGGGTTGCGGGGTGGGTGTTGGGTGCGGGGTGGGGGGGGTGTTGGGTGCGGGGTGGGGGGGTTGCGGGGTGGGTGTTGGGTGGGGGGGTGTTGGGTGCAGGGTGGGGGTGTTGCGGGGTGGGTGTTGGGTGCGGGGTGGGGGGGGTGTTGGGTGCGGGGTGGGGGGGTTGCGGGGTGGGTGTTGGGTGCGGGGTGGGGGGGGTGTTGGGTGCGAGGTGGGGGGGGTGTTGGGTGCGGGGGTGGGGGGGGGGTGTTGGGTGCGGGGTGGGGGGGGTGTTGGGTGCGGGGTGGGGGTGGTGTTGGGTGCGGGGTGGGGGGGGGGTGTTGGGTGCGGGGTGGGGGGGGTGTTGGGTGCGGGGGTGGGGGGGTGTTGGGTGCGGGGTGGGGGGGTTGCGGGGTGGGTGTTGGGTGCGGGGTGGGTGTTGGATGTGGGGTGGGTGTTGGGTGGGGGGTTGGGGGGGCGTTGGGTGCGGGGTGGGGGGGTGTTGGGTGCGGGGTTGGGGGGGTGTTGGGTTCGGGGGGGGGTTTCAGGAACACAGGAATCTGGGGTGGCAGTGGCCCAAATTGTTTTTGTGAGGTTCAGAGGACTCCTGCTTCTCCTTGTCCCATAAAAATAAGTTTTAGTTATTGTGGAGGGCCTCCGCTTTTGGTCCGACAGCTTCTGCTGAGCGTTTTTTCCACGGCAGGTGCTCTGCCCAGTCGGCCGTATAAATGGCTTCCAGCTCCTATCTACGTAATAGGACCCTGACTAGCATAAAAGCAGTTAGGCGGGCATCTTGGCCACCCACCTTTAAGATAGCCACGGATCAGAAACAGAGCTTTGATTTTAACTCCTGTACCGTTCTGTTTCCGCCAGGCAGAGGGAGTTAAAATCTCTCCTACATATTCATATCTACACAGAATACAGCACTGTCATGTCTGAGGAGAAGGAAGATAATGAGGAACTTTCTCAGGGGGACAAGAACGTGGGCTCTGCATATGTGATATATGAAACCCGGCAGGCATTATACCATTGTCAGCTGCATGATTTTCCATATAGCCACCTCATAAGGACAATGGTCAGTGCACCTCCAAAACATGAAAGAGCACAAGTCACAGTGATTATGAGACACTTGTCTTGACCTCTATATTGTAGTCTACATTAGTGATTTTCTGTAGCTCTCTAATTCATTGAGATTTTGGAGGTGGTAAACTATACATGGAAGATGTGTGATTGAGCCCTAGTCTAACAGTATAGGAGGTGGTAAACCCTATTTCAAATGTGATTTATAATAGACATTTAGCACACAAAAAATCTTGAATATATTGACATATTCTTTTAGACACCACTTAACACCATGGATTATTTATTTTAAATACCCTCATTAACAATAAAGAAATCTTGTCCTCAGTGGGATGGAACTCTACTTCCATCATGTAACACTAACCCAAGTGGGTTGCTGCCAACATGTTTGATTAATGATGATGCAGACCAAATTTTACCTTTGTGCTGACCTCCCTCTATTCAAACTATGTTGGTGGAATTCAATTTTACAGTTCATGGAATTCATTTTGTAAGGGTAGCCGCTACTTAAAGGCAGCCTACAGCCCCTTAAAGGGGAAGTCCACTTTTCAATGACGGGCAGTGTAGAACGAGTTTCTGGTGCAGCAGATAGCATGATGTCATCCAGGGACCCCCAATTCTCTCAACTGACATACTACTACTTTCATATGATGGGAAAAGCTTATAACGGGATGTCTAGTTTGGCTCTCCATTCGATAGCCTCCTGAGAGGCCGAGTGAAGAAATGAGGTGCCTCCCACAACAGGTCTCAGTGGGCAAGTTGATGTGATGTGTTCCATGGTCTGGGACTCATGGCCACAGTCGGACTTCGGGTCGTCCCTCAACTTCCACTTGTGGAGCAGGTGGCTGCCTCGTCCATTCCCTGTGCGGATTGGTCAATTAACATGAATATAAATGTTGACCTTTGGTACCTTCCCTTTATTCAATGATGGAAGGACTGAGACAGATGTTGGACCTGACTGTTAATGCAGGGGAGCAGGGAATTTTCAGCGGAAGCATTCTTCACTGAGCTGCTGTTGAAGAGCTGTAGCTGCAGACAGTTGTTGGAGCTGTCTCAATTCCTTGCCAACCTTATGTTATCATTGTTGTCTCCCTCAGCATGCTGCAGGTCCTCATCCAAGATTTTCTCCATGTGTTGTCCCCGTTGCAGAGCAAGGTTATGCAGCAAACAGCAACCACTATCATCCGCTCTTTGCGGAAGTACAATTTTAAATTTTGCGGACGACACCAAATTGGGGGAGTAGTTCATACAGAGAAGGACTGTGACAAAATACTGGAAGACATTTATAAACTTGCAGAATGGGCGATTAATTGGCAAATGAACTTCAATATAGATAAGTGTGAGGTGGTACATGTTGGTAGGAAGAATAAGGAGGCCACATGCTCCTTGGAAAATAAGTGTCTAAATAGGGTAGAGGAGCAGAGGGATCTGGGGGTACAGATAAACAAATCACTAAAAGTAGCCACACAGGTTAATAAGGCCACAAAGCACTGGGGTTCATTTCTAGAGGGATAGAATTGAAAAGCAGAGAAGTTATGTTAAACTTGTGTAGAACCTTGGTTAGATCACACTTGGAGTAATGTGAGCCGTTCTGGTCTCCATATTATAAAAAGGATATAGAGGCACTGGAGAATGTGCAATAAAGATTTACTAGAATGATACCAGAACTGAGAGGTTATACCTTTCAGGAAAAATTGAACAGGCTGGGGCTCTTTTCTCTTGAAAGGAGAACTCTGAGGGGTGACCTGATATAGGTTTTTAAGATTATGAAAGGGTTTGATAGAGTAGCCATAGAGAAGATGTTTTCACTTCCAGGGAGACCAGAACTAGTGGGCATAAATATAAGAAAGTTACTAATAAATCCGATAAGGAATTCAGGAGAAACTTCTTTATCCAGAAAGTGGCTATAATGTGGAACACGCTACCACAGGGAGTAGTTGAGGTGACTAGCATAGATGTATTTAAGGGGAAGCTAGATAAACACATGAGGGAGAAAGGAATAGAAGGATATGTTGATGGGGTTAGACGCAGAAGGGTGGGAAGAGGCTCGTGTGGAGCATAAACACCAGCATAGACCTGTTTGGCCGAATAGCCTGTTTCTGTGCTCTAAATACTATATAATATGTATGTTACAGGAAGCCACTAAATCTGTCCGGGCAGTCAATTCATTCCTTGAGGACTTCAATGGTCTGCTCGATCTCTAGTTGAGCCATGGATCGGATTGTAGTACAGTTCAGCCACCGAATGTGCATTCCTGAGAGGAGTAATGAACCAATTGTGCAGGAGATAGCCCTTATCTCCACTAGCCAGCCTCTCATTTGCTGTGGAGGGGTGAGAAAGTGGGAGAATGGAGGATTGCTGCAAAATAAAAATGTCATGGCAGCTGTCAGGAATACGGGCACAGACCTGCATGATGCATTGCAGGTGATCACACATCAATTGCACATTAATTGGAGTGGAAGCCCTTGCAATTCATGAAGGCACTCGGGTCGTGTGAAGAAGCTCACAGGATAACATATGTGCAGTCAATGATGCCTTGGAATTGGAGGAAGCCTGTAATCTATGTAAATCCCAGAGCCCTTTCTGGCTGCTTCCAGTTGTCCATGGTGAAAGTGATGAAAGTGTTTGCTCTAACAAACACAAGGGTATAGTAATGCAATGGTTATGTTACTAGACTAGTAATCCAGAGGCCTGGACTAATAATCCAGATATGCTTTCAAATCCTACCATGGCAGTTTGTGAATTTGAATTCAGTTTAAAATAAAGTTTGCAAATAAAAAGCTGGTAGCAGTAAAAGTGACCATGCAGCTGTCGAATTGTCAGAAGAACACGACTGGTTCACTAATGTCCTTTAGGGAAGGAAACCTACAGTTCTTACCCAGTCTGGCCGATATGTGACTCGAGTCCCTCTTAACCACCCTCTGAAGAAGGCCTAGCAAGCCACTCAGTTGTATCAAAACACTATCGGCGATTCAAGAAGAAGGCCCACCACCACTTTCTCAGGGCAATTAGAGATGGGCAATAAAAGTCGGCCGTGCCAGCAACACCAATTTCACAAAAATGAATTAAAAAAAAAGTCAGCCTGCTTAATGCAAGCATGAACTGCAGACTGACTGATGTTACTGGTATTCCCCCGGCAGCCTGGAAGGAGCCAGAGACAAAGAAAGTCAGGACTGTAGTGACCTTGACAACAGGCAATGCTGTGCTAGCTGGTTGTAGGTCTTGTTTCAGGAGGTGACACAGCTCTGTGATAGCCTTCCCGGAGAAGCGCAGTCTCCTTATACGCTGCTCCTCAGAACGGCAGGTGTGTTGTCCAGGGCCTATACACAATGTTGGGAGGGTAAGGATTCCTGCGAACCCTCTTACTTTTATTTGGTCTCCCTGCAGCTGCACCTCTGTTTGCTCCTTTCTGCTTTTGCTGCTCTTCGTCGTCTAGCCACAATAGAATTGGCAGAATGATCCCTATGAAGAAAAAACTGCACTGCCAGAAACCTCTTAAGAGTTCAGACATTGCCAAACAGCTAATCTAAAAAGTAAAAAATAAACAGTATCTAATAAAAGAAAAATGTCTCCCAAATTTTCCAGTCTTTTAGCTGGGAGCAGATGAGGATCCCTTTAAGTACCACTGGAAATGGCTGCCTCCTGACTTGTACTGCATATGGTTTGTGGGCGGGTTGAGGAACTGGCGAAAGCAACACAGGTAGAGACCAAAATGGCATCAGAGTCTTAACTGTGCCATTTTGACCCTGATTTGTTTATACTATTGAGGCTTCCTCTTGTTTCCAACAGGAGATCTGGCCAGAAAATCAGAACTGGTGGACAACCAGTGCTAAGTCGGTGGGTCCATCTCCCATGGAATTTTGCTCATGCAACCATCCCGTTATTAGGCGTAAGCGCCGCAGTAGCAAGATGAAAATCATCCTCATGGCATTTTGTTCATGGTGGCCTGTGTCCAGGTCATTGGGGGTAATTTTAGTTTTTGTGAATGGTTTAAAATGGGCGATACCAAATTGGTCGCCCATTATACACCACGCCTGAACTTCCTTCCATTGACAAAGGCATCTAATTCCATATCGCCCAGTTTACACCATCGCCCAAAGTTCAAACTACCCCAATAAGTTTTCAAACTGGACTCTGGACCCTAGGGGTCTTTAAGTAAAACCCATGGGATGCTCAAGGTCATCAGATTTCTGCACTTTTCTATGTTTGTTGACATACCAGCACATCATTTCAGCTCTTTTTACTATGAAAATGTTTTCTACAATCATAACTGTTTTATTTTGGATAGCTGACATTGTCTTTTTGAAGTTAGGACAGGGAGTGGTCAATATTTGTTTGTTATCCCTGTGTGTGTATTTGTAGGAAGCCCCACACAGAAAAGTTTGGAATTCATTGATCTAGGTCAAATGGCTGAATTCTCAAATGAGGTTACCTTGATTTTGATGTTTCACAAAGTTGTTTTTTGCAATCAGATTCATTTTTAAAAAAAGCATCCAATGAATATTTCAATACATTAACGTGTTAAGCTGACAGTCAGCATTTTAACCCTTGTGTCAGCTTGTTCATGTTTCGCAAAAAAAGTCAACTTTTTTCATTGGGGTTGGAAGTTATCAATAGCAACCAATCATTTCAGTCGGAAGTTGAGACTGAAACCTGTCGAAACTAATTAGATTGGTTGAAAGGTTAGGCTAAAGGCTGTCATCACTTCGTTCCTCAAAAAACCACACTCAACCCCAGTGTCCTCAGTAACTACCACCTCAGCTCGAACCTCCCGTTCTTGTCCAAGGCCCTTGAATGGAAACTCCTAGCTCTGTGCCAACCTCTCCCTCAACTCCCTATTTGAATCATAGGAACATAGGAACAGGAGTAGGCCATTCAGACCCTCAAGCCTGTTCCGCCATTTAATGAGATCATGGCTGATCATCCAAATTCAGTACCCTGTCCCTGCTTTCTCCCCATATCCCTTGATCCCTTTAGCCTTAAGAAATATATCTAACTCCTTCTTGAATATATTTAATGAACTGGCTTCAACTGCCTTCTGTGGTAGAGAATTCCACAGGTTCACCACTCTCTGGGTGAAGAAATTCCTCCTCATCTCAGTCCTAAATAGCTTACCCCTTATCCTTAGACTGTGAACCCTGGTTCTGGACTCCCCCGCCATCGGGAACATCCTTCCTGCATCTAGTCTGTCTAGTCCTGTTAGAATTTTATAAGTTTCAATGAGATCCCCTCTCATTCTTCTAAACTCTAGCGAATAAAAGCCTAATCGACCCAATCTCTCTTCATATGTTATTCCTGCCATCCCAGGTATCAGTCTGGTGAATCTTCGCTGCACTCCCTTCATGGCAAGAACATCCTTCCTCAGATAAGGCGACCAAAACTGCACACAATACTCAAGGTGTGGTCTCACCAAGGCCCTGTACAACTGCAGCAAGACATCCTTGCTCCTGTACTCGAATCCTCTCGCTATGAAGTCCAACATACCATTTGCCTTCTTAACCGCCTGCTGCACCTGCATGCTTACCTTCAGCGACTGGTGCACAAGGACACCTAGGTCTCGTTGCACTTCCCCTTTTCCCAATCTATTGCCGTTCAGATAATGATCTGTCTTCCTGTTTTTGCCACCGAAGTGGATAACCTCGCATTTATCCACATTATACTGCATCTGCCATTCATCTGCCCAATCACCCAACCTGTCCAAATCATACTGGAGTTTCTCTGCATCCTCCTCACAGCACACACGCCCACCCAGCTTTGTGTCATCTGCAAACTTGGAGATATTGGCCCAGAAATTGATCTCGCTCTGTTCCCGCGGGGGTAAGGAGCAGGCGCGATCTCTCACTCCGCGTTGGCTTTTTCAGATCCAGCTCGCACGAACTTGATGTTCCAGACATCAGCTGGGCAGTGCTTGCGTATCCCACCGGCGTAGTGAATTCGTGCGAGCTGTGGGATCACGTGACTCAGTTAGAGCCAATGGCAGCACACCATCTTCCATTCATAAGTTTCACATACGTGCTGTGAAAGCTATGAATCTTACACCCCCCCAAAATAACAGCTAAACCTCAATTAAATTTAAAAAAAACCCATCACATTAATAAAATAAGTATAGTTAAATAAATTAACCATTTTAAATAAAAAATTAAATTTTTGAAAAAATTTAAAATCTTTTAAAAAGTTATAAAAATAAACTTACCTGTCTTTAAAGTCTCTAAAAAAGATATACCTGTTAAAAAAAATTCAAAATAATACTTAATTCACTACTTACCTTGTTAAAAGTGGGTCTTACTCCTCCTTTTTTCATTTCTAAAATCTTCCGTCCTTACCTGCGCGTCCAAAGCACTAAGTGCACAGCGTGCGCGCAGCCTGTAGCGCGCACGCGGTGCACCGAGGAACCGCCCCCTTTTCCAAAGACCAAGTGCCGGTTTTCAGCGCATGCGCAGTGCATGCAGAAAACCGGCAATTGGAGAGAGAATACGCGAGAGTACGCAGTGCGTACTCTCGCGCAGCGGGATCAATTTTTGGCCCATTACATCTAGTTCCCTCGTCTAGATCGTTTATATGTATTGTGAATAGCTGGGGTCCTAGCACCGATCCCTGCGGTACCCCACTAGTCACTGCCTGCCACTCGGAAAAAGACTCGTTTATTCCAACTCTTTGCTTCCTGTCTGCCTACCAGTTCTCTATCCAAGACAGTACCTTACCCCCAATCCCATGTGCTTTAACTTTGCACGCTAATCTCTTATGCGGGACCTTATTGAAAGCCTTCTGAAAGTCCAAATACACTACATCCACTGGTTCTCCCTTATCTATTCTACCAGTTACATCCTCAAAAAATTCCAGTCGATTAGTCAAGCATGATTTACCTTTTGTAAATCCATGTTGACTTTGTCCGATCCTGTCACTGTTTTCCAAGTGCTCTGCTATTACATCTTTTATAATGGACTCTAGCATTTTCCCCACTACCGATGTCAGGCTTACCGGTCTATAATTCCCCGTTTTCTCTCTACCACCTTTTTTAAATAGTGGGGTTACATTAGCTATCCTCCGATCCATGGGAACTGTTCCAGAGTCCATAGAATTTTGGAAGATGATCAGCAATGCATCTACTATTTCTAGGGCCACTTCCTTAAGTACCCTAGGATGTAGATTATCAGGCCCTGGGGATTTATCGGCCTTCAATCCCGTCAATTTCCCTAACACCATTTCCCTACAAATACTGATTTCATTCAATTCCTCCCTCTCATTAGACCCCATGTTCCCCAACATCTCTGGGAGGTTATTTGTGTCCTCCTTTGTGAAGACAGAACCAAAGTATGTATTTAATTGGTCTGCCATTTCTTTGTTCCCCATTATAAATTCCCCTGATTCTGACTGCAAGGGACCAACGCTTGACTTCACCAATCTTTTTCTCTTCACATATCTATAGAAGCTTTTACAGTCAGTTTTTATGTT
This sequence comes from Squalus acanthias, assembly GCA_030390025.1. Classification (NCBI taxonomy): domain Eukaryota; kingdom Metazoa; phylum Chordata; class Chondrichthyes; order Squaliformes; family Squalidae; genus Squalus; species Squalus acanthias. The sequence goes on along the minus strand of CM059435.1, from coordinate 22,864,297 downwards.
CCCTGCAAGCTTACTCTCATCATCTATTTCCCCCCTCTTAATTAATCCCTTTGTCCTCCTTTGCTGAATCCTAAACTGCTCCCAATCCTCAGGTTTGCTGCTTTTTCTGGCCAAATTATATGTCCTCTCCTTGGATCTTATGCTATCCTTAATTTCCCTTGTTAGCCACGGTTGAGTCACCTTTTTTGTTTTATTTTTATGCCAAACAGGGATGAACAAATTCTGTAGTTCATCCATGCGATCTTTAAATGTTTGCCATTGCCTATCCACCATCAATCCTTTAAGTAACGTTCCCCAATCCATCTTAACCAACTTGTGTCTCATACCATCATAGTTTCCTTTATTTAAATTCAGGACCCTAGTCTCAGAGTCAACTACTTCACTCTCCATTTTAATTAAGAATTCTATCATATTATGATCGCTCCTCCCCAAGGGGCCTCGCACAACAAGATTGCTAATTAATCCTTTCTCATTACATAATACCCAGTCTAAGATGGCCTGATCTCTAGTTGGTTCCTCGACATATTGGTCCAGGAAACCATCTCGTATACACTCTAGGAATTCCTCCTCCACAGTATTGTTACTAATTTGGTTAGCCCAATCTATATGTAAATTAAAGTCACCCATGATAACTGCTGTGCCCTTATTGCACGCATCTCTAATTTCCCGTTTAATGCCATCCCCAACCTCAGCATTACTGTTTGGGGGTCTGTATACAACTCCCACTAATGTTTTCTGCCCCTTGGTATTTCTCAGCTCTGCCCATACAGATTCCACATCATCAGAGCTAATATCCTTCCTTACAATTGTGTTAATCTCCTCTTTAACCAGCAATGCTACCCCACCTCCTTTTCCCTTTTTCCTGTCCTTCCTGAATATTGAATACCCCTGGATGTTGAATTCCCAGACTTGGTCATCCTGGAGCCATGTCTCCATAATCCCAATTATATCATATCCGTTTACATCTATTTGCGCAGCTAATTCATCCACCTTATTACGAATGCTCCTCGCATTAAGACACAAAGGGGGAGAAATTCAGTATCGCCCCATTTGGGGCACAATTATCGGCCGGGCGCAAAGATTAGCGCCTGGCGCTAATTATCGCCACCGACTGCAAACTTGACTTTTATCGCCCCTGGAGGTGATTGCAGCGCTATATCAGGCGCTTCACACCTGTCTTAAGGCGCAAAGGCCGAGGAGCGAGGCGCTACCTCAGAGCGCTGGCGAAGCTCATGTAATGTCAGTCAGCAATGGAACACACACACAATGGCATGGGCCAGTTCTTAAAGGGGATGGTTAATCTTGCTTTCCATCCACATCCTGCTCATTGCAGCCTTGAATCTCGGCCTGGAGAGACCTGCACATCAAATGTGCTGGAAAGAACAATGGAGAGTACCAGGCCAAGAGCTCAGAATGCAGCCCCCACAGTCTCTGCTAAATCGATACAAGGAATGGCAAATCAAAATGAATCTGCAAAGTGCTGCTCAGTACCCAAAACTCCTTCACACAACGTTGAATCTCTCCAGAAGTCTCTCCCTCTCTCTCTCAGAATGCGTAGTTCAAAAATGGCACCAACAATAAAAGGCAGGAAGCGGTCACCTTTAAATAGCGCTCCCCCTTTCCCTTCATGACTGCAGAACGCTCCCCTCAACCTGTCGTTGCTAGCGTCAGGCGGTAAGGCAGGGGGCGCCACTCAATATCCGCTCTGGGGCGTTGCGCACTCGAGTGACGTCATGATCTGCCGGCGCAGGAGATCGTGGCGGTAGTGTTTAGCGCCGCCGCAAAATGTCTGGTTAATTTCGCGAGCGGCGCAAACTTTGCCGCGCCTGGGCGCTAGATGCTTTGCGTCCCATTAGCGCCCTCTTAAGGCGCTAACGGGAGGCGCAACCAACTGAATTTTTCCCCCAAAGCCTTCAGGCTTGATGTTTTAACACTCTTAGTCCTTTTAGAATTATTATTTACTGTGGCTCTGTTTGATTTACACCCTTGATTTCTCTGCCTTCCACTTTTGCTTTTCTCCTTCCTGTCTTTTGTTTCAATCCTTGCCTCCCTTTCCTCTGTCTCCCTGCACAGGTTCCCAACCCCCTGCCATTTTAGTTTAAACCCTCCCCAACAGCACGAGCAAACACTCCCCCTCAGACATCGGTTCCGGTCCCACCCAGGTGCAAACCGTCCAGTTTGTACTGGTCCCACCTCCCCCAGAACCGGTTCCAATGCCCCAGGAATTTGAATCCCTCCCCCTTGCACCATTCCTCTAGCCACGTATTCATCTGAAATATCCTTCTATTTCTACTCTGACTAGCACGTGGCACTGGTAGCAATCCTGAGATTACTACCTTTGAGGTCCTATTTTTTAATTTACCTCCTAACTCCCTATATTTCATCCCGTTTTTTACCTATATCGTTGGTACCTATATGCACCACGACAACTGGCTGTTCACCCTCCCCCTCCAGAATGCCCTGCAGCCGCCCCGAGACATCCTTGACCCTTGCACCAGGGATGTGGTGAGCAACGGGGATCTGGGCTTTAATTTATTGGAACCGAAATCTGATGAGGTGATCACGGACCGTCGTTCCGGAAGGCCGATTGAGTGACTGCCTCCTCCCTCACTCCTGTTTCTCCTCCTCCTCATCTTCCTCTTCCTCCTCATCCTCGTCCTCCTTCTCCTCTCCCTCTTCCTCCTCCTGAGGTCGTCCCGCAATCCCTGGTGGCAAGAACCAAGTTGTGGAGCATGCAGCAGACCACCACGAAATGGGACACTCACTCAGCTGAGTACTGGAGGGAGTCTCCCGAGTGCTCAAAGCAGCGGAACTGTTGCTTGAGCACCCCGATGGTCTGCTCGATGATGTTCCTGGTTGCAGCATGGCTGTCATTAGGTGAGTGCTGGGCAGGAGTGTTGGGGTTGCAGAGGGGAGTCATGAGCCAGGTGGAGAGTGGCTAGCCCTTGTCTCCGAGCAACCACCCTCGAGCTTGATGTAGTGGCTGGAAGAGTGCTGGTACACCGGTCTGGTGCAGGATGAAGGCATCGTGGCTGTTGCCAGGATAGTGGGCATTGACATTGAGGATTAACTGTCTGTGGTCGCACACCAACTGCACATTAAGTGAGTAGTAGCCTTTGCGGTTACGGAAGATCTCAGGATTGTTATGCAGTGCCCGCAAAGCCACGTGGCTGCACCATGGGGAATCCCGCTATCCTGGCAAAGCCACATGCACACTCGTCCTGCTTCTCTCTGGTGATGGGGAAGGAAATGTAGTCCCTTCTCCTACTGTAGAGAGCCTCTGTGACCTCCCGGATGCAGCGATGGACGGCGAACTGCGAGATGTTAGCTATGTCTCCTGTTGCAGACTGGAAGGAGCCGCTGGCGAAGAAATTGAGGGCGACGGTGACCTTGACTGCCACTGAGAGAGCCTTGGTCGCCCTGATCTGAGGCTGGAGGTCTGGTTGCAGGAGGTGGCAGAGTTCTGTGACCACCTCCTTGGTGAAGTGAAGCCTTCTCATACACTGCTCCTTGCTTAATTGGAGGTAGGAGAAGTGCTCTCGGAATACCCTCACCGGGTAAGGCCTCCTGTTGAGAGTCCTGATGGCCCTCCTCCGCCCTCTGGCCACATGTTCCAGTCTTTCTCGCTGCCTCCGCACCTTCCGCCGTAGATCCTGGAACATAAGAATATAACAACATTAGAAATAGGAGCAGGAGCAGGCCATTCGGCCCATCGAGCCTGCTCCGCCATTCAATAAGATCATGGCTGATCTTCTACCTCAACTCCACTTTCCTGCACTATCCCCATATGCCTTGATTCCCTTAATATCCAAAAATCTATCGATCTCTGTCTTGAATATACTCAATAACTGAGCCTCCACAGCCCTCTGGGGTAGAGAATTCCAAAGATTCACCACCCTCTGATTGAAGAAATTTCTCCTCATCTCAGTCCTAAATGGCTGACCCCTTATTCTGAGACTGTGACCCCTGGTTCTAGACTCCCCAGCCAGGGGAAACATCCGCCCTGCATCTACCCTGTCAAGTCCTGTAAGAATTTTGTATGTTTCAATGAGATCACTTCTCATTCTTCTAAACTCTAGGGAATATAGGCCTAGTCTACTCAATCTCTCCTCATAGGACAATCCCCCCATCCTAGGAATCAGTCTGGTTAACCTTTGTTGCACTTCCTCTATGGCAAGTATATCCTTCCTTAGCTAAGGAGACCAAAACAGTACACAATACTCCAGGTGTGGTCTCACCAGGGCCCTATATAATTGCAGTAAGACGTCTTTACTCTTATACTCAAATCCTCTTGTAATAAAGGCCAACATACCATTTGCTTTCCTACTTGCTTGCTGTACCTGCATGTTAACTTTCAATGATTCTTGTACAAGGACATCCAGGTCCCTCTGAACACCAACATTTCCCAATCTCTCACCATTTAAAAAATACTCTGCTTTTCTATTTTTCCTACCAAAGTGGATAACTTCACATTTCTCCACATTATATTCCATTTGCCATGTTCTTGCCCACTCACTTAGCCTATCTGTATCCTCTTGAAGCCTCTTTGCATCCTCCTCACAACTTGCATTCCCACATAGCTTTGTATCATCAGTAAACTTAGATATATTATATTTGGTCCCCGCATCCAAATCATTGATATAGATTGTGAATAGCTGAGACCCAAGCACTGAACCTTGTGGTACTCCACTAGTTACAGCCTTCCAACCCGAAAATGACCCGTTTATTCCTACTATCTGTTTTCTGTCCGTTAACCAATCCTCAATCCATGCTAGTATATTACCCAAAATCCCATGAGCCCTAATTTTGTTTAATAACCTCTTGTGTGGCACCTTATCGAATGCCTTCTGAAAATCCAAATGCACCACATCCACTGGTTCCCCCTTATCTATTCTGCTAGTTACAACCTCAAAAAACACAGATTCGTCAAACATGATTTCCCTTTCATAAATCCGTGCTGACTCTGCCCAATCCTATTATTATTTTCTAAGTGCACTGTTACCACGTCCTTAATAATAGATTCTAGCATTTTCCCTACTACTGATGTCAGGCTAATTGGCCTGTAGTTCCCCGTTATCTCTCTCCCTCCTTTCTTAAATAGTGGGGTTACATTTGCTACCTCCCAATCCGCAGGAACCATTCTAGATTCTATGGAATTTTGGAAAATGACAACCCATGCATCCACTATCTCTATAGCCACCTCTTTTAAAACCCTAGGATGTAGGCCATCAGGTCCAGTGGATTTATCGGCTTTCAGTCCCATTAATTTCTCCAGTACTTTTTTTTTTACTAATAATAATTTCTTTCAGTTCTTCATTCTCGCTAGACCCTTGATTCTCCACTATTTCCGGGAAGTTTTTTTGCGTCTTCTTCCATGAAGACAGACACAAAGAGCTGGATTTTCATTGACCTGTGGAGGCGGGTTTGGAGGCGTGTGGGGGGTTAAAGTTGCAGATTCGGGAGTCCCGAACCCATCCCGCCCCCAACCCGCCTCCATGCCAGTTTCGCTGGAGGCGGGTACCCGACCTGTGCTGGGACCCGCCTCCCCGAGGCGGGAAGGGGATTAGTGGCAATAAACTGCCTGTTAACAGGTAGTTAACAGGCAGTTTTTTGCCGAATCCCTATTGTCGTAAGAATGAGCCTTACGCGTGGTGAACGTAAAGTAAGCTTTAATCAACTTAAAAGGTGCTACATACAAAAGAGGTCTTACTCTATGCCTCTCCAGGATCCAACTGATCAGTCCAGTATTTATCCTGGACTAATCACAGGAAGTGATGCAATAAAGTTCGAGTCACAGGAAGCTGTATTGTGTTACCACATTCTCCCCCCCCAAAAGATTAGGAGGCTGGGATGCTCCCTCCATTTCGTAGCCGCCGGACGAGGGAAAGCCGCACCCGTTTGGGTTCTCGTAGCGGTAGAGGGCCCCTAGCCCGTTTACCCGCCGCGGGCCGTGGACCAGAGTCCGAGTGATCCAGCCCGCTCTGTGAGGGGTCAGGACGATCCTGACTGTGTACTGGTGCCCGAACGGGTGTCGGGCAGGGCTGTGGCAGATCCGTTTCTGAGCGTACGGTACGGGGTGGATCGTGGCTGCGCGTGCGAGCCCCGACGGGCTCATAGTCAGTCTGCCCCAGGTCGGCACGCTGGAGTGAGGTACCAGCCGGCGTCAGATCCAGATCGTGATGAGAGGCACCTGGCGAGCCCAGAGATGTGCCTGGTACAATATCATCCCCTGGTGTCCCTCTATGTTTCGGCGGGCAGGGAGCCAGATCCCGCAATGACACGGTAGATTCCCGACCGTCAGGATACCGAATATAGGCGTAGGTAGGGTTGACGTCAGTGAGCTCAACCTCATCTACCAGGGGGTCATTCTTAGACGCCCGAACATATCTTCGGAGTAGCACTGGTCCCGGTGCAGTCAGCCACGACGGGAGAGATATCCCATAGGATGAGCGATGCTGAAATCGGAAGAACCGTTCATGAGGCGTCGTATTTGTGGTGGTCGAAAGGAGGGACCGTGTGGAGTGTAATGCGTCTGGAAGTACTGCTTCCCATTGCTGGTTGGGTAGGCCCCGAGATCTCAAAGCCAGACGTACCGCATTCCAGATGATAGCGTTAAAACGCTCGACTTGCCCATTCCCGACCGGATGATAAGGCGTCGTTCTGCTGGCAGCAATACCCCATTCCGAGAGATAGGCCTTGAGTTCTCCTGACATAAAAGAAGGGCCCCGATCCGAATGAACATAGGATGCCATGCCACAGAAAGCAAATACCTGCTCAAGGCAGCTGATAACCGTGGTCGTCAGCATATTGGGGCAGGGAAAGGCAAACGGAAAACGGGAATACTCATCGACCATGGTCAATAGATAAGTGTTGCGAGTTGAAGAGGGCAACGGCCCCTTAAAATCGATGCTAAGCCGTTGCATTGGCTGGGTCGCATGTATGAGTATACCACCCGAGGGGCGGAAAAACTGAGGTTTCAATTCTGCACAGACTCTGCAGTCCGAGCACATCTTCTTTACATCCCCGGTAGAGAATGGGAGATTTCGGGACCGCACGAAGTGTAGCATGCGAGTAACGCCCGGATGACACAACCCATCATGGATGTCTACGAGCGTAGAGGGTGCCATGGCGGAGCAGAATGCTCGTGTGAGGGTATCCGGAGCCACATTCTCCTTGCCAGGTCGATAGTGGATGGTGTAACCAAAAGAGGCCAATTCCAGCCGCCAAAGCTGGATTTTATTATTTTTAATTTTGGTCCGTTTTCGATTATCGAGCATGAAGGCGACCGATCGCTGGTCCGTGATTAAGGTAAAGTGCTGGCGAGCTAGGAGATGACTCCACTTCCGTACTGCCTCTATGATGGCTGTAGTTTCTTTCTCGACTGGAGGATAATGTAGCTCAGCCCCTTGAAAAGTCCTGGACAAAAATGCCACCGGACGACCTTCCTGATTCAGAGTGGCCGAGATCGCCACCTCCGAGGCATCGCACTCAACAACAAAAGGAAGACTCTCATCGATGGAGTGAAGAGCCGCTTTCTCCAACTGTTTTTTCAGGAGGTTAAAGGCTGCAACAGCCGCTGTGTCTAGTGGGAATGTGCTGGCCTTCAGTAGAGGTTGGATTCGGTCCGAGAAGTTAGGAATCCATTTAGCATAGTATGCAAACAGGCCGAGGGCCCGGCGCAAGGAGGCCGGATTCTTAGGTGGCGGGAGTTCTTGGAGTGGGCGAAGCCTTTCAGGGTCAGGTTTAATGATGCCATTGCCCACACAATAGCCAAGGATGTTGATGGTTGGTTGTGACTCAATGGATTTAGCCGCATTTAATGTCAAATTACGGTGCTGGAGTGCATCCCAAAATCGTTGGAGATTGGCGTCATGTTCCCTCTGATTGCGACCTGCGACAGTAATATTGTCCAGATAAGGAAACGTATCCTTCAAGTCTTCCTGTTTGACCAGGTCATCCATTGCTCGCTGGAAGACAGCCACTCCATTAGTGACCCCAAAGGGGAGGCGACGAAATTGATACAGCCGTCCATTGGCTTCAAAGGCCGTATACTGCTTGTCTGAGACCTTCAAGGGTACCTGATGATAGGCACTTTTCAGATCATATGTTGAGAACACCGTGTACTCAGCCAGTTTATTAACCATATCATCGATGCGCGGCAATGGGTATGCGTCCAAGTCCGTATATTGATTGATGGTCTGTGAATAGTCAATGCACAGCCGTTTCTTGTGAGGTTGTAGAGGGTTCTTAACAATAACGACCTGGCGACGAACAAGGCTCGATGATATCCTCTGCTAAAAGCCGAGAAATCTCAGCCGCAATAAAAGACTGGTCTTCCTGACTGAAACGTCATGACTTTGTTATAATCGGTTTGCATCGAGGAGGGATACTGGTAAACAGTGAGGGTTCATCCAGTGAAGCTACTGACAATGCACAGAACGGTAATCGAGGTAGTATATTAGAAATAGTGAGTTCAGGTTTGGATCCGCCGAACTCAATGGTGAGCTTCTTATGCTGCTTTTGAAAATCCAGCCCTAAGATAAGATCACTACATAAGTCCTTGAGCACCGAAAGCCGGGTGGAGGGATACCTGTGACCATTAAGTGTTATTTCAACCATACAAAAGCCAGAAATTCTGGTATTAAGTGATGACTGAGCCATCGCAATTGCCTGGTCCGATGGGAAAACATGTAGCTTTAACTCTGCAACAATCTGTTCCCTAATGAAACTATCAGTGCTACCTGAGTCAATTAAGGCATCTAAAGTATGTCCATTAATTGATGCTTTTGTAGCTGCATGGAATAGGTTCTGAGGACAAGCAGCTGTAATTGGTGTTGTTGCACAAAGAGTGGCTGAAACTCTAGGTGTGTTTCTTCGAGAGAAAACCCGAGAGGAAGCACGATAGATTTTAGCCGGAACATCTTGATAGGCCCTTACCGGGGCAGTTCGGTAGGACTTAGCTTGATAAGCCCTCGTAGAGGCTCTTGATAGGCAAACCTTTGCAAAATGACCCTTTTTGTTGCAATGACTGCAAAACGCATTGCGAGCAGGGCAGAATTTCCGAGGGTGAAACTCATCACCACAAAAGAAGCATTTCTTAGATTGCCAAGAAGCTGCCACAGTGGGGTCATCATCCTCTTCATCAGTGAAGTCATCAGATTGATCGTCAGGGATAAAGTCCTCCCTAATAGAGTTCACCTGTGGCCTCTTAAATTGCCTGACTGTAGTTAAGGCAGCAGACCAAGGTCTGGGCACTGTATAAAGGTCTGCATTTCTTTTTGCCAGATCTAGAGAGCAAGCCATGTCATAAGCTCTCTGAAGCTCAAGTGTCTTACTTTCCAGTAGACGCTGGCGTATAAATGGGGAGGCAAGCCCGCAGATGAAAGCATCACGGATCATTTCTTCACGGTACAGCTCAGCTGAGGCCACCTGAAAGTTACAGTCCATACTAAGTCTGCGAAGCTCTTGGAGGAATTTATCAATGGATTCCTCCGGCCCTTGTTGGGCTGTAGTTAGTAGATGTCTGGCATAGACCTCATTCGGTGTCTTAGTATATAGTCTTTTAAGCGTCCGAATTGCCTCCTCGTAACTGCCCCATTCCTCCACATACTGAAATACATTCGGGGTGACACAGTTGATGAGTATCCGCAATTTTGAGTCATCATCAGCCTTGCAATATTCGAGAAAATTGTCAAACGTGCGATACCAGTGTTTCCACACCTTACCGGCTGCTGGGGTGTTTGGGTCCAAGTCAAGACGCGATGGTTTAAGGATGTTTTCCATGATGGGTGATTCCCTGGATCCTTAGTTCCGAGTTCGTCCAAAAAGTTTGAGTGCGAAGTTTTTCAAAGTTGATTAAATTGTCGTAAGAATGAGCCTTACGCGTGGTGAACTTAAAGTAAGCTTTAATCAACTAAAAAGGTGCTACATACAAAAGAGGTCTTACTCTATGCCTCTCCAGGATCCAACTGATCAGTCCAGTATTTATCCTGGACTAATCACAGGAAGTGATGCAATAAAGTTCGAGTCACAGGAAGCTGTATTGTGTTACCACACCTATTTTGATTCGTGAAATGTGGGCTTCCTGACAGGTCCCAACCACGCCAAGTTAGCGAGGCGGACCGTGGGTCTGCAGGGGTTGGAGGGGTCGATATGTCCGGTGGGCAGGTGAGTGATGAGTGCAGAGGTAAGTGTGTAAGGTAAGTGTAAAGTGTGGGAAAAAGTTTTACTTACCTTAACTTCCTCCTGCAGGTGTCAGCCCTTCAGGTCTCGGGAGTCAGAAATCTCACCGGCACAGAAAGCACAGTGGCCGTGGTGCTGTCAAAAACTGCAGCCTCAGTTTTCTGTGCTGGAATTATTTCTAACTCAGCCTGAGAGGAAGGACTCAAGTTAGAAGACAGATTGTCAGTGTTTGACAGCTTCACAGAGCTGTCAAACGCTGATATTTCATCTGTCAAAAGCTCTTGACAGATGAAATGTCAATCTGTGACATCACCTGTTGCCGGGTGGCTCTTGATTGGCCTGCTAAGCCTGCTGGGCGGGCTCAACAAGGTCAATCAAGGGAAAATACAGTGGGTTGGCCACAAGTCGATGGAGGCGGGACTACAACCCAAAAAGTGGGAGTCCCGCCTCCATCATGTCCCCAGTATCAAAATCCAGCCCAAAGTATTTGTTTAATTTCTCTGCCATTTCCTTATTCCCCATTATAATTTCTCGTGTCTCAGTCTGTAAGGGACCCACGTTTACTTTTGCTAATCTTTTCCTTTTTCCATACCCATAGAAGCATTTACAGTCTGTTTTTATGTCTTTCGCTAGTTTACTCTTATTTTATTTTCCCTTTCTTTATCAATTTCTTGGCCCTCCTTTGCTGAATTCTAAAATGCTTCCAATCCTTAGGCTTACTGCTCTTTTTGGCAACATTATAAGCCTCTTCGTTTGATCTAATACTATCTTTAACTTCTCTTGTTAGCCACAGTTGGACCACTTTTCTTGTGGGGTTTTAAGTGCCTTAAAGGAATGTATATTTGTTGTAAATTATGTATTCATTCTTTAAATGCTAGTCATTGCTTGTCTACTGTTATACCTGTAGTTTCCCAATCTACCGTAGCCAACTTGCCCCTCATACCTACGTAGTTTGCTTTGTTTAGAATTAAGACCATAGTTTCAGATTTAACTAAATCACTTTCAAACTCAATATAAAATTCTATCATATTATGGTCACTCTTCCCTAAAGGCCCCTTTACTACAAGATTATTAATTAACCCTTTCTCATTACGAGCACAATACTAGTTCTAAAATAACCTGTTGGTTCCTCAACATACTGATCTAGAAAACTATCTTGCATACATTCCATGAATTAGTCCTCCACACTATTACTGCACATTTGGTTTGCCCAGTCTATATGTAGATTAAAGTCCCCCATGATTATGGTATTGCCCTTGTTACATGCGCCTCTAATTTCCTGATTTATACTCTGCCCTACATTACAACTACTGTTTGGGGGCCTATAAACAACTCCCACCAATGTTTTCTGCCCCTTGCTGTTTCTTAGCTCCACCCAAACTGATTCTACTTCTTGATTTTCGGAGCTAAGATCCTTTCTCTCTACTGTCTTTATCCCATCCTTTAATATCGGGGCTACCCCGCCTCCTTTTCCATTTTGCCTATCTCTTCTAAAAGTTAAGTATCCTGGAATATTTAGTTCCCAACCTTGGCCACTTTGCAACTATGTCTCTGTCATGGCTATTAGATTTCTATTAATTTCTATCTGCGCTATTAATTCATCTATTTTGTTGCGAATGCTTTGCACATTCAGATATAGTGCCTTTAGCTTTGACTTATTTCTATTTTTCCCTGATGTCACCTTAGTCACTGATGCCTTATTACCTTTGTTATTCTCTCTGTCCCTTCCTGACCCACTCTGCTTATTTTTACCCAAAACTCTACTCTGCACTAGAGCCTTGACATTTCTCTTGCTGCTTTTAAATTTACGCTTTCCTGAATCCTCCCACCACCCTTCATTAGTTTAAAGCCCTGTCTACTGTCCTAGTTATTCGATTCGCCAGGACACTGGTCCCAACGGAACAGCTCCCTCTTTCCCCAGTACTGGTGCCAGTGCCCCATCAACGGAAACCCCTTCTTCCCACACCACTCTTTGAGCCACACATTTAAACCTCTAATCTCTTTGCCCCTATGGCAATTTGCGCATTTCTCAGGTAACAATCCAGAGATGATTACCTTTGAGGTTCTGCTTTTTAATTTGGATCCTAGCTCTCCAAACTCCCTCAGCAGAACCTCATTCCTAGTTCTACCTATGTCGTTGGTTCCTACTTGGACCACGACAACTGGATCCTCCCCCTCCCACTCCAAGTTCTTCTCCAGCCGCGAGGAGATATCCTTAATCCTGGCACCGGGCAGGCAACACAACCTTCAGAACTCCCAGTCGCGGCTGCAGAGACCGGAAGGAGTGGACCTGGAGGGAGCACACGAGAGCAGAGCAGTTAAAAGGAGCAGTCCCAAGCAGCAGGAGCCTGAGACCGGAAGGAACAGACCTGGAGGGAGCACACGAGAGCAGAGCAGTTAAAAGGAGCAGTCCCAAGCAGCAGGAGCCTGAGACCGGAAGGAACGGACCTGGAGGGAGCACACGTGAGCAGAGCAGTTAAAAGGAGCAGTGCCGAGTGGCAGGAGCCTGAGACTGGAAGGAGCAGACCTGGAGGGAGCACAACGAGAGCAGAGCAGTTAAAAGGAGCGGCAGCAACTCAACAGAGGCAGTTTTTGAAAAAGTGACGTCAGAGTAAAAAAAGTGATGTCGGCACAAGGGAAGGAGCTGATTGGTGAGTAGCTGGTGAGTGTATTTTATTTTAAGTTTATAAGTTTATTTCTACTAAGTTTGTTAATAGCCTATTAAATAGAGGGAAAGAGCTGATTGGTGATTTTTAGACCAGTACGTTGAGGAGCCAACTAGGGAACAGGCTATCCTAGATTGGGTAATGTGTAGAGGTTAATTAATAATCTTGTTGTATGGGGTCCTTAAGGGAAGAGTGACCATAACATGATAGAATTCTTCATTAAAATGGAAAGTGAAGAAGTCCAATCCGAAACTAGGGTCCTAAATCTAAACAAAGGAAACTACGAAGGTATGAGGAGTGAGTTGGCTATGATAGATTGGGGAGCTTCATTAAAAGGCATGACGGTGGATAGGCAATGGCTAACATTTAAGGAACGAATGCATGAATTGCAACAGTTATACATTCCTTTCTGGCGCAAAAACACAAAAGGAAAAGCGGCCCAACCATGGCTAACAAAAGAAATTAAGGATAGTATTAGATCCAAAGAGGAGTCATATAAAGTTGCCAGAAAAAAGTAGCAAGCCTGAGGATTGGGAGCAGTTTAGAGTTCAGCAAAAAAGGACCAAGAAATTGATTAAGAGGGGAAAAATAGAGTATGTAGAGTAAACTTGCAAGGAACATAAAAGCGGATTGTAAAAGCTTCTACAAGTATGTAAAAAAAAAAATTAGTGAAGACAAATGTAGGTCCCGTACAGTCAGAATATTTATCCTACTTCGATGTTATCTGCTGTACCAGCTGACAGTGAATGTATTGGTGTAGTTTGTGTTTTATTTTCTATGTACTGATAGAATTAGTACTATAAGTGTTGTCCCCTCTCCCGATTACCTGATAAGGCTGCATTGGCTCCATGTGTGAAAGCAGATAAGGTGCTATTGGGATCACGGGCATGAGCACGAGTTGCACAATGAACATGTTGGCCAGATCTTGATTGTCAGCAGTCATTATCACTTATGTTGATGTAGGAATCCTGAATTAAAATGTAATCTTACAGACTATTATTTTGACATATATATTAAAGGTCTTATTAAGTTCAGTCATAGTTCATGGCAACATTTTACTGAAGCACTGTGAACAGTCCACTGGTGCCCATGGAACTTCAGTGAAAGGAAGGGAGAAAAAGAAAAAAAAATCAAGGAAAAGTATTCAGACTGCACGTATAAACAGGATACGAGTGAGTGCTGAGTCTCAGTTCATTTCCAAACTATGCATATTTTCTATCTAATAGCAAATTTTTTTGCCGTACTTTCTTTTTTAAATTAATTTTGTGTTATTGAAAGTAAGGTTAGAATTTTATTGGAAATACTGGTAATAATATTATGTTCTTTATTTTGTATTTAAAGAGAGAGTTTCATTAACAGCTCCTTTAAAAAAATGAGTTACAAAGTATTTTTTTGTGTAAGATATAAGTGCTGGCAAAATGATTGGGACATTTGGCTTGGAGGAGTTGCTGAGATGTGTGAGGTACCTAAATTAGCAGGTGTACAGTTAAAACAACATGCTCACTGTAGCATTCTGGGTTACTAGCTATTGGTCTGCTGATGTTAGTTCAGTTCTCCTTAGTGCAGACGCAATAAGGAGAATTTCAACTCCCTCTGCACAACTGCCTTGGCTCAGTGGCAGCATTCTTGTCTCTGAGTCAGAAGGTTGTGAGTTCAAGCCCCACTCTCAAGACTTGAGCACATACTCTCAGCTGACAGTTCAGTGCAGTACTGAGGGAGTGCTGCACTGTTGAAGATGCTGTCTTTCAGATGAGATGTTAAACTAAGGCCCCCCTTTATTTCATTGGTGTTTGTGGGACAAATTGGCTTCAGTGTTTCTCTACACTACAACAGTGACTAGACTTCAGAAATACTGGATTGGCTGTGAAGCGTGCTGGGATCATCCTGAGGTTGTGCAAAGCACTATATAATGGCAAGTTTTTTCTTTCTTGCAAATTTACCCCAGCCATTTCAACGCTATTGTTTTCTTGGGTGTTTGAGGTGCCTCATGTAAATCAGGGTGCCTATGACGTCATTGGGGCCCCTATGCAATTTTAATGGCCTACTGAGTACTGAGTAGATCATCCGCCATTGACGTTCCGCTCAGTAAAACCTAGTGGCATCCAATGGAGACCCTGTCTGGTAAGAAACTTACCTTTGTGGACCTAGAAGGAGAAGGTGTGCTCCTTTAGGCCCCAAAATTAAAGTTTGGGCTGTTGCTGTCTCGGGTTCCACCACCCTTCCCAAAATGCTTCTGAATTCCCTCCACCCTTCCACGACTTTTCTAACTGCCGGTGTTGCAGCCTCCAGGCCATCCAATCTTCGCAGGCCCTGGACACCTGTTTTGGGTGGGCAACTAGCCAGTGGAATGTTAATGAGGCCTGGCTATTAAAATGGACGAGTCCTCCCACTGTAGCTCCCCGGAAGGTGCAACGCGCATCCCGCCGGCTTTCCAGCCAGGAGTTAAAATCCCCCCTAATAACTCTTCTGAGCGAGTTACCCATAAAGGGAACATCACCATTCACCACTTAATTAAAAATATCACAAACATCAACAGAAACTAACAAAAATAAAGGATGTTAAATTAACGTGTAAATGTTAAATGGGTGTGTAAATGGCGAATGAATTTCAATATAGAAAAGTGCGAGATGATGCATTTTGGTAGGAGGAATAAGGAGGTCAACTACTCCTTGTAAAATAAGAATTTCAATTATTAGTTTTAATTACTTAAAAGGAGTACTGATGGTGACTCCCTCTTCAAAAGTCAAAAGTTAAATATTTCAGCAGCTTAGTTAATAATTTCAACACAGTGAGACAAACCTTTACTTGGTCCTCCTTTTAGTCTTTCACAGCATTTAAGCACATTGATCTGATGTAATATATTTTGAATTCTGTCTTAATTTTAAGCATTCAGAAAACAACTTACTAGCTGTGTGTTGTAATAATACTGATTTATTTTGAAGGGTACTTGACTCCAGAATGTTTGTAGAATGTTTATCATATTTTAACAATAAGAAGCACTTTCCTACTTGAAGCACAATATGCTGGTACAATATGACAGATATAATAACAATGAACAACATGAAGTTTAATCCAAAATCAGCTTCTGCGAATGTGGCGTTTCAAAGTGAAAACAGCATTCGGAAGAAGCCATTGAACATAAAGGGTGCTATTGAAGTGTAAATCAGTATTTATCACAGGGATTTTCAATGGTTCTGAAAGCTTTAGCTCATGAGATTTACTTCAAGAAGAACATTTCTATTCAGTGGATACAGGGGCATTATGTACATGGGACGGGGCACAGGGGGGCATCTATCCCCCCACAATCTAGCGCACATGAACATATAAAGTGAATAACAATTATGTATACTTAACCATCTTTGAATTATTAACGTCTATTGGGAACCTATTAAAATAATGCAATCCTATTAGCTTGCGAGTAAGTCTCACATTGTAAGGCCTTAAGTTACATTTCAAAAGCAGAAGTTATAAATGTGCTTGTGGCGGATCGCCACCTAAACGGGCGCAATCCACTTTTCCGTCCGTGGACAATAAATCGGGCACCTTGCCTTTAAGGCGCATGCTGCCTTTAAGGCATGAAAAAAGGAGTGGGCGTGGCCTCAGGGTTTGGCAGAAAAATGTTGTAGCAGCCATTTTTGCCAAGGAGATGTATTAAAAAGCCATGTGTTCCACATATTGACTCGGCCTCAATTCGTGCTTCGCGGCAGCCACAACATTGGTGACCCCGACGCTCAGAACGTATTCCGAGCACTGCAATGGCGGACACGAACGCAGTTTCCGTGAAACTGCCGGAGTTTTGGGAAAACCAGCCCGAAGCCTGGTTCTTCCAAGCCGAGTCCCGATTCCGGCTGCGACACATCACCACAGATGGGACGAAGTACGACTACCTCGTCACATCACTCGGTAGCTCCACAGTTACGAAGGTCTGGACAGCGCTGCAGAACCCACCAGAGGAGGGCAAGTATGCACATCTTAAGGCCGCGTTCCTTAAAAAATTTACGGCCTCGACATACCAGCGAAACTGCCACCTCCTCGACCTTCCAGGCCTCGGTGATGCCTCACCATCAGACCTCCTCTCCCACATGCTCTCCCTCACCGACGAGAGCCCACCCGGATCCCTTTTCCGCACGCTGTTCATCCGCCAGCTACCTCTCAGCATCCGCCCAGCGATCGTGGCGTCCGGCCTCACGGACCTGGAAGCCCTGGCCGATGAGGCCGACAAGCTGCTGTCCGCTCACTCCAGCCGCGCGTCACTCCGGACCTGGCAGCCACTGCCTGGGCGCGCCCCTCACCGGCCACCACGCGGCCACAAGGCCCAGCCACCGGGCTCACGGGGCCTTCGCGCCCCACTAACCCGGGCCACTGTTACTACCACGCACGGTTCGGCGCCAGGGCACAACGGTGCACACCTCCCTGCTCTTTCAAGTCCGCCCCCGTACCAGCCCCCGCGATGGCCGTGGGCCACGCGGGCTCCCTGCTGTACGTCACGGATGACAAAACCGGCCGCCGGTTCCTGTGCGACACTGGAGCTCAGCACAGCATCATCCCGGCCTCTGCCCTCGACATCCAAAAGGGCAAACGAGGACCGGCGCTGGCTGCTGCTAACGGCTCGGACATCCGGACGTACGGCACCCGCACAGTCACCCTCGACCTCGCTGGTCGCCGCTACCGATGGGAGTTCATCACTGCCAAGGTGTTCTCCCCTCTCATCGGCGCAGATTTCCTGTGTGCCCACGGCCTACTGGTAGACATCCCTCGACACTGCCTCGTGGACATGAACACCATGTTCCCCCATCCTGGGTGCCATGGCCCCCCGTCAACCCGCCAATATGGCGTCACAGTGCCACGCCCGGGCCACGGATGACTACTCGGCACTCCTGGCCGAATTCCCGGCCCTTACCAATCCGACCTTCTCCGCGGAGGCCGCCAAACACGGGGTGGAACACTTCATCCCCACCACAGGCCCCCCAGTGTACGCCCACGTCCGCAGGCTGGACCCAGCCAAACTGGAGATCGCGCGGACCGAGTTTGCCACCATGGAACAGCTCGGCATCATCCGCCGCTCCAACAGTCCCTGGGCCTCCCCACTCCACATCGCCCCCAAACCAGGCAGGGGTTGGCGCCCCTGCAGGGATTACCGCCGCCTCAATGACGCCACCACCCGATTGGTACCCCGTGCCGCACATCCAGGACTTCTCGGTTAGACTGGCTGGCCGCTCAGTCTTTTCCAAGGTCGACCTGGTGTGCGGCTACCACCAAGTCCCCGTCCACCCCGCGGACGTCCCCAAGACGGCCGTAATCTCCCCCTTCGGCCTTTTCGAGTTCCTGCGGATGCCCTTCGGCCTCAAAAACGCGGCCCAGGCATTCCAACGGCTCATGGACTCGGTCCTTCGGGACCTGAAGTTCCTGTTCGTCTACCTGGACAACATCCTGGTAGCCAGTTCCTCCAAGCAGGAACACCTCGAACCCCCTCGCATCCTGTTCGGGCGCCTCAGCGACCACGGGCTCATCCTCAGCCCAGCCAAATGCCAGTTCGGCCTGGACACGATCGACTTCCTCGGCCACCACATCACCCATGCTGGGGCCATTCCCCTGCCCACCAAGGTGCAGGCCGTCCAACAATTTCCCCGCCCCACCACCATCAAAGGCCTCCAGGAGTTCCTCGGGATGGTGAATTTCTACAACTGCTTCATCCCCAAAGCGGCATCACTCATGAGGCCCCTGTATGAAACCCTCCGGGGCAGGAGCGGCAAGATGGCGGTCGAATGGACGGCAGACGCTTCAGCCGCCTTCGACTCCACCAAGACCGCGCTCGCCAACGCCACCCTGCTCGCGCACCCACGGCCCAATGCCAGGGTAGCGCTCACCACGGACGCCTCCGACCACGCGGTCGGCGCCGTGTATGAGCAGTGGGTCGACGGCGCTTGGCAACCACTTGCCTTCTTCAGCCGCCAACTACGCCCCCCGGAGGTCAAGTACAGCACCTTCGACCGCGAGCTCCTCGCGCTGTTCCTGGCGGTCTGCCATTTTCGGTTTTTGCTGGAGGGCCACCCCTTCACGGCGTTTGTCGACCACAAACCCCTGACATTCGCAATGGCAAAGACAACCGACCCCTGGTCCACCAGGCAGCAGCGCCAACTCACGGCAGTGTCCGAGTTCACCACAGACATCCAACACATCTCCGGCCGAGACAATGTGGTAGCCGACTGCCTCTCCCGCCCCGCCATCCACGCCGCACACCTGGCAGTCGACTATGCTCAACTCGCAGCAGACCAGATCACCGACCCTGATCTGCTCTCTGCACCTACCAACCTACCAGGGCTACGCCTGGCCGACGTCGCCTGTGGCCCGACCGCAGTCACGGTCAAGTGCGACATATCCCTATGTCAACCTCGGCCCGTAGTCCCAGCGTCCTGGCGTCGCCCGGTATTCGAGATTCTCCACAACCTCTCCCACCCCGGCGCCCGCGCATCCATCAAATTGGTAGCCAACCATTTTGTCTGGCGCGGCCTTCGCAAGGATGTGCGTACTTGGGCCAACTCCTGCCTAGCCTGCCAACGGGCCAAGGTGCAGCAACACACGAAAGCACCCCTCGAGGAGTTTACCGTCCCTTCGCGTAGATTCGACCACATCCACGTGGACATCGTCGGGCCCCTGCCGCCGTCGCAAGGCCACATGCACTTGCTGACGTTCATTGACCGCACCACGCGCTGGCCCGAGGCAATTCCACTGACCTCTACCACCACCGCCGACATCGCCAGAGCCTTCGTCAGCACCTGGGTCGCATGGTTCGGCGTCCCCTCCGAAATGACGTCGGACAGAGGTCCGCAATTTACCTCTGAACTCTGGACTGCCGTCGCACGCAATCTCGGGGTGACCATTCACCGCACCACAGCG
The DNA here is from genome assembly GCA_030390025.1 of Squalus acanthias. Lineage (NCBI taxonomy): Eukaryota > Metazoa > Chordata > Chondrichthyes > Squaliformes > Squalidae > Squalus > Squalus acanthias. Next base: position 22,844,552 of record CM059435.1, on the reverse strand, counting down.
TACCACCCCCAAGCCAACGGACTGTGTGAGCGGTTCCACAGATCCTTGAAGGCATCTCTTCGAGCCAGCCTCCAGGACGGCGCCTGGACCGACCGACTCCTGTGGGTCCTCCTCGGCCTGCGCAACGCGGTTAAAGAAGACCTCCACGCATCGGCAGCAGAGCTCGTGTACGGTCAGCCGCTGCGCGTACCCGGCGAGTTCCTGCCCACCGCCACGACACCCTGGTCAGCCGACCAGCAACGCCACGACTTCGCCTCACCGGCGCTACAGTTCGCCCCAGTGCCCATTGCCCGACATGGCGAATCCACCTCACACGTCCCACTTCGCCTGCACCAGGCACGGTTCATTTTCGTCCAGCACGACGCCCACCGCGGACCCCTTCAACCCCCGTACGACGGGCGCTACAAGGTGCTACAGGCTGGGGACAAATTTTTCACCCTGCAAGTGGGCGACAGGACTGAAAAAGTGTCGGTTGACCGACTCAAGCCAGCACACTCGGAGCCCGGTGAGCAGGTCCCTGTAGCTCGTCCACCGCCACGCGGCCGACCTGCCCTCAAGCCAGTTCACCTGGCTGCTCCACGCCCGGCCGTTCCACGTCCACCGGCGTCCTACAAGAGCCGCTCCGGCCGGCCCATCAGACCGCCGCACCGTTTCGTCCACACCTCCTAAGCGGATTCTGGGGGGAGCTGTGTGGCGGATCGCCACCTAAACGGGCGCAATCCACTTTTCCGTCCGTGGACAATAAATCGGGCACCTTGCCTTTAAGGCGCATGCTGCCTTTAAGGCGCATGCTGCCTTTAAGGCATGAAAAAAGGAGTGGGCGTGGCCTCAGGGTTTGGCAGAAAAATGTTGTAGCAGCCATTTTTGCCAAGGAGATGTATTAAAAAGCCATGTGTTCCACATATTGACTCGGCCTCAATTTGTGCTTCGCGGCAGCCACAACATGCTAGCTATTAATGGCCACTGTTTATGAATGTAAGTTTCTAGACTCAAGTAGGGGACTCTGAATTAATTACAATATTCACCTGATGTTTTAATTAGCTTTCAGTACACTATTCCAGGTAAAGAACCTTTGTTCTAATCATTTTAGGTTGGTGTGGTGTAGTACTTTCTCTTCTCCCTAGAAATCAATCCTTGGTAGAATCCTACAGATTATTCAATGTACTTCATACCTGTCATTCCAGTTCGATAGATATGGAATTAAAAGAAGTCTTCTGCTTGTGCAAATATGTACAAAGGAACAGAGAAGTGGGATTGTTGCTGTCCTTCGCTTTTAACCAAGGTTGATATGAAATGTTTGTCTAGATTCAATTATGTTATTTAATGAATAGTTTTCATATTTAAGTGTAAATAGCTAGCGTATTCTGAGGCCTGCCCAAGAATTTTAGCGGTCGAATTTGATTTTTGGGCACACCAGCCAATCACCCATTGAAGAGGTGGCCACGATTTTGAGCCGCAGCCTTGTTTAAATTTGGCAGGCGAGCTGCAGACGACAAACAGGGTCCTAATACTGGATGGCCAAAGGGCGTTCTGAAACAAGTGGTAGGCCTCTTTCCCATGCAGCTCTTTGGTCTGAGGATTATCAACTGGCTGGGACACCGGCAGAAGAGAGCAGGTAGGCTCCTGGGAAGGGGGAGGTGACGAGCAGGCAGGGAGATGCTGGACCGGCCGTGGCCTGCGCTATTTTTGTGGTGCCAGGAGGAGCCTTCCACCATCACAAAATATTACATTTTTCTGGCCGTTTCAGAACACCAGTTAGGGTTGCCAATTCTAGCTGGACATATGCCTGGACGTTTCATCACATGACCTCCCGCCTCCAACCACCCCACCCAGTCAAACAGTCTTTTTTTTCCCATCTCCACTATTTTTTTTATTTGTTTATGGGATGTGGGGTTGCTGGCAAGGCCAGCATTTATTGCCCATCCCTAGTTGCCCTCGAGAAGGTGGTGGTGAGCCGCCTTCTTGAACCGCTGCAGTCCGTGTGGTGAAGGTACTCCCACAGTGCTGTTAGGGAGGGAGTTCCAGGATTTTGACCCAGCGACAATGAAGGATCGGCAATATACTTCTAAGTCAGGATGGTGTGTGACTTGGAGGGGAACTTGGAGATGGTGGTGTTCCCATGCGCCTGCTGCCCTTGTACTTCTAGGTGGAAGAGGTCGCGGGTTTGGGAGGTACTGCTGAAGAAGCCTTGGCGTGTTGCTGCAGTGCATCTTGTAGATGGTACACACTGCAGCTACGGTACGCTGGTGGTGGAGGGAGTGAATGTTTAAGGTGGTGGATAGGGTGCCAATCAAGCGGGCTGCTTTGTCCTGGATGGTGTCGAGCTTCTTGAGTGTTGTTGGAGCTGCACTCATCCAGGCAAGTGGAGAGTATTCCATCACACTCCTTACTTGTGCCTTGTAGATGGTGGAAAGGCTTTGGGGAGCCAGGAGGTGAGACACTCACTGCAGAATACCTAGCCTCTGACCTGTTCATGTTGCCACAGTATTTATGTGGCTGGTCCAGTTAAGTTTCTGGTCAATGGTGACCCCCAGGATGTTGATGATGGGGATTTGGCGATGGTAATGCCGTTGAATGTCAAGGGGAGGTGGTTAGACTCTCACTTGTTGGAGATAGTCATTGCCTGGCACTTCTGTGGCGCGAATGTTACCTGCCACTTATCAGCACAAGCATGAACGTTGTCAGGGTATTGTTGCATGCGGGTATGACTGCTTCATTATCTGAGTTGTTGTGAATGGCGCTGAACACTGTGCAGTCATCAGCGAACATCCCCATTTCTGACCTTATGTTGGAGGGAAGGTCATTGATGAAGCAGCTGAAGATGATTGGGCCTAGAACACTGCCCTGAGGAACTCCTGCAGCGATGTCCTGGGGCTGTGATGATTGACCTTCAACCACCACAACCATCTTCCTTTGTGCTAGGTATGACTCCAGCCAGTGGAGAGTTTGCCCCCCGATTCCCATTGACTTAAGTTTTATAGGGCTCCTTGATGCCACACTTGGTCAAATGCTGCCTTGATGTCAAGGGCAGTCACTCTCATCTCACCTCTGGAATTCAGCTCCTTTGTCCATGTTTGGACCAAGGCTGCAATGAGGTCGGGAGCCGAGTGGTCTTGGCGAAATCCAAACTGGGCATCAGTGAGCAGGTTATTGGTGAGTAAGTGCCGCTTGATAGCGCTGTTGCTGACACCTTCCATCACTTTGCTGATGATTGAGAGTAGACTGATGGGGTCGTAATTGGCCGGATTGGATTTGTCCTGCTTTTTGTGGACAGGACATACCTGGGCAGATTTTCACATTGTCAGGTAGATGCCAGTGTTGTAGCTGTACTGGAACAGCTTGGCTAGAGGTGCAGCTAGTCTGGAGCACAAGTCTTGAGCACGATAGCCGGGATGTTGTCGGGGCCCATAGCCTTTGCTGTATCCAGTGCGCTCAGCCGTTTCTTGATATCACGTGGAGTGAATCGAATTGGCTGAAGATTGGCTTCTGTGATGGCGGGGACCTCAGGAGGAGGCCAATATAGATCATTCACTCAGCACATCTGGCTGAAGATGGTTACAAACGCTTCAGCCTTGTCTTTTGCACTCACGTGCTGGGCTCCACTATTATTGAGGATGGGGATATTCATGGAGCCTCCTCCTCCCGTTAGTTGTTTAATGGTCCACCACCATTCACGACTGGATGTGGCAGGACTGCAGAGCTTTGATCTGATCCGTTGATTGTAGGATCGCTTAGCCCTGTCTATAGCATGCTGCTTCCACTTTTTTAGCATGCATGTAGTCCTGTGTTGCAGCTTCCCCAGGTTGTCACCTCATTTTTAGGTACGCCTGGTGCTGCTCCTGGTATGCTCTCCTACACTCCTTGTTGAACCAGGGTTGGTCCCCTGGCTTGATGGTAATGGTAGAGTGAGGGATATGCCAGGCCATGAGGTTACAGATTGTGGTGGAATATAATTCTGCTGCTGTTGATGGCCCAATGATGGTGGAGCCCAGCACGTGAGTGCAAAAGACAAGGCTGAAGCGTTTGTAACCATCTTCAGCCAGAAGTGCCGAGTGAATGATCATGGATACCCAGATTTGAGCTGCCAGATCTGTTCTGAATCTATCCCATTCAGCACGGTGGTAGTGCCACACAACACAATGGAGGGTGTCCTCAGTGTGAAGACAGGACTTCATCTCCACAACGACTGTGCGGTGGTCACTGCTACCAATACTGTCATGGACAGATGCATCTGCGACAGGTACATTGGTGAGGATGAGGTCAAGTAGGTTTTTCCCATGTGTTGGTTCTCTCACCACCTGTCACAGGCTCAGACTGGCAGCTATGTCCTTCAGGACTCAGCCAGCAGTGGTGCTACCGAGCCACTCTTGGTGATGGACATTGAAGTCCCCCACCCAGAGTGTGCCGTTGCTACTCTCAGTGCTTCTTCCAAGTGGTGTTCACCATGGAGGAGTACTGATTCATCAGCTGAGGGAGGGCAGTAGGTGGTAATCAGCAGGAGGTTTCCTTGCCCATGCTTGACCTGAAGCCATGAGACTTCATGGGGTCCGGAGTCAATGTTGAGGACTCCCAGGGCCAGTCCTTCCCAACTGTATATCACTGTGCCACCACCCCTGGTGGGTCTGTCCTGCCGGTGGGACAAGACATACCCAGGGAGGGTGATGGAGGAGTTTGGGACATTGGCTGAAAGGTATGATTCTGTGAGTATGACTATGTCAGGCTGTTGCTTGACTAGTCTGTGGGACAGCTCTCCCAATTTTGGCACAAGTCCCCAGATGTTGATGAGGAGGACTTCCAGGGTCAACTGGGCTGGGTGTGCCGTTGCCGTGTCCATAGCCGGTGCTGAGGGCGATGCCAGGTGGTCCGTCTGGTTTCATTCTTATTATTGTGTTTCGTAGCGGTGGCTTGTTAAGCCATTTCAGAGGGCAGTTCTGAGTTAACTACATTACCAGACCGGGTAAGGACAGCAGATTTCCTTCCCTAAAGGACATTAGTGAACCAGATGGATTTTTATGACAATCCGATAATTTCATGGTCACCATTACTGACACTAGCTTTTTATTCCAGATTTATTTAATTAAATTCCCCAGCTGCCGTGGTGGGATTTGAACTCACGTCTCTGGATCATTAGTCCAGTTCTCTGGATTACTAGCCCAGTGACATTACCACTATGTTACCGTTCCCGTTATATAACTAATAAACAAAAGTCTCAATAAATACACATTTATTTTATTGCCCCTATGGTTTTCCCCCGGGTTCCTCGCAGCACACTCCAGGAGATTAACCTTTAATTCCTGGAGACTCCAGGGTAAACCTGGCGGATTGGCAACCCCTAACGCCAGTACAAGCAAAACGTTTTCCATCTGTCCCTTAAAATTGCAATCCTAACTACGTCTTTAGGACTCCTATTTACATGGGAAAGATGCCTGCCACTTGTTTCAGGAGGCGCTTCAGCCACCCAGCGATAGCCCCTATGTAAGTTACAGTGGGCTGACTGTCAGGGTTAACGGGGAGGTAAGGCTACCGACCAACATTTTTATGCTCTTCCTAAGTGGAAAAACGGCCCCTTAGTCAGTAATAAAACAGAAGATGTTGGAAATGCACAACAACTCCATCAGCGCACGCAAGCGCTCACACTTATTCAATAACATAACAGCAGGAACTGAAACACGAAATATCCAAAGGTCTTTTTTATTGGTTTACTTTTAAGTCAGATTCCAGGAGCTCAGGGCCTGTTCGCTGGCTCCCTGCATTTTATACTGCGAATTCTGGTTTCTGTAAACCAGCTGTAGACTCGGTGACCCAGTTTTATCTGGGTCTCCGAGTCTGCCACCAGCCCGCAGAAACCAGATTTAACAGTGTAAATTAGCCAGGAGCCAGCTCCCAGATGGTGGGCTTCTCGAATCCAATTTAAAAGACAATATAAAAGTGGTTTTCGTGCTGTTGCTACTTTATGGTTCTGTTCCTTTGGTTACAATTTCTCAAATTTACAGCTGGAGGAATAGAACAATGTTACAGAATATACAGCTGTGAACACTTCACTGTCTGCTGTTGTGATGCATGTTTATTGTCGATGTACAGTGGATGAAGGCAGTAGAAACACTTAACAGCACGTTAACAGACATTGTCCACCAGACACTGTCTGGAAAAGATGTCAGTAGATCATTTTGTAGAGTGACAAGCAAATGGCAGTGAGACAAGTAAATAATCTGGAAAGCACCTACTCCACTGGTTACAAGTAGTCAATTTGGTGGTACAGGGGAAACTCAGCAGAGGACTGTGCAATAAATACAGAACTTAGAAAGAACAGGGGGGCTAAATTGGATAGCCCCCGAAAATGGGCACGGGGATCGTGATGCGCGATTACCCCACGCCCGTTCAATGTAATGCTGGCAGTACGCCATCTTTGTGCTGCCTGCTCATTATCATGATTTCTGCGTGCAGCCAGCACTAACCACACTGTTCATTGGCTGCACGCATCAGCAGGGAGCCCAATATCGTTACTTGCTAGCACTACTTAAAGCTAGCCTGCACTGCTTAAAGCTAGCCTGCACTTCTTAAAGGAAAGGTGCATTGTGGCTGCTAGAGGTGCTGACATCATTCGGAATAGTGTTGTGCAACAAAAAACAATGGCTGACCATGGGAGAGAGTGTGCACCAAGGTTTTCCGACACTGCACTGGAGGTCTTGGTGATGGAGGTGGAAAGGAGGAGAGATGTTCTGTATCCACAGGGGGGCAGGAAGCCCTCCAGACACACGGTGAGAAGGCAGTAGGAGCAGATAGCCATGGAGGTCAATGCCAGGAGTTTAACCCCGAGGACCTGAATGCACTGCCGCAAAAAGGTTAAAGACCTCACATGAGTGGTTAAGGTCAGTGAATGCATCTTCATTGGCTGTGAAGCGCTGTGGGACATCTGGTGGTCATGAAAAGCGCTACATAAATGCAAGTCTTTCTTTCAAATGCCATATCCTACCAACTGCACCACTAGCCTCAGCCACTGCTCAATTCACCACACCCCCATCACTCGCCTACCAACAATCTCTATCAATCAGGACTCATACCTAACATTCATATGCTTCACCTCGCACACATAGCACTGTTGCGAGCCTCACACCCACATCTAACAGCCGGCACACACTACCAGCTATTTAACCATGACAGCCACATCAACCAAACATATTGCACGACACTCACTGACACACTTCTCTCTTGCAGGAGAAGGTGACGCACATCTGGAGGCAGCAGGAACTAACCAGAGGGGGAGAGGTGTGCCTGCATGTTCTAACCCCCATGGAGGAGACGGTGCTGGCCATTATTGAAAGGGCGATTGCTGAGGTCGTGGCCAGCGGCGGGGCTGAATCCATTGAAGATGACAGTATCCTCAAACCGAATTCTCCTTACTCACATCCCACTTACCCCTCATCCCACAATCTCTTCAGACTTACAAGCTGCAGCTGGTGTAAGCATTCACCTCTTACTTTCCCCTCTCCCCTCGCTACAACCTTACCCTTGTGCCCTTTTTCTTTTAGATACCCAAGAAGTACAACCCGGCCAGGCAGTGGAGGAAGACAGTGATAATGAAGACACACCGTTACTTGATTTCACACTCACAGCCACCAGCTCAGATACTGCCACTGCGCATATCTTAGAGGATAGCATAGAGGCAGGATCTGCATGTGGTGAGACACCAGGCACAAGTGCGCTGCAGCCAGGACAGGGGGGCAAAGATAGCGCAGGTGTCAGCTCGCCAGACAGCAAAGTCGCACACGAGTTCTGGTGCAGAGGACTCAAATGTGGACTTTGAAGGGGCAGACTACAGAAGAAGGCTGATGGGTGTACACGACAAAATGCTTGGTGCACTGGGAAGCCAACCAGAAAGCCTGCATTGAATGTCAAGAAGCATGGAGGGGTCCGGCACCAACTTGGCGCAGGGGTTTGTGCAGAGTTTGGAGCCCATCCTTTCCAGCATGGAACTGGTGGCCAACTCCATCAACACACTTGTGGACCCAGCCATGATGCAGCGTCTGATGGACGATGTCTCAGCTTCCATTGCAGCACAAGCAGCTTCCACCAAAAGTCTGAGTGCTGCAGTGGAAGCTCAGACTGCTGCCATCATGGCTGTGGATACCAGTGTTCAAAGTAGCTTGCAGGATGCCACAGCAGTCCAGCAATCTGTCCTCCAGCAGATCACTAGGATTGCTGAGGCACTGCCCTGGGGGAGTGGCTGTGGCTCCATGGAGTGTGAGCCTGCTGCCCTCTTTCAGGATGTCAGCATTTGTGATCCAACCCCTGCCAATCCGCCAATGCCCTTGCTGTTGCCTGTCAGCCAGACTGCTGCTGCCCATGCCGAGATGGTGCAGTCTAAAGCCAGGCCTTCTAGGCCCAGAGCTGCTTGAGATCGTCCTGCGAGGCCATCTGCGGTCTCCCCCACTGAAAGTCAGCAGCCTTCCACCAACCATGCTGCAGCCACTGGGGTAGCACTTTGTCGAAGCACGAGGACAGGCAAAGGCACACGGAAGACAGGCACTAAGAGAATGCACAAGGGTAATTAGTTTACATTTGTATAATTTAGTTTATACATTTAGTTTGGAATGTTTATTTTGTGTTGGCTTTTATTTTTCCATTGTGGCCAACAAGACAGTATAATGGTCAGTGACAGAGGGAAGGTAAGGTGTGTGGGATTGTTGATGAATGGGAAATTGGGGTTGAGGTTACTGGTATCGCACTCGAATTAGTTCTTCACATACAGCCCATGCAGAAAGGGACTGTCTAGATTGCAGCCTCGCTTCCTCTTCCTCCTCCTCATGCTCCTGCTCCTCAGCTTCTTGCCTGATAGATGGTGGCAATGGCTGTTTTCTCATGTTGGCAATGTTGTGCAGCATACCACCACAAATCTTGAGACCCGCTCAACCGAGTGCTGCAGGGCTCCTCCAGAGTGGTCCAGGCAGTTGATTTGTTGCCTCAGCACGCCAATGGTCTGCTCTATCACATTTCTTGTGGCAACTTGGCTCTCATTGTTTGCATGTTGTGGACGTGTGCGTGGGTTGTGAACCGGAGTCCTGAGCCATGTCGGCGATGGATAGCCCTTGTCGCCCAGTAGCCACCGTTTGGTTTGCCGTGGTGTTTAAAATAGAGCTGGCACAGCGGACCCCTGCAGAATGAAGGCATCATGACTGCTGCCAGGATACCGGGCATTGACCTGCATGATGCACTGCCTATGGTCAAACACCAGCTGCACGTTGAGGGAGTAGAATCCCTTTCAGTTTCGGTATATGGTAGAGTTGACATGCGGCGCCCACAAAGCAATGTGCGTGCAGTCAATGGCACACAGCACCATGGGGAAGCCTGCAAACCTTGCAAACCCTTGTACTCGCTCCGCCTGCATCTCTCTGGCAAGAGAGAATGAAATGAAGTTATCTCTCTTTGAATAGAGAGCCTCAGTGACCTCCCTTATGCAACAGTGGACTGCAAACTGTGAAACGTTGCTAATATTTCCAACACTAGCCTGGAAGGAGTCAGACACATAAAAGTTCAAACAGTCACCTTCACAGCCACTGGCAATGCCACCCTTGCCCTGCTCTGAGGTTGGAGTTGTGGCTGCAGCAGTTGGCAGATTTCAGTGATGACCTCCTTAGTGAAGTGCAGACATTTCAAACAATGGTCGTCGCTGAGGGTCAGGTAGAAGAATTGCTCCCTGAACACCCTAGGTGGATATAGCCTCCTGCTGTGAGCCCTCCTCCCTCTTCTAGCAGCTTGTCCTGCTCTGCGTGGCCTCTGCCCATTCTCCTAGTCATGTTCAATTCCAAGAGTACTAGTGCACCCATGTCTGGAAGCAATTGGTTTGTGCAAAAGCCTTGAAGTCTGCAAAAAGTACTGCAGCACCAGCCACACCACTCCCTGTAGATTTTTGAAACTTGAAACAACTATGGAAAGCACTAAAAACGTGTAGAATTGTAGCAACAGCCAGAAGAAATCAACCAGCCACTAATCTGTAAGTAGTTAATGATCCCTTTAAATAGCGCTGGTGGGCCCTTCCTGCTGCTTAATGTTTGTTCAGCTGTGCGAGCTTAAGAGAGGACGTCAGCTGGAGCATGGAGCTCGAAAATGGCACGCTGATTTGACGTCATGATCTACCTACTCTGCATACTTCCAGCAGACGTTAAGTGCACACGCACTAACCTCTTTACCAAGGTGGCGTCTGGCGCGCTTCGCGTCAGAAGTGTCCGCGCGGGTCCCGGATGATATTTTGGAACCCTAAGGGTGCTACCGAGCCTAATTTCACCCCTCTTGCATTTATAAGCAATATACCAAGTCCTCAGGACGTCCCAAAGCGCTTCACATCTAGCAGTTACTTTTGTTATGCAGGCAAATAGCAGTCAATATTTGCATAGCAAGGTCCTACAAACAGTAAATGAGATGAATGAGTAGCTAATTTGCTGTTGGCGGTGTTAGTTGAAGGAAGAATGTTGGCCATGACACTCGGCGAACTCTCTGCTTGACATCAAATAGTGCAATGGAATCTTTCACATCCACCTAAACAGGCAGATAGGGCTCCAAAAGACAGGACCTCTGACAATGACGCACTCCATCAGTACTGCACTAAACTATGGGGATGATTTTCATTTTGGTGTACATTGGGAAAGCCAAATTCTGGGCGTCTGCTTTGCCTGCCCGATTAAGTTTTTAGTCTGGCAATCATTAACATTGAATCTGAAAGCTGCGACTGCTAATCACGCTATGTATGTCCTTGATTTTAATTGCTCCACCATTGGCGGCCATGCCTTCAGCTGCCGAGGCCCTAAGCTCTTGAATTTCCTCCCTAAACCTCTCTGCGTCTCTACCTCTCTCTCCTCCTTTAAGACGCTCCTTAAAACTACCTCTTCCTGTCCTAATGTCTCCTTATGTGGCAAGGTGTCAAATTTTGTTTGATAACGTTCCTGTGAAGCGCCTTGGGACGTTTTTACTACGTTAAAGGTGCTATATAAATGCAAGTTGTTATTGTTGTACACAAGGGGAGGATGTCTTGCATGCTTGCTCTTCAAGTTTCCATATTAACAGCAGAGCCCAGTGAGCCTAGAGAGACTGTCCACTGGACTCTGAATGTAAAATTAGAAGAGCTTAGGGTTGCCAACCCTCCTGGATTGTCCTGGAGAATTCAGGAATGACAGATTAATCAACTGGTCACTGCTGTGATCAATCTAGGACAAAATAGAGAAGTACAGTTGATGGGCAGCACCAGCGCACCAATGAGAGAAGCTTTGATGGGTGATCGCGAGGGCCAATTGACAAGGGGCCTCAGCCCGAAACATTAACTCTGATGCTGCCTGACCTGCTGAGTGTTTCCAGCATTTTCTGTTGTTATTTCAGATTTCCAGCATCCATAGTATTTTGCTATTGGACAAAGGGGCGTTGCCGGTTTCCACTCACAAGTTAGGCTGTGCTGGAGCACCATCGGCAGTAAAGTGCCTAAATAATAGCTGCAGCAGTGTCATTTTAGGTAACTACTTGTGATAACTTTTTTATTCCAATCAGTTCCTGTTTCCATTTGCCTCAACACCGCCCCCCACCCCCGGTTTTTTGCTGCATCTATTCTTAAGTCTGTAGCCTACCTATGAAGGAACCATCAGCTCATTTTGGAAAATTAAGAGGTTGGAAACTACTGCAGGACTTTTATTCGCCCCTCAAGATAAATTTTTCCCATCATTTTTAATTGAAACAGAGTGTGAAATGGCGTTGGAATTCCCACCCTTCAGCTCCCAGTGTGTGTGTGTGTGTGTCAAGGTTGCCAACCCTCCTGGAGCCTCCAGGAATGAAAGATTGATCTCCCAGGTACTGCTGCGAGCAATCTGGGAGAAAATAGGGAAGTAGAGTTTGCAGTTTGCAGTTTGCAGTTTGCAGTTTGCGCCTGTGAGTAATTGCATGACGCAGGGTGTAGTGTCGCCTCTGTCTGTCTGTCAGTCTCTTTCTTTCTCTTCCCCTCCGCATTCAGTAGACGAACACTGCAGCTGTGAGCAGCGACCAGCTCCCCCTCCCTCTCTTCTCAACAGTGCAGATGTCCAGCAACAGCAGCTCCCACTCTCAGAGAGGCTAAATCATTCTCAGAGATTTATACGTGGAAATCACGACACAGAAACAGGTCATTCAAGCATAGTAAGTTTTTTATGCATTAACGGCCTTAAATTGGAACAATCCACTATGCGACCACCACTTGACCTTCACAGTGGAGGCAAAGGCAGGTTGTACCCTCTGTCGAGTTCAGTGATCCAAACCTGCTCATTTGTTTTCACTGCTTGCTCTCTCAGGTTTCAGAGTTGGTGAATGGAGGAGCAGAGTGCGCTTCAATCAAGCCAGGTCCCCCTCAAAAATATAATTTTCCTGACAGCAAGATTGCAAGGATTTAAAAAAATTCCTTTTCAGAGTCCACCCAATAATTACTCTTGAAAAGTTTCTTCTACTCAGCTTTGAGTTGCAGTATAACAGACTTGTAAGAAAGACTTGCATTTATATAGCGCCTTTCACGACCACCAGACGTCTCAAAGCGCTTCATAGCCAATGAAGTACTTTTGAAGTGGAGTCACTGTTGTAATGTGGGAAACACAGCAGCCAATTTGTGCACAGCAAGGTCCCACAAACAGCAATGTGATAATGACCAGATAATCTGTTTTTGTTATATTGATTGAGGGAGAAATATTGGCCAGGACACTGGGGATAACTCCCCTGCTCTTCTTCGAAATAGTGCCATGGGATTTTTTACGTCCACCTGAGAGAGCAGAGGGGGCCTCGGTTTAACGTCTCATCCAAAAGACGACACCTCCGACAGTGCAGCACTCCCTCAGCACTGCACTGGAGCGTCAGCCTAGCTTTATGTGCTCAAGTCCCTGGAGTGGGACTGTGAACCCACAACCCTCTGACTCAGAGGTGCGTGTGCTACCAACCGAGCCACAGCTGACACTGTCACATGCAGGTGTACAAATCCAGCACTGAATCAAATGCGGTATATACATTTCAAAATTGAGCAATACATCCACTTCTTTGCTACAAGTGGTGAACACTGCGAGCAGATTCTACTGTATTTTTTATTGCATGAGGTGTTTTAAAATGTTTTTAGTTTTAAAAGGAGTTACAGAGGGGTGCAATTGATCTTCGGCAGTATGGCATAACAGGTAACAGCAAATCGGCAGCCCGCTTTACGCCCTGTCCGATTGAAGTCAATGGAAAAGAAAATCGGGCGGGGTGTAAAACGGGCTGCCGATTCACTGTTGCCCATTTTGCACAACCACCAATTTCATGGCCACGTTCTCTCGGAGCTGTGGGTGAGGGTGCAGCCTGCCGATATATATCCTGTTGATATTTTTTACTTTAAACATGACAGATTTTTATGGTAGGTTTTTATGGCCACTTCTGACGAAGGGTCATCGACCTGAACCGTTAACTCTGTTTCTCTCTCCACAGATGCTGCCTGACCTGCTGAGTATTTCCAGCATTTTCTGTTTTTATTTCGGAGTTCCAGCATCCGCAGTATTTTGCTTTGGTGACGGAGTTTTATTCTAGCTTCCCTTTCGTCAACTGAAATTATAAAGAAAAAAATATATAAAAACGCTGGAAATCTCAAACAGGGACAGAAAATGCAGGAAGCACTCAGCGGGCCAGGCAGCATCTGTAAAATAAGGAAATTGTTAATGTTTCAGCCCTTCATCTGACTTGTTGAGTGTTTCCAGCATTTTCTGCTTTTGTTTGAGATTATCAAGAATTGGCTATCTTTGATTTCCCAGAGGCGGTGGGATATCAGGGAGCTCACCTCTCGGAGGCGGTGTGGAACCATTCGTGGGGACACTCGGGAAATTTCTGGATTTCCCCAATACCCAGTCCGCCCCTGCCAGTGAACAAAAACATTTTTTTCGGCTCACTGTGAGTAAAGGCATTCGGTTTTGGGAACTCAACCGTCATAAGGTAAATGCAGTACTGTTTGCAAACTGCAGGCAAGGGTCGTGTGATATAAGGTCACATGAACAAACATCACGTGATCAAATCTCCAGGAATATGTCAAACCAAATTTGGCAACTCTGGCAAGAGCTATTCATTGGGATCGTTCTCTTGAAACAGAATGATATATTAAGCACAATGTATGAGCCTCATTGAAGCTACTTTTACATTTACAACCAACAGTTCCCAATGCGTAGGTCTTAAGCAGCCCAAAACTAAAATTGCCAAAATTCTTAAAGCCTACCATAACAAATCTGGCTTACTTTGAGGTTACCTCTGGCTGCGTGAAACCCATATGTCAGAGCTGACAGCACTAGCACTGCACTTAACCTAATATAAAAACAGTTTTAGTGAGACGCGAGTAGACTTGGAAGTGACATCCAGTGAATTTCCTTCCCCCTCCTTCCTTTGAGGAAGTGACTGGCCTCTCAAAGTCTAGAATGGCAGGTGTAAACAGCCAAAAATTACTCTAACAAAAACACAGTTTGAAAAAGTAAGTGACAGTACTGTAAGTAGATTGCCTTCAAACAACACAAAGGTGCCAATTCCCAGCATTTCTTCTTAAATTTCAATTGGACTTTTTAAGAAAGTTGGATAAAATTCCGCAGAACATCTCACTTTTTAACGCAGGGGATTGTATACAATAGTCTAATGCTAGTTATTCATTGCTGAAAGAGCTGTGACATGGAATAGCCCTTGTATTGTGAAACAGGAAGTCGTAAACCAGTCTACCTACCCCTATTTTTGTTGTACCAGATATTTCCAAAGATTGTACTGTTACATGTTGATTAGCCCCAACCTCAGGGCATTGATTGACAACAGGAAAAACAGGTCTCTCTCTGCACAAATGTGAAGGGATGTGGGTTACTGCTTTCTTGGTATTCTTAAGGAAAACATCCATTAAAATGACAAGCAGAATGGTGCAATTGAGTACAGCAGGCCACAAAACTGCTATTCTGTTCATCATCATCATTTTTTTCACACTCTTTATTTAAAGGAATAGTTTAAAGTAAACTCTTGCCAAATTCACACGAGCTAAATCAATTTATGTATTAAATCTGTTGTCAGTTAAATTACACGGAACATTAGTGCAGCGGTTTGTAGATTTGTGGCTTTTGAAATATTTTTGCTCAGAACTGCTGGTGTTTTTTTGGGGCGGGGGGTGGTGAACTTTTATTCTCATCAGCCTAACGGATGTTAGCACAAAGAAATGGAGCAATTTTATATTTCCCACACCTGGTGGTGATTTTCGACTTACTGCACTGGCAAAATGGCTTTTGAATTTTGCTGGGTGCCTGCCCGAAACTGCCGGATGTCTAATCAACATATGAGGCTCCTACTGCCATTTTTAACTTCCTCTGGGCTGGATTCACCCATTCTAAAACCTGCCTCAGCTGCCTAGGCCCTAAGCTCTGGAATTCCCTGCCTAAACCTCTCCGCCTCTGTTTCCTCCTTTAAGACGCTCCTTAAAACCTACCTCTTTGACCAAGTTTTTGGTCATCTGCCCTAATTTCTCCTTATGTGGCTCGGTGTCAAATTTTGTTTTCTAACACTCCTGTGAAGCGCCTTGGGATGTTTTACTACATTAAAGGCGCTATATAAATACTTGTTGTTGTTGCCCACAAATCTTTGGTGGGAACAGTCGGAAGGGACGCTATCCAGCAGGATTTAAAGGGATGCTCAGCTGCAGTTAAGTAACTACCTGGTCAGTCATTTTAGACTGTTAGTGGGCTTTTGTGCCTATTTCTGGCTCAAAGACATTACCCTTGTTCTAATGGAGGGCTCAGTTCTACTTCTAGATTGTTCCCATCTATGATTATTAGTTCAAAAAAGTATTGTTTCCTGAAAAAGACACAAACCCTGATTTTAACTCAAGGTGAGACTTCAGCGTGAGGGCAGTGGAGTGTGCGGCAAGCTCACTCACCCATGTTAGGCCCGGGCCATTTAACTCCTGGGCCTCATTACCATAGCCCAGGACCAACTCCCACCCGAGCCTGGTGGAACTGATGTGGAGGGTAGTGGTCAGGAGCTTGACTTGGGGTTGGGGGGGATGTGGGGAGGTCACCGGTGGGGACCTGGGAGGGGGGAACAGTCTCCAGCAGTATTCTAAGTGCGTCACGGGATGGGGGTAGGCAGGCACGTGGGGTCGGGGAAGGGGATGAAGCCCAAGGCAGAAGAGGACCAAGGTTTCCTAGTGGATCCCGTAGGAGTACTCCTGCTCCTCTTGGCCCACAAGGAATCAATAAAACATGAAATTTACTGACATCCTCGGACCTCATCTGGGCCTGCTCCCCCGTGGCACCAGGTTTTGCTGGTGAGGCTGGCACTGGACGCTGAATGCACGACTGTTAAAATTGCGCCAGGGTCTAAATAACGTCTGAATTTTAATGAGGCAACCTGCCTAGGGCGAGGCCCACTGATGCTGCCCAAAACACCCGTTAAAATGGTGCCGGGCATTGGTGTAGTATGGACAAGGTGAGTAGCATGATGCCGATGTTTTAAGCCCCCAGCACCCCTGCCCCATTCTCATCGGTAACGTTGGGGTGGGGGGAGAGGGTGGGGGTAAAATTGGTCCTTTGGTTATTGATAATATTTCATATTTCTAATAAGTTAATAGAACTAATATTCATAAAGAAAAATAACTTTAATTTATGGGGGGGGGGGTAACATTTATTTCAGCTTAATGTGCAGTAATAATGTTGCAGACACTCTTCTCTTTATTCAACTCCAACTTTCTTCACTCGTGTATGCATTGCAGGTCGTAAGATAAAATGTTATTACCTTCTGGCCTAGAGTACATATATGAAAATCTGCTGAAAAGACAAAAGTGAAAGGTGCTGTAAATGGAATCCCTGCAAGGTTCACATAAGCTGAGATAGATGGCAGCAATAAGCAGTCTATATGGGAAAGATTTCCGTTATTGTCGTGTAAATGTGTGTATCAAAAGCACCTTTATGATTGCAGTATAAATAGCAAACAGTGGAAATCTCTCTTATTTGTCTAGAGGTTTTCTGTTTTAGAACATAAGCTACCTGTTAGTGACCAATATAAATGCAACTATTTTACTAGGACTTGGCTCTTTAGGGATTATCCACGTACATGCTGTAGAACAGTTTAATAAATTATGACCACAGACATTTTACTTAATAAAAGAAAGGATATTCTGAATGAGAATAGGCCCTCCAGCAAACCCTTACATCCAGACCCTCTCACCAATTTTCATCCACTCTCTAACTGAATCCATTACTCCTCACCTCTGCTGAATCAGGAATTATTCCCATTCCTTTTCAAATTACTCCTCTGACTTGATATTTTCTGTACCAGATGTAGCGTATTCCATAAATTAGTAACGTGAGTTGTGAAGTTATTGCTTAGGTTAAATTTAGGTTCTCCTATCCTGGTTTTGCACAAAATACCGTTCTAGATTCAACTTAATGATTCCTTTCACTATTTTAAAATCTTAGATAATGCCTGTCTCATCAATGTTTTTTTCAGTGAGTATAGATTTGGGTTCCTTAGTATGTCTTCAAAGCGAGTGTTCTAAAACCCGAGATTGCCTTTATTTCCTTCTCTGAATTCTTTCTGCTGCCTCAGTCTCCTTTTGTAAAGACAGTGATCACGCTTTATTTAGTGTGCCAGTGTTACTTCCATGCGCATATATTCTGCAGACCTATTTATACACCCCAACATTTTATTTGCCTTCGCAACTGCTGTCCAGTATTGTATTAACGTTTCCTACATTACAACGGTGACTGCACTTCAAAAGTACATCATTGTCAGTAAAGTGCTTTGGGACGTCCTGAGGTCATGAAAGGCACTATATAACTGCAAGTCTTTCTTTTAAGACTTTCAATGTTTGGTCAACTGTTATACTTAGAACTTTTCCTGATGGACCTTTTCTAATGATTTGCTCATCATGTTCAAATCATATTTGCTATTTTTAGGGGCAATATTCATTGAGTTTATTTCTCAGTGTTAAACTTCATTAAAGATTCACCTGCTTGGTCACTTAATCTCTGAATTGTATTCCTTTCCTTTAATACTGTGCTTTCCCAAACAACTTGGTACCATCTGCAAATTAGACAATTTAGATCTATCAAAACATCATTTATTAATATTGTGAATGGAAGAAGTGCCAGCATTGAACCTTGGTTTATCATTGATCATCCGCATTATTTCCAATAATTTGGATTTTTAAAATTGAATTTACTACTAACTCCCTTATACATGCATAACTATCACAGACATCTTTAGTTCATTATTTATTGTTGCTGTTTGACAAATTCTGCAGATAATGCAAGAGATAAGGATTGTCTTGCTCTGTTCAACAACCTTATCCAACAATGTTTCTGTAAGGTAATGCTGCTTTGAACAATTTATGTTTGTAAGGGCTAGACATCAGGGGGAATTTTAACCCTAAAAACAGGCGAGTTGGGGTTAGGTGGGAGGTTAAAGTGGTAGAAATCTGAATCCCAACCCCAACCCGCCCACTTCTGGTTTTAATGGAGGCGGGATTGAGGGTGGGGGGCGCACTTTAAATATAATGAGGCTGCGTGCTTCATTTTGAATCACAATTTTAAATTTAACTCTGGCCGGTTGGGTTTCCTGGGCCTTTCCACTTAACAGTTGGATCCAGCGTCCCTGCCTCGCCCGCCAGCCACCCCCCCCGGTGATTGGACACCCCCCCCATAGTCCCCCACGGGGCCTTCGACCTCCAATTCCACCTGCCTCCAGGCCTCCTAATCGCCCGACCCTCCCTCTGGCCTCCTGATCCCCACCGATCCTGGTGTTCCGACACCCCCCCACCATCTCGGCCTTCCAACCCCCTCCCATCCCCGATCCTGGCCTCTGATCCCTCATCTCTGCTCCTGGCTGTGGCCTGGTGCCGCAGGCCTACCCGCCCGACAGCCTCTCAATCAGAGAAAAAAAATGTTAATCAGGCCCTGCTGTTAAATGCAGCAGGTCCTGAGGGAAACCCGTTCTCCCGGGTTTCCCAACCGCAATCCAGCCCCCCAGGTCTCTACCCGTCTCCAAGTTAAAATCCTGCCCAACCATAAGTGGTGTGTGAGCCACCGCTTGAGCATACCCAGCTAAGGGAATGAATACACAAGTATTTCCTTTCTCAAGCTACTGTTCCACCCATTGGAAGTGATCATAGTGCAAACAACAGGACAAAGTACACATTATCAGTGGAACACTAGTCAACTTCATGCCATTTCATAAATTCAGACTTGATCAAGCAACTACCTCTGTCCATGTTGCCCGTCAAAGAACAAATTACCGTCTTCCAAGCACATATATACAAATAGATATTTAGAGATGTTAAAGACATATTCTCCACCCCCCCACCCCCATGACTCAGTGGGTTTAAGCAGCAAGTATCTGAGCTTTATCGACCAGAAAAGCCCCAGGTTTGATGCCCAGTCTGTGCTGAGTTAGCTGGGCAACAGTAGGAGTACTATAACTGGTCTCAGCACCCTTGGGTTGGAAGAATTTTGCAGCGTTCCTACTCTTGATTGCTATCCAGTGGCCCTATAGGAATTGCTGGATCAAAGTTAGCTGTGGTGCCACTCAAATACCCTGCTAACTCTCTGCCTAGGTTCACACATGAAAAATGACCACTTGGAGGAGGTGCTTGTGGACACCTGCATAATTGTAGCCCAACCAGAAGTCTTCAGGAGAGGCAAGAAAAATTATAAAAAGAAATTAAAGAGCAATGTCATAGAGATAAAATATCACACAATATTTTACCTTGCTTATATTTAGACAATGGCAGATTGGTCTGCATAACAACAATCACTGTATTTCAAAGTAATTCATTGTATGCAAGTGCTGAGATGTTTGAAAGATTTTATAAGGTGTGATATAATACAATTCTTTAACTTCAATATTATTGCTAAGTTTGTGTTGTAACCCAATCGTCAGATGGGCTATGACACCAAGGGTTGTCTCAAGGCCATGCTCTCATGTAACTGTATCATTCTGTGCAAATATCCACATGATAAAAAAGAAACAACATAATCATGCCTATAAAATTCAAGGCATATATAAATTCATGATGTTGAATTTAAGTTTTAAATAGGGAATCTATTAGCTATCAGAATTTTTAAAGTATGCTGTTAGGTCAAGGATTTATTTGAATGGCAGGGTTTATAGTTGGGATAAGTATTACATATGATTAAAAATAACTACATAGCTTTGTAAGAATTTAATATATATTTTTTGATTTGTACTGGTTCTATTTTCAGATTTTATGTCAGATTAATTGGCTGATTTATTTCTTGTGTGTGGGAAACATAGCTGCTGTCATAGTAAAATCTGCAATGCACCTTTAGTGTGAAAATGGGATTACATGTACCTAAAACCTATTGTAGATGGTCTCTTCCAAAAAAAAACACTGATACCAACTGGACATCGAACCACAAATAACACAGGATAAAGGAGGGCAAATGGGGTGGGGAGAGGAAGGAAAACAAAGAGGAAGGAACAAAGTACAAGTTGTAAATGTTTTATTGACTAAGCTCCTTCAGCACAGGCCTAATCCTGACAGCTGTGTCTCAGTAATTAAAGCCTTTCTGAACTCACTGGGTTAAATCCATTTATATCGTATAAACATTAAGAGCAGAGCTTGTGGCTCCTGTATAACTTTATTAATTTGTTTTGTTGATGGGTAACGCATAAAATATCTCCTTTAAATATTTAATTACCTTTTGCACTGGATGATGTGGTATACAAATAGGACACGGGGGTCAAGGGTGATGGGGGAAGGGGGGGGGAGGGGAGGGAAAGAGTAGGTTTACTATATAGTTTGTCAGTCACAGCACATGTGTCATGTTTCCAGAGATCCAATTAAGCAACCGAAAGGGGAAGAATTTATCGTCTGCCAAAACAGCACGTAGGGAAGGGCACGATCCTTGATGAATGGTAGTTCTTACAAAATCACATTCCAGAACTCTTCCCCTCCCCACCCCAAGCACATCAAAAAAAACATTCAATGCTGTAGATTTGTTTTGTCTTTGTTTCAAATTACTGATAAACTAGAAATTCAAAACTATTATACTAACAGCTCTGCAGTTAATCACAGAAAATGTCCATCTCAAATGCTTACAAACTCAAGATAAATGTTGTGAATTAAATATGGATTTTAAACTCAATGTTTGCTGTACAATAAACTCAGATCTCGTGTTCTAAATGGTCTAGTTAAAGTTGATTTTCCAAAAGATCCACGTCAATATACAATCGCTCTTGGTACTTTTAAGGATGCATTTAACACCACAATTTTAGCATCACTGCCCAGTGTTTCTATTTCACAGTGACACTAAAGTTGAAGTATAAATCCAGAGTTAAAGTCCAACCCAACTCTGAAGTGAAGCGATGGGAGAATCCTGGCTGCACAGAGCTCTCTATTGGGCTATAAGGAGTTCCAGACAGGCAGTATAAATGGGGTACTCCCTGGCTGGAACCCTTACAGCATACCAGACTGAGTCCTGCAGCTGCAATAAAATGATCACATAAGGCTACTTCCTTTTTAGAGTCAGTATTGCTTGTTTCATGGTCTCCACCTACTGTCATGGTTTATAATGTCTAATCCATGCTCTACATAAACATATTCATAATCAATGAAGAAAATTTAAAATGTTTTTTGGTTCCTCACCAGTAAAATTGGGTTCACCAAGGGAATAAAAGCATTTATTGTGGGATACAGTGCTCTTTGTGCAGCAATCGATTTAGCAGCTCAGCATTTGGGAATTACAGGCACATCAGGGATTCAACAATTAATTTGCACTTCGGACTAATTATATCTTACACTTTTTTGATTGAACATTTCTGCATTCACACAATGCAGGGTTTTAAGTAGGATAAACACATCTTTGTAAGACATCTGCTGCTCTCACTACTTTCACTGGAGCATCATATATTATACTTTGAGGACTGCAGTAACCCTTGTGCATTACATAGAACAGAATTGTTTTCAACAAAAGTTACAGACGAGGAAGGCCATTCAACCCATCTAAATTCATCCATCCAGAAAGATTTAAAGTCTACCTATTGCCGCATCCAATTGTTTCTTAAATGATTCCAGGATTTTTGCCTTCACTACTCTATGTGGAGCGTGAGTCTTAGGCTTAGTGGTAGCTTTCCCACATTTAAGTCAGAAGGTGAAAGGTTCAAGCCACATTCCAGACAGCCCCGGCAAGTGGAAGCTAGAATATAGTCTCTAAATACTGGGTTGACATCCAGCAGGGTACTCGCATTCAGACAGAGTTACCACTGGCTCAGTAGTAGTATTCGTGGCTGAGTCAGAAGGGTGGGTCTGGGCCCTACGCCAGACAGCATCGGCAAATGGAGCGCCAGCTTTGAATACTGAGTTGACGTCCAGCGGGGGTACTTACATTCGATAGGTGTGAGTAGTCCCCCTCCCCCTATCGTAAAGAGTAGATAGGGCTCTTTAGCATTGGTTACACCCACCTAGGAGAAGGTACTAAGAACATAAGAAATAGAGTAGGCCATACTCTCCCCATATCCCTTGATTCCCTTAGTGCCCAAGAATCTATTGATATCAGTCTTGGATATACTCAACAACTGAGCATCCACAACCCTCTGGGGTAGAGAATTCCAAAGATTCACAACCCTCTGAGTGAAGAAATTTCTCCTCATCTCAGTCCTAAATGGCCAACCTCTTATCCTTAGACTATGACCCCTAGTTCTAGACACTCCAGCCAGGGGAAACAGCCTCTCCAGCATGTAGCCTATCAAACCATCTAAGATAAAACCATGAGGAAGGCAACAGAAAACCATCTTAGCTATTCTTCCTGAGTAAGTGGCTCGAGAATCACATGTAGAATCTCTAGACTGGATGTCTATTTCACATGTTAATCACTTTGTGTGATGAACTTACTGATATCAATCCTAAATTTACCTTTTACTAGTTTAAACCTATGGGGGGAATTTTGCCAGCCCTGGGGAGGCAGGACTGCCGGGAAAATGGCAGAAACTGGGAGCTAATACCAACCCCGCTCCCAACCCGCCTCCGTGCCATCTTCCCGGGAGGCGGGTCCCCGACTCACGCTGGGACCCGTCTCCTCGAGGCGGGAAGGGGATTACAGCCAATTAAGAGGATTATCATCATTTTACCCACACAAGTGCGGGCTTCCTGACGGCTGCGAACCTCGCCGGGGTCAGCGAGGCGAGCAGTGGGTCTGCGGTGGTGAGAGGGGTCGAAAAGTGCGCTGTAGAGGTGAGTGATGGGTGCAAGTGTGGAGAGGTAAGTGTAAAGTGTTAGAAAAAGTTTACTTACCTTTGCTTCTTCCTGCAGGCTTCAACCCTAGGGGGATCCGGAGGCTCCTCATCTCCACGGCAGAGATGATAGAATGGCTGCTGCATTCTCCGATACAACAGCCATCTGATTTCTGCTCAGGAAAGAGGTTTGGTGAGTCTTGAGTACAAGGACTCACCAAAGAACAGAGATTGTCAGTGTTTGACAGCTTCTCAAAGCTGTCAAACGATGACAATTCATCTGTCAAAAATTTGACAGATGAAACGTCATACGCTGATATCCCGTCACCGGCTTTCCCTTAATTGGCCTGCTAAGCCCACAGGGCGGGCTTAACAAGGTCAATCAAGGGAATATAGCATGGGTTGGCCGGACGTCATTGGGGGCGGGACTGAAACCCGACAACCAGCAGTCCCGCTCCCAAAGCGTCCCCATTGATAACATCCAGCCCTATGTTCCTTTATCTTACTTCACAATTTACTTTAAAGTAATTATCTAGATTTGTGTTTTCCATTCCCTTAATGGTCTTATATACCTCTAGAAGATCACCTCTGGGATGCTCCTTTCCAGACTGAAAATCCTAAGTTTCTCCAGTCTTTCCTTGTAACTCGGACCTTTGAGATCAGCCTTGTGGCTCTTCTCTGCATCGCATCCAGTGTTTCACTGTCTCCTTTGTGTCTCAGTGACCAGAACTGGATGCAGTAGTTAGAAAATAGCTTTCTATGAAGTGTATTTTACTATTTTGGCTATGTCGATTGCTTCTTTGCATTGGTTGGACATGTTTAGTATTAAATCTACGAGGACTCATGTTTCTTTCAGCTTCTTCCTTAGCTATTTCAACAGCATTCATGGAAGACGTGTGTCACCTATTTTTCCTTCCTATGTTCAGTACTCTACACTTGTCTTTATTAAGTTCATCTGATATTGTTCTGCCCACTTACTTGTTTTGTCCATTTATTCTGTAATTTATGAGCTGCCTCCGATTTCACTGCTTCTCCTAGTTTGATATCATCTATAAATTTGACCAATGAGTTTGAGTCCAGGTCATTTATTTAAATTAGAAACAGTAGTTGTCCCAACATTGAGGTCTGGGAAACCCTACTCAATACTCCCCTGGTAGAGGTAGTCTCACTCCACTTCTCTTTAGAGTCATTTTGGGCCTTGATACTCAATTCACACTTCAAACTTAGCTTTAGTGGAAAGCAGTTTCAGTTCCATTGAAAAAGAAAATCGGACATGGTGTAAAACGGCAGCCGATTCTCTACCAGCCTGTTTTGTGCTATTGGCGTTGACCAATTTCACCCTCTTTCATCCAAAATATAATAAAACTGTCAGCTTGGCTCAGTTGGTAGCGTTCTCACCTCTAAGTCAGATGGTTGTGGGTTCAAGCCCCATTCCAGGATCTGAGCACAGGCTGCTATTTCAGTGCAAGTGAGGGAGTGTTGTATTGCCCTAAATGCTGTCTTCTGGGTGAATATTAAACTGGCTGCCTGTGAGCATAAAAGATCTTACAGCACTATTTGAAGAGCAGGGCACTGTCTTAGCTAACCTTCAACTAAAATCAGACAAGCTGGTAATTCATCTCATTTGCTGTTCGAGGGCTCTTGCGGTTTGGAAATTGGCTACCGCGTTTGCCTACACAGCAGTGATCACACTTCAAAAATTTATATAGCTATTGGATACGATGTGTCAGAGGACAGCAGGAAATTATGCTGAAAATTTCTCTCACAGGGGAGATTCTAATCTCAGCCCGACCATCAAAGAGACGTGTTGAGCAGAGGCAAGCTGCTTCTTCACAGGGAGAAAAAGGCGGCAAATCAGCTTCACACAAAATGTTCCACTGGCAGAGGGTTTAAAGCAACCCTATATCATTTACTCTCTCAGCTCACAAAGTGTGTGGTGTGGGAAGACCTAAAGAGAAATGTAATTTTTACAAAGCAGAACAGGAATTACTTTATATATGTACTAGACACAGCATCATTTTATTTACATAATAAACAATGCTAACACTTGCAACTGGTAGGAACAATAGGAGGTTCTCTGGACACCACCTAGAAGTTTCAACAGATAGTGACTCAGAAAGTGTTTTTTTAACTTCAATGTACAAGTGCACTTTCTGGACAAGTAGAAAAGGAATTTTGTTTAAATAATTGATGAATAATGATGCAGCAATTTAACTGAAACATTCAAGGCTAGTCTTGGCTTGTTCCATTTCATGCAAGAAGTTATAGAACTGTGGCAACGTCAACTCTAAACAAAGAAAAATAAAAGTATATTAGTAAATATTGTGAACCAATTTAAGTAATAAAAAGCACTGAGAATTCAATGAATACGGATGTACTAACCCATGTAAATATTTTCACTTTTGTTCCCCTTCTTTATAACTAACTTTAACTGAAATAACAAGAATTTGTTAGAAACAAGACTGCGAGTTATACACAATGAAGCCAGTGAAAATGCTGAGCAACTCTAGTTCAATTCATAGTTGAGCAAGTTTCCATGGTGAATAACAGAGTAAGCCAATTGATTGACGTTTATGAGATCGTAAATCGCAACATGAAGAAGCTCAACTAGTATGCAGTGGTGATCTGAAGCCAAAATTTATTTATGGCATTAAAATTGTTCTCTGGTGTCTGCAAGCTAAGCTGCATTTATTGTGTTTTGATTTGTTTTTGCTAATGTTTTAAAAATATTTTTTGCCTTCTTCCAAGTCCCTCCCTGATATGCAGCGTACCCAACTCGCAATGGAGAGCAAGAGCTCTCTGCCAATCCTCAAGTGGCTTACAGGAGAGACTAGAGAGCAATCCTGAGCAATATCCTCCAATTTTCTGTTCCTATAGAGAGAAGCACCTTGCCAGTGCTGTTCCTAATGTCTAGGTTCCTAATGAGGCTGATGTCTCACCATGCTGTGAATTGTACCCTACCACTTCTTGTCACTGTGCGTTAGAGCTCCCGGTGCTATCCTTTGACATGTTGTTTGTGTTTTTGGTGGCTGTTTATTTTCTACCTCAATAGGGCTTCTCATGCCATGCACCATCCTCTTATATGAATGTGATTATTTTCACTGAATAATCTGCTGTTGATTGCTGGATTTACAAAGGTTTCTTCGTACATATCAAAATTAGCAAAACTAATTCTTATGATAGCTTTTCTCATCTATAACAATCCAGAGTGAAATAATGGGGGTATCCCTCTGACCTTGCAAACTACCACCCCATCTCCAACTTCCCTTTCCTCTCAAGTCCTTGAATGTGCTGTCGCCTCCCAAATCCGTGCCCACCTTTCCTGGAACTCCAGGTTTGAATCTCTCCAATCAGGTTTCTGCCCCGACACAGTACCAAAACGGTTCTTATCAAAGTCACAAATGACATTACATGTGACTGTGACCATGGTAAACTATCCCTCCTCGTCCTCTTGACCTGTCTGCAGCCTTTGATATGGTTGACCACACCATCCTCCTCCAATGCCTCTCCTCCGTCATGCATCTGGATGGGACTGCACTCTCCTGGTTCCATTCTTATCTATCCAGTCATAGCCAGAGAATCACCTGCAATGGCTTCTCTTCCCGCTCCTGTACCGTTAACTCTAGTGTCCCCCAAGGACCTATCCTTGGTCCCCTCCTATTTCTGATCTACATGCTGGCCCTCGGTGACATCTTCCGAAAACACATCAGTTTCCACATGTACACTGACGACACCCAGCACTACCTCACCACCACTTTCTCGACCCCTCCACTATCTCTAAATTGTCACACTGCTTGTCCAACATCCAGTACTGGATGAGCAAAAATTTCCTCCAACTAAATATTGGGAAGATCGAAACAATTTTCTTCGGTCCCCTCCACACACTCCATTCCCTAGCCACCGACTCCATCCCTTTCCCTGGCAACTGTCTAAGGCTGAACCAGATTGTTCGTAACCTTCGTGTCGCACTTGACCCCCGAGATGAGCTTCCGACCACATATCCGTGCCGTCACTAAGACCGCCGATTTCCGCCTCCATAACATTGCGCAACTCCGCCCCGTCTCAGCTCATCTGCTGCTGAACCCCAAATCCATGCCTTTGTTACCTCTACACTTGACTATTTCGATGCACTTCTGGACAGCCTCCCATCTTCTACCCTCCATAAACTGAAGGTCATGCAAAACTCTGCTGCCCTTATCCTAACACGTACCAAGTCTCGTTCACCCATCATCCCCGTGCTCGCTGACCTACTTAACTCCCAGCTGAGCAACACCTCGATTTAAAAATTCTGATCCTTGTTATTAACTCGTTCCATGGCCTCGCCCTTCCCTTCCCTATCTCTAACCTCCCCCAACTTCACAACCCCCCCACCGAGATATCTGTGCTCCTCCATTCTGGCCTCTTGCACATCCCCGATTTTGATTGATCCACCACTGGTGGCCGTACTTTTAGCCGCCAAGGAGCAGCCAAGGACAGATCCTTTGGGAACACCAGAGGTAATGGTGTGGGAGCGGGAAGAGAAACCATTGCAGGTGATTCTCTGGCTACGACTGGATAGATAAGAATGGAACCAGGCGAATGCAGTTCCACCCAGCTGGATGACGGTAAAGAAAGTGATGCTGAAGCAGCATCCTCCAGCTATGTTATCTAAAGCCAATAGCAGCAGTATGGTGACAAAGGTTATGGTATTCATTTTGTTTAGACACCGCAAGGTAAATTATGACTCACAAAGTCAACTTTAAAAAATAAAGACAGGCTGCCTAGACTTGCTTAAAATAAGTGTTACTCTTCCACGTGGTTGAATAGGAATGATAAAGGATGGTAAGTACTCAGAACTTGATATTTAAGAACAAGACTGAAAGGGGTGGGGGGGGTCCTTTTATTTAATATAGAATATACATTGGTGGATAATCTTGTATCGACATAATGTACAAATGACAAAAGGATTACCTGTAAAAATATGCTGCCAACTTTTTGTAGCTCACTGCTCCCTGCAGTTACTGCAAACACCAAAGAGAATGTGGATGAAGCAACACTTTTCTTGTTTCACTTTTATGTTCTTGCCTTAGGCAAAACTCACGTATTTAATGGCAATAATAAATTTGTTTCTGTAATTAATTCTTCAGAATACACACTTTTCAATGAACTTAAACACAGCAGTATAAATGGGGCCATGGAATGATTGCAGAATCCCCAACCCATTCATTTTCCTTTTCTTAACAAGTACTAGGATCAAGAGGTAATCAAAGCAGAATGCCACCATATTTACAGTAAAATCAAAGCCACCCCACACCTTTCCGCCACAGAATACTAGGGAGGTCTATTTCTTAAATGGAGCAGAGTGAACAAAGGATAAGTTGAATCCAGAATTTATCCAACACAAGAGGCATATATTTCATATTAAACAGCTTAACATCATACCTTATCGTATGCATCAAAAGTGCTATAATTATTGGGGAGCAAAATTCATAACATCAGTATGAAGGGGCTGCTGCACTTGCCAATATTGGAACAATGGTTAATATTGCTGCAGTCTTTCTGGTGTGCATGTCAAGCAGGAAAGATAATGCAGTCGGTATATAATGTGGTTAAGTTTGGGGACTTTGGCTTATTGCATTGTGAATTGGCAGCCTTTTGTGCAGAAAGAAGTCTAGTGAGGTGTGATGCCAAGAACAATAACCCTTTGGCATCACATGAAGACAAGTGCAAGCGAGATTTAATGTGGTGTAATGTTATTTTGTACAGCAATGAGGGATTATTGTTTAGTACGAGCTGCAGTGTTTCACTGTTGAAGATATTTAGGTTTTATACGAAGCCCTGAGCAATTACATTCAGCAGTCCGAATAATTTCGATATTAAGTTGATTATTTCTACTCTACCTGCGCAAATGAAGGGTCTCATCTACATGCTGTCCCTCAGCAACATCATCTGCAGTCATGGGGTCAGTTTCCACATTTCTGCTGATGACAGCCACATTTACTCTTGACCCGATGATAAAATCCATGCCATCAGACTGCCTGTCTGACATCAAGTCATGGGTGGGTCAAAATTTCCTTCAGCTGAACATTGGGAAGATTGATGCCATTATTTTTGGCCCCTTCCATAAAAGTCTTCCCTGACTACATCCTCCGCCTGCCCACTC
This sequence comes from Squalus acanthias, assembly GCA_030390025.1. Lineage (NCBI taxonomy): Eukaryota > Metazoa > Chordata > Chondrichthyes > Squaliformes > Squalidae > Squalus > Squalus acanthias. Next base: position 22,815,190 of record CM059435.1, on the reverse strand, counting down.
ACTCAGATTGAATCAGAATGAGGAAAATCTATTGCTAAGTGCCCTGCTCAACCTAAACCTGAGCTTCAGATCCCATCACCAAGACTCCTTACTTCCACCTCTGCACCAGCGCTGCAGTTATAGTATAAATGCAGCGCAAACCCTGAGTCAGGTCTCAATTTGACATCAGAGTAAGATTCCCTGAAGGCAGAAAGCATCATTCCACTTTACCCTGAAGTCAAGTTGGGTCCGATTTCTGATTTAAACTGCAAGTATGAAGTGATATACCAGTAGTTTAAGTGCACATTAGGGATACAGCTAAGTGCATCTCTTCAATATTGACATTATGGAGTTTCATGCAGTAGTAAATGTGTTTGTATAAGATTTCCATGTGCAATATTTCAATGCAAGCTAAAATAAATGGGTTAAACTGACTGCATTAATATACCACACAAAGAAATTTTACATGAATCCGTTAATTGGTGGGCTAGCAGAGGAAATTATATCCCAACGCGTTTCAGTTAACGTAGTTACGTATGTCACGTAGTTTAGTGATGTATGTATTTTTTTAAAATCAGTTATATTCCAAAAAGTCCACTATGTACAAAATGAAGTTGAAAATTACCTCCAAATTTCCACTCCATATCTACCAACTGATTAACGGTCATTGTTTGTCCTACTGCCAGCCTTGACAGCACTGCAGAATGCAATTTCCACTGAAAATACAACACATGATTAAACAATGCTCATAGACTACTGTTCACCATATCCCTTTCTCCTTATTGTAAAGTGCTCTGGGATATCCTTCTGCACATGAAGAGCACCAGATAAATGCAAGTTGTAGTTGTAGCATTTGCGTTAAATAGAACTGCTTTTTTTGGTACATTGGGTTAAATTGGTACTTTTATTTTATATTTCAAAGTTAGTTTAATATCGTTAAAATTTTAGCTGATAAATGATGAAATAATGCAGACCTGAAATGTAATGTTTAGTTTAAACTAATTTTTTGCTTAAGGCCACACACATGCTCCAAGATATTGCACCATGGAGTGAACATAAGAAGCAGGAGTTGGCCAAACAATCCATCGAGCCTGCTCCGCCATTCAATAAGATCATGACTGAACTTCTACATCAACTCTACTTTCCCGCCTTATCCCCATATCCCTTAATTCCCTTAGTGCCCAAAAATCTATTAATCTTACTGTGATGGAATATCGGGCTGTGCCCACAATTCCTCAAAAGGCGAGCCCCTGATTTCCTAGGTAGTTACAAGATAAATCCTGTATCTTTAACCCAGCCCTTTCACTTGCTTAATGGATGCTGGGGTAGTTTTGTTTTGTAATAACATTCCTTTGCTTTGTCTCACTGGACAGCAAGAGCAAAAGAACACAGGGCTAGAAATATTTCAGAGTAAAGTGTGAATGTGAGCCACATGAAGCCAGGGGCCACAAGCAAAGGGGATGAAGTCCAAAATGGCCTCTAACCTTTATTGAGCATCACCATTTTAAACCACGATCCTAGAATTTGTCCTCATATTGTCTTCAGCAGCTTGAATTAGTACAGTGTTACAGATATTTTTTTACAAGACTCCACACAGCAGCCTTGTGTGCTTCCACTTTAGTGGACAGCACATACTAAGAAAATGTAGAGTAATTGTCTTCCTTTGCAGTGTCCACTCCACAGTATTATGCATAATAGCTCTGTTTTCAGTCCTTACTGAGTATTTGGTAGGTTTTTGCAAATACTCAGTGGGCTCGGGTGGGCAGGAATGTGACTTAAAAATGTCACGAGTAATCAGGTAAATTCTCGAGGATTGTTGTGCTTGTATCCCTGGGCAGGAGACATTATTTCAACTTGGAAATGTAATTACATGCAAAAATGTAAAGTAGAAAATGGAATCAACTCAATTATTTTCCCAAGCCACCTTCGCCAGGTGCCTTTTTCTCTTATATGGTCTGCCAGGGTTCCAGAGATCCTTTCCCACACGATGATGTATGTGCTCTGTTCCTTGGTTCAATTATCTATCCATTGATGGTGCTATGATTCACATTGCTCCCTCATATTCTGAGAGAAAGGGCTATCACACTGCCACAAAGAGTGAAATGGCTCTATAGGAGATGAACACCTTTTGCTTGCACTATAGAGGCCGGGATAGCTTCAGCTCCTGATAACATCTCTTTGCTTTCATTTACTGTAAAAGGGAGTTGTAGCCATGCTGAATCCCAGCACCAACATCACACAGCCAGAAAGTCTGGGAAATAGATACAGACACATGCAGTTGATGTGATGTGTATTGTCAGTCAAGTGCTTTGAATACCCAGTGTTCCTCTAAATACTATGTGGTGCCCAAACCATGTAGGTACCCAGTAATATTGAGCCCTGGCATTAGGTCACTGTACCAGAGCATCGAACTACAATCAACTTGACACATCACATTAGTTTAAATTATCAAAGGCAACATGGATTTCTTGTTTTGAATATTATGAAAGACTTCCATTTCTTGCAGAACATTTTAATCCATTATAATTGTATCATCTTTAGCTACCATTGAAAAGCAGCAGATTAAGAAATTGATAGATGGAAATGTCCTGAAAGAAATGCAAGTCTTACATGATGCCAAAGTCAAGACAAATCCCTAAACCTGATTATTAAAACTATACCGTGCTTACTGTATTTCCGTAACATTTGTCTGAACTTTTCCCTTGTCCTATTATGATACAATGCAGAATAAATCCACAAGTTGCATGCTTTGAAGACTATTATTCTTAATCTCATTTTATGTTAATTCTGAGGCAGTCGTAATTAGAATTTCAAAATATTATGCGGTGGAAAAAAATAACTTACTTGATCCGCAAAGCATCCAGCCTTCTCCTCACTTAGTCCTTTATAATTAAGAAAAAAGTACGTATTTAATATTTAGGGGGAAAAAAGTGTTCATGGAGGAGTATAGTGACAGTTGAATGCAACATACCCAGAGTAATGAAATCAGTCTTGACGTGGTCAGCTGTCAAATTCCTTTTCAAGGCACCTGTAGGAAAGATGAACATATTTTAATTCTAATTATAATATATCCTTGTTAAGATTTTAAAACTGAGTTTTCTATAACTATAGAATTTCTTCTTGCGATAAACATTCAAAACATTTTACATGTTGTTTCCCCCTGTCCTTATCCAGTTTAGCTAATTGGTTAAAGCAAGCTTTTTGTCTCTGGGTCATATAAATTCATACCATGGAGCCTCAGGGACCACACAAAGTTTAAATCCACGCTCCATTTTATTTTCATATATCTCAAGTTTAGGTATTGATGTTATAATTTAAGATTTATCCACCAATGAGTTAAAAGCACTAAGAACAAGCCTTTCTACACCTCCAGCTCATAAAATTCTAACATGGAAGAGCAGCAAATAAGAAATATAAGCAAAAATGAGACTGAGAGCCTGTGCTTCAAGCACCAGATTGCCATGGCTCAGAGGCCACAGTTTGGATTACAGGATCCAAAAAATGTATGAGCTACAGGATTCTCATCCTGCTAAAGGATTTATGGAGAGGAAATCAGTAGACTATATCATTTGTAAACCTGAGTGCAGCTGCCTTGAGGGCAAAACTTTCTTTGTTTAACAGTTTTCTCCCCTCTCCTTTCTGGTGTCCTTCCTTATTCAAAGGTGTCAAAAATATAACATTGATCAGGCACTCTGCTCTGATTGGGCAAAAAATATCTACTTTAAAGCATAAACAATCCGAAGAAAAATCCAAAGACGAATGGCAGGGAGTTGTTACAAAATATCAAATTCTTGATCCAATTGTATGTGAAAACTCAACATTATAGGCTTTCTTACTGGCAAACAAGAAAACATGCGATGAGATATAACAGCATTGATGCCGAGTGCCAATGTACTCACATCGTCCATTCTGTGTGGACATTGCATTTCTCCAATGCTGTAAGTGAATTCTGAGAAACAAGCTAAATACATCAGGAATATGATGCTTCCTGCAACTTAGGAAATGCCATCTGTGGAAAGCAAGAAGCCTGGGCTTAACAATTGAGTTATCGGGATAGATACATATTGTGGAATTTTGCTTGGTTGCCTTTGGAGTCAGTGAGAAATTATGCAGAATTCAAATGATTAAGTAATTAGATTAGACCCCGTGCTAGGGTAGATTGTGCATGGTTGTGAAAGTTGCAAGCTTGATGGGCGAACTGGCCTTTTCCCAGTCCAGGATCTTCTTGTATGTTCTTAATATCTTTTTGACATATAATATGCCCTAGGCTGTATCAAGAGTAAACATCCAAATGAGTTGCAGAACAGCACAGAATCTTTAAGTTAAGAGGTCACCTAAAAATATTGACAAATACAAGAGAGGCTCATTTTTATAAAAGAGCTAAATGTTTCATGAAATGATAATCTGTTAATTACAGGATAGTCAGTGCTGCTTGTTAACTATCTCAGATACATAATCTACAATAATGTGTGGACTATTCTCTTCAAAACAGAATTTTAAAATGTTCTTTTTAAACTTAGGCTCCCTTTTCATTGCAAGCAAGAATAATTTTAAATAGCTGCATAATTTACCAGAACCTCAGCGGACTGCCATTATTTATTTTAATTCATTCTCGCACATGGGCGTCGCTAGTAAGGCCGGCATTTATTGCCCATCCATAGTTGCCCTCGAGAGGGTGGTGGTGAGCCTTGTTCTTGAACCGCTGCAATCCATGTAGTGAAGGTACTCCCATGGTGCTGTTAGGGAGTGAGTTCCAGCATGTTGACCAGGAGGTTTTAAATTTTTTTTTACCACTGTGACATGTTTTGGAATTTGTGGCCATTTAAGTTAAATCTAGTTCACATTAAAATCCCCCCACAATTCAAAGGATGGGCATGGGGAGAATTTGTATTAAAGCTAGAAGGGGCAGATTGCAGAATGTTGCAACATACATAGCAATTTGAACTGAGACACTAAGGCCACAAGTTTAACTGTCCCCACCAGCTGGAGAATGAGCGGGGGCAGTTAAAATAACGGGTGTCAGTTACCCACCCCAATGATCCCGCTTCCTTCCCCATATTAAGCTGCTCTTTTGAGCAGGCGAGCAGGACACCCGCAGGAAGACAGCAGGGTCCTGTTTTAAATATGGAGATCGGGTCCTAGGATGTTTTCAGGACCTGATCTGCAATGTCAACCAAAGGCCTGAGTGGTGGGTGGGGTGGGGTCAGTGTTGGCTTCTCCATCAGGCAAAACCTGCCCCCGGAGCCTGATCCTGCGCCAGAAGAGGCTCAGAAGGTAAGTTTCAAATTTATTTTTCAGTTTATCTTGTGGGCCAGGAGTGCTCCTCCGGGCCTTACAAGTAAGACTTGGGCCTTCCTTGCAATGGGCTACCCTCCCTCTCCCCGAACGCGGCAAATTCCCCCACCCCTGAAACCGGCCTTCCCCACAGGTCCCCGGCTGTGGCCTCCTATCATTTTGTTGTGCTCCGGCCCACTGGCCAGGCTGTCAATCTGGCTGGCTGTCGGGTGGGAGACTGCAGCATTTTATTTAAATGAGGCCCTAATGATAAGATCTTCAGGGTCTCCACGTCTCCGGCCAAGCCGGGTTTTCAACGCACAACCGTGCTCCCTCCCCTCCTCCCCATTAATATCGGGGCCCAAGAATCAATTGACTTATTATGTTGAGATGGTCTCACTGATTTGGAAAATAGCAGGAGATAGTTTCTAGAGGGCTCCAACTTTAAGAATTGGGGGGGGGGGGGGGGGTGCAGTAGCTGGTTCAATTGTCAACCCTGCTGGCCAACACCTGGAGAGAGAGGGGGGTCACAGATTGAACTGCTGGCTTCTTGTCCAGCTGGGGACAAAAGGGCAGAAAAATATAGTCTGGGATCAGTTTGTTGTAATGTCTGGTAAGGGGAGGACAGATACCCTGTTTAATGTAGAGCTGGTCAGAGTCAGAGACATGGCTGACCAAAAACAATGAATGCTTAGACCGCGAACAGGGATAGTGTAGCATGTTTTACTATTTTCTATATTACAAAGAAGTTTACTAAAATTAAGTCAAAGTGATATTGGACTTATGATTATAGTTATTCTGTATGTTCACTTACTGACTGTAAAATAAAGCAGCCTTCTGATTTTCAGCTGGCCATGTCTCACTAAATTGTTAATCAATCAGCCTTTGAAAAGATTAGCGAAGCATTTGTGGTTACACATGTGAGTGTACAGTATCTAGTTCATATAACACAGATGTTCATTGTTATGGCCCCAGATCATGCTATTGTATTACTAGATATTGGGCAGTAAAGATAAACTCCTGATCATGAGGGACACAGAATAAATTTGTGGGCGAGACCAGTGATGCTGAACCCAAGAGAACATCGGGGGGGAATCGGCTCGTGCCCCCTTTGGGGTGATAACTTCGCCGAGGCGTTACTTTTAGCGCCCCGAAAAAGTTAGTGCCCCCGCACCCAAAATTCAATGGTAGTGCCCCAAGCAGGGGGTGGGGCGCTACTGGAAGCGCTCCCCCTCCCTCTTGGGGCGCTCCCATTGAATATCGCGGTGCTACGTGCAGCAGCGCCACACGCGCCAGCACGTAGCGCGCGGTACTGCAGGCCTCCCTCCCCTGATTAAAGGGGAGGGGCCTAGCACCGGGGCCCTTCTGGACCACCGGGGAGCGGAGTGCCGGCAAAAGAGCTCGGCACTCAAGAGGAGTGCTGGGCTGACCGATAGCGGCCGGCACCCAACCTGAGGAGGCAAAAGGGGGCAGGTGCTGGCAGGCGGCCCAAAAAAATGGCCGCCCAGCACCTGCCCTTAAATTATCGCCGCCCCGGCTGCAAAAACGCCCCCCCTGACCCTGTTGGGCATAGCGTCCGACGGTAGGTCAGGGGGCGCGAGCCAAGTTTGCGGCCGGGGCGCTGCGGACGGCGATTACATCATCGTCGGAGGCGCAACCGGCTACCACTGCCACTAACCTCCTGCTGAATTTCACGGGAGGTGTTAGCGGTGCCACGCCCAGGCGCTAGTTGCTTTGCGCCCCCCATTAGGGCCCCCGAGGGGGCGCTAACGGGGTGCAAAGCAACCGAATTTTCCCCTCCTAAATTGTAACACACTGTATTGTTATAATGTGTCATGTTTTATACTGGTGACACATAAATCTCCCCTGGCACAAGAGGGGATTAGAAAGCCCAGAACTAACGGTATACTCAATAGAATTCAAACCTCCTCTCACCATTAGGAACCAACAGGACACTTTTCACAATGTTTTTCAATGGGCCTGGGCTCATTCCATTCTGTGAGGCAAAATCACTGAGTTGGCTTAAGAATCGTTCTGACTGAAAGTGAGGAAAAAAAGTAAGAAATTTTGTTCAACAATGCATTTTAAAATTTCAAGCATAATTAACAGCTTTAAACAGTAAAATAGTGTTCTTATCATGGTAAACAATCCTACTTTTCAGTTTTCTGAAGGTGGTGCAACGACAAGTCAGATAACACAGTGATGTCATTACATTATCAGTCTCGTCTGGCACTGTAAGCTTAAGGGCCAGGAATTTGCGGTCAATGGCCCTGAAGAAAGCTGCCCACGGAGATCTCACGATCTCTGTGGCGAGAAGTTTGCCTTTTTTGACGCGCAAGTGATTTCAGTGCAATATAATGGGGCATTCCTAACGCGATCTGTTGTGATGTCAACAAGCTGTCTAAGCAGCCAATCACATTGCAGAATTATCACAGACAGGGAAGCAGGAAATGAGAACCTGCTATTATCCGGACTTTAAAAAATGTTAGAGAGCAAAACAAAGATTGGGGCTCTCACATGGGGATAAAGTGAACCTGAAATAAATATGAACAAACTTTTAAAAAATATATCTTTTTTTAAAGTTTCTTAAAAATTGTAATTTTTATCATAATGGAGAAAATTGACACTCCACAAAATTAAAATTAGTTTTTTTAGGGCCATAACATTGGCTTAGCAGCCATTACGCTGTCGAAACCCCAGTTACACCTAATCCAACAGGGCCTAACATTTAATGGGGTATTACCATGAAAGGAGTCGGCAGCCCTGGAGAAGGCAGAGGATAAAGAGCGCGGGAGGCCGAGGACAGCGGACCTGAAAGGAGTCGGCAGCCCCGGAGAAGGCAGAGGATAATTCAGAGCAGCTGAAGGCAGTTAATTAGGGAAACTAGGCCTATAAAAACAGGCTTCGCAGTGCGATCTGCACTGAGTGCTGAGAGTTGGGTGAATGAGGGATTAGGTGGGTGAGGAGTGGAAGGAGGAGCTCCCTTGCTTCGCCTTTGCTTTCCCTAACTTTTCACTCTGTAGGATTTGGTTCTTACTTTGCACCCAGGAAAGAGTCCAAGAGCAGGAGCAGTCAAACAACAACAACAGCAAAACTGCTAAAGTGACGTCACAACCAGGGAAGGAGCTGATTGGTAAGTAGGACCTGGTGAGTATTTCTATGGTCCAGTCGTTAAAGTAAAAGTAAGGTCTCTAGTTTAGAGTAAGTAGTGCGTAAAGTGAAGTAAGGTCCCTAGTGTATTTCATATTCTTTAATTTAGAAGTAAAGGGAGTAAATTAAGGGTAGGACATGGCAGGGCAGCTCGGCAGCGTGGAGTGCTCCTCCTGTGCTATGTGGGAAGTCAGGGACACTTTCGGTGTCCAGGGCGAACACGTGTGCAGGGAGTTTCTCCAGCTGCAGCTACTCGAAATCTGCGTTTCGGAGCTGGAGCTGTGGTTGGAGTCACTGTGGAGTATCTGCGAGGCTGAAATCTTCGTGGATAGCACGTTTAACGAGGTGGTCACACCGCAGGTAAAGAGTGCACAGGCAGAAAGGGAATGGGTGACCGCCAGACAGAGTAAAAGAACGAGGAAGGTAGTGCAGGAGTCCCCTGGGTCCATCTCCCTCTCCAACAGATTTTCCGTTTTGGATACTGCTGGGGGAGATGGTTTCTCAGGGGAATGCAGCAAGAGCCAAGTCCGTGGCACTACGAGTGGCTCAGCTGCACAGGAGGGGAGGAAAAAGAGTGGGAGAGCAATAGTGATAGGGGATTCTATCGTCCCCTGGTGCCAGGGTCAAGGATGTCACTGAGCGGCTGCAGGACATTCTGAAGGGGGAGGGTGAACAGCCAAAAGTCGTGGTCCATATCGGTACCAACGACATAGGTAGAAAGAGGGACGAGGTCCTGCAAGCAGAATATAGGAAGCTAGGAAATACATTAAAAAGCAGGACCTCAAAGGTAGTAATCTCAGGATTACTCCCAGTGCCACGTGCTAGCGAGAGCAGAAATAGGAGAATAGACCAGATGAATGCGTGGCTGGCGAGATGGTGTAGGAGGGAGGGATTTAAGTTCCTGAGGCATTGGGACCGATTCTGGGGAAGGTGGGACCTGTACAAGCTGGACAGGTTACACCTCGGCAGAACCGGAACCAATATCTTCACAGGGGGGTTTGCTAGTGCTATTGGGAAGGATTTAAACTAGTTTGTCAGGGGGCTGGTAACCGAAGAGTGAGCCCAGAACACAGAGAAACAAAGCTGGAAGTGCAAGTTAGAAAAGTAGTCAGCAAAACTAGTAGGGAGCAGAAACAAAGGCCAACAGTAAAGAGGGTCAAAGTGCAGAAAAATATTAAACAGGCAAAGTTGAAGGCTCTTTATCTAAATGCACGTTGCATTCGCAACAAGGTGGATGAATTAATGGCACTAATAGAAGTAAATGGGTATGATGTAATTGCCATTACAGAGACATGGTTGCAGGGTAACCAAAGCTGGGAACTGAATGTTCCAGGGTACTCAACATTTAGGAAAGACAGACAAAAAGGAAAAGAAGGTGGCGTAGCGCTGTTAATAAGGGATGAGATCGGTACGGTAGAGATAAAAGATCTTGGCTTGGCAGATCGTGATGTAGAACTGGAATCAGTTTGGGTGGAGCTAAGAAACAGCAAAGGGCGGAAAACATTGGTGGGAGTTGTGTATAGGCCACCAAACAGTAGTGGTAATGTAGGGCACAGTATCAATCAAGAGATTAGAAGTGCATGTAACAAGGGCAATACAGTAATCATGGGGGACTTTAATCTACATATTGACTGGGCAAATCAAATTACCACTAATGATGTGGAGGACGAATTCTTGGAATGCATGCGAGATGGTTTCCTGGATCAGTATGTGGAGGAACCAACCAGGGAATATGTAATTCTGGATCTGGTACTGTGTAATGAGAAAGGGCTAATCAATAATCTTGTGGTAAAGGGGCCTTTAGGGACAAGTGACCATAATATGATTGAATTTTACATTAAGTTTGAGAGTGATGTAGTCCAATCTGAAACTAAGGTCTTCAATCTAAACAGAGGAAACTACAAGGGTATGAGGGACAAGTTGGCCATGGTAGATTGGGAAACTACACCAAAAGGTATGAAGGTGGACATACAATGGCTAACATTCAAGGAAATAATGCATAATTTGCAACAAACATATATTCCTCTAGGGCATAAAAACCCAAAAGGAAAAGTGATCCAACCATGGCTAACAAAAGAAATTAAAGCTAGTATTAAGTCAAAGGAGGAAGCTTATAAAGTTGCCAGAAAAAGCGGTCAGCCTGAGGATTGGGATCTTTTTAGAAATCAGCAAAGGGGGACCAAGAAATTGATAAAGAAAGGGAAGATGGAATATGAGCACAAACTAGCGAAAAATATAAAAACGGATTGTAAAAGCTTCTATAGGTACGTGAAAAGGAAAAGACTGGCAAAGGTAAATGTAGGTCCTTTACAGTCAGAGACGGGAGACTTTATAATGGGGAATGAGGAAATGACAGAGAAATTAAATAAATACTTTGTTTCTGTCTTCATGGAGGAAGACACAAAAAACCTCCCAGAAATACAAGAAAACCAAGGGTGTGGCGAGAATGAGGAACTTAAAGAAATTATTAGTAAAAAAAAACAGTACTAGCAAAATGAATGGGACTAAAAGCCGATAAATCTCAAGGACCGGATGACCTACATCCTAGGGTTTTGAAAGAGGTGGCCATTGGGATAGTGGACGCGTTGGTTGTCATCTTCCAAAATTCTATAACGGTTCGTGCAGATTGGAGGATAGCAAATGTAACCCCGCTATTTAAGAAAGGAGGGAGAGAGAAAACGGGGAACTACAGACCTGTTAGCCTCACATCAGTAGTTGGGAAAATGCTGGAATCTATTATAAAGGATGCAATAACTGGGCACTTAGAAACTAATAGTAAGATTGGGCAGAGTCAACATGGATTTATGAAAGGGAAGTCCTGTTTGACAAACCTATTGAGTTCTTTGAGGATGTAACTAGTGGAGTAGACAAAGGGGAACCGGTAGATGTGGTGTATTTGGATTTTCAGAAGGCCTTCAATAAGGTCCCACACAAGAGGTTGGTGAACAAAATTAGGGCACATGGAATTGGGGGGTAATATACTAGCATGGATTGAGAATTGGTTAACAGACAGAAAACAAAGAGTAGGGATAACCGGGTCTTTTTCAGGATGGCAGGCTGTGACTAGTGGGGTACCGCAAGGATCGGTGCTTGGGCCCCAACTATTCACAATCTATATCAATAATTTGGATGAGGGGACTAAATGTAACATTTCCGAATTTGCTGATGACACAAAGCTAGGTGGCAGTGTCAGTTGCGAAGAGGATGTGAAGAGGCTTCAAGGGGATCTCGACAGGCTCAGTGAGTGGGCGAGAACATGGCAGATGGATTATAATATGGATAAATGTGAAGTTATCCACTTTGGTAGAAAAAACAGAAAGGCAGAGTATTTCCTAAATGGTGAAAGATTGGGGAATGCAGATGCTCAAAGGGACCTGGGTGTCCTTGTACATGAGTCACTGAAAGTGAATGTGCAGGTGCAGCAAGCCATTAGGAAGGCAAATGGTATGCTGGCCTTCATTGCAAGAGGATTTGAGTACAGGAGTAAAGAAGTCTTACTCCAATTATATAGGGCCTTGGTGAGACCACACCTGGAGTACTGTGTACAATTTTGGTCTCCTTACCTAAGGAAGGATATACTTGCCATAGAGGGAGTGCAACGAAGGTTCACGAGATTGATTCCTGGGATGGAGGGACTGTCGTATGAGAAGAGATTGAGTAAACTAGGCCTGTATTCTCTTGAATTCAGAAGAATGAGAGGGGATCTCATTGAAGCATACAAAATTATTACAGGGCTTGATAGGGTGGATGCTGGGAGAATATTTCCCTTGGCTAGGGAGTCTAGAACCAGGGGCCACAGCCTCAGGATAAAGGGTAGGACATTCAGGACTGAGATGAGAAGAAATTTCTTCACACAGAGGGTGGTGAATCTTTGGAATTCTCTACCCCAGAGGGCTGTGGAGGCTCAGTCATTGGGTATATTCAAAACAGAAGTCGATAGATTTCTGACTAGTAAGGGCATCAAGTGATATGGCGATAAGGCCGGTGAATGGAATTGAGGCAGAAGATCAGCCATAATCTCATTGAATGGCAGAGCAGGCTCGAAGGGCCGAATGGCCTACTCCTGCTCCTCCTATTTCTTATGTACCACAGAAAAGCCCAAGTTTAATCAGTTTCACTGATTGCCGGCTATGGCCCGGGGGGGGCAACAGATTTGGAGCAGTAAATGACTGACCACAACTTCAGGATTTCCGCGTTTAGATGCGCATGTGCTACATCCTGAAGTTACGGTCAGTTTCAATGGGGTAATAAAGGCGAATGCTGTAAGTTCGCCGTTATAACCAACCGCAACTTCTGGCCCAAAATGTGTTGCTTTGGAGAAGCCAAAAGCAGAGGCCTGCACTTACCAGCAGGGTGGAAGAAAATTCATTATAGGGAAGATAATCCTGGGCTGTTCTTACACATCTCTTAGCGCTTGAGTTTTTCCGCGACCGGTGGGCGCCGCGGGGACTGGAGTGCATCGTCACCCCGGGCTTCCAAATTTTAATTTGATTTATTAAGTCTCATTTAAAGTTTTATTTGATTTACAGTTTTTGATTTGGTACCCATATAAAAAGAGTACACATCTCTTAGTGCCTAATTCTTAGCAACATTAACAAAGGGCTTGGCGTGGGCTCCCCTGGATATCCTCTTGGCTGAGGATGGTATGTAATGCAGGGATATAGGATGAATACCTTGAAGAAGCCTTAACTTAAAAACAAAACAGTATTGTGAATTGGACTTGGAATGTAAAGGACTGAGATATAGGCACATACCTACTACAATCCACCAAAAAGCAAGGTGAAGTTGCCAATTTCAGCCATTCTGCAATAGAGAAGCACTCACTGGGCTTCCGGACAGAGGACTGGGGAGTAACAAATAGGTTGTGCTTGCACACATTCCAGCTGCTGCCTTATGAGCAACACAAGCAAAGGCCTGGGAACCAACCGCCTATCTGTTAATTTGATTGCCCTTGATGCATAGCCTTGGGGGCCCCAAAAAAGGTGTAGGAGAAAATGTGAACGAATGGAGACGTCCATACACTCAGCAAGAATGAAAGAACTGCAGTGCAAAAGTTCACACTGCAGAAGATATAAGGCTAGAAATCACACTTGTTGATATTAGTAAAAGAATATCTGACACTTTGTTCTAACTGGCTTATTAAAATAACAAATAAAAGAATGCCATACAAAAATGGCAAGTGTCCATCCGCTAACATCACCTACAAATTGCTAAGCTATCTTACGGCATGTTATTTTCCTGGTAACCAGCATGATCATACTCCAGTTGAGTTTGTGGGAGGAACCATTCCAGGAACTGAGCCAGCTAGAAATTTCCAATACAAGAATGCCAACTTTTAAATACAAAGTACACTTAAAAGAACTGCTAAATTTCACAACTTTTCTTACCTCTGTGGGTTCTGTAACAAAGCGGAAGATTATTTCTGTCAATGCTGAGAATTGCTGCAAATAAAATTCATGAAATGTAAATGCTTTACTGTCACTGACAAATAAAACACATCTTAGCCATACAAATTCTAAAAGTATGATCGATCTAAATTTCTTCTCTTTAAAAAAAAAATTACTTTCAAATCCTACCAACTCAAAAACATGGTTGCCTCCCCCAACTGCCTTCACCATCACAAAGATAGCTTTTATTTTTTCCCTTTACCGCACCTTTTTCATTGCTTCTACAGCAGCAGTTCATTTTAAAATAAAACTAAATGGGAAGGGGGGATATACACACCCGAGGACTAACATGAGCTTCTCCCACATTTTACTTTTCTTGTTGGAATAGAAGCAAAAGACAAGGCGAGTTGGACAAAATGCTGTATAGGATGGTGAGCTGGCTACAATAGTGCAGGAATAATTAGGGCAGCAGTGGCTTCGAAACTACCCACAGTATAAATGTGTGAACCAGAAAAAACAAATATCAAATTTGTTGATAGATTTGACATTGCTACAAGAGTAAGTAAAATACTGGTATCCTGACTGGCATTCTGGAATTACTAAATGTCCAGGTTTTATTTAACAATAACTTAATCACCAACACTACTTTGATCCCTCTAAGTGACAAATGCACTTTTCTCAAAAAGCATCAATACAATTCAATTTATAACCTGCTATTTCATATTCTAGAACAGTGGATAAATACGTGATTTAAGCACAAGCCTCAACTTGTTAATGGAACTACAACCTGTAACAGGCTATTACTTACATAATCGGCTAAACGGTTAGATTAGTAAACAGGAGACTGGGATCAGCTATGTCATATCTTTTGAAACTAAGATTAAAAACACCCCCACACATCCACCTGCTGTAACACAAATTTGTCAGAATGCCGAACAAGGTGTAACAGCAGAAATTTGAGCAGATTTTATTGTTCCAATTTTCTACAGTCGTACACGAGCAATGAGGTTAGCAATGGCTGCAAACCCACCTGCAGTATAAAGGTGATAGGTTATATATACATTAGACATTTGGTAAATTTCTAAATGCACCTATTATGCCAGACTAGCTGGACTTGCTTGTCTTTACATTTTAGTAATAAGACAAAAGGTCCATTCACCATTATGGATTTCTACTTAAAGCACAAATTTTCAAATTCAGTTGCCCAGATCCTAGATTTGCAAGGGAGTTCCCAAGATCATCAGACTTCTGGATTACCAAGATGCTATTTCAGTTGCAGTTTCCTAATAACTATTTTCTACAATGATAAAATTGGTTTCCTGTAGGTAGCTAACACTGTCTTTGCAAGTTAGCACAGCGGGACACTGGAAGTGTCAATATTTGCAGGGATCTCCCATACGGAAAGTCATTCTTATAGTCATACCTAAGATTGAAAACTTTTGTCAAACCCAAAACTGATGAGTGAGCAGGGGAAAGGAGGGGGTAGGAACAGAGGAAAATGTATTAGAAACTTTAGTAACTAATAGTCTCGCATCTTACAACACAGAAGTGAATTAAAATTTGACTTTTGTTTTTTAAAAAGCAGACTTGGGGTGTTTAAAAATTTTTCAAACTGATGACAGCCCTTAAGATAAGATTTGTGAGCAACTCCTTGGATGGGAATGGGACGATAATTGATTTTGTTTTAAAAGATGTGACCTTTGTGATTTAGGTCACTCAAACACAGTTGTGTTTTCTCAGTTCTGATGAAGGATATACACCCAAAAAGTTGGTCTATATTTTCTCTGTACAGATGCTAGCTGGCCTGCCGTGTGTTTCCAATATTTTATGTTTTAGTTTCAAATTTGCAGTTTTCCTCCTACCATTTCCATGGGTTTGCAATTATGTATCGCCGTTGCTGATCACAAATATCAATCCTATCATTTTCCTGATGTTTACAACTCTGTGCATAAATATGCTCCAAAGGAGGGACAGGACCTGAAGCCTCTGCCTCTCTTCCTCCTGCAGATTCAAACACGTACGTTCATTAAACAATGTCTTTTTTTAAAAAAAGGACCTCCATTCGCAGCAATTACCTGGTTGGAGAGTTTATTAAGTGTCTGGATGTCGTTGGACACGGAGTCCGGCACAGGCTCGGCGCTGAAGTGCAATTTATGCATCTTCTCTTCTCTCCTCTCCTCCCCCCACTGCCTCTGTCCTGCTACTTCCACCAAGAGCAGGAGGGGGAGGAGCGGCGCTGGCTGCGGTTCACATCCCGCACATTCGGCACATTCACCGAGCGAGAGGAGAGGGGGGGGGGAAAATAAAAATCAGAACTTGCAATTTAGCATTAATTAATTCAAGAGATATTTTAGAAGGAGATTGCGGGGGAGGGGGTGGTGTGGTGATCTCGACGACGCTAAAAAGCATTTGGGGGAAGGCGGTAAATGTAGGCGCAGTTTCGGGGGGGAGGGTTTCGAGTCCCGCGAAAAGTCACGCCTGCTGCCCCGAGCCACCGCGAGCGAGCTGCTCACAAACCGCTTCGCTTCAGCCCGGCCGGAGCTCGGCAGCTCACCCACAGGCACACACACACACCTACCCCACCCGCCAGGCGCAATTTGCAGCATCCGAGCCACAGAGAGTAAGTTTTTTTTAAATTTTAAAACAATAAATCTTTTCTATTTGTTGTTTGGTGCATTTTGATTTCTGCTGACTTGGCTTTCTTAAAAAAAAAATCTCTTTTTTTCTGCATTTCTCCTTTCCGTTTTTTTTGGAGGGTCGTGCTTTTTAAAAAAATCCGTTTTTTGAAACAATCCCGATGGTTTCGAGGGCGAGTGACACTTTGTTGCAAGGCTTCTTCATCTGTTTAGTTTTTGACAGTTCAGCTCGCCAGCAGTAGGTCCTTTGTTACCATTTCCGTGCTGCTTTTTCAATTAGTTTTATTGTATCGCAGTTCTAGCATGGTTAGAGTGGTCACTGCAGCTCTGTGATACATTGTGCAAAAGTAAATCAAGCCAATTTGACTGGGTGTGCAGTTGAGTATTCCTTTATTTACAAAATGATTTCTTTCTCTGGAGGCGAGTGCCATTCAGAAGCTGACACGCTGCTTGCTTCTTTTGTTTAATTTACTTTTTTATGATCTTAGTTTATTTTCGCTTTGGTGTTTGTATTTAGGGCAGCGCAGGCTAACTAAATTATCATAAATTGATATTTTTGTATTGTATTACCGATAGAATTTTGCATGATGGAATGGTGGTGTTGCAGCGTTCAGGCGTGGATTAATCCAAAACTCAGTTAGGTGGCAGTAGCATATTGTGGTATAACTAATAATCCCTCCAGTAGGAGGGTCTCCAGGGAAGTCAGGTGACCAGGCAATTCATATTAATTATAATACATTAAATATATTTCGTGTTAAAAGCTGAGATTTGAATCAAGCAGATTATCCTGGTAGGATGGACTGTAATATTTAATTGAGTTGAAAAGTAGTAGCTACTTTAAAAAAAAATATTTTCTCGGTGTGCACAGCACGAAGTGACGTTTTGGAGACTACTAGATGAATGAAGGCAAAATGAAATTTAACTTGCGATCCGCCATCAACTTTTAAAACGTTCGTTTTTACAGCAAACGATCAACAGTGTCACCCATGGCAGTTTTCAATTTCCATTGTATTAAAGTGTTCAGCTTTCCCTTAACATGCGTGTAATCATTTAACCTTTTGGCTTGAAAACTAGGTACTTGATAAGACTTTATTTACATCGATTTAATCCATTGTTCTGACCAAAATGTATTTTCAGAAGTTGTTTGTAAATGGGCAGCTGAACTTTTTCATAGCAGAATTCTTCATGAGTAGAACAAGAACTCAGAATAATTACAAAAAAGGCAAAGTTCTTGTATTGAGGGGGTGTTGTGAGATTGAGGATGCAAACTGAGTTCAATGTCATAATGCTAATGGTTTGGACATTTTTATTTCATACATGTTGATTGTAATATTTAAAGATTGGATACTTGAAGAATTAATTCCTTGTGTAAATATTCACTGTTTGCAGTCAACAAATGGGATTTCAGCCTGATATAATTAACTTAGGAAAAACATTTGGCTGAAGTATAACATTGTCAATCTGTTTTACATTCCAAATATACATTCCAAACAACCACAATCAAATGCCTAAAGAGCTCTGCAAAATAATCCTGAAGAGTCAGGAAAAAATATATAGCTTTAAATCTGCTGAATTATTTATGCACTCAATTGTTTGCTGTGATCTGTAAGGTTTTGAGAGTTAGCCTTAATGTTTTGGTTTTTATTGTACATGCCACTCATACTGATACTATTTTCTAAGTTTCTGACCTTTCTCCCTTTTGAAAACTGTGACAGATCCTTTCTAAATGTAGATAGATGGTTAACTGTCTCTGTATGTAATATTTTGGTCTGTAAGTATATCAAAAAAACAATTTCTGCAGAGCTTGTTTCTTTGCCCTTACTATGTAAAGGAAACTATCTGTTATACAGTTTCAAAAGATATGAATAGTTGTTGAGATTCCAGCAAATTGAAATTTTTTTTTCAGAAAGAAACACCTTTAAGGTTTATTTCATCCATTTAGTATTTAACACATTAATTCTGTTGAATTAATTTCTGTAGTATTAGATGAACATTAGAATTCTTAAATGACATGGAATAAGAACACACGAGAAACCAGAGCAATTACAAAAACAATGCAAAATACTTGCACTGGACTAATTAGTTGTAATTTTTTTGACAGATTATTTAAATCCACTTCAATACTCTGAGATTGAGGATACAAAACCAGCTCAGTGTCATGGTGCTAATTGTTTGGAAACTTTTATTTCAAATACATGTTGAGTGAAAATAATATTTAATTGTAGTATTAATTAGCAGTATTGGTGAAGGAAAGAAGACTGATGTACACAAGAGATTCAGAGTCAATATGGTTAGATATTAAAGATAAAATGATCCTTACATTAGTGGGGTTGTACTACAGACCCCATAATTGTGGGAGTAATAGAAGAGCAGATGAGGGAGGTGAGTAGAAATAACAATTATTGTTCTAGAATATGTAATTACCCAGTCATTGATTGAGACAGAGAGGGAATAAACAGAGAAAAAGGAATTAAATTCCTAAAATGTGTGCAGGATTCCTTCCTCAATGGTTGTATGCCTGCAAAATGAGAGCCATTGCTAGATCTACTTAAAAGTAATTAAATAGATCAGGAGATGAGTCAAATGTATATGAGTACCTCGGGAGTAGTGACCATAATACGGTAAGGATTATAGTTCAAATAAAAGGGGAAAAACGTTAGTACAAAAACAAGGGCTCCAGATAGGCAGATTTTAGAAAGATGAGGACTGAGCTAGCTGAAGTGAGATGGACAGAGAAATTGGCATACAGGATAGTAAATCAACAATGGGATATTTTTAAAAAGGAGATTGCAAAGCTGCAGAATAAATCTATGCAGTTTAAAAAAACAGACTATTTTATTCTTGGCATTCTGAAACTTGGAGTAAAGAGGTTAGACACAAACTAAATTTGAAGAAGAGGGCACTTGGGGCTTATAGGTATGATGAGAGAATCTGAAACGATATTAAAAATAAACAGTAACGTATCAACAAAAGAGAATTGTTACATGTGAGGTTGGACCCCTGAGAGGAAAGGATAGTGAGTTAGAAGAGGATAAACAGAAACTGGCAAGGATGCATAACCAGTACCTTGCATTGGTGTTTACAAAAGAGAAGAATATTGGGGAGGGGGTAAATCGTGAATTGGCTAAAAGCAAGGTGAGAGATATGATAAATAAAGGAAAGTATTAGAAAAGTTTGTTGAGCTAAAGGATGACAAAATGCTGGAACCTGTTTAGCTACATCCAACAATCCTGAGGAAATGGAGGTAGGAATAGTGGATGCCTTAGAGAGTTCTATTAAGAGTGAATGTGTGTCGGACCACTGGAGGACTGGACTGGCCAATGTAATAGCCATTTTCAAAAAGGGAGATGGAGCTAACCCAAGTACAGGAAACTTTCGTTTATCCGGCATCGACGGGACCGGCGTGGTGCCGGTTTATCGAAAGTACCGGATAACAGAGAGTTATATCTACCGAGGCTATTTTTAACAAAGAGACTCCAAGCAGCACAGGAGAATCTACTCCTGCTACTGCAATGTTTCGGACTTGCGCCAGGAGGCCGAGTAGTGGCACTTTTGAAAAGTACCCCTACTGACTAAATCGGCGTTCTCGGACTCGGGATCGGCAACATTGCCGGTTATTTGAGAGGATTTTTCGGAGCACTCGGCGTTCGCGGAGACTCGACTGCGACTCGGCAACATTGCCGGTTATTTGAGAGGAGTTTTCGGAGGATGATTTTTGCCGGTTAAGCGAGAATTCCGGATATTTGGGTGCCGGATAAACGAAAGTTTCCTGTAATTACATGCCAGTTAGTTTTAACATCTGTGGTAAGGAAAAATTTGGAATCTTTAAAGATGAAATTATTAAATATCTAAATGAAGAGAAAATAAGTAGAATCAACCAAATCCTGCTTGACAAACCTGATAGAGTTCTTTTGAGGAGGTGATATGGTGGATGGGGAAAATGCAGTGGCCGTGGTGTACATGGACTTTAGAAAGCCTTTGACAAGGTATCACGCAGGAGACGATTGGAAAAGATTAAGGGGCATGGAATTAAAGGGAGGGTAGCAAATTGGATTAAAAACTAGTTAGAAGGTATGAAAGCTGGAGTAAAAGTTAAAGGCAGTTCTCAGAGTGGTTGGAAGTGGGTAATGGTGTCCCACATGGTTGTGTTCTGGGACTGCTCTGTTTGCTGTCTACATTATGATTGGGATACAAGGCTAGAAAGAGTGGGTTACAGCTTTGCAGACAATACTAGGATAGGAGGTATATTAAATAATTTTGAAGACCAAGGGAAGCTGAAAGGAGATATTAATAAGATGGTGATATGGGCAAAGAAGTGGCAAATGTCAGTAAATGCAAGGTGGCACATTTGGGGAAAAAAAATGTAGTAAATAAATAATGTGGAAGAGTAGTGATTTGGGAGTTCAGATTCAAAAGACATTAAAAGTAGCACCTGAAGTGGATAAGGCCATTAAAAAAGATAATTGAATAGTGAGTTTATGGCAAGAGGTATAGCATATAAAAGTTGAGATTAAATGGTGAATCTACATAAAATCTTAGTAAGGCCACAGTACTCTGTGCATTTTGGACTCCACAGCATAGGAAGGATGCTGAAGCAATAGAGAAGGATAGTGCAGATTCACTAAGATCTTGTCTGGCATGAAGAAATACTTGAGAAATTGGAGCTGATTTTGTTAGAAAAGAGGAGATAATAGGTGATTTGAGGTACGGTATTTACATTTTGAAGGGATGGGATAAAGTAGATAGAAACAGATGGTTTGCAGTGGTTGAGGGGTCTAGAACGAGGTTACATAGATATGAGATTAAATATAAGGGATTTAGGACAGAGAGCAGGAGAAACTCTGTTTTTACTCAGAGGGTATGAGGCTGTGAAATGCACTACTGGAGTTGGTGATTGAAGCAATTTGTCAACATCTAAGAAAATATCAGTTACGTGGTTGAAGGAAAGGTGAATAAAGGGATATGGGAACAGAGCTTACACATAGAATTAGGACTACTGTTCACGTGGAAGATAAACACCAACCTATACTGCTTGTGCCAAACGGCCTGTTTCTGTTATAATTTATATGTAGCATGGATTTCTGAAAATTTCATAAGTAATGATTATTCAAGAGGGTGAACATTTAAAGAAAAATACCCAAGTAGTTATCGCATGATAGTTAGCTGGTTTTGTTTCGTCTGCCCCTTTAGTACTGAAGATGGATTTTAATATGTCCACCCCTGCCCCACAAAACATTCAAAACCGAAGATTAAAACTTACAAATTAAAATTTCGACTGGAAAGAATGTTTGCTTTAATAGCTTTAGGAGTTATTTCAATTTTATTGGTTGATTCCAAGCAGAGCTGCAATGTAATAAACCACTCCCCATTCTCTCCCATTACACAGATGATCTAATCCACAGGACAGCAAGGTGGTGATTTGGTGTGCTAGCATGGAGCTTTGATTTCTCATTGAGTTTCTGACCTGAACTATACGGCTTTAGGAAGATGACTCCCTGCAAGGGACAGGAAGAGTTACTACTGGGCTGCTGTGTGTGTACACGAGCAGCTTAACTGAGGTCTGGAATTGGATCACCTGTCTCATCTGCTTGGTCATAAGAGATATGAGATAATGGGACAATAAAGTGTAATGTACCTTCACAAAAAATGATTCAAGCAGAACATTAAATACAAAATCTTGATCAGAGCATCTAGTTTTTAATGCTCAGCATTTGAATTGTAGTCTGTGTAAAGATAACTTACACTTAAGAATATGCAGCACAACGTAGGCATCAATTTACATAAGAAGAAAAAACAGCAAATGGTGAAATTCTGTAGTAAAAACAGACAATGCTGGAAATGCACAGTATTTTCTGGTAGGGACCTCTCCATCAGACCTGGTGAAGGATTTCTACCCAAAACCATAATCTATCTTTTCTCTTTATGTGTGCTAACAGATCTGTTGCGTATTCTAGCCTTTTCTTTTATTTTAAGCATCAATTTAGTTGAAGTTCCATGCTTTGTAATTGTTTACCATCAGCAAAATAGTTATGTGTCTTATCAAGATTCAATTTAGCTTATCTTTATTAACTTTTATAACAAAATAAATATTGAGCTGTTGGAGACATTTCAACCTGTAGTAATTTGCAGGCTGTAGTGGACACTTGCCAGACCCTCAATTTCTGCAACTAGAAGAGAATTCTTGTTCTCCCAGAGTGAAAGATTCTTATTTAATTACTTTAGTAAGAGAAACTCCTTTAATTAAAAAGCCATGTAACATTACAATAAAATACTGCAACTTGGAAACATTTATAGCTGTCTCATATGATTTTAATGCATGTATCAAAGCTCTTTTAAATCTATGTGAAGATCATTTGGATTCTGTTAAACAGGAGAAGAATGATGCTTAATGTTTAATGCTGTACTGGAATAAGAAATGATCCATTGTTACCTTTAATCTCTTATAGCCAGGGGACACATTTAGTTATTTAAAAACATTTGTGTTTTCAAGCAAAACATTTGTGTTTTCAAGCAAAACATTTGATCTTCTAGCCATGGGGGGTGGGGACACACACCTCTTATAGCCGTGGGGGGAACATTTAGTTATATAAAAACATTTGCGGTTTCAAGCAAAAAATGTTGACAAAGCCTGCAGCATGTAGGCTTTTGCTGCTGTTATAGTAACCTGTTCGTTGACAGTAAAATGAGTCCGCTGTGGCTTTTCAATTTGCATAATTTCGACCCATCTCAATGTATTAGCCCTGTGTTTAGAAGAAAATGCTGTGACTTGACTTGATTCAAAACACAATTTCTTTGTAAAATTGTGACAGACTTCTGGCAGCTGTATACTTCCCAGACTCCGAAATTGCGCAAAGCAAAATGTTTGAGATTGAGAAACTTGTTAGATTAATTAATTTTTAGTTTTTAAAAGTGAGACAAAAGAAACAGATTACATTTTATCATTGAAAATAAGTAGAACATGCTAAGTTCGTGAGTACCACCATCTTTACAACTGCGAAACATGCTGCTACATTATGAGTGGTGAGGACATTTTTTTTTAAATCTTGAAAGAAAATGAGTGACATAGGGGTTAATTTAAGGCACTGACCCTGCTGCCTTAGAGGAATGCTTTACTGTGGCTGGGCTTGAAAGAATTCTGGTGTATGTTCGTAATGTAATGAAGTTTGACAAACTCCGGAGAAAATAACTGGCTTTGTTTTAAACTATGGGATTGAGTTTCAGGAACTGTTAACTTGGAACACATAGTCAGGTTCTAGCAAAATGTGGAATAAATTTGTTCCATGAACATCTTTTTTTCTTTTATAGGCTATGCATGTAATATATTTATCATTACCCATTAATTCTATTTTTGCCAAATAATGTAATATTTTCTTAGTAAAAAGCTAATTTTCTGAATGTGAAATAGTTCCAATATTTAGATTGCATGTTTGTTGTACAAAATAAAATGCTTTGTTTGACATTGGTAAAAGGAGTAACTTTCCTGTTTACCTTGGCTGCTTTGAGGAAAAAAAACAAGTCTCAAAAACCCTACCTGCAAATATTCCTTAAAAAAGCAAAATATTGCAGATGCTGGAAATCTGAAATAAAAACAGAAAATGCTGGAAACACTCAGCAGGTCAGGCAGCATCTGTAGAGAGAAACAGTTAATGCTTCAGGTCGATGACCTTTCATCAGAACTGGAAGATGTCCGAGATGAACAGCTTTTAAGCAAGTGCAGCGCCAGGGAAAAGGGGTGGGGTGGGTTTGGGGCGGGAGCACAAAAAGAACAAGACTTGAAAGGATAAAATTAGTAACCTGATAGAAGTCTTCAAGATTATGAAGGCCTTATGATAATAAAAATAGTGATGAATTATTTCCAGTGGTTGTCAGGGTGGTAACAAGAGGCCATAAATTTAAAATAATCACAAAATAATTAAAGTGGAGGTTAGAAAAAAAAGTCACACAAATGTTGGTTAGAATGTGGATTTCTCTGCCACAAACCATCGAATCAAAGCTCATAAATGATTTAAACAAAGAATTAAACAGTTGCTTGAAAAAGAGGAATATGGGGAACAAACAGGAGGATGGGATTAGACTAGATGGCTCATGACAGAAATCATCAGATTTAATGGCCTGTTTCCGTGCTGTGACATTCTATGATTCCAGTTCTTTTTTCTAACCTCAAGGGAAATTTAGATTTCATCCTGGGACTGCTCTTAATGGTCCACTTGTGAGATCAGAGTTTCAAATTGACTCATGTACTTGCAGAGAGCCATGTAGTAGATGTACAAACAATTTCAAATAAAATATATTTTTCTTGTTACGGAAATATAAGTGAGACCACGGAGAGATTTGTAGAGGAAGTCAAGGATTTTGAAATCAATGTGATGAGCTATGGGGAATCGGTGAATGTTAGAAATGATGGGGAACTTAGTGCAAATGGTGGAGCTTTGGATGAGTTGGAGTTTGTGTAGGATGGAGCGTGGGTGGCTGGCTAGGAAAGAGTGGAGGAATTGAATCTGGAAAGTGACAGAGCAATGATGAGGGTTTTCAGTGGGGATGGAGGTGAGTTAGTCTAAGTGATCGATTTAGGGGTTGAATTTGAAGCTCAACTCAGGGTTGCCACTGGGATTATCCGGGAGGTTGATGGAATCAGGAGCTAGGATGTGAAGTTTCAGGCAAGAATTGAACAGGATGTTTTTTTAAGTGTTGCAAGTGTATAATTTGTGGAGGTTCTGGTGCATCCATGACAATGTCACATAGACAATTTAGAAGCTGATGGTGGTGTTGTTGGTATAGATATAGAAGCTGACCCCATGCTTAAGGATGATGTCTTAGGCAGCATGAAGAACAGGAAAGAAACTTTGGGGATGTCAGAGGTGACCATGTAGGTGCAAGAGGAGATGACATTACACAAAATTTGCTAATTTGGGATAGGAAGGAATAAAACTCTGAAAGGGTGATGCCATGGAGGTGATCCATTTAGTGCATTGTTATGTAGCATTTAACCAATTAAATTGTAGAAAACTATTAAAATGAATTTACAGTATATAACTGTTAATGGCATAGATTTCAAAATGGTAGGGTGGGGGCGGGGGGAGGAGCCATGGCCGGCAGTGACCCACAATTTTAATTTGGGCCTCCACATTCAGGTAAGTAAAACTTTTTTTACTTACCTTTTTGGCGATGGCCTCCAATAGTTCCTTTAAAGACCGCTGGTTTGGCTACTGTGTACCTGAGAAAACTGACCGCAGCTTGCATGCGGTCAGTTGCAAACCAATTTCACAAAGGTGCCTGAAACAGGTGTTAGATTTACAAATGCAATGGGCCTAATGCCTGTGTCAGGTGGGCGCCCTGGACAAGGCGCCCTAACCAATATGGCGTGCGGTGCAGTTCTGGTGCAGATTATTTGCATGCCACATTGGACCCTTTAGTGTCTGCTTTGCACCTGAAAAATGTGTGAACCAATTTCTAGGCCAGATTATGTGGGCATTTATCTCATTGCTGTTTGTGGGACCTGGATGTGTTCAGACTGGCTGCTCTGTTTCCCTACGTTTGATCAGTGACTACACTTCTAAAATACTTAATTGGCTCAGAAGTACTTTGCGCACACACTTCACCTGAAATGGGGCTTGCACTAAACTGCACCATTCGGTTACAAACCAAATAATTAAAATATTGAGCCTAAAGTATTTTAATTTCTTAAAATGCCAATCTGGAAACAGCATCACTAAAGTTGAACAAATGACTCCTTTGCAATGTTTCATGAAAACATAAATTCTTGTGTAATCAGAGATCACTCGATGATTTTTGTTTCGCTAAACTGCTGTTCCTAGATTTTAAAATGATTTGCCAGCAGGCACAATTCACATAATTACTGTAATATATATTATAGCAGTTACTTTAGTACTTTGGCTCAAAGCTATATCAGGGCAGCCAGGTGTTGGATAGGACAGAATTGTTCAAAGATGAACTCTGATCCCCTCAGGTAGAATAAATGGGTAATGATTAATTGTAAATGCTGCCCTCAATTCCAATTCTCTCTTCATACAGTCAAGTTGAGCAATGTACCATGTTAATTCCTATCTTTACTGAACTTATAAATGATTTCTTGCTGGTGCAGATGTTTAAGGTTGTGAATGTATTTTTTTTTCTTCTTGGTATAATCAATGATTTTATAAGCGGCAGATTAAATTTGTGTTACCTCAACCTAAACATAGGGGTGCATTATTGCAAATTTGAACACACTTCTGTAACATACCTTGTATCAGGTAGTGTTCATTTTTTTTCATTTCTGTGGAACCTTGAGGCTGTGTATAAGGTTCAAATCCATTGCTTCAGTTAATTTGAATATATCTCAAGCAGGTATTGGTGTCCAGATTCAGGATTTATCTATCACTAGGCAGCAGCTCCAGAAACAGCCCTTTTCAAACCTTCAGATCCATGAAATTCAAATGGGACAACAACTTGCATTTATACAGTGCCTTTGACATAGTAAATTGTCCTAAGGTGCTTCACAGGAGAAACAGTGAATGAATAAAAAACAGAAGTACAAATGGAAACGGAATTGCCAGGGCTTATGGGGAAAGACTGCATATGGCCCTTGGGCTATTGTTTGAACAGCTTCATATTGATTGAAATAAAAACAGAAAGTGCTGGAAACCTCAGCAGGTCAGGCAGCATCTGTGGAAAGAGAAACAGAGTTAACGTTTCAGGTCGATGACCTTTCATCAGATGGCAAGTTGATTGACATCATGTGCAGAAGCTGTAGAAATTTAGAAAGATGTTTTCTCTACCCTAATTTTGGGCACATATAAAATAGTAAAAATTAAATATTTTGGAGTACTGTAACGGTAATGTTTTCTGAACTTGTTAGCATGCAGATTTTTGTTATACAGATTGTAAATTCTGTCAAATCGAGGCCTTTACTTTATTATGTTCTGATACGTTTACATTTCTTTGGTGGTATGGAATGAAACGGGCAGAATGAAAGCGGTGGCCTCCCGCTGCCCGAAATCTCACTCCTGCCCGCTGGCCTCCAATTCATTCCTGCTGGCATTGGGCGGGAGTCCTATTTAAGTAATTTAAATGAGGCCCGAGAGTTCAAATCTTCCCGCACACACTGCACTCTCGTTCCAGGTTAAAATTAAGGTTCAAGGGTTTCTGCTTCACACTGATGCTAAACTTGTGTAGCGGAAATTCCGAGTTAAGACTGACTTGGATCCAAAATAAAACCACTTTACACCAATGCTGCAGTGAATAGTGTAAATGTAGCCTTCTACACGCTTGCTATTGATCAACTATACCTCATGGTAATTAGTAATGGAAACATTCAATTTAAAAAGAAACAATATTTATTGACATTTCCATTCTACATGAGTAAAGCGATGTGAGCAAGTGATTTAGTCTGTTGTAAAGATCCTTAGTGACGGCTTTGGGAAGATGCAATTGTGGCTCCTCTGATACCTGGGGGTGGAGGGGGTAGTTAGGTATATAAAACAAAACCAGGAAAGTTCTGATAGAGATAGCAGTGAAAGGCTATGTGTTGTTGTGTTGCTGACTTGTGCCATAGTTCCCGATTATTATTAAACGTACTCTGTTCTTCGTGCCTGGAGTTTGTTTCAAAGCCGTTGAAGATGCTATAATCTGGTGCTGTACATAGATCTTCACGTTGCACAATGCGATTATTTTTTTTTAAAGGAACAATCCACAGCCCATCAATGTCTCGATTCCTGAGACATTCACTAGTCAGGATATAGTGATATGTTTCAGCTTGAATAATAGCGATATGTTACTGCCTGTAAGAGTGAACATGAACTTTCAACATAAAAGTAATCTTGCACAAGACTGCAGACCTCTTCCATGACATACTGTGATTAAAAATCCAGAATCTGCTACCATTGCGAAGGAAATTTCATATCAGTCACCCGCTGATAACCTTCAAGAACATAGTGCTGCTCCTGAGTCTCTCTCCAGTATCTCATATCCAGGTCTAAATAGGGGCAATCTATTTGCGGCCTGTTGGCACTGAAGTAACAGTATAATGTTGGTAAACTTGTTTGATCTGGCAGGACAAATTATGCAGTGGTCATAATCACTAGATTACTTTGTCTATCGTTGACTTCCAGAGAACCAGAATGTGGTTTTAACTGCTCTTTTCGAAGAGAGAAAATTCAATGAGAATTTGTCACAATTTCTCTTTGACACTTCAATCATAAATCTAATTGCTTCTCACTTGAATTGAAGGTCAAGTAATCTTCGCTGTGTTACAATCAAATTCCACTCTAGAAGTTTACAGGATGCATTCCCTGTGGTGTAGCCTAAGGAATTTCTCTCTGACATTTTTATTTTTTATTTAGAATTTCT
This sequence comes from Squalus acanthias, assembly GCA_030390025.1. Lineage (NCBI taxonomy): Eukaryota > Metazoa > Chordata > Chondrichthyes > Squaliformes > Squalidae > Squalus > Squalus acanthias. The sequence goes on along the minus strand of CM059435.1, from coordinate 22,786,419 downwards.
TGCTAGTCAAGTTCCACCCAAATACTGTACATAAAGCCATCTTGATGCTTCCTCTGTTTTCTTAATTTCAGTTACTCCTCATCTGTTCAATGCTCTTTGCCTCTGAAAAAGGTGAAAGGCATTTTCAACATGTTTCCACCAGTACTTTTTAAGCGTTCGAACTGTGCAACTTGTCCAATTGCACGAGCAGATCCAGTGACCACGACTTCATTGATGTCGGGGCCCCAAACCGAACCTTTGCACGGGTCACCCCACCACCCCGGCAAGGCAAATACCGCTCCTGTTTCTAAGCTTGTCACTTATCTGAGAGGAACCAGTCCCCCTTTCGCTGTCCTCCAGGAAGGGCCCTAGAGGAAAAAAAGAGCTTGCATTTATATAGTGCGTTATCAAGTCCCAAAATGCATTACATCCAATGAATTACTTTTGAAGTACAGTCACTGTTGTTATGTAGGCAAATCCAGCAGGCAATTTGAGCAAAGCAAGATCCAGCATAGCCATCAACATTCCTATATGTTCAGTTCTGAATGATGCACTGCTAATCTGAACAAATCACTGTGTTCAGAATGTCACGAACAAAAATTAAATTAAAAAGACAGAATCGAAGAAAGAGTGAATGAAAGAGAATTGTTCATCTTAAATGCAATGCTGAGCTCGAGAAATTGAATTTAGTAATAAAAGTAGGTTCCAACATTTAAAATCTTAGATTTAACCTTGAGCCAGCAGGCATAAAATAGTGAAATTTGGAATTGTATGGATCACCATGTTGGTAGCTGTTATTGTTTCCATTCTAACGTTTTGTTGGAATTCTTTTCCCAAAGCTTTTAGAATGAAAGAGGAAGGTAATTTCCTGGTCACAAATTTTAGTTCCTGATCAGAAATATATTTTCTTCTGTCCACTGCACACAACTAAATTCTGTACTGCACACAGCTTAATTCTGTTAGGTGTCATGAATAACCAATTTTACCGGGTTTCCTCAAAAAAGGAACGAAAGTTGACAATTCACATAGTTTAGCATTGTTCATAATATATAAAATTAATTCTGTTTCCACATACTGCTCTAGTAAAGACCAGATGACCAGCAATGTGAAACTAGCCTCAGAGTCCCTGAATAGCAGGGAGAAAACTTAGTGAGGACTCCCACTCTTTATTGCTCTCAGCCAATAATGGAAGTGCATGTTGGATAAAGATTGAGGTTAGCTTTGATGCCCCTCCCCCCATTAAATAACTCGTCAGCACTCACTGTCCTGGCTCATATGAGGAATAGCTACTTGTATGAGGCACCAGAGGGCAGCCAGTTACCCAAAGAAGAAGGACTTGCGTTTCTATAGCGCCTTTCATGACCTCAGGACATCCCAAAGCGCTTTACAGCCAATGAAGTACTTTTGAAGTGTAGTCACTGTTGTAGGAAACGTGGCAGCCAACTTGCGCACAGCAAGTGCCCACAAACAGCAATTTGATGACGACCAGATAATCTGTTTTTGTTACATTGATTTGAGGGATAAATATTGGCCAGGACACCGGGAATAACTCCTCTGCTCTTCTTCGAAATAGTGCCATGTGACCTTTTACGTCCATCCGAGAGAGCAGATGGGGCCTCGGTTTAATGTCTCATCTGAAACACGGCACCTCCAACAGTGCAGCACTCCCTCAGTACTGCACTGGAGTGTCAGCCTAGATTTTTGTGCTCAAGCCTCTGGAGTGGGACTTGAACCCACAACTGTCTGACTCAGGTGAGAGTGCTACTAACTGAGCCACGGCTGACACTTTGACACTGTGGACCTGTTCGTATTAGGAACAGCAGGTTTGGGGGGGGTTACAAACTTTTTTTCTTTTAATTTTAAAGTGCAAGTCTGACTTTAAAGATTCCCCATCTCAAATCATATACACATACATATTGCAAAGAATCATGATTAACTTGAATACTTGTTTCCTTTTATATTTAATATTATCATGTAAACAATGAGTCTGATGACATCCTTAGTACTAATTTGAAATATTCACTGTTCTTGACAGCGTATGACTCTGTTGTACTGTTGGTGCCGTATTACATCTATACCTGTTTGGGAGTGGGTTAAATGGAAATTGCAGTGTTAATAGGGCAATTTTGCAAAATTGCACTAATGCCAAGGAGCCTCATCTGTGAGAAATGCTTATCGTGAGATTTTAATATGATCCCTATGCTTTTCTGTCAACTAATGGATGGAAAATAGTGGTGACTTGCACTTGCAATTTCCCAATATGCATACCCAACAGGTGAGGTTCTCTGCTGGGAGCGAGATTTGTTAAAATTGGACCAATACATTTCTATTATACTACTCTGCAAGTCAATGCTGAGGTATTTGTGTTATAATGGAAGCAGGTTACATCTGTGTGCTAAAAATTGCAAAATCGTAAACCTGTTCTTTTGTTATATGTAGCACAAGGAGGAAATTCCTCCTACTCCCCCCCCCACCCCCCCAAATGTTGACACCATGATATCAATGCATATGTCTCCATGCTTACGAACATTGATTGTTGATGTTACAAGTGGATGACAGGATGATTTTCTGTTCTGGTTTGAGTTGGCTACAATATAGATGTAGCTGATGCACGTAGATCACTGGTGTGAGGTCACCTTTTCCAAGTTGCTTCATAAGCAACATAAAACATAGTGACAATATGAGATTCATAGTGTTCTACAGCACATCCTAGGTTGTACAAAAAAACATGCCACAACAATGCAAATCATGGGGCACAAATGGAATAACCAGTTAATATCACCCTAAAACTAGGATATTTCAGCTACAACTGTGTGTAACAATTTAGTCCAACAGTAGTGTTGTGTGCAGTAAATTAAGCCATTTCTCCACTTGTTTAAAACAAAAATTAAAACATTGATAGAACTGGATTGAACAGAGATTCTAATATGATCATAATTACTTGTTACCATTTGATTTTTAGAATTATAGAATTTGCAGCACAGAAGGAGGCCAATTGAGCCAGTGCTAGTTCCTTAACTGGAGCTATCGCATTTTTTTTTCGTGTATCCTTCTCCAATTCCCTTTAAATAATGTTATAGTCTCTGTCTCAATGACCAGTTGTGGTAAAACATTCCATGTTCTAATACCCGTCTGTGTGAGAAAACATCATCTAACATCCCCCTTCATTCTTCCAGTGATAATCCTGGATTTACTATTGTTTTGCCAACCAGTGAAAACAATATTTTCATCTGATGTTGAATCTCACACTTCATATACTTTTTATTAGAATTGCTCCAATATATCTCTAACCCAGTGGATCTAACCTGCCACCAAAACAGCTAGAGTGACGGATTGTAGCTGCCCCAAGAGCAGCCTATGCACCATGGGTGAGCTGCAGGTGGACAGGAACATGTTGTCGTGCTCTTCTTAACCCGCCCACATTGCGATACTGTCAGATTGTTATTAGCAATCCTCTTCGAGATGATTTTGGTTGATGAACATCAGTCTATTTAAGCCTACTTTTCCAATATCTGAGTGAAGGTGGGGGGGGGGGGGGGGGGAACACAGTTGTTCCTGCATGTTTGACTCTTGCCGAATCTGCCCCTCTGGATTGTAGAGTGCATTTGCTCCTGTGGGGGAGGGGCGGGCTCCAAATGGCGGCTCTCCACTCCCGCCCCTCACCATCTGTATTTTCTCTCAGCTACAGGGTACAGAAAGCCATCTACAAGTAAAATTCAGGTTGAACTTTTTGTAAGGGCAATAAGTGCTGGCCTTGCCAGCGATGCCCAGATCCCATAAGCAAATTTAAAAAAAAAAAGTTTGTGAGGCTCTCGCGCATAATTATAAAACTATTTATATTCAGTTTGCCACATTGGGTACCACAAACAGTGTCATATTTTAACTTTCCTTTTTCACTACCTTTAAATCTTCCTAGATTTGACGCACAGTCACTATCATGCCATTGCATCCCTTCCCACCAAAAAAAGGAATTTGCTTATGTTTTGCACATTAAGGGCATGTTTCATGCTGACCGCTGCAGTGCTTCCCTCCTGCTACATATGTGAACAAAGCCTTTATATATAGCCCTTTATTGAGATTTTGGGGCAGTGCTCTTATGCAGGTTGCTCTGTACACTGTGCTCTTAAATAGAGCATCAGCCAGCAGATTTGCAATTTAATTGAAAACTTCCTGTGGTTCTAGTTCTGTATCAGCATTAGAAAGTCACATTTTTGTAAATATTCCAATGCCGAGAGCATGGACATTTTTAGCTGGGCAGACTATGATACAGGTTTCCACTCGCAATACTCTTGTACTTCTCAGCTGTACCAATGTGGAGAGCTGGCAAGAAGAGACCAACCACTTTTTACAGAAAATTTTGGGTGCATTTAAGGGCATACAATTTAAGAAAACTTAATGTGGTATTACACTCTGAAATTACTTATTTGCCTGAAACACCTCTCTCTGCTATTTTGCTAGAGATGTTAACCCATTTAAAAATAAATAGGTTATGCCTCTGCTGAAATAGCAAATAGAGAAATTTCAGAGTAAGGTTTTAAATGTACAGTAGTATCGCACAATGTAATTTCAAGGCCATAATTGTTTAAAATGATAGATTTGTGATTTTACTGGTCTGGGCCTAGTTGTTTTATAGAACAAACTTGAATATTGTATTAGACCAACAGTTTGTTTGGCATCTTACTTCCTTGCTGTGCCTCACCCTCATTACAAGACTAAGCACTATGTTGTTGGCTATTGGATCTTGAATCTTAACCTATTTTGTGCCAGGTCTTATGCTGGATTATGGGATATTCACTTCAGCGCACTTGGTTTTTATAACATGCAAAATTATTGACTTCGAAAGACTGTTGCCTTTAATTCCCACTCATTTCAGTGATACCTTAGATCAATGTCTGCCTCCCTCTTATGTTTCCTGGCTCTGGACTCAGTGCCCTTGCCTTTCTCTCACATCCCCATTATTTATATTACTGTTCATGCTCTGATTTTCCTATCACTTCCCCAATATTTACATTATGTCAAAGTCTAGCTCTTGCATCTTGGTTTATGTCCTTGGTCTATTTTTAATTAAATGCAACTTGTACTTGTATTTCTCTTCTACATTGAGTCATACCTTAGACTCTATATTGATAGCAAGCCCCAATAGGACCTAAAGCTGGGTGACTGGCAGCCTAACTAAGCTAAGAGTACAATCCTAGGAAGAGGCAAACCTAAAGGGAGAGGCAGGGCATCATGTAGTGAAGCAAGGCAGGATATCAGCTGACAAAACAGTAAATACTGTACCAGGAAAAAACTGCAAACAAATGCAAGGTAAAGCATTTCAGGGGCACAAAGTATTGGTGAAGCATAAGGACCAAACCAATTTAAAAATAGAAGAAAAGAAAACACACCATCAGTAAAACATGGAGAAAATATGAATAAAAACATAAGAGCAAAAGGAAAATTTAAGGAAGAATTAGAAAAGAAAAAAAATTGAAGAAAATGCCAGAACCCAAGGTTGCCCACACAGCGGCCTATGAGTTAAGTGTGACCCTGAGCCCTAGGAATCCAGCACTCAAGGCAATTCTGTTCTGTTTATGCTTGTATTACTCACTGGTTTGTCCTGTTTGAACTTTGCAGGCCTTGATGTTCGGAAAGGGCTGTTCTCAGCACTTTTGCCTCATTGAGAGATAAATCCTGAATCTGAACACCAAGGCTTGTTAGTATCCACAGTTTTTAGATTTATGCAGATTAATGGAATTATAAATTTAAACTTTGTGGCTCTATTGCCTACAGAGGCAACAAAGGTCAGACATTCTTGTCATAAGGGAAGAAAGGAAGAAAATAGAGAGAAAAAAATGACAATGAAAAAATATGCAAATTAAAACATAAAACATATTAAGGAAAGGAAGCAGTGAGACCCCTGATCATGAAATCACCTTTCCTTGCTTATCAATCCTCCTTTTAAAGTAAGGAGCAGATACAGAGGGACCAATTTTGACTGCCTTCGCCTCACGTTAAAGGGGCATTAACAGCTTCAAAATGGGGTCGGTAGCCTTACCACCCCGTTGACATCGGCGATGCGGCTGGCTTCATTTTGAAAGGGGCCTACCGCCAGGTGTCCAAAGCGACTGCCTGTTTCAGGTGATCGGCCCCTTTTAATATGAAAATTGGGGTCCTATGAAGTAAATCGGACCCCAATTACCATTTTACGTTGGAACTGGTCGGAGCCTGCGCAAATCCACAGACGATGGAACTGAAGAAGCCTGCTAAAAGTAAGTGGTTCAATTATTTTTGTGGGCCTTTGAGTACTCCTTCAGGGCCCACAAAAAAATTAATCAGGGCCACTGCCGCCCTGGGATCCTCACCCTTTGTTATCATAACCCCTCCCCCCCCCCCCCCCCCAGCCCCGCAAATTACCTTGCTGGTGGCTGCCTCTGCCCGATTTTGAGGCCTCAATCTGCTGAGCTGCACCGGGGCGTCTGTTTGATGCTCTACAACTCGACTGCCAGATTTAAATGAGGCTGGTCCTTAAACTAGTGGAACATCTTTGCTGCCGGAATGGGTGGTTGACCAACCCGCTCCACCATTCAGGTTGCCCAAAAGTCAAAGTAGATCCCAGAGACTGTCAGATAGGTTACAGTGTGTTAGTGTATAGGTGGGACCTTGGTATGGCATTTCTTTGGAAATACAGTGATCTTTTAGTGCAATTAAAAATTTTGTGCCAGATCACTGAAGGAGCTTTTGCACTCTTTAACTCTAGCCCTGACGCATTTCAGGTGCTGCAGTACCATGTAATTTCCCTCCCCCGCAGTGACGGACTCTCACTGAAGCATGCTGATACTACTGGAAATCCACCTTGTATCATAAATTGACACCGACCCAAGAAAATAGCTGGGGCCTATGGCTGGGTTAGATCAGCAGTCGGAAGTCCCTTCATGGCCCACTTCTTAAGGAACATACCCCAAGGAATTTAGGTAGTGAGGAAAATGAAGCACTGCAGGATGAGGCACAGGTCACTGGTCATAACATGGCACTGTTGGTTGTGGAGGAATGCTTGGCAGGAGGTCCAGGATGTCTTTGGGCCCAGCGAAGTCAATTCCTATTAAGGCCTCTTGGGATCTTCTTGCAAAGTGAGTATTCTGTACGATCGTGTGCAAGGATCAATTGTCTCTGTAGACAACAGACTGCAGAGAGTTCGGGGTAATGTGGAGGAGTCTAACACCCACCTTGTGTCTGCTATAACAGAGTAGGGCTATGCAATGAACTCTGCTATTGACACTGGATGATACACTTGGTGTCCTCTGCACTGCACAGCTCATTGACAGAACATTAGCAGTGATGCTGCTATAGCTTTCAAACTGCTATTCCTGAGGCTATAACTGCTCCCTTGGTAAAGTGTTACAAAGCACCTTGAGACTGGATATTATAGGCCTTGAAGGGCCTTCATGAGAATGCAGGCTGGCTTGCAATATCTGCCTTCTGCACCTCATTAGAGGCACTGCAATGCAGTCCTCTGAACAAGTGAGTGTGCAGCATTCAGACACCATGAAGACCATCAGTGCAGTGGTGAACACTGCAGAAACACCTCAAGGTTCCATTGATCTCAGTGTCTGTTGCCTCATCCCAATCAATGGAGATTCAATAGCAGGCCTCCCAGGCAGCTGGCGCACCTCTTTCACTGTAGTATCATCACGTTGAAGTAGAATATGACCATGTGACTTTTTTGGGTTTCTCAACGATGCAATAAGATACCACTTTGTCCTGCCACTTTCAAAGGTTTGTGTATGTGAACTCCCTGGTCTCTCTGTTTCTGCACCCCATTTAAAATTGTACCATTTAATATATATTGCCTCTCCTCATTTTTCCTTCCAAATTGCATTAGCAATACTCAGCAGGTCAGGCAGCATCTGATGAAAGGTCATCGACCTGAAACGTTAACTCAGTTTCTCTCTCCACAGGTGCTGCCTGACCTGCTGAGTGTTTCCAGCATTTTCTGTTTTTACCTCCAATCTTCTGTTCAGTGTGTGAAGTGATGCAATTTGGAAGGAAAAATGAGGAGAGGCAATATATATTAAATGGTACAATTTTAAATGGGGTGCAGAAAGTTATATGTATTGTGTTTGTATATTGGGTAACTGAACACTCGAGGGCCCCTTGAGGGGAGCAAGCATACTGCAGCAATAACACTCCAGGGTCTTCTCTTGTACTGATTGTTGTATCTAAAGAGTATGTTCCAGAGAGTCTGAAATAAAAGTAGCCATTACATTACCACACCAACTTGAGTGTTTATCAGACATAACAGATCTGAATGTCATGATTTCAAACCCCATTCCAGAGACTTGAACACATAATCCAAGCTGACACTTCAGTGTGAGCTTCCGACCACATATCCGCAGCATAACTAAGAACGCCTATTTCCACCTTCGTAACATCGCCTGTCTCCGCCCTTGCCTCAGCTCATCTGCTGCTGAAACCCTAATTCATGCCTTTGTTACCTCTAGACTTGACTATTCCAACGCACTCCTAATCGGCCTCCCACATTCTACCCTACGTAAACTTGAGGTCATCCAAAACTCGGCTGCCCGTGTCCTAACTCGCACCAAGTCCCGTTCACCCATCTCCCCTGTGCTTGCTGACCTACATTGACTCCCGGTTAAGCAACGCCTCGATTTCAATATTCTCATCCTTGTTTTCAAATCCCTCCATGGCCTCGCCCCTCCCTATCTCTGTAATCTCCTTCAGCCCCACAACCCCCCCGAGATATCTGCACTCCTCTAATTCTGCCCTCTTGAGCATCCCTGATTATAATCGCTCAACCATTGGTGGCCGTGCCTTCTGTTACCTAGGCCCTAAGCTCTGGAATTCTCTGCCTAAACCTCTCCGCTCGCTACCTTTCTTTCCTCCTTTTAAGACGCTCCTTAAAACCTACCTCTTTGACCAAGCTTTTGGTCATCTGTCCTAATTTCTCCTTATGTGGCTTAGTGTCAAATAATTTGTCTTTTAATCCTGCTATGAATCGCCTTAGGACGTTTTACTACGTTAAAGGCGCTATATAAATACAAGTTATTGTTGTAGTGCTGAGAGTATGCTGCATTGTTGGAGGTTCAGTCTTTTAAATGAGACATTAAAGTGAGGCCCTGTCTGTTTGCTCAAGCTGGACGTAAAGGATCCCATGGCATTATTTGAATAAGAGCGATAGAATTCTCCTGGTCAATCTTTATCCCACAATCACCGTCACTAAAACAGATTATCTGGTTACTTGTCTCATTGCTGTTTGTGAGACATTGCTGTGCACAAATTGGCTGCCGTGTTTGCCTACATTACAACAATGACTACACTTCAAAAAGTACTTTATTGGCTGTGAAGCACTTTTTGACGTCCTGAGGACATGAAAGGCACGGTATTAATGCAAGCTCTTCCTTTCTTTATTTAGGTTTGATGGCAAGAAGTTCTTTACATAAATCATGATTAAAATTTCTGGGTGGGTTAGTGGAGGCAACAACCTTGATGTAATTTAAGAGATAGCTTGATGCTGAGATAAGGCAGACTGTAGGATTTCCTAAATGGAAGAGCTATGATAGACCAAATGGCCTTCCTCCTCCATATTTTTTTTAATCCATTCTGGGGATATGGGCATCGCTAGCAAGGCAACATTTATTGCCCATCCTTAGTTGCACTTGAGAAGGTGGTGGTGAGCCGCCGCCTTGAACTACTGCAGCCCATGTGGTGAAGGTACTCCAACTGTGCTGTTAGGTAGGGAGTTCCAGGAATTTGACCCAGTGACCATGAATGAATGGCAATATATGTCCAAGTTGGGGTGATGTGTGACTTGGAGGCGAGCTTAGAGGTCATGGTGTTCCCATGCACCTGCTGTACTTGTCCTTCTAGGTGGTGGAGGCCATAGGTTTGGGAGTTTCACATTTATTTTGTGATAGGTGAATGGATGAATTCAACACCACAGATAAACCCAAGTAGAAGAGAGAAAACCTGGTAAGAGGATGGCAGTTCTGTCCCCCATTGGGCAAGTAATTCCCCTTCCCTGAGGTCTAGCAGTCACTCCCTAATGCTGGCACTAGAGAGGGCCAAATGTTTGAAAACTGGCAACTTGCTGCTTCTGCAGATAGTAAAAGCTGTCCTGGTTTTGACTCTGTAATAAATTCTAGATGCAGACGTATAAACTTGTTTGTTATATGAATTTTCCTGTATGCAGAAAACTATGCAAACTAATTTAATCCTTATGATTTAAATACAGATTTTGAACAAGAGAGGCTGACAATGAAATCTAATGACTGCAACTCAGAAATTATTGGTAACATCAGCAAACTACAGGTAACGACTAAATATTGCATCTTCCATCTATCAGTGACTTGTCTTTTTGAAAGTGTTCAATATAAAAATGAAAGCTTTAAATTACTGCACTTGGAGAACCGGTGAGAGCAAATCCAGCCGTGTTTGTTGATGAAATTCTTTCTGTGCTGACTATCTCCATCTGGTTATCTGCTATGCTTGACTTAGGAATGATTAACGTTGACAGTCGGTGGGAAAAGTGAAAAGCGTACCATTCTTTAGCATTGACATCCCTCACTCTGTTGAGGATGAAAAAGTATCAGTGTGAACAGGGGGAATTAAAATTGAATCCGAGTTGCAACTGTTTTAGGGGAACGAAAATCAAGCATGGGAATTTAAAAGCAAATTTAGCAAGCTGCACTCCCAGCACAGAGATTGACTAGACAGAAGAATGAGCTAGAGATGGCTTAGAACCCTAGTTCTGATGCTGCAACCTTGCACTCTCTTCCAGCGAGGCTCTGCACTGGCAGCACAGCCTTGCTGAATTTTACTTTTAATTTTGTGTCTCGATTTTGTCCTCAGAAATCTATACTCCTTTCAGTAAAAATCTGATTGAATTGCTGCTGTGGAGAAGGAGCTGAAGCACATCCAGTACCATAGATGCCAGTGGATGGTGGTTGAGTTGATTGTTATTGTATTTAACATACACAGCAGGTTCTGACCTGCCAGGGTTAGCCTTGAAAGCTGTGGAATGTGCACAAGTTTCAGTCGCCAAAATGTGTGACGATGTATTTCACTGAAAGCAGTGGCCTTGCATGTAAGGACGTGTTTGGTGTAATACAATAATCAAGTCAGACAGGACAGTTGCATATTAAACAAAAACTATCTGCCTTCACCACATGCACTGTTAGTGCAGTGTCTCCCCACGCAATTTATTTTAGATAGCTTACTTTGATGCTTTAGCAAAGAAAGCTATGTTCTGTCTGTATTTATTTAGATGTGCATCCCAAAGTCTTTTTCTGTGCTTCCTCTTTGTGTTTGCCTTTATTTTTGAATGTGAAGTGAGAAAAAGAGGTCAAGAGCGGACAAAGAGGGAGAAGTTGAGCAAGGTGAAGAGTAAGGAGTAATAACAATGTAAACTGAGGTATAAAATAGAGGACTGAATCGGGGACTAGGTTTGAAAAGGAATCAAGTCACATAGAGAGCCAGAAGAATTATAGATTGTATTAAAGACAGAAATATAGTGGAAATGCAGCATTACAGGATCGGAACTGGTTCTGTTGCATGACAAGGTGCCAAGACATTGGCTGTTAGTTTTATTTCTTGATAATGACTTGTCTCTTGGCAAGGGTGCATCCTGCACATGAGAACTAAAAAATGTCATACCTTTGCAGTACTAATGCACCCACTCTACTGACTGCAAACACAGATTTCTTAATCACATCTCATAACTCTCCTCTGTGTCCATGATTCTCTCACTGATTCTACCAAGTAGGTTTAACAGTGAGATAGTAAAAAGAAAATGCTTGGGAAAGAAAGCACTTGCATTTATATAGCACTTGCATTTACATAGCACTTTTTATATCTTCAGGCAGTCCCAAAGCTCTTTTTGAAGTGTAGGAAAATGCAACAGCCAGTTTTGCACAGGTAGCTTCCACAAACAGCAATAAGATAATTGCCAATTAATCAAAAAATGTTTTGGTGGTGTTGTGTGAAAGATGGTGTCGTTTGGTTGCCAGGGCACGGGAAGAATTCCCCATCTATTTTCAAAATCATACTATGGGATCTTTTCCGTCTACCTGAAAAGGCAAACAGGGCCTTTGTTTAATGTCTCATCCGAAAGATGGTAGCATGCCCGAAGACGTTGGCAAGAGGCCCAAGCCAAATTCAGCATCAGGCCTCACTTGAATAAAACGGGCCAGGTGCGTTGGCCAATCAAGTGTCCTGATGCAGCTTGCCAGTCAGGGCTTTAGGCATTCCGGCTGCCTTCAACGTTGAACTTGCTGAGGCGGGCGAGCCCGGACTGACAGCGGCCCGCAGTAGTTTTGTGGAGCCAGATGAACTATTAAAATGTTTTCTGGCCATTTTTTGAGCAGCCTCCAGCGGGCCCATTCAAGACCTGGAACAACTGGGCGGAGCACGTGCGGCGTAAGAGTCACCTATTTGCAGACTTATTTTGATTGGTGTTCTGCAACTGCTATTGGGACCCCGATTTGCATATGCAAGGTGCCCAATGCCTATTTCAGGTGGATGCCTTGCACACTTAGAAGTCATCAGCCGGCGCCCTTCCGGAGGAGATCAGGCACGGGATATCGCAAAACCAAATTGACCCCCCACAATGTTGATTTTACTCCTTTTAAAAAAAAAACAGGCAGTGATGTTAAAATTCTCACCCAGTATCTCCAACAATTGCTCCAACAGCACTGCATGGAAATGTTATCCTATATTATTTGCTGAAGTGTTAAAGTGGAGCTTGAACCCACAGTCTTCTAACTTGAAGACACGAGTGCTACCACTGAAGCAAGCTGGCACAGGGAAAGAAAGCTAAGTTGAAAAACACAATGAATTGCATCTCGGTAAAGAAATAATAAAATAATAAAAAAAACTTTTTCCAGATTCCTTTGGGTACCCAAGCACAAGGTTACTATTGGACAGTACTAGTCTTTGAGCTCTGTCGTTTGTATCTATGACATGCCTTTTCTAACCCAGATTGTTAAGGCATCTATCTTTTGGATGAGATGTTAAACCTGGTGGATGTAAAAGATCCCATGGCACAAGTTGAAGAAAAGCAGGGGGTTCTCATGATGTCCTGCTAAACATTCCTCCCTTGGCCAACACTACTAAAAACAGATCATCAGGTGATTCACTTATTTGTTGTTGTTGGGATCTTGCTTTGCACCAATTTCTTTAATTTGCATACATAACAGTGACTGCATTTTAAAATAATCCACTTGTAAAGTGTTTTGTGTCATCTTCAGGACAGGATAATTACTGGTGGTAATGTTATGGATTGACATTAAAATAGAAAGTTTACCAATTCCTGTTGTGTATGTATAGGCACAAACTGACTGAATGAATCAGGGCTTTCACATAACTGAAGCTTTAACTTTTTCGGTTGGAGTTTTTTTTTTAAAAAAGCAACTTTGTGAGAAACACAAGGGGTATAAATCATTTCCTTTAAAAGCTTTCCCCCACGTACTGTTCCCCTTTTAAAGGCTGACACTCTTTCACCTTGTGCCCTGACGGTGAAGGCGTGGTTTGATCTCGGTCACTCGTGAAAAGAATAAAAGCGTAATGTGATTCTTGGAATAATTTGGCTGGAAATGAGAACATCTGTGCTTTAAGACAATGACATTTTAAATAAGTTTAATTCTTAAAAATATTTTTTGAATGTATTTAAACTTGAAAGCTTGCATCAAAAGAAAGCTAGTCATGATAAAACCACAAGAAGAGTATACAACCGGCATCTCATTGCAACAAGCAAGCCAATGAGCTCTTTTTTAGGTTCTGGGAGATGGATTGGAGTCAGCTAAGATGGCATTGGGTTGACAGTAGGGGTTGGGCTAACCGTTGAGGGCAAGTTAGAGTCAGGCTCACAATTTGAGTTGGTGCAGGGTTGCCCTGACATGAGGAATTGGGTTTAGGCCAGACTAAATCAGGTTGGAGTTGGGGGTGAGGAACTCCCGAGAGAGATTCCAACACTAAAGGCCCGCTTCTGACCCTGCCTGCCTGACTGGACTGGGGAAGGTGGATGGTTAAAATGGTGTTTGGACACTTACCCAACCCGTTTGCACAGCCGCCATTTTAACTGCTTGGTTTTTGGCAGCATCGGGTCTTTCCATTGTGGGCAGGCAGAGGCCTCATTAATATTTAACAGTCGAGGTCCAATGCCGTCATTCATACCCCAACGTGATTTTAACTGCCGATCGTTGCAGTGATGCTTATTTCCAGACCTTCATTTTTTAAAAGTTCCCTTGTGGGCCAGGAGCAGCAGGATGTTCCTTTCTGGGCCCCACAAGGGAACCTTGGGCCACCCCTGCCCAGGGCTTCCTTCCTCTCCCCTGACCAAGATTACCTCCGGATCCACCCTCACTACTTGCCTCAGTCCTGGGGACCGTTCCCTTGAGTCCCCAGTGCCGGCCTCCTGCCATGTGAAATAAAATCCCGCTCCTGGCCACCTCATCATTCCTGCCAGGTTAAGGTGGGAATCCTGCCTTCTACATGGTGAAAGGCCTGGGATTTAAAATGGCCTAGGCATCACGCCGGCGGTATTATGGGCACTTCCCGTCTACCTCAGCCCTCGCACGATGCACTCAAACATCGGGGCATAAGTCTTCCATACTGTATAGCTGAACACTTTATCATTATTTATCATTTTGCTAGATTAGTAGCCACAAAAAGAGTATTGGAGGCGAACTCTGGTTCGGTTCTGCTAACACTAGCGGAATGGAAAAATATAACGTGTGTAGAAAATAGTACATTTGCACCATTTAGTAATTCTTCAGTTGAAAATATAGGATGCATGGGCTATTAATTTATCCTCTGCAAAGAGAGGAAAGCATGTGTGAGTATATGGAACTTTCTGCTTTAGGACATTATTATTGTTTTGATTAGAATCTCTTCCACTATTACACCATCAAAATATTAAATTTCTTTGGTGTGTTACATGAATGACAGATTTTCAAACTATGTGAAGGTTTCATTTTTCAATAGGCTAAAACATGTATCCTTCGGGTGCAAAAATCAGGAGTCAGAAATTAACTTGCTTAAATGCATTCCCTCTGTTAAGTATTGAGCAATCTGTAGCCTGCCTGTTGTGATTGTAATATAGACTTTAGTTAAGTAAACAAATTTATTTAATAGTTTAATAATCTTCGTGGAGGAGCTCTTTTTAAACTAACAATCCTGTGTTCTAGGGGGTGATTTTGCCAGTCCCGAGGAGGCGGGACAGTTGGCAAAATGGCAAAAACTGAGGGTGGGTTCGGAACCTGCCTCCGTGCAATTTTGCCGGAGGCGGTTTTGATGGGTGCGATTCGGTCCCGCCTCCATCAGTCGAGAGAGGTAGTTAAGACCCTTAAATAGTAGTTAAGGGCCTCTATAATCCTATTTTGACAGGCCCTCGTTATTTTACCACATTTTCAGCGTGTTCCACGACCCTCCTAAACCAAGCCAGCTAAACCTGGCGGGTTGACAAGTGGGTGGCCTCCTCACAGCTGCAGCTCCACCATTAAAACGGAGCTTTCATCAGGGATCAGTTGCAGGTGACAGAACTTTTGTTCCACAGGTTTTTCAGCACTTTTAGCAGGCCTACCGAAGTTGGAGGTGCTGTAGCTTCTATCTCTCAACTGTGGGACCTCCTTGGAAGACCCTCTCCCCGCTTGGACTGAGCGCTTCCCCAACGGAGGTATCTGCCAGCAGCATGGGAACCATTTATTTCCTTTCACCATGGAGCTCAGATTCGGATGAGGAGCAGCCACGGCAGCAGCAGAACCAGGCAGCTCAGCAGCAACAGCAGCAGGAGCGCCAACCTCCTGCTCACCCACCTGATGCTGCACAGGGCAGAAGGTGCCAGCGCATGGAAGCACGACACCGCAGGAGATACCCCCCTCTCAGGGTTTACAGACAGAGGATGAGCTACCGCAACATGACTGAGCAGCAGTGACAAAGGAGGCTGAGACTTTCGCGAGAGGTTGTCGGGGACATCTGCGCACTGCTGCACCAACACCTGGAGCCCAGAAGAGCAGGTGGACACCCCTTACCAGTGGCTGTCAGAGTCACCACCGCACTCAACTTTTTTGACTCAGGCTCCTTCCAGGGATCATCAGCAGACATCAGCGGCATCTCCCAGTCGGCTGCCCACCTTTTCGCAAAGGCCGACAATGACATCAACTCCTCAAGGGATCAAGCAAGTGTAACCGCGCGTTCAGTTGGCTTTGCAAATATGGCAGGCTTGCCAATGGTGCAGGGCGTCATAGACTGCACACATGTGGCCCTTGGGGCACCCCATCAGAACCCAGCTATCTTTGTCAACCGCAAGGACTTCCACTCCCTCAACGTACAGCTGGTGTGTAACCACAAGAAGGAGATTTTGCATGTTTGCGCCAAGTTCTGTGGTAGTTGCCATGACTCGTTCATCCTGCAGAACTCTAGTGTTCCTCCGCTCTTCAATCCGCCAAACCAACTTAACGGATGGCTCCTTGGTGTGACATGGGCTACCCACTGAAGAAGTGGCTAATGACTCTGATCAGGAGGCCAGCTAACGAGGCTGAAGAGCGCTACAACGCCAGCCACATTTCGACCAGGTCCATCATCGAGCAAACCATTGGCTTGCTGAAGATGCGATTCTGATGCCTTGACAGATCAGGTGGAGCCCTGCAGTATTCAGCAGCCAGGGTCTCCAGAATGGTCGTGGTCTGCTGTGCACTGCACAACATGGCACAGCGTCGTGGCTTGCAGCTTCCTGATGAGCAATTGGCTCAGTTCATAGCCTCCTCAGATGAGGAGGAGGAGGAGGAGGACCGAGCGCCGGCATATCGACCAGCAGCAGCGGCAGCACGCGAGCACATGGCTGCCTGTGATGCAAGGGATGCACTCATCCTGGCCAGATTTGCATAAGTTGCCCATTTTGGCACATGTCCTTGGCTCCATCTTAACACATGATAGACAATGGACATGACTCTCTGGCCTCCTTTCACTCTGGCCACCAACCTGACCACGCAAGTGTGGCGGAGCCCGCAATGTGGAGCTGCCTAAGGCGAAATAACAGATGCCATCACACCAACAGTTTGCCATCAAATCATTTTTATACTTTCAAACAGGGATGGCATTTCGTCAATAAACATAAACATGCCATCACACCAACAGTTTGCCATCAAATCATTTTTATACTTTCAAACAGGGATGGCATTTCGTCAATAAACATAAACAATCACCCAAGTGGCTACCCCTGTGACTAATGGTGCTTTTATTTTTCTCTTACGCGTGCTCCTACGTGGTGCTCCCCCGTGGCTTCAGCAGAAGTGGAGGCCCCTTGCTCACTTTCATGCTGCTCCTGCTTCGACACCTTTGGCGGGTGTCCTCTGGGTTTACGAGCCTGTGAGGGCTCGCCAAACATCTGCTCCTCCTGCGGCAGTGCAGGGGCTGACACGCCCATCTCAGTTGGGTGCAGATTCTGGTGGGGCTCTGACCGAGGGCTATGCAGTGGCATGGAAGTGTGAGCACTTGGAGAGGAGCCCCCACTTCCTTGTTGTCTGCCACAACTTCCCTCTCATGGGTGAGGTCCACCTCAGCGCTTGCAAGTGGCTTGAAAGCACCTTGCTGCACATCAGGGGGGCCATGGGGACCCGTATCTGTACTGGCAGTCCTACTCAAAAGGACATCCATGAAGCTCTGGTTTCTCTGTTCAATAGCTGCCCATCGGTCCTCGTGAGATGTCAGTCTATTCTGAACAATCACCATGTTTTCCTGACTCTGGTGACTTATTTCCTCCATGGCCGTAGCCAGCCTTTCCATGGAGGTTGCCATCCTTTCCGTGGTGCTGCGTATATGCGCCATTGCCTCCCAACGGCCTGCTCAGGTTAGAGTTGGACTCCTCCATCCTCTCCACACTCGCAGTGACCCTGGAGACAAGACCTGTCAGAGACTCCTGCACCTGCTCCTGGAGTTCCAGCATCGCTCTCCTTCTGGATGGACCCAGAGGCACAGGGTCCACATGCAGCGGAGCAGAGCTAGGAGAGTCCTGCGACCTCCGCCGAGGACTTTCCACTGCTGTCCCTGTCTCCACCACCTGCTGATGCTCACCTGTGAGATGTGATACACACGGTGACAACACTAATCTATGTCCCGACGGTCCCACCGAGGTGTGCGTATCTGCGCTGGTGCTGGGTGCGCTTACATCTGCAGACGCTGCGTCCTCAGATGTTACAGGCTCCCCTGAGGAGTCTTGCTGCTCAGCCTCTTCCTCGTCGACAGTGGGGTGGGGCTCTGTGGATGGTCCTGTGGGGGAAGTAAAGGCATGGATTAGACATTTGACGGAAGTCTGGCATGCACATGCAATAGTGAAGATGCTCAAGTGGCATTCTAATAATGTACACCAGCAGCCATTTCAGTCATTCAAGCAGTGTAAATGAGAGAGAGGCAAAACTATTCTGTCACCAGCTTGCTCTGCCTCGCCTGTCTGTCCGTCCCCCACTTCCAACTCCACCTCTGCGCCGGCGATGTCCGGGGCCGCCTCTTCAGCCTGGGTGAGAATGGCTAGGGATGTTTAGCCCTTTCCCTTCTATTGTGGGTTCTCTTTTCCTGCAGTGAGGGAGCAAGTGGAGTTGGAGTGGGAATGATGGAGTGAGTGTAGAGAGTCCAAAGCATAGATGCTTAGAAGGAGACAAAGATGGAGTGAAGTTCCATGTGCAAGGGCCTCCCTGTGCGTTTAGTCGTTGTCATTGCATAACATTGAAAGGGAGTGTGAGGGCAGCATAGTCGAATAGTGAAGTGATTGGGTTCATAGAGTGAGAGGGATGGTGAAGGGTGTAAGGGTTGTAAGGGTAAAGTGGGATGTGGAGGAGGAGGTTGACAATGCAGAGTGCTGGTGATGAGAGGAGAAGGGGAGCAGTAGGAGGGTCAAGCTGAAGGTATACTCACTTTGCCTGATCTTACAAGGTCATTGAACCTTTTACGGCACTGCATCCATGTTCTGCTGCACACTGATCTGGAGGTGATGTCCCTTGCCAGCTGTACCCACACAGCCTTGGTTTCTTTGGGAGGCCTCTTCCTCCCAGATGAGGGGAAGAGCACCTCCCTGCTGGATCTCGCCCCCTCAACCAGCATTCCCAGCGCCTCATCGGAGAACCTCGGGGAGGCCCTTGCCTTGGAGTTGGCCATTGTTGAAGCAGATAAAAGTTTGGAGGTGGTGCACCATTGTCCAAAATCCAGTGGAATGAGCCATGGCAGCAAGCAGCCCTTAAATGAAGCTGGATAAGTGACGTCAGCAGAGATGAGTTTCAGTCCCAAAACACTAATTGGCCCAGGGGAACCCACACCTCTGAAATCAACTGGCCAATTAGGGGAAAATCGAAATTTTTTCCCACCTCTCAGTCGAGGCGGGTTTGGAACCCACCCAAACCGAAACCTGCCTCCATTGGGAAAATCGCGTCTCAAGTTTCTAAATGTGACTGAGGTTCACGGGAAATCCTGGAAAATGTAGTTCTGAAGAGTAGAATTCTGTCTGATCCAGTGCTCTATTATAAATTTGCTCGAGTTATAATCCCGGCTGTTCGATCAGGATCATGCCCCATGGTTCCCTCAAGCACTGATACACCCCACCTGGAGTTTACAGGGTCACGGGGGGTCGGGGGGGAATCTCATTAGCATGGGTGCAAGCAACACATTGGATGCATCTCTGGTGCCAGCCTGTCCTATGCTGCTGGAAACTCCAGACTTGTTCTGCCCTGGGTGGGGGAGGAGTTGTACAGCACCCCCCACCCCGGCCAGCTTCCTGGCCAGCTTCCCATCTTCCACTCTATAGAGACTTGAGCTCATCCAAAACTCTGCTACTCATATCCTAACTCGCACCAAGTCACGTTCATCAATCACCCCGGTGTTTGTTCCCAGTCCGGCAACGCTACGATTTAAAAATTCTCATCCTTGTTTTCAAATTCCCCCATGACCTCACCCCTCCCTATCCCGGTCACCTCCTGCAGCCCAACAACACTCCGAGATCTCTGCGCTCCTCCAATTCTGGCCTCTTTCGCATCCCCAGTTTTAATCGCTCCACCATTGGTGGCCATGCCTTCAGCTCTGGAATTCCTTCCATAAACCTCTCCACCTCTCTACCTCTCTCTCCTCCTTTAGATGCTCCTTAAAACCTGCCTCTTTCATCTGTCCTAATACCTCCTTATGTGGCTTGGCGTCAAATTTTGTTTGATAACGCTCCTGTGAAGTGCCTTGGGACATTTTACTACGTTAAAGGCACTATATAAATGCAAGTTGTTGTTGTTATTCCTCTTCCTGGCCTAGGACTGAAAATTCCTGGCTTAGGGAGGCCCACCCCTAGCCTGTCATTTGCTTGTAAAGGGTGAACGGAAGTTTCAGACCTTAAATTTATTTTGAAATCAAGAAAGAAGGTGCAGACTGCTACAATTAAACTCAGAAAAGAGATGAATTACATGGTGAGCCTAATATATTTACAATTTCTGATCTTGTTTCTGAGGAACATATTTGTGGCACATATATAAAAATCAACAGAACACAAGGTTGATAGGTCAGCGAGCCCTGATGGCATGCATTGTTAAAGGATGTCCGACAGGAGATACCAGATGCTTTGACCGAAATATTTCAATGTTCTTTTAGATATTCAAATTTTGCCAAGCGACTGGAGGGTAGACCATTGTAAAAGATCTGTTCAAAAAGGGAGAAAAGGATAATCTTGGTAACTAAATTCATGGCAAACTCTTAGAATCCATAATTCGAGATCAAGTTAATGAGCATTTAGAAACGCTTGGGATAATCTAAGACAGTCAAATCTGATTTGTTGAAGGCAATCACCTTTGACAAATTTTATAGAGTTTTTGAAGAAGTATCCAATTAAGTAGATGAAGTGAATGTGATAGATGTAGCATATTTGGATTTTCAGAGGAGGTTTGTTCTGAAACTTTAGGCATAAGAAGAAATGTAAGAGTGCTAAATAATGTAATTTTGGATTACAGAATCTATTTCTTTACCCATGAACAATGTTAAACTAGCTGTCTGTAATAACCAGTTTAGCCTTTTCTTCCTTCTAGATAGAAAGTTAGCTGATGGACAGGAAACAAAAGGTTAGGGTTAATGGGTGTTGCTTGGATTGGAGAAGGGTTAAAAGTGATGTACCCAAAGGGTTAGTGCTTGGTCTGCTTTTGTTCTCTATAGATGTTTTGGACTTGGTCAGAGGGTACATGATATTGAAATTTGCAAATGGGGCAGAAGTATGGGTTTTGATGAACAGCAAGGCAGACTTTAGAAGGATATTGACCGGTTTGTGGAACAGGTAGAGTGTGAGGTAATGCATTTTGGGCAAAAAGAAAGAAATGGAAGTATACACTCAATGGGAAAACACTATAGGGTGTGGCTAAACAGAAAGACCAAGATTTCAAATACATCCTTCCTTTAAAAGTGCAAATGCAGGTAAATAAAGCCATAAAACGGCCATACAATTCTGACTTTTATAAATAGGGGCATAAAGTACAAGACCAAAGAGATTTAGCAATGATTATACCATTGGAATTTGTCATTTATCATGTTACTTTGTTCAACAAGTGAAAGCATCACTTCAGTCGTAAATCCATACCACAAATGTTTGGATTTACTGACAAATTAGTTGTCAGAAACTATAAAATGTGCAGTTAGTTTCAGCATTCACAAATGTACTCAGCGGTAAAACCTGTTTTGGTGGTACTCTTGAGCATTGATACTTAAAGTACAGTAGACGAATAAGAATGGAGAGAACACAGTAGAGCTTGAATTGCACTGCGTGCAGTAATGGGACTGCACATGTAGTTCTGATTACAGTAATTACTATTTCACATTTTCTATGCAAGCGTTCCATGAATTTTAATGAATATTTCACGTTGTCGAAAACACCAAATTATGATGCTTATTCTGGTCAGATTCACCCTAGTAAATCAAGAGCTGAATTTTTCTGCATTAATGACCTTAAGAAAAATTACCTTGTGCAGTATTTAGACATGAATGAAATCAGGGTAAATACCATTATCCAAACATTCAATGCCTGTGTCACAATTGTGAGTTCAGAGATGCCTCAATTAAGTAGAATGTTTACTTTAGTCACAGATAGAATAGAAAAAGTGGAAAGAGACTATGAAGGAGGAGAACATAACATTTACAGAGGTTATACAGGCCAAGAATAAATGAATTGGTTTTGATTCCGTAGCAGTGTCATGTGGATGGTTTATTTTGCCGGAGATGTTTTCACCAACCATTGCCACATGCTCAGTGACTACCTGGAATTCCCAATCCCAACAGTCACATGTAGTAATAAAGATAACTATAGCATCAGCTTTTGTCGCCTCCCAAATTCGTGCCCACCTTTCCCGGAACTCCATGTTTGAATCCCAAACTACAGTGGGATTGGTTAGATCACACTTTTGAGTACTGCATCCAATTCTGGTCACCAAGACACAAGGTTTCCGCCCCTGCCACAGTACCAAAACGGTTCTTATCGAAGTCACAAATGACATCCTATGTGACTGTGATAAAGGTAAACTATCCCTTCTCGACCTGTCTGCAGCCTTTGACACGGTTGACCACTCCATCCATTTCCTACACCTCTCCACCGTCGTCCAGCTGGGTGGGACTGCACTTTCCTGGTTCCATTTCTTCTCTATCTAATCGTAGCCAGAGAATCACCTGAAATGGCTACTCTTCCCGCTCCCGCATCGTTACCTCCGGTATCCCCCAAGGATCGATCCTTGGCCCCCTCCTATTTCCCATCTACATGCTGCCCCTTGGTGACATTATCTGAAAGCACAGCGCCAGTTTCCACATGTACACTGACAACACCCAGCTCTACCTCACCACCGCTTCTCTCAACACCTCCACTGTCTCTAAATTGTCAGCCTGCTTGTCCGACATCCAGTACTGGATGAGCAGAAATGATTGGGAAATAAATATTGGGAAGACCGAAGCAATTGTCTTAAGTCCCTGCCACAAACTCCGTTCCCTAGCCACCAACTCCACCCTGCTCCCTCGCATCTGTCTGAGGCTGAACCAGACTGTTCACAACCTTGGTGTCATATTTGACTCTGAAATGAGCTTCCGACCACGTATCTGCGCCATAACTAAGACCGCCTATTTCCACCTCCGTAACATCATCCGACTCCACCCCTACCTCTGCTCATCTGCTGCTGAAACCCTCATCCATGCCTTTGTTACCTCTAGACTTGACTATTCCAATGTACTCCTGGCTGGCCTCCCACATTCTACCCCACATAAATTTGAGGTCATCCAAAACTCTGCTGCCCCTGTCTTAATATGCACCTAGTCCTGTTCACCCATCACCCCTCTGCTCGCTGACCTACATTGGCTCCCGGTTAAGCAAAGCCTCGATTTTAAAATTCTCATCCTTGTTTTCAAATCCTTTCCTGGCCTTGACCCTCCCTATCTCTGTAATCTCCAGCCCCACAACCCCCCCCCCCCCCCGCCCCCCCGCAAGATATCAGCACTCCTCTAATTCTGGCCTCTTGGGCATCCCGGATTTTAATCGCTCTACCATTGGTGGCCGTGCCTTCAGCTGCCAAAGCCCTAAGCTCTGGAATTCCCTCCCTAAACCTCTCCACCTCTCTACCTTTCTTTCCTCCTTTAAGACGCTTCTTAAAACCTACCTCTGTGACCAAACTTTTGGTCACCTGTCATAATTTCTCCTTATGTGGCTCGGTGTCAAATTTTGTTTGATAACGCTCATGTGAAGCGCTATAAATGCAAGTTGTAGTTGTTGTAGTCTCTAATGGTAATGATCTACTCGTTGGTCGTCTTCTCCTTTGGTGTAGCCTTTTCCTGTGCCATTACCTCCAAATAAAATTCAACATTGTAGATGGTGTGACAAGTGCAATCCGGTGCCTGGTGGGAAACCACAGCGCAACAAGTATTTATATAGCGCCTTTAACATAGTAAAATGTCCCAAGGCACTTCACAGGAGTGTTCTCAAACAAAATTTGCACCAAGCCATGTAAGGAGATATTAGGACAGAGGTAGGTATTAAGGAGGAGAGAGAGGCGGAGAGGTTTAGGGAGGGAATTCGAGAGTTTAGGGCCTAGGCAGCGGAAGGCACGACCACCAATGTTGGAGCGATGATACTCGGAGATGCGCAAGAGACCAGAACTGGAGGAGTACAGAGATCTCGCAGGGTTATAGGCAATGTTCCCTGTAATTTTTTTGGTCCCACGCAGCCCCTTTAAGGGGATGCACGGCACCATTCAAAATATTGCGCATGTGCGGTTTTTGCATTGAAATGCCGGCAAGCTGGCTGCGCAGGATCCCTGGGTCATGCAGCTTAAAGGGAACATTGGTTGTAGGGCTGGGGGAGGTCATAGGGATAGGGAGGGACAAGGCCATGGAGGGATTTGAAAACAAGGATTTACCCCTCAATATCCATTTATTGTGGTTCTGTTTGTGTACAGTATGCTACTGAAGGGAGCAGACGTATCCAAGTCCAAAATGAGAGATTATGAAGAGGCTGATAAATGGGGATAGTGCCACTTACTGCTGCCTCTCACTGAAGGGCAGCTTGGTTAATGCTGTTTCTTCAACAGATAAGAGCTTGGATTTGACACCATCAGACACAACACATCTTGGAGCCCTCATCCTGTTTAAGGTGTTTCAAATCAAACTCTGCAGGATTTTACAGAGCAGCCAGGTTGTTATTAATGTAGCTGAGCTAATTATGGATGACCTTATGGATGGATGTTGCCAATCCAAATCAGTTTGTAAGCTATCACTGATGCCAGCAACATGAAGTACAGATTGGATTTCTTGGCCAGCTTTGTCTATGGGTTTCATCTCCCTTTTTAATTATGAACAGGGAACCAACATATCTTACCTTTATGGCAGTCCCACATCCTTCAGTGGTGATGAGAGCTCATGCCTGTTGTGCATTTGAAATGTTGGTAACAATGCTTTTAGTTGAAATCCTGTCCTTCTTTGAGAAGCCTGGTGGAGCTTTGTGGATCTATCACTCTTGATTGAAGATGGTTTTGGAAGACTCGAGTAATGATACAGTTTGACATACAATCGAGAAATAGGATGTTTTTCTTATTGTGGAGAAATTGCGTCTCCTAAAAATCCCTAAGGGTGTAAACATCCCACTGAAGATTAAACATTTGAAAAGTTCAGCAGATTATTATTGAGTAACAGCCCAGTAGCGAGTTTTCTATCTAGTTGGGCAATGGCAAGCTGTTGTCCCATTTATATTTCAACTCTGTGGACGTCACATATAGTGTGAGACAAAATGACCTGGTAGGAACACAGTCCCCAATGGTTTATTGTGAGGACCTTCCTCGGTTGGTTAATGGTGTTGGAGGTATTAAATGACCTGTCTGAGGCCTGCACTGAATGATTTATAGCTGAAATCCACAGGGGATTTGTACTAGGCATTTATACCAAACTGATGTGAATTATTCCGCTTTACAGCCCCAAACAAGCCCAGTAGAGCAGAAGGTGCCTTTTTGCTATGGGTCATTATAGCAGTTGTTTTCTCAAGAGTGTTCTTATAAGAACAAACTGACTCACAACTCTACAGTGTGCTTGTACAAAATTCCATCCTAGAAAAGGGCTTTAACATGTTCCAAGTGCATTTAAAGGGGAAAGCAGAACATTGAAACAAACCTATGTCTTATACTGAAGAGAAGGTTGAAAATTAGTAATGACCTTTAACCCTGTACCCTCATTTAAAAAAAAAACCTTTCAAATTGGAGTCTTTTCCATGAAACAAGTCTTCTGGTGAAAGCAAAGGATTATAACTAATCGTTTTGTTCTGCAATGGTTGCCATTATTCATTGTATTCATTCAGAATCTTGAATTATTATTTTGTAATGGTGAACATCATGTAAAATCACAGTTTGATCTTGTATTTATCCATTACACTTTAAAACATGAAGCAGTTACACCTGGAAACACACAACAGCTCTATTGGCATCTAAAACAGAAAAGACAGGCTAACAAAACTAGAACCTGGAAGATGAGTAACCCCTTCATAGGACTGAACAAAAAGAAGGGGGGGAGGACAACAGGTAAAAGTAGAATTGGAAGTGCTAACTCCTGTTACATAGAGGTAGTTAATGGGTTTAATGGTCTGCACCCAGGTGTGACCCTGACTTTGCTGTGGGTTGCCACTTCAGCCCCTTCCCATTCCCACTTTTTCCCGTTTTGGCCATATACAATGTTCCAACCAAGCTTAATGCAAATTTTAGGAACAGAGGGGTAAATTTTACAATATGGAATTCCTGCTACAAAGCTTAGTAAAATGAAATTTTAATGTATGGGAAATCTTGCAGTCACACTGACCATTGAACCCAAATTCCTGATATGTGCACTTATCGTAATATTTATCTCCTCTTTCTTCTGATTAATCTTGCAGCACTCTGAAGGAAAAGGCTTTGAAGAGAAATGTTAACAGGGTGGATTAGAACTAATTGCTCCAGAATAGTCTGTTTCTGTGTTGTAACTTCTGTGTATTTCTATGTTCTGAGCATTGACTTTGGACTTTAGATTTTTTTCTCCATTTTCTTACCCATTTCTCATATTTACTTTCCACTTCATTCTCTGTTTTAGAGGTTTTTTTTTGTTTGTGGATCTTTCCCATGACTTTTCACTGCTGTACTGATGCACTTTTGTCATTGAGTGCCTTTCCTTTTCTTACTCGGATGCTTTTGTATTTCAACCACTGGCTCCACCTCTTTCTAGCTTTCAAAAAAACAAGAAAATGTTGAAAATGCACAGTAGGTGTGCCAGGATCTGAAAAGTTTAAAGACAGGTGAACAGTTTGTTATAGGGCCATCAAAACACCTGTTCACGGACCATTAAATCAGACATACATCTCTCATTAACTTGGACTAGCGCAGCTGACTTTGCCTCTACCTGTGATCTTCTTTCCCCCCTCCCCCCTCCCACCCCCACCTTGTTCAGTCCTATAAAAGGGGCTTGACTTTCATCTGGTTTTAATAGACAAAGGACGTAGGCCCAATATGTTCATTGTTACAGATGCTAATGGATCTACTGTATAGTTCTAGCATTTTCTGCTTTTATTTCAGATTTCCAGCATTTGACGGTTTTTTTCTTTTTTGTCTACCAATTATCACTGCCATTTTTGAACTCACAATAAAAACATTGTTGGTTCAGAATCTAGGTTAATGCTCCAGTGCGGTACTGAGTGAATGCCGTATTGTCAGAAGTGTTCTTCAAATGGGACATTAAACTGAGGTTTCATCTGCCTGTTCATGTGAACATTAAAAATCTTGTGATGCTGTTCAAAGAAGAGCCACAAGTTCTCCCAGTGCCCTTGCCAATATTCCTTCCTCAATCAATTCTACCAAAAAGAGAATAACTGGTTATTCATCTCATTGCTATTTGTGGGACATTGCTGGCATAGAATAAGCACTTTTATATTGGTGCTTGTTTAGTTTGGATCATGGAAGACATCGTGTTTACCTCTCTTATCCTGGTGGCAGAATAGTAGCCACACATTTTTCTACTGATGTATGATTTTGGTTACAAGAGCCAGATTTAGTTATGTGAAGTGCCTAAAGATTGCAAGTTTGCTTACATAACAGCAATCACTACACTACACTTTAAAGAAGTAATTTAATATTTGGAATTCCCTCCGATGTTTGATGACATTATAAGGCATAGCATTGAGACTGCACTGGTCAAAATCATAAATGACATCCAAATAACTATGACTATGATTCTTCTCGACCTCTTTTGTCACCTTTGACACTGTTGACCACTCCTGCAATTCACCTCTACAGCACTGCCCTCTCTTGGTTCCACTCAAACCTGTTGCAATAGTGGCACTAAATTGCTTTCACTGTGTTCTCCTCCTCTGTCCACTTCGTCACCACCAACATACCCCAGGGATCCATCCTTGGTCCCATCTCTTCACCATTTATGGGCTACCTTTTGGTGATAGCATCTGGAACAATGGGGCCCATGTATGCTGATGATGCCTAGCCGTACCTCCTGCCTCTTTCATCGAACCACAAGCTTTTGCTATACACTCCAGCCACCTGCCTGATATCAAGAGCTGGGTGAGACAAATTTTCTTTAGTTTGTCAGTGTAACTAAAGCCAACCTCTTCAGCATCTGCCGGCTGGACTGGAAAGCCTTTCTCATCTGTGAGTCTTTAAAATTCCTAGCTAACATTTAAAGGAATGAGGGAAAAGGGAAATATTTCTAATCCCAGCACAGATGTGATGTTTCTGTGTTTCCTTTGCACTGGGTTTGTGTTGGTCATTTCAACTGAAAACTCTGCTCAGTATATACTGTGTGATGTTAAAAACATACAGTAGGCAGGACCCGATACCTATTTTGTAGGGAGAATAGATCTTTGTAAGTGACTGATGCATCAGAACCCATGATTTCATCAGACAAGAGGTCAGACAAGTGACACGAAAAGAATGGACAAAGAACTACAGAATGTAATGAGCTGTAAATGAGGATTAAGGAACATGAATGTCTGTGATTATGCTGCATTGTGGTGAGTAGGAGGAGACACTGGAGCACTGAGTAATCAGAAATGCATTAAGGTGCACACAGTAGAGGAAGTGATTTAAAATTAGCTGTACAAAATTGATTGCAATTACCCCAAGACAAGAGTATGCAATGCACTGGAGGATCTATATGTTTGGCAAGTTGCCACTGAAGAGAGTAGAGCTCATCAACTACTGGATACCAATCCAAGTGTTCACACACAATGGATAGACTTTCTGGGAATTGGGATTACTTTGGATTAAAGTTTCTACCCCCTTTATATGAAGTTTATGGGTACTTTTACATTTGAGTACGAGATCATGAGAGGGCAAAAATCAGAGATATGCAATTTCTTTGCTCCACTATCCTCCAGCCACTTCAAATCAGGGCATATTGGAGGCTGGGAAGCCATGATTTATGATTAGAAGGTACTAAAATGTTTTGATTTAATTGGAGACTTGACGGTAGAAGATCCCTAGCTTTGCTTTTAAAAGAAAAAGTGCCATCAATTGTGGGAGTACTGCACTCCTGCCTTTGACTTCTCCAATTTATAAATGTCTTTTGTTAGGCCGAATGTGCTTTAGGCCTCAAATAGCAGTGCTATAGTCAGCTTCAAACATCATTTCACAGTACTTAGAAATCCTACAGGATTGTAAGAGGTTTCCAGTCAGAGTTTCTCCATATACATTTATACCATAGCCAAAGTCAAAATCAGTGTGGCTAAATGTAACATATAGAGAATTTTCTAGTCTTGTGGTTTGCAGGATTTTGCCTTCCAGATAGTTTTCATTAATGATTGGAATTGCCTTGCATACTTTATATTGGCATGACTGGAGACTGTTGATTGCATAACTATTTTGTTCTGATGTTTTGCTCAACTAGACAAAGGACATTTGTCTAGCTGAGCAAACTGTCAGAACAAGAGAGTAATTCCATGATATAGCACTAATTCACCTGTCCAGATATAGAATATAAATTATAGTAACATCAGCAGATCTTGTGTCATAAGAACATAAGAAATAGGAGCAGGAGTAGGCCATGTTGCTTATGACAGGTCAGAAGATACGCAAATTCATAAGGACAAGAGCATTATATCATGCAATACACAATGTATTATTCTGCTACTAAGGTGAAGTTGTGTGTAACCTCGCATGCCCCTTTACATCCACAAGCTCTAATTGCTGTAAATAGGTACATCATGAGGTATACCCATAGATCAGTTATGGGGAAATTTATCTGTAGATTAGCAGTTGCTTGTAAATCTTCGGGGCTGCTCCCCAAAGTGAGAAGAAACTGGCATGAAATGACTTTTTTTTTGTTTGAAATGTGACAACAGAAATTTGCATGTGTGACATCTAAAGTGTGATATGTGAAGTGTGACGGATACATCTCAAAAGGTTTATATAGATAGGTTTGAATCATATAAGTTTTGAAAAACTTTGATTTGAAAGGGTCTTCATTTCCCTCCTCCGTTCTAAGTTCTTGTATAGCTTGATAGACTAAAATAGGGGGTTCTCTTGCATCCTGCGAGAAAATCTAATTGTTAGTGACTGGAGAATTGTTCTTTTATCACCTTTATCAAATGCAGCAAAAAAAGAATTATTTCCTGCTTTTAGAAATGCCATTTACTAGTTGTGTCAGGTAAATTTAATGCCTGTTTCATATGTAGGTGAAGCTCTAGAAATGTACTGTAGGATGTATGTTGATCAGGATAACTCTACTCCATTTTAGGCAGGGATCTCACAGACATGGTAAGGTATAACTTTAATAGTCCAAAGTGTTTTTTTAAAAATTCATTCTCGGGATGTAGGCATTGTTGACAAGGCTGGCATTTATTGACCATCCCTAGGTTCCCTTATACAACTGAGTGGCTTGCTAGGTCACTTCAGAGGCTAGCTAAGAGTCAACCATGTTGGTGTGGAACTGGAGTCACATATAAGCCGGAGCAGGTAAGGAAGGCAGGTTTCCTTCCACAAAAGCTTATCAGAGTGTTACAGTTATAGATAATACATATAATACCTATTCCATTACAAGTATCACACACTCACAACCCGAGACATCTCAGCTGGGTTAGTAATGGTCGTTTGTTCTACCGAGATGCCAACTAACTAGTCTTATTCAGCTTATTTATATGGTTTGCTGACGAACCATACATGGTGTTTCTATTGTGTGACCAGGCGTACCTGACCTATAAAGGGATATGGCTGAGCAGACGGATAACAACTTTATCTTTTATCGCAAGTTTCAACCATGAGTTTTACTTGTCACTATCCTATATCACATCAATAGAAATCCTATTAACTCTTCCCTTGAAACAAATGAACCTTTTATGTACAAAGATTTTACAAGGTTTGTAGTTTATTTCTCAACAATGTATATATCTGTTACTGAAGTCCTTGCACAATCTTTCAAACACAAATACAAAGTTATTCATTAAAACTTTGGAGGGGGTGGGCTTTATTCAACATGACCTGAAAACAGTAATCCTTAAAGGCCTTTCTACCTCAGTGGCGTTGATGTGTACAAAGAGTACAACTATTAGGTCAACCTACGAATATTGTTACTGATTCATCTCTGCTAACTGTTAGCTTAAGCATATTTTGCAAATAGCATCATAATTTTTCCCACCAGCAAGTAGCATTCGTTGATAAAGAATTGGGCACGGACAATATCTTATGTACTGTGCCCCAAAACATAGGGCACCTTCACTGCCACAGATGGAAAATTTCACCAGCCCAGTGTCCTAAAAAGTTAAATTCTAATCTATAAGCCTTCAGTGCTGTACTGAGGAAGTGCTACATTGTTGCAAGTGCTGTCTCTTGAATGAGATGTTAAACTATGGAAGAAGAAAGAACTTGCATTTAAACAGCAGCTTTTCACACTCTGCTTGATCAGGTGGACTTAAAAGGTATTATTTGAAGAACAGAGTTCTCCTCAAATCCTGGGCAACTTTCTTCCATCAACTAACACCACAAAAAAAGTGATGGAAGGTGTCATCGACAATGCTATCAAGCAGCACTTACTCACCAATAACCTGCTCACTGATGCCCAGTTTGGGTTCCGCCAGGACCACTCGGCTCCCGACCTCATTACAGCCTTGGTCCAAACATGGACAAAGGAGCTGAATTCCAGAGGTGAGGTGAGAGTGACTGCCCTTGACATCAAGGCTGCCCTTGACATCAAGGCAGCATTTGACTGAGTCTGGCATCAAGGAGCCCTAGTAAAACTGAAGTCAATGGGAATCAGGGGGAAAACGCTCCACTGGCTGGAGTCATACTTAGCACAAAGGAAGATGGTTGTGGTGGTTGAAGGTGAATCATCACAGCCCCAGGACATCACTGCAGGAGTTCCTCTGGGCAGTGTCCTAGGCCCAACCATCTTCAGCTGCTTCATCAATGACCTTCCCTCCAACATAAGGTTAGAAATGGGGATGTTCGCTGATGACTGCACAGTGTTCAGCGCCATTCGCAACTCCACAGATAATGAAGCAGTCCATGCCCGCATGCAACAAGACCTGGACGCGTTCAGGCTTGGGCTGATAAGTGGCAGGTAACATTCGCGCCACAGAAGTGCCAGGCAATGACTGTCTCCAACAAGCGAGAGTCTAACCACATCCCCATGACATTCAAAGGCATTACCATCGCCGAATCCCCCACTATCAACATCTTAGGGGACACCATTAACCAGAAACTTAACTGGACCAGCCACATAAATACTGTGGCAAGAAGAGCAGGTCAGAGGCTAGGTATTCTGCAGCGAGTGTCTCACTTCCTGACTCCCCAAAGCCTTTCCACCATCTACAAGGCACAAGTAAGGAGTGTGATGGAATACTCTCCACTTGCCTGGATGAGTGCAGCTCCAACAACACTCAAGAAGCTCGACACCATCCAGGACAAAGTAGCCCACTTGATTGGCACCCCATCCACCACCTTAAACATTCACTCCCTCCACCACCGACGTACCGTGGCTGCAGTGTGTACCATCTACAAGATGCACTGCAGCAACTCGCCAAGGCTTCTTCGGCAGCACCTCCCAAACCTGCGACCTCTTCCACCTAGAAGGACAAGGGCAGCAGGCACATGGGAACACCACCACCTCCAAGTTCCCCTCCAAGTCACACACCATCCTGACTTAGAAGTAGGGTTGCAAAGGGGTGGAAAGTTTCCGGTAAATTTCCGGAAATTTTCCACGGGAAGTTTAGCTTGGGAATTTTGCCCAAAAAAGCACATGCTAGCATAATATTGTTTTTTTTTTGTCTTTCTTTTTTTTCCCCACAGGTCCTCTCTTAAAATTACTAACAGAGATGGAATCTTAATTATTAAGGAATTTCTTAATCAATATATGTTTATCTTCTTACTTGGCTTGTTTTAATAATTACAAGTTTTGTGTGTGACTGTGAACAAATGTGTCCTGATTGGTTGGATGAGTGGATGAGCGATTAGCTCCCTCTATTGGTGATGTAGCATCGTGCGTGCACAGGTCATGCTTCCATCACATGGAGCATCAGGAAAAATTTACTCACCCTGGCCTGTTGCAATCGTGCTGATCGACTGCAGTTCGACACAGAGACGAATGCCCTTTATTTCTCTGCATAGAACAATGCCACGTTTACCGTCGGATGTGTGGAAGCATTTTACCCCAGGCATTAAAGATGGAAAGACTGTGTACATGTACAAACACTGTACAAAGCCATATGTAAAGAATGCCACAAAGATGCAGCAGCATTTATCCAAATGCAACAACTTCACTCAAAGCTCACAGCAGTCAGCCCAGAGTTCCTCTGCTTCCATTCAAGAAGATGATGGTTCACATTCAGCATCAGGCTCCTTATCATCAGCAACTCCTGGCCCACTTGGAAGGTTCTTTGATACAATGGATAACCATAGCCAGAAGAATGCAGATGAGTGCCTTGCTTGAGCTGTATATGCGACAGGCTCACCCCTCATGCTCACAGCCAATGTGTACTGGAAGAGATTTTTCAATGTTATTCGCCCTGCATACTGTCCTCCCACCAGACATGCTTTGTCTACTTATTTGCTGGAGGCTGAGTATAACAGAGTCCAAGGAAAGCTCAGAGAAACAATAGAGATGGCAGACTGTGTTGCAGTTATCTCAGATGGGTGGTCAAATGTATGAGGGGAGGGCATCATAAACTACATCGTCTCCACTCCTCTCCCAGTGTTCTTCAAGAGCACGAACACAGACACAGGACAACAGACACACAGGCACATACATTGCTGATGAGCTGAAAGCGGTCATCAACGATCTTGGATCACAAAAGGTCTTTGCAGTAGTTACTGACAATGCTGCGAATATGAAGGCTGCTTGGGCTCAAGTGGAGGAGGCCTACCCTCATATTACATCTATTGGGTGCGCAGCTCATGGGCTCAACCTGCTCCTCAAGGACATCATGGGTTTGAGAACCATGGAAACACTGTACAAGAGAGCCAAGCAAGTTGTTAAGTATGTCAGGGGAAAACAGGTAGTTGCAGCAACCTACAACTCCAAGCAAACAACAAAGAACAAGAACACCACACTGAAGCTGCCCAGCAACACTAGATGGGGTGGCGTTGTCATAATGTACAACAGCCTTCTGGAGGGTAAGGAGTCGCTGCAAGAAATGGCAATATCCCAGTCTGGGGATATGGAAACCACCATCAAGAAAATACTGCTGGATGATGTGTTTTGGGAGAGAGTGGTTAGCAGCCTTAAACTACTCTCACCAGTAGCATCTGCAATTGCTCAGATTGAAGGAGATGACGCTGTCTTGTCAGATGTTCTCAGGCTTTTTGCTGATTTAAAAGAACAAATCAGCATTGCCCTACCCACATCCCTACTGCTCAAAGCAGAGGAGAAGGCAATTGTTCAATTCATACAGATGCATCAAGAATTTTGTGTCAAACCGATTCATGCTGCAGCATACATGCTGGACCCAAAGCATGTTGGGAGACCAATACTTTCTGGAGAACAGATCAACAGCGCTTACAGTGTGATTTCTACCCTCTCACGCCACCTCAATCTGGACGTGGGCAAAGTTCTGGGAAGTCTGGCAAAGTTCTCTACCAAGCAAGGTCTTTGGAATGGGGACGGGATATGGGAATCATGCAAGCATATCAGTGCACATACCTGGTGGAAGGGACTTTGTGCATCTGAGGCCCTGTCACCCATTGCATCGGTGATACTCCAAATCCCACCTTCATCAGCGGCCTCTGAACGAAACTGGTCACTTTTTGGGAATACGCATACAAAGGTGCGCAACAGGTTGACTAACGAGAGTGGAGAAACTGGTGGCTATCCAGGCGAACCTACAACTTATTGAGCCAGATACAGAAGTGTCCACCACACAACTAGACAGTGACACAGAGGAGGAAATGGACACGTCAGAGCCAGAGTCAGAGAATCAGGAGGAGCAATGATGAGTAGAAGACTCAGAAGACTCATGAGTAGAAGACTCAAAGGGACAAAATAAGAACAAATTACAGGCTAAATAAGCTGACGCTCTTTTTATTTTATTTTAGATGGGTCTTTTTTTGTGGGGGTTCAATAAAGTTCAAAATTATAACCTAAATAAAGTTTTGAAAGCCTGTTTTTATTTGTATGGAACAGTATGTCTATTTTGATGACAAAGATAATATAGGGGTCAGAGACAAAAACCATCAGTGTGCAAAAAAACTCAAAATTCCCGAAAATTCCCATGGAAAGTTTCCTCTTTTAAAAATTCCCGGAATTTTGCAACCCTACTTAGAAGTATATTGCCGATCCTTCATCGTCGCTGGGTCAAAATCCTGGGAGTACCATCACCACACGGACTGCAGCGGTTCAAGAAGGCGGCTCACCACCACTTTCTCAAGGGCAACTAGGGATGGGCAATAAATGCTGGCATTGCCAACGACGCCCTGATCCCATAAACGAATTTTTAAAAAAAGCAGATTAACTGGTTATTCATTTATTGTTCATGAGTCCCTGTTGCATACAAATTGGTTGCTGTATTTGCCTACACAACGGTGATAGCAATTCAGAAGTAATCGATTGGTTGTAAAGTGCTTTACAACATCCTGAGATTGTGATAAGGTGCTATATAAATGCAAGTTCTTTCTTTGACATCCTCACAACTGATTCCCAATTGACTGGTCAGTTAAAAGTTACCAAGGCAGTTAATGCTTTTGCCCCAGACTGGTGCAGAAATAGATCATAACCTAATGCAGCCTAAAATGTAAGAAGGTTAGTTACTGCAGTAATTAAATTACAGAGTTCCTGAAAACATGGTCTGACAACAACTTCCATTTATATAGCATCTTTAACGTAGTAAAACCTCCATTTGAGTAGGATGTAGTATTGTGACTGCGCTTATCCTGAATGAATGCCTGTCCAAATATCTCTGTTTATTTATTGAGCCATCACTTCCTGTCATACCTAATCGTAAGTAAAATCATGGGCAAATTTCTTGCACCCAATATGCATAATTCTTGCAGCTGACTGACTGACTCGTGTAAATTTCTTAATTTTTCATGAAACACCACAACATCACAAACTGAATAGTACCAAGCACAAAACAAATCTAATTTTACAGGTATTTACAGTAAAATTTCAAACTTACAGTTAAAACTAACATTTATATAACAAACTTACCTCTGCAGTGATATAATTCCTCGCAAAACATTTCCTCTTTGAGGCCTATTCCTTTCACAGCAGCGCAGTCTTGATGTATTTTCGATTCCTCAACACTCCACTGACTATATCTCCCTCCCAATGTCATTTTCAGAACCAACCTTCTTGGTTTCTCGCTCCCCACATCAGCTCACAACCCTGGTTCTTTTCAATCAACCCCAGTTATCCTCTTGCTGTCTCTGGCTTAATAGCATCTCTCTCTCAGCTCCCAGGTTCTTCAGTAACAACAACAGCCCATAAAATGGAGGTGAAGAGTGATTTTTTTTTTTTACATTATTTTTCTCCTACTGGCACTTGGGTGTGCTTTCAGATTTATTTTGTTTCAATTAACCTATCTGGCTCTGGTGCCGCTGAACTGCCTTTTTCTCCACCATTGCAGTCACAGTTGCTTTGGTGTTTTCTCTTTCTAGCTGCTGCTGCTGCTCTCAGGCGCGGTAGTGTCATGTTCCTTCATTTTTCCCAGCTGTTCCCCAACCTCAATTCTGACAGACTATAAGATTCCCTTCCCCAGAGCTACCAGGTAGACACCTCCAGTTCTACCAGACCGTGGAATCTCCCAGGTTCTTCTACATCCCATGCTCTCGCCTCCAATACTTTCAGATCCCAAGATTCTTCTCCCAATGCCCCCAAACCCCAGCAGCCCTCCTCCACAGTAATGCCAGAGACCAGGAACCCCCTTAATTCAAGTAAACTCCACATTGCATCCTATCCCCATTCTGCCAAAATCCAGGTTACCTTTTTGCAGTATTGGCAATCGCCACGTTTCTGGCCCCTACAACTATCAAACCCCAGGACCTCCTAAATGCTTCTAAAAGATAAATCAGCAGATAAACGTAACAAATACAGTACTGAATTAAATTCCATCCCTCTGCATCAGCAAAGAATTACTCTGTTGGTTTTCACAGTAACAGAGACACATTTGTTAACTGAGAAAACAATCCACGATTTTGTCCTGATGAAGGGAGCGCTGTTTGCAAGTTATCAATAAAAACAAAAGGGAATCATCTCCATTTGAAGTAGGCACTTACACTTGAGAAAGGGTTTGTGTGTTTTTCCTACACATAAACACATGCTGCTAACAGAAGTTCTGACGTAAGGTCATTGACCTGAAACGTTAACTCTGTTTCCCTCTCCAGAGATGCTGCCTGACCTACTGAGTATTTCCAGCATTTTCTGTTTTTCCGCAAACAGAAGGCCAATTTTAAATTTGCTACATACTTGACCTATTTACAAATTCATCTAAAATAAAGACTATTTTATGAATTGAAACTAGACGGGTCCTGAGAATCGTCAATGCCTCACCATAACTTCCCTGTTGCAAAGTGCCAGGACACAAACACAAGTTTTCTCAAATCCAAGACTACTCTCTTACTGCTACCAAAGTCCAAGACCACTCCACTGCTGCTAAAGCCCACAACCTCCAACTTCCCAGTGCTCCTAAACCCCACATAAATACTTCGAAGCACATAGATATTCTGTACCATCTTCCTCTGTATAAACAACAACAACTTGTATTTATATAACGCCTTTAACGTAGTAAAACGTTCCAAGTTGTTTCACAGGAGATTTATCAAAAAAATATGACACCGAACCATATAAGGAGATATTATGGCAGGTGACCAAAAGCTTGGTCAAAGAGGTAGGTTTTAAGGAGTGTCTTAAAGGTGGAAAGAGAGATAGCGAGGCGGAGAGGTTTAGGATAGGAATTCCGGAGCTTAGGGCCTAGGCAGCTGAAGGCACGGCCGCCATTGGTGGAGTGATTAAAATCGGGGATGTGCAAGAGGCCAGAATTGGAGGAGCGCAGAGATCTCGGAGGGTTGTAGGGCTGTAGGAGGTTACAGAGATAGGGAGGGGCGAGGCCATGGAGGGATTTGAAAATGAGGATGAGAATTTAAAAATCGAGGCGTTGCTCAACTGGGAGCCAATGTAGGTCAGCGAGCACAGGGGTGATATGTGAACGGGATTTGATGCGAGTAGGGATATGTGCAGCAAAGTTTTGATGAGCTTAAGTTTATGTCGAGTGGAAGATGGGAGGTTGGCCAGGAGTGCGTTGGAGTAGTCAAGTATAGAGGTAACAAAGGCATGGATCAGGGTTTCGGCAGCAGAGGAGCTGTAATGGTAAGAGATAAAAAATGAGTACCTAGATAAAAGAAGTATAATAAAGGCTACTGATTTGTAACTCTCATGGAAAAATGGACACAATTGCCAAAACACTACGAAAGATCCCAGAAAGCATATGATAAAAACAATTTCAATATTACAACAAGTTGGATGAGTACACATCCCCATAGCAGCTAAAATTGAGGAAGTGTGCTCAAAGTTCATGACCTCCATTGACTGAACAGAACCACTGATGGAATTTGTAGCTTTAAAGAGTTTCGATGAACTGGAAAATATTTTTTATGAAGCAAAGTTCAGAGGAGCTTTGCACGCTGACTCCACATCTCCCACATGTATCGACAAGATTGCGAAATATTTCGGCCTAGGAATTTGGCTACATTTAGACAATACCTGTTTTTCGAGTGCTAAATGGCTGCCTATGCCTCAAAATAAGGTGGAAAGGAAGTGCACACTCATTATGAGCCGCAATTGCGCCACCCGCCACATTGGTAAAGGCCAAAAATTTGCCGTTCGATGCCCATGACTAAAACAGGCGTTAGGCCCTTTGCATATGCAAATAGGGGGCCTAACGTCTGTTTGAGGCCCCCACTGCAAGTTTGGTTTTCCCTGAGGCAGCTGGAACCACGCGGCCAAACAGGCGGTCCTTAAAGGGAATGGCCCGATCTTCAATGATGCTTCGCCGGGCGAGCTGCCTCTTGCTTCATGGAAATGAGGCCCGAGGTCCAATATCGGAGGTGTCTCAGGCCTCAACATTCAGGCGCAGGGATTGCAACCTGCCCGCCTGAATTTCTAGGCCTTAATTTTTGTGTTTCTATCAAGATGACTCACGTAGGAACTAACAACAAATGTCTTCTGGCTCTCTGTGACAACCAGTCACTCACTTTTCAAAATAATTGCCATATCTCTCACCAACCACAGTTTTTGCTCTGGATTCTTGAACATTTTACAGTAAATGTTAGATCAGAATATTTTATTTCTCTATGCTTATTGTGGTTAAACACACAGTTCTACTTAAAGTGGCTATGAGATGCATAAAGGTTAAATATCACTAAACCAGATAGTATAGTGGCGAGGCAGGTACTGTGTGGGAACAATATCTGAATCTTCTACACAGTACAATGCTGCACCCCACAATAGTCATCAGTCAGACCAGACCTAAAGCATTGGGTACAAGTCTAAAATTGAAGGGTCTTCGATTCAGAATTCTGAAATATTAGTAGAGTTGTCAATGGATGTGAAGCTCATTGATGATGGCATTCAACCCGCCCTGACAAATCAACCAATTTATCTGAAAATAATGAAGAAATAATTCAGCAAGAAGCCCCAAATCAGGTCCAGCAATTCTGTCACTTGTTCACAAGAGCTAAGATTAGAAGCAGAAGCAATTCGAATGGTCAGCTTAGCTTTGTGATGGTGAAGGAGAATCTGTTCCTTTTATTTGAAATTGGGAAGGGAAATAAATTGAAAATGCCAACTCCAAATATTGATTGAGAGCACCTGCCCCAATCATCAGATAAACTATAAAGATCAGTAAGTACATTGTTTTCTTGAAACTATCTAAACAGAATGAAG
The DNA here is from genome assembly GCA_030390025.1 of Squalus acanthias. Taxonomy (NCBI): domain Eukaryota; kingdom Metazoa; phylum Chordata; class Chondrichthyes; order Squaliformes; family Squalidae; genus Squalus; species Squalus acanthias. The sequence continues at coordinate 22,746,582 of CM059435.1, read as the reverse complement.
AAAAGTACACTTTAGAGCAGGTGGAATACCATTCAGGGTTGTAATTGTAGTTGCCACCTGGTGATTGCAATTGGTTTATTGTTTGCACATCTGCAGGTTTACTTAATTATCTGACCTTGTATAAGGTGCAAAAGTATACAGTAACATGATGTTTGCAATTACGTAATATTTCACTTTAGTCTTGCATGGATGTTGTATGAAGTATAAAAGAACATTTTTCCTTATCCTGTTTTTAAACTCTTGGGCTCGATTTTGCCAGGCCCGAGGAGGCAGGAATGGAGGCGTGTGGGGTGTTAAAATTGCAAAAAATGGCGGGCGGGCCTGACCCCCGCCTCCATCCTGCCTCCGAGCAATTTTCCCAAATGCGTGGTTTCTGATCCCGTCTCCGTCCCGCCTCCAAGAGGCGGGATAGGCCCTTAACAACCACTTAATTGCCTCTATAATCCCATTTTGAGAGGCCTTTCTGATTTTAAGACTTTTCCGACGTGATGCACGCCTCCTCTGAAACACGACGGTGAAACCTGACGGTAGCACACTTGGATTGCTGACTATCAGCTGCAGGTCCACCATTAAGAAGGAGATTTGATCAATCATCATTCTGGGGGAACTTTTAGCAGTCATAACCATTGTTGTGGAAGTTTGGAGCCTGGAGCAGGGTGGTGGTGGTGAAAAATTCTGGGAGCAGACTTAGGTCTACTGCTGCTCATTTTGCCTCCAGGTCCCCCTCTCAGCAAAGGTCAAAAGCTTCCCAGTCTTTGCAGACCTTAAATGCAGCAGCAATGATGACATCATCAGAGGCGACTTTCAGACTGAAAACACTAATTGGGTCATGGGTTCCCACATGCTGGAACTCAATTGCCCCATTAGGGGAAAATCGAATAATTCTCCCACATCCAATTGGAGTCGGGTGGCTAACACGAAAAGCGGATGACACGACCCCAGCCCACCCCGATGACCAAATCGAGCCCTTTGATTCAGAAGAATTAATTACTTTAAATTTCTCCCCTTTTGATTTCTGTAAACTTGACAACACAGTGGAAGAAAATAGAGCGAACAAAATAGTTCGCTCTATTTTAAATACTTAAAAAAAATAAAAATTCTCAGGATGTGGACATCGCTGGCAAGGCTGACATCTATTGCCCATCTTTATTAGACCTGGGAAGGTGGTGGTGAGCTCCATTCTTGAACCGCTGCAGTCCGTATGGTAAAGGTGCAGAGTGGCTTGTTAGGGCAGTTAAGAGTCAACCATGTTGGTGTGGGACTGGAGTCACATATAGGTCAAACCGAGTAAGGTTTCCTTCCTAAAGGACATTCGTGAATCAGTTGGGTTTTTATGACAATTCGACTGCTTCATTGTCACTTTTACTGATACTAGCTTTTTATTTCCAGATTTAAAAAAAAAATGAATTCAAATTCTCAAACTGCCATGGTGGGATTTGAACAGTCTTACCTAAGAACTCAGCACTAGAGATCAGCCTCATGGCTCGTCTCTGGACTGCCTCCAACAACAACAACAACTTGTATTTGTATAGTAAAATGTCCCAAGGCACTTCACAGGAGTGTTTTAAAACAAAAAACCACATAAGCAGAAATTAGGGCAGATGACCAAAAGCTTGGTCAAAGATGTGGGTTTTAAGCAGCGTCTTAAAGGAGGAAAGAGAGTTAGAGAGGCGGAGAGGTTTAGGGAGGGAACTCCAGAGCTTAGGGCATAGGCTGAACCAGACTGTTCGTAACGTTGGTGTCCTATTTGACCCTGAAATGAGCTTCTGACCACATATCTGCGCCATAACTAAGACCGCCTACTTCCACCTCTGTAACATCGCCCATCTCTGTCCATCAATGTTTGAGCGATTAAAATCAGGGATGCTTAAGAATTAGAGGAGTGCAGATATCTCGGGGGTGGGGGGGTCGGTTATGGGGCTGGATGAGATTACAGAGATAGGGAAGGGCAAGATCATGGAGGGATTTGAAAACAAGGATGAGAATTTTAAAATCGAGGCTTTGCTTAACTGGGAGCCAGTGTAGGTCAGCGAGCACAGGGGTGATGGGTGAACGGGACTTGGTGCGAGTTAGGACACAGGGCAGCTGAGTTTTGGATGACCTCAAGTTTACGTGGGTTGAACGTGAGAGGCCAGCCAGGAGTGAATTGGAATAGTCAAGTCTAGAGGTAACAAAGGCATGAATGAGGGTTTCAGCAGCAGATGAGCTGAGGCAGGGGCAGAAACGGGTGATGTTGCGGAGGTGGAAATAGGCTGTCTTAGTTATGGCGCGGATATGTGGTCGGAAGCTCATTTCGGGGTCAAATATGACACCATGGTTGCGAACAGTTTGGTTCAGCCTCCGACAGATACTAGGGAGAGGAATGGAGTCAGCGGCTAGGGAACGGAGTTTGTGGCGGGGATCGACTACAATGGCTTCGGTCTTCCCAATATTTAGTTGGAAGAAATTTCTGCTCATCCAGTACTGGATATCGGACAAGCAGTCTGATAATTTAGAGACCGTGGAGGTGTCGCGAGAAGTGGTGGTGAGGTAGAGCTGGGTGTCGTCGGCGTACAAGTGGAAACTGACACTGTGTTTTTGGATGATGTCGCCGAGGGACAGCATGTAGATGAGAAAATAGGAGGGGGCTAAGGATAGATCCTTGGGGAACACCAGAGGTAACGATGCAGGAGCGGGAAGAGACACCATTTCAGATGATTCTCTGGCTACGATTAGATAGATAAGAATGGAACCAGGCGAGTGCAGTCCCACCCAGCTGGACGACAGTGGAGAGGTGTTGGAGATGGATGGAGTGGTCAACCGTGTCAAAGGTTACAGACGGGACAAGGAGGGATAGTTTACCTTTGTCACAGTCACATAGGATGTCATTTGTGACTTTGATAAGAGCCGTTTCAGTACTGTGGTAGGGGCGGAAACCTGAATGTCTCCCTTATGTCTTGGTGACCAGAATTGGATGTAGTACTCAGTGTGGTCTAACTGACCCCATTGTAGTTTGGTTAACCACTTGCATTCTATTGATTTAGCTATGTAGTTCAGGATTATTTTGGCTTTGTCAATTGCTGCTCTGCATTGATTGGACGGGTTGAGCAGCACCTACTAAGATTCCTAGGTTTCTTAGTTATTTGAACATCATTCATGGAGCGGTCCAACACCGCCTTCAGTGTGCCAGTGCAGCCTTCGGTTGCCTGAGGAAGAGAGTGTTTGAAGACCAGGACCTCAAACCCGGCACTAAGCTCATGGTCTACAGAGCAGCAGTGATACCCGCCCTGCTGTATGCCTCAGAGACATGGACCATGTACAGCAGGCACCTCAAAGCACTGGAGAGGTACCACCAACGCTGCCTCCGCAAGATCCTGCGAATCCATTGGCAGGATAGGCGCACCAACGTCAGTGTTCTTGCTCAGGCCAACATCCCCAGCATCGAAGCTTTGACCACGCTCGATCAGCTCCGATGGACGGGTCACATTGTCCGCATGCCCGATACGAGACTCCCGAAACAAGCGCTCTACTCGGAGCTCCGGCACGGCAAGAGAGCCCCAGGTGGGCAGAGGAAACGCTTCAAGGACACCCTCAAAGCCTCCTTGAAAACATCCCCACCGACACCTGGGAATCCCTGGCCCAAGACCGCACAAAGTGGAGGAGAACCATCCGGGAAGGCGCCGAACACCTCGAGTCTCTTTGCCGGGAGCAAGCGGAAGCCAAGCGCAGGCAGCGCAAGGAGCGCACGTCAACCCAAGCACCCCACCCACCTGCCCCTTCAACCACCGTCTGCCCCACCTGTGACAGAGACTGTAGGTCCCGCATTGGACTCATCAATCACCTGAGAACTCATTTTTAATGTGGAAGCAAGTCATCCTCGGTTCCGAGGGACTGCCTAAGAAGAAGAAGAATAATTCATGGAGTACATGCTTCACTTATTTTTTGCTTCTTATATGCAACACTTTACATTTGTCTGCATTAAATTGAATTTGCCATTGCTCTTCTCATTTACATATTTTATCGAACACCTGCTGTAATTTCTGAGCTGCCTACTCTGATTCCACTAGTTGGAATAACATCTGCAAATTTGACCAGTTTGCATTGAGTTTCCTGTGGCCCAGCCCCTCAGGATTGTTGCACGTGCTATTGGACTCTGTCTGCAGTTGAAAATGCAGGTACAGCCCTAATCTATTAATTACAGTTGATTTGGAAATTGCAAGTTAGCTCCTATTTGATATAGGTTGGATAACACATATACTGGAGATTTTTACAAATCAAAGTTTTGAAAGTCCCCCTTACTAACTTCACAACTACCCACACATAGGGAGGGACAGGCTGAGCGAGTAGCAGAGTGATCTTGAATTGGTAGCTCGTGTGTAGAAAAACCTTGAGGGGCCAAAGGCCTATTTCTGTACTGTAACTTTCGATAAATCTATGACTATGAAAAAAATGTACTACAATGTGTAGACGAGTGTACAATCTTTTTCCATCAGTAAAATAAAAATGCTGTACACCTTGACTGTTAAATTCCTGATAATTTTCTTGTTTGGATTTGTAATGATTTTCTTTATGAAATAAAGTTTTTATATAAGTTTAAAAAAAATCTTTCATCCTAAATTTATCAACATCATTTCAATTTTTAATATGTGATATTCGTTTGAAACATATTCTAACTTGTCTTTTTTTATAATGTATTAATTCATTAGAAAACAGTTTCATTCCATTTTGGGTGAATTAGTTTTGGTGGCTGCTCATTGATGGCAGGCTCCTGCTCAAATGATGATTTAACATGGGATTTATTTAACTGGATGATGCAGACAAATATCATTAATTCTGTATGTTCAGTATTGATTAAAAAATGGTATAAAAGCCAACAGCTGCTGCTAATTGATTCACTGTAATAAAACTCAACTGCCAGCCCCTCCATAAAAAAATTGGAGGTCCATAAAAGCCATATAGATAACGCTGAAATTGTTTTATAACCATTCACGTACATTTGCTTTACCATCAATGGCCAATCTTTCAGCTATTGCATGCCTGCCCTCTAGAACTCTTTTCCAAAACAACTTCATCTTGCTATCCCCCTCTCTCGGCCTTCAAATGCCTAACAACCTACTCCACTCCAACTACATTCCCTTAATCCCTGCCTGGCATACACTCATGTTAACTTTCCTATTATAAATTCTCGTATCCACATTTATAATGGAAAAGCCCCTGGTCACTGGCTCTTGTTGCTATGTAATTACAAGCTCTGCCCACTAGACACCAGTCTTATCTTTTCTCACAAATTGCTCAAAATGCTTTCTGTAAATTTTTCATTGACACTTTTTGCTCAGGAATTGAAATTTGTAATGTCTAAAATAATGACAAACTAAATTTTAAAAAAAAGTACATATTTTCAATTTTAATACAATTTACATATATCACAAACATGATTAAATATAGGCATTAAGTTTTCTGTTATAGTATTAATGCCTTCATTAAAGTTTTTACTTGAATGCCTCAACATTTCCCAAAAGCCTGAGACTGGATATGATATTTTGGCTCTGAGCCTTGACACTGTTATCTCAATTTAGACTGCACAGTCTGAGCATGTGCAGGATGCATCAGTACCATTCAGTAGCTGAATTGCTGGAATATTTTTCTTTACGTTCTAGCAATTTGTGTTCAGTTGCTTTTCAAAATTAATTGAAGAAAAGCTAGAGGACAGATTTCAAAACCTATCCAGAGTTGCAAGTCTCCAGGAACCAATTGGTGGGTGGGGGGCGCGGAGTTTCTGCCGGGAAACCTGGAAGTTTGGCCACGGTTAACCCTGCAAAGCAAGTTAAATCAGAGGCTGCCAGCCTCATTAAAATATTTAATTAGACAACCCGCCTTCTGGGAGCGGGTTGGCTGCTTGCCCCTTGTCCCAACTCCATTAAACCTGGATGTCTGTTGGTTGGAGGCAGGTTGGGGTTGGGTTTGATATTTTTTTAAATTTTAACATCTGACCTGACCCCAACCCACTTTTTTTTTGGAATAAGATTCAGCCCTAAGAATCTACTGGTGAGCCAACCCTCTAGTTGTGCTGAACCTCAGGTTTGCCTTCCACTGCTCTAACAAACCTCAGGTTCCCTTTGTACAGAAATGCTAGATCAAAGGACCCCTCCATTCTGCGAAACTCCAGCAGTCCTACTGTAGTACTATCAAACTCCAGGGCCTCCACACCAGTTCTGACAAAACCTGGGCTCATTTCCCAGTGCAACCAAAGCGCAGGACTGCCCCAAATGCAGCTAAACTCCACTCCCTTTAACCAGTACTGCTCTAACTCTAACTTACATACTCTTGCATACCACCTTGCCATGTATTTTCAGTTTTAGAAACAATAAGAGATTAAAAATTAAATACATTGGTAAAGGAATATGTATGTAATAAAGTCCATGCATTTGCAGTTTTTATAGAATAATGGACAGAGGTGCGGAATTCAATTGCTAAACCACCAGGAAAAATTCCACAATGCCATTCCTGGAAGTCCTGGACTAGTTTTGATTGCCTAAGGTGGTCGGAAAGGAATTTCCCAGATTTTTCTTCCCAAATTGGCCTGTGTTTTTATCTCTTTTTGACCTCCCAGGAAATTACATGGTTTTGGGCGGGGTAGAGAATGTATATAATGGCCCAGAAATTGATCTCGCTCTGTTCCCGCGGGGGTAAGCCTTCCCCGCGATGTCTCACCTCGCTTATGCTTTTTCTGATCCAGCTCGCACGAAATTGATGTTCCAGACATCAGCTGTGCTGGGCTTGCGTATCCCAGCGGCGTAGTTAATTCGTGCGAGCTGTGGGATCACGTGACTCAGTTAGAGCCAATGGCAGCACACCATCTTCCATTCATAAGTCTCACAGCTTGGCTGTGAGACTTATGAATCTTACACCCCCCCAAAATAACAGCTAAACCTCAATTAAATTAAAAAAAAAACCCATCACATTAATAAAATAAGTATAGTTAATTAAATTAACCATTTTAAATAAAAAATTAAATTTTTGAAAAAATTTAAAATCTTTTAAAAAGTTATAAAAATAAACTTACCTGTCTTTAAAGTCTATAAAAAAGATATACCTGTAAAAAAAATTCAAAAAAATACTTAATTCACTACTTACCTTCTTAAAAGCGGGTCTTACTCCTCCTTTTTACATTTCCAAAATCTTCCGTACTTACCTGCGCGTCCAAAGCATGAAGTGCACAGCGTGCGCGCAGCCTGTAGCGCGCACGCGATGCAGCCAGGCCCCGCCCCCTTTTCGGAAGAGCAATTGCCGGTTTTCAGCGCATGCGCAGGGCATGCAGAAAACCGGCAATTGGAGTGGGAATACGCGAGAGTATGCAGTGCGTACTCTCGCGTCCCGGGATCAATTTTCGGCCCATTATGATGCACCAGGCATCATAATTGTGTGGACAGGCTCTATAGATGGACCAGAGGGTCTTTTCCTATCCGTCATTGTTCATATTTAATAAAAATGCAGTTTAACTGATTCAATCAGTGTAAATTAGTGGCCCTAATGTTATCTCCTACATGAACCAAATATCCATTGCTTGAATTATGTCACAAATGGGAGATAATTATTCCGACCTAGCTCTTTCCTAAACCAGTCCCATGTGTCTAATAATTTCTTGTGTAATGTATGTTAGAGTTTATCTACTTTAAAACTTGACTATTTTTAATTCGATTTTATCTGCACAGCCTGTAATGAATGGTGAAACCCACCAATCGGATCAATGGGAACAAGCGACACCACCCACTTCACAGAGTCCCAGCCCAAATCCAAATCAGAGTGGAGCTGAGAGTACTGCAGGTAAGAATTGTAGGAAATGCATGGTGTTCTATTCCAGCACCCGCACACTTCCTAGATTGCAGTAACATTCCTGTGTGATGAAATGTTAATTTATGATCCATAACCTTGGCATCCAGTTTCACTGTGGACGTGTTATTGATAGTTTAATGTTCAGGTTCTTCGCGATTGAGGTTTATGGTTACTCATTCCAAAGTGGTGTTATGTCTTTTGTACAGGATTTCTTTGGATTAATATTGTTTCTTTGTGAGTCATGTGCGGAAGGTGTTGCTGTTACTGTTTGTTTTCTTTTTCATTAAGTAAACTTTCTTCTTTTCTCAGCAAATGTTCTTCTTTTGTGTTCTTTTACATTGTTTTAAGCCATTTCATAAGGTGATGTGGTGATCTTTATTCTATTTTGAAGGCTAACTGTGATATACTTCCTTTCTTTGGAACATTCCCTTCCTTTTCCCTTCATCTGCTTCCATTTCAAATTAGGGTTGTATTGTTTAATTATTGTTCTTTCTGTTGTTCAATTATTTTTTTCTTTATTGTTCCAAATCTCCCTGAGCCTCTTAGCCACTTTGCTCTTGCAATATATTTAGTTTTGTTAAGCGAATTTTTGATAATGTATGTGTGGAATGTACGGTACCCTTCATCTCTGTCAAATCTCTTCTCCCTTGGAGTTGCTTTTGCTGAGGTGGTATTTATTGTGTGACCTGCCACATGCATGCTTTCCTAGCAGGGAACTTTCAATGTATCCCTTGATTCAAGCATTGTAATGGACCATTTGCCAGATCACTTAGAACAGTGAAGTTGCCTACCATATAATGTACACTGTAAGGTTTTGATCATTGCCTATAGTTACCAAGACATACTTCAGTAATCAAGATCAAATAATTAATTTCATTAACATCCTGGTAAATTTGATGGCAAAATTGCAATGCTTTCAGAGCTAGAATAGCCTCAATTTTTGAACTTTGAACTTTGTGTCTTATGTTGCAAGGCAAAGTTATAGGAGTTGAGAAGATTGCAAGGTTGAGCAATTAATGAGATTATGAAGCCTCCCTTATGTAATCCAAGGCAGGACTTGGTGGTGGAACTATAGCCTGTCAAATATGGAGACAGTAACAAATATTTCATAGGACTAGTAATGAAGGATGTCTAGGAACTGAATGAAAATGCAGAGTAGGCCAATGAGCTCTAATCTTACTCATTTTATGAAAGACGTATGAAGAATGATTAGCAGCAGAGATAGACGGACCCTCCCTTTATGAACAAAAAGCAAAAAAAACTGTAGATGCTAGAACTTTTATATTTAAAAAAAATGCTGAAAACAATCAGCAGGTTAAGCAACATGTGTGGAGAGACCAGATGAGTTAACATTTTGATTGTAGACCCTTTGTCAAAACTGAAATTTATATATGTTCTTTGGACCCTTTTTTTGGTAAGTATCGCTTTGAGTTCTCAATAGGCCTAGAGCAAAAGAAGTAGACAGTAACTGCTGATACAACTATAGATAAATGAGTGTTGATTACTATATCCTTCTATACAAAGTTTCCTGGAATTTAGGGCATAATAGATCTATATGATCCAGTTTCGGGTAATGCAATGTCTTGTGTGCAGTCTCATTAAGGTTATAAATCCTAAGGAATTTAGCTACCTCAGAACAATTAAACCAAAGGTTAATTTGACCAGTAATAACTAAAGCTCTCCAGCAAGCCCATTATAGAGGTGTTGTATAAGATTGGAACTGTTTCGAAGGCGAGGACCGAATTGAGAAATTAGAAAGTCACGGATTAATCAAGGACAGTCAGCATGGATTTGTTAAGGGAAGGTCATGCCTGACTAACTTGATTAAATTTTTTGAGGAGGTAATGAGGAAGGTCGATGAGGGTAGTGCATTTGATGTAGTCTGCATAGATTTTGGCAAGGCCTTTGACAAGGTCCCACATGGCAGGTTGATCAAAAAAGTGAAAGCTCATGAGATCCAAGGGAAAGTGGCAAGTTGGATCTAAAAATTGGCTCAGTGGCAGAAATCAAAGGGTAATGAACAAATATTTTGCATCTGTCTTCACTGTAGAAGACACTAACAACATCCCAATAATGGATAATCAAGGGACCACAGGGAGTGGGGAACGAAAGACAATCACTATCACTAAGGAAATAGTAGTTGGTAAAATAATGGAACTAAAAGATGACAAGTCCCCTGGACCAGATGGCCTGCATCCCAGGGTCTTAAAAGAAGTGGCTGCAGAGATGGTGGATGCATTGGTTGCAATATACCAAAATTCCCTGGACTCTGGAGAGGTCCCAGCGGATTGGAAAACCGCTAATGTAACACCCCTACTTAAGAAAGGAGGGAGACAGAAAGCAGAAAACTATAGACCAGTTAGCCTAACATCTGTCATTGGGAAAATGCTGGAGTCCTTCATTAAGGAAGCAGTAGCAGGGCATTTAGAAAAACATACTGCAGTCAAACAGAGTCAGCATGGTTTTAGGAAATGGAATTCATGTTTAACAAATTTGCTGGAGTTCTTTGAGGATGTAACAAGCAGGGTGGACAAGGGTGAGCCAGTGGATGTGGTGTATTTGGATTTCCAGAAGTCATTCGATAAGGTGCCACATAAAAGGTTACTGCATAAGATAAGAGCTCACGGAGTTGGGGGTAATATATTAGCATGGATAGAGAATTGGCTAACTAACAGCAAGCAGAGAGTCGGGCTAAATGGGTCATTTTCCGGTTGGCAAACGGTAACTAGTGGGGTGCTGCAAAATCGGTGCTGGGACCCCAACTATTTACAATCTACATTAATGACTTGGATGAAGGGATCGACTGTAATGTAGCCAAGTTTGCGGATGATACAAGATGGGTGGGAAAGCAAGTTGTGCAGAGGACTCAAAGAATCTGCAAAGGGATATAGACAGGCTAAGTGAGTGGGCAAACATTTGGTAGATGGAGTATAATGTGGGAAAGTGCGAGGTTATCCACTTTGGCAGGAAAAATAAAAAAGCAAACTATTATTTAAATGGAGAGAGATTATAAAATGCTACAGTTCAGAGGGACCTGGGGGTCCTTGTGCATGAAACACAAAACGTTAGCATGCAGGTACAGCAAGTAATCAAAAAGGCAAATGGAATGTTGGCCTTTATTACAAGGGGGTTGGAGTATAAAAGCAGGGAAGTCCTGCTACAACTGAACAAGGTATTGGTGAGACCACACCTTGAGTACTGCGTACAGTTTTGGTCTCCTTATTTAAGGAAGGATATACTTGCATTGGAGGCAGTTCAGAGACGATTCACTAGGTTAATTCCAGAGATGAGGGGTTTGACTTATGAGGAAAGGTTGAGCAGGCTGGGCCTATACTCATTGGAATTTAGAAGAATGAGAGGTGATCTTATCGAAACATATAAGATACTGAGGGGGCTCGACAGGGTAGATGCAGAGAGGATGTTTCCCCTCATGGGGAAATCTAGAACTCGGGGGCACAGTCTCAGAATAAAGGGTCGCCCTTTTAGAACTGAGATGAGGAGGAACTTCTTCTCTCAGAGGGTCGTAAATTTGTGGAATTCTCTGCCCCAGAGAGCTGTGGAGGCTGGGTCATTAAATACATTTAAAGTGGAGATAGACAAATTTTTGCAAGATAAGGGAGTGAAGGGTTATGGGAGCGGGCTGGGAAGTGGCTTTGAGCCCTAGATCAGCCATGATTTTATTGAATGGCGGAGCAGGCTCGAGGGGCCAAGTGACCTATTCCTGCTCCTATTTCTTATGTTCTTATGGTCGACGGGTGTTTTTGTGACTGAAAGGCTGTTTCCAGTGGTGTTCCACAGGGCTCAGTACTAGGTCCCCTACTTTTTGTGGTACATATCAATGATTTAGACTTCAATGTAGGGGGCATAATTAAGAAGTTTGCAGTTGATACAAAAATTGGCTGTGTGGTTGATAGTGAGGAAGATGGCTGTAGGAAGATATCAATGGACTGGTCAGGTGGGCAGAAAAGTGGCAAATGGAATTCAATCTGGAGGAGTGTGAGGTAATGCATTTGGGGAGGGCTAACAAGGATAGGGAATACACATAAAATAATCAGATACTGAGAAATGTAGAGGAACAGAGGGACTTTGGAGTGCATGTACATAGATCCCTGAAGGTAGCAGGACAGGTTGATAAGGTAGTTAAGGAGGCATGCAGGATACTTTCCTTTATTAGACAAGGCATAGAATATAAGAGCAGAGAGAACTGTATAAAACACTTGTTAGGCCACAGCTAGAGTACTGCGTACAGTTCTGGTCACCACATTACAGGAAAGATGTGATTGCATTAGAGAGGGTACAGAGGAGATTTACGAGGATGTTGCCAGGACTGGAGAATTTTAGCTATGAGGAAAGATTGGAGAGGCTGGGTTGTTTTCTTTGGAACAGAGGAGGCTGAGGGGAGACTTAATTGAGGTGCATAAAATTATGAGGGGCCTAGATAGAGTGGATAGGAAGCACCTATTTCCCTTAGCAGAGAAGTCAATAACCAGGGGGCATAGATTTAAAGTAATTGGTAGAAGGATAAGAGGAGAGTTGAGAATTTTTTTCACCCAGAGGGCGGTGGGGGTCTGGAGTGCACTGCCTGAAAGGGTGGTAGAGGCAGAAACCCTCAATGAATTTAAAAAGTACTTGGATATGCACTTGAAGTGCCATAACCTGCAAGGCTACGGACCAAAAGCTGGAAAGTGGGATTAGGCTGGATAGCTCTTTTTTGACCGGCGCAGACACAATAGGCCAAATGGCCTCCTTCTGTGCCGTAAATTTCTGTGATTCTATGAGTATTTCAATCTCTCCCATCCCTGTAATTCATGGGATTTCAACTGAAATACTCTCAAAAAAGATTTCCCATGAACACACATTCCTATAGGATCTTTATGCCCATCAATGTCAGAAATTTTCCTACGTCTACACACCAAAAATGCATGAACTGTATATATACAGGAAATATTGGCCCAAAAATTAAACTCAATACGCGAGAGTACGCACTGTGTACTCTCGCGTATTCTGTCTCCAATTGCCGGTTTTCTGCATGCACTGCGCATGCGCTGAAAACCGGCACTTGGTGATTTCAAAAGGGGGCGGTTCCTAAGTGAACCGCGTGTGCGCTACAGGCTGCGCGCACGCAGTGCACTTAGTGCTTTGAACGCGCAGGTAAGCATGGAAGATTTTACACATAAGAAAGGAGGCGTAAGACCCTCTTTTAACAAGGTAAGTAGTTAATTAAGTATTTTGAATTTTTTTCAACAGGTATATCTTTTTTAGAGACTTTAAAGAAAGTAAGTTTATTTTTATAACTTTTTAAAAGATTTTAAATTTTTTCAAAAATTTAATTTTTTGTTTAAAGTGGTTAATTTATTTAACTATACTTATTTTATTAATGTGATGTTTTAAAAAAAAATTTAATTGAGGTTTAGCTGTTCTTTTGAGGGGGTATAGATTCATAGCTTTCACAGCACTTGCTGTGAAAACTATGAATGAAAGATGGTGTGCTGCCAATGGCTCTAACTGAATCACGTGATCCCACAGCTCGCACGAATTAACTGCGTCTGTGGGATACGCAAGCACTGCCCAGCTGCTGTCTAGAAACTCAAGTTTGTGCGAGCTCGGAATGAAAAAGCCGGCGCGCAGTGAGATATCGCAGGGAAGCCTTACCCCCGCAGGAAGGCTCCGTCTTTAATTTCTGGGCCATTGTGTAGTACAGGAAACTCTTTATTAACCGGCACCGACGGGACCGGCGTGGTGCCGGTTAATCAAAAAGTCCAGATAACGGAGAGTTATATCTCCCAACGTACGAGAACCCCGTACACATTGACATGCGCCTGCATTCGGAGCTCCGTCTCCCCGGGGACTGCCAGCTGACCATCTGTCGTGTCCGCTGCCTACCCGGGCTGCACATTCCCCTCCCAATCTACACGCTCCGATACAAGGCAAACACCTTGGGGTTTTTTTTAAAGTTATTTTTAAAGGAGAGATGAAGGAAAACCCCGGTTACCTACTCAAGAATTTTGCCGGTTAAGAGAGATTTCCGGATATTTGGGTGCCGGTTAATAAAGAGTTTCCTGTATATAGGGAAAAATTATGGTATTGAAATACTACAGAATTACATATACAGCACAGAAACAGGCCATTTGGCCCAACTAGTCTGTGCTGGTGTTTATACTCCACACTAGTCTCCTCCGATTCCATCTACCTCATCTCAGCCTTTCAGCATATCTTTCGATTCCCTTTTCTCTCATGTAGCCTCGTCTAGTTTCCTTTTGAAAGCATCAAAGCTATTTGCCTCAACCACCAATACAATAGCAAAATACTGTGGATGCTGGAAGTCTGAAATATGAACAGAAAATGCTGGAAATACTCAGCAGGTCAGGCAGCATCTGTGGAGAGAGGAACAAAGTTAGTGTTTCAGGTCGATGACCATTCATCAGAACTGATGCAGCAGAAGGCTCAACGGAACGCCAGATAACTATTACTAGATCCCCTTCCAAAATAAGCCTGCACAGTACCTCATCAATGCAAGGCGAACATCTGAAGTCTCTGGAATGGGCACACTTTAATTGTTTCCTCATCTTCCTCAGAACTGATGAAAGGTCATCGACCTGAAAAGTTAATTCTGTTTCTCTCTCCACAGATGCTGCCTGACCTGCTGTGTATTTCCAGCATTTTCTGTTATTATGCCTCAACCACTTCCTGTGGTAGCGAGTTCTACATTCTAACCATTCTCTGAGTAAATAAATTTCTCCTTATTTCCCTATTGGATTTATTAGTAACTGTCTTGTATTTTTTTAAATTTGTTTTTGTGGGATGTGGGCGTCGCTGGCAAGGCCAGCATTTATTGCCCATCCCTAATTGCCCTTGAGAAGGTGGTGCTGAGCTGCCTTCTTGAACCGCTGCAGTCGTGTGGTGAAGGTATTCCCACAGTGCTGTTAGGTAGGGAGTTCCAGGATTTTGACCCAGCGACGATGAAGGATCGGCGATACACTTCTAAGTCAGGATGGTGTGTGACTTGGAGGGGATCTTGGAGGTGGTGGCGTTCTCATGCGCCTGCTGCCCTTGTCCTTCTAGGTGGAAGAGGTCGCGGGTTTGGGAGGTACTGCCGAAGAAGCCTTGACGAGTTGCTGCAGTGCATCTTGTAGATGGTACACACGGCAGCCACGGTACGCCGGTGGTGAAGGGAGTGAATGTTTAAGGTGGTAGATGGGGTGCCAATCAAAAGGGCTGCTTTGTCCTGGATGGTGTTGAGCTTCTTGAGTGTTGTTGGAGCTGCACTCATCCAGACAAGTGGAGAGTATTCCATCATACTCCTTATTTGTGCCTTGTAGATGATGGAAAGGCTTTGGGGAGTCAGGAGGTGAGACACGTGCTGCAGAATACCTAGCCTCTGACCTGCTCTTGTTGCCACAATATTTATGTGATTGGTCCAGTTAAGTTTCTGGTCAATGGTGACCCCCAGTATGTTGATGGTGGGGGATTCGGCAATGGTAATGCCGTTGAATGTCAAGGGGAGGTGGTTAGACTCTCGCTTGTTGGAGATAGTCATTGCCTGGCACTTCTGTGGCGCAAATTTTACCTGCCACTTATCAACCTAAGCCTGAAAGTCATCCAGGTCTTGCTGCATGCGGGCACGGACTGCTTCATTATCTAAGGAGTTGTGAATGGCACTGAACACTGTGCAGTCATCAGCGAACATCCCCACTTCTGACCTTATGTTGGAGGGAAGGTCATTGATGAAGCAGCTGAAGATAGTTGGGCCTAGGACACTGCCCTGAGGAACTCCTGCAGCAATGTCCTGGGGCTGTGATGATTGACCTTCAACCACAACAACCATTTTCCTTTGTGCTAGGTGCCGTAAGAAAACTACTAGGCACTTGGTCTAAGTGTTAAACAAAGCTTTAATCAACTGTTTTACAACATGGAGGTCTAGTTGTCCTTCACTAGTTCCTGTTAAAGAATGTCCTGAGCAAGCTGGGCCCATGCCCAAGTATTTATACTCTCCCTGGACAGCGCCACCAGCAGGCCGCCCAGTATTATGTCAAAAGTCATTTCCCTTGAATGACAAGATTCATGTCACTAGGTATGACTCCAGCCAGTGGAGAGTTTCCCCCCCCCGATTCTCATTGACTTCAGTTTTATTAGGGCTCCTTGATGCCACACTCGGTCAAATGCTGCCGTGATGTCAAGGGCAGTCACTCTCAGCCCACCTCTGGAATTCAGCTCCTTTGTCCGTGTTTGGACCAAGGCTGTAATAGGGTCTGGAGCCGAGTGGTCTTGGCGGAACCCAAACTGGGCATCAGTGAGCAGGTTATTGGTGAGTAAGTGCCGCTTGATGGCACTGTTGGTGACACCTTCCATCACTTTGCTGATGATTGAGAGTAGACTGATGGGACGGTAATTGGCTGGATTGGATTTGTCCTGCTTTTTGTAGACAGGACATACCTGGGCAGTTTTCCACATTGTCGGATAGATGCAAGTGTTGTAGCTGTACTGGAAGAGCTTGGCTCGAGGCGCGGCTAGTTCTGGGGCACAAGTCTTCAGCACGATGGCCAGGATGCAGTCGGGGTCCATAGCCTTTGCTCTATCCAGTGCACTCAGCCCTTTCTTGATGTCATGTGGAGTGAATTGAATTGGCTAAAGACTGGCTTCTGTGATGGTGGAGACCTCAGGAGGAGGCCGATATGGATCATCCACTCGGCACTTCTGGCTGAAGATGGTTGCAAACGCTTCAGCCTTGTCTTTTGCACTCACGTGCTAGGCGCCACCATCATTGAGGATGGGGATATTCATGGAGCCTCCTCCTCCCGTTAGTTGTTTAATGGCCCACCACCATTCACAACTGGACCCTTTATGGACCTTAGTTTTGGAATGTAGTAGAGATGTGGTTTAACTCACACTTCTGATGGGCGAAGAAGAGCAGCTAAATTTCTCCCCAAACCTCTATGATATGGAAGGATGTTATCTGGAGAGATAAAATGAAATATATCCCTACTCTAGCATGTAAAGGGTCCAGTCTCTGGAGAACCATATTAGTTCTACAACGTACCTTGTTGGTAAGTTATGGGAACTGGAAGAGGCTCCTGTGAGTCAAGAAAATGCATGCACCTAGGAAAATTGGAGAAGAAACTTATCAATTGGAAATCAAAGTATTGTGAGAGTTGAATTCAACATGGTTGTGCTGAGAAAACTCATCCTCTGCCCTAGAACAAGCTGAGAATCCTGGGTTCCACTCTTCAACAAGGAGCGTTTGTTGCATGCTTGGAGACCTGCGATGATGTCAGCAATACAAACTAACAGATATTAAAGGACACAATGAGTTGAACACATGGGCGAAGATACATCAGTATCAGGAAAAATATTCCTGGCAATATCCTTTTTTACACAGAGGAAGATTGAAGGCTATCGGGGCGGGGGGAGAGTGGGGCAGTGGGATTGGTTTTGGATTGCTCTAGCAAAGAACTGGCACAGACAAAATGGCCAACTAGCCTCCTTCTGTGCTGTAGTCATCTATGGTTTACACTATGCTGCTGGGCCAGTTCTTATTACAACATGCTGGTATAAATTTTCCCTGGCAGAAATCAGATGACAGCAAAAGTGCTGCTCTTTTTTTAATATAAGTAGTAGTGGATAGATTTCAGGATCCACTTTTCACAAAGAGCCTTAAGATCAAAATTATATTTTGGATAAAGTATGCAGGTGACTTTGCATTTTTACCTCTACCGTTTTCATGTTTATACTGAGACCTGATGCTGTAATACAGGTTGTTTAATGAGGAAAAGACAGGTGATTATAAGTGTAAAATGTCATGTTCTTAGCACAGCAAAAGATCAATGAAAGATGAAGTGATAAATTCTAACCTGAGTGGAGAAACAGAGATCTAGGATGCAAATACATTGGCCCGGAATTTGCCGTCGGGATGACGGCGAACTGGCAGCGTTTGCCGTCAGTCTGCCTTTGAAACTGACTGCTCCGACACAGGCCGCGCTGTGCCCCCCACAGAGCTGGCAATCTGTGTAATCACTCAAATTAGGGAAACTGACAAAACCTTCGGCTCTGCCGCAGTAATTAGCTGTTAAATTCCCCACTAAAAGTTAGACCCAAAGGGATTAGGCGTAACTCGGGTTTTAATAGCCTATTGACTGCTAGGCAAAGGTTAAGGTCCTGAAAAACGAATTTTAATTTTATACAATGTGAAATTTATCAATTTTAATAAAAAGTTAAAATTTTTAGGAAACTTTAAAAAAAAAAATTTAATTTTTTTTAAAGTTTGTTCATCTTTATTTCAGGTTTGCCATTTCTCCATGTGACAGCCCCAATCTTTGTTTTACTCGCTCTAATTTTTTTTTTTAATTACAATTTGAAGAGCTTACTCACTTCCTTGTTTGCTGTCTGTGAGAATTCTGCGTTTTGATTGGCTGCTTAGTCAGCTTGTTGACATCACAGCAGCTCGCACAAGCGGATCCCCACTAACCTCCATAGACTTGAATTGAATGTCGGAAGACCCAAAGCTTTTGACACAGAGGTCACAAGATCCTTGTGTGAAGCTTACTTCGGGGTCAGCGGCGCACACCTTCACTTCGCCGCTGACCGCAAATTCCGATTTTTAAAGGTGGGAATGCAGATAGAAAAGGCCATGAAAAAAGCAAATGGGTATTTGGGTTTTATACATAGGGGCATTGAACATAAAAGCAAAGAAATGAATTTGAATTTGTGCAAGATATTGATTAGGTCACAATTGGGGTATTGCGTGCAACGGGAGGAGGAGGCTCCATGAAAATCCCCTTCCTCAATAATGGCGGAGCCCAGCACCTAAGTGCAAAAGACAATGCTGAAGCGTTTGCAACCATCTTCAGCCAGAAGTGCCGAGTGGATGATTCATCTCTGCCTCCTCCTGAGAACCCCACCATCACAAAATCCAGTCTTCAGCCAATTCGACTCATTCCAAGAAATGGCTGAGCGCAGTTGATACAGCAAAGGTAATGGGCCCCGACAACATCCTGTAGTGCTGAAAGGTTGTGCTCCAGAACTAGCCACACCCTTAGCCAAGCTCTTCCAGTACAGCTACAACACTGGCATCTACCCGACAAAGTGGAAAACTGTCCAGGTATGTCTCGTCCACAAAAAGCAGGACAAATCCAATCTGTCCAATTACCGCCCCATCTGTCTACTCTCAATAATCAACAAAGTGATAGAAGGAGTTGTCAACAGTGCTATCGATCGGCACTTACTCACCAATAACCTGCTCACCAGTGCTCAGTTTGAGTTCTGATCGAACCACTCGGCTCCAGACCTCATTACAGCCTGGTCCAAACATGGACAAAAGAGTTGAATACCAGAGGTGCGGTGAGAGTGACTACCCTTGACATCAAGGCAATATTTGACCGAGTGTGGCATTAAGGATCCCTAGTAAAATTGAAGTCAATGGGAATCCGGGGAAAACTCTCCACTGGCAGGAGTCAAACCTACCTAGCACAAAGGAAGATGGTTGTGGTTGTTGGAGGCCAATCATCTCAGCCCCAGGACATCGCTGCAGGAGTTCCTCAGGGCAGTGTCCTAGGCCCAACCATCTTCAGCTGCTTCATCAATGACCTTCCCTCCATCATAAGGTAAGAAGTGGGGATTGACGTAATAAAGACTCACTACGCACTTATAAAGCAAGGCTTTAATCAACTTGTAACAAAACATGGAGGTCTAGTTAGCAGTCACTAGCTTCCTGTTTCCAGATTGTCTCTGCCCAAGGTGGGCCCATGCCTGAGTATTTATACTCCCTGGACGGCGCCCCAGCTGGCCGCCCAGTAGTACTTCCTGAGTTGTTACTTGCGATTTATGACAGGGATGTTCGTTGATGATTGCATCGTGTTCAGTTCCATTCGCAACTCCTCAGATAATAAAGCAGTCTGTGCCTGCATGTAGCAAGACCTGGACAACATTCAGGCTTGGGCTTGTAAGTGGCAAGTAACATTCGCGCCACACAAGTGCCAGGCAATGATCATCTCCAACAAGAGAAAGTCATTCAATGACATTACCATCGTCAAATCCCCCGCCATCAACATCATTGGGTCACCATTGACCAGAAACTTAACTACAGCAGCCACATAAATACTGTGGCTACAAGAGCAGGTCAGAGGCTGGGTATTCTGTGGCAAGTGACTCACCTCCTGACTCCCCAAAGCCTTTCCACCATCTACAAGGCACAAACCAGCAGTGTGATGTAATACTCTCCACTTGCCTAGATGAGTGCAACTCCCAACAGCACTTGAGAAGCTCGACATCATCCAGGACAAAGCAGCTCGCTTGATTGTCACCCCATCCACCACCTTAAACATTCACTCCCTCCACCACCGGTGCACCGTGGCGGCAGTGTGTACCATCTACAAGATGCACTGAGTAACTCGTCAAGGCTTCTTGAACAGCACCTCACAAACCCGCGACCTCTTCCACCTAGAAGGACAAGGGCAGCAAGAGCATGGGAACACCACCACCTGCAAGTTCTCCTCCAAGTCACACACCATCCTGAAATATATCGCCATTTCTTCATCGTCGCTGGGTCAAACTGCTGGAACTCCCTCCCTCACAGCACTGTGGGAGTACCTTCACCACACTGCAGCGGTTCAAGAAGGCGGCTCACCACCAGCTTCTGAAGGGCAATTAGGGATGGGCAATAAATGCTGGCCTTGCCAGCGACGCCCACATCCCATGAATGGATTAAAAAAAAAATTCACTGGAATGTTTCCAGGAATAAGGTTCAAATGATGAAGAAAGACTTGAGTAATTGAGACTTTTTTCACTGGAATAGAGAAGTTAAGATGGTTGGGAATCTGAGATTTTCTAAATTATGAAAGGTTTTGAGTAGGTAAATCGTGAAAGATTGTTGTTGAATTGGTAATCAGAGAGCTTACACTCAGGATTGTCAGAATAATGAAAAGGAGAATTCAAAGAATTTTTTTCCCACACACAGGAATATTAGAACATAGAAGGCTTTACTACAAGCAGCTGCTGTGGCAGAGACTATTACACCATTTTTATAGAGATTTTTAAAAAGGTTTTAAAAAATATAAAAGGATACAGGAAAAGAGCAGGGAATTAGGGTTATTGTAGTCTGTTCCAATTGAAACACCAACATGGGCACAACGAGCTGAGTGGCCTCTCTCTCTGCTGTAATTCTTATGATTCTGTGCAGCATTAAATCATATACAAATGTTTTCTACACTTATGTTTATTACTATGAAATTAATGGCATGCTTTGGATGAAGTTAGTATCTGTCATTTACAAATAGTACATAAATATGATTGCAGCTGCAGTACCATTTAGAATGTCGTAAGATATACATTTTAAAGAGATAAACTTAAGTTAGATCAACAAAATAATCTACTGTTATTCTTGCATTATTTGATTATAATTTGTGTTATTTGACTTGTTAACATGGTAGAATACAGGATACAATTCAACAGCTGAATAAAACAGAATTTATAAATACACCGCCTTCGAGTGATGAAGGGCTTCAGTACTCTTTTTTTACTTATCCCATATTCTGTGCATTGTAATGGAATGAATAGGAGTTCATGAAATACATTATTCATGAGTAAGACTGTAATTAATGGATCTATCGTGGAACTGGAGAGACGAAGAATTGTTGCTGAAGGTTTAATTAGCTTGAGGCCCCTATTCCACTAAAGGACCTGCTGGATCATTCATTATTTCCATCAGCAGAAAGAATCTGCAGCAGAGCACTACTTTAGAAATTCAACAGAATTAAATAAGCAATGCTCACAAATCGCATTGTGTTTATTGATTAATTGATGTACTCATTTATTTTGTAATGCCCGTTACCTTTGCATTCAGTACCAGCAAAATTATAGTTTGCTAGTCTAAAACAGTGCTGGAGGAGCAAGGGCTGTTTTAGTTTCTTATTTCAATCCTGACTTAAAGAAAAAAAATTCATAATGTTATTAGGAGAGGCAGGAACATGGTTTAACGCAAATGAATCCCTTTTCAATGTTTTTTTTGCACTTCACATGAAATTCATCATTTGAGAATATATCAGTGAGTGAATTTCCTGTACCCTAGCTGTTTTTGAGGTGGTGTGGTCAATATATAAATTCTGGAGTCTCTTGGGGGGCCTTCTTAATACCTCATTTATGCTGCAGAGTCACACTGGAAAGCAGGTGATAATTCTTGCTACAACTACTTCACTTATATTGCAGGGAAGTTTTACCAAAAGGCAGGAGAAAGATATAGAGGCAACAGCAAAAAAAAATAACTGCCTGTTTCCACAGTCCAGTTTCTATCCTGACAGCATTTGAAGGAGTTTCAGAAGGATCAGGCCTTGTGACTGAAGTTTTAACTCGTTTCAATTTTTTTTTAAGTAGCCTGTTTTATCTCTCACAGATTCTGACATGGAGATCGTGTCCAGTGAAAACAAGCAAAGAAGAAAACATGCAGATGGAAGGCCGAAGGGTAAACTGAAATGCCAAGGTGGCTGTGAAGAGGTGAGATTCCTTTGAGTTTTACATCTACCAAATATTTCCAGTAATAGCTGCAGATGTTCTGCAAAATCAGAATGAACACAGCAAAATACACTGGACTTAATTCATATCTTAATTTATCAATTTAATCTTAAAAGGTGCATCATTTGGAATATTTGTTGGGTAGAGCAGAATTTCCAACTAGAAAGAAAATATGGAGTGGTCATAAAAGCAGTGTCAATAGAATCCAGTTTTCCAAATACTGTTGTTTTGAATAGCTTTAGAATTGTGAACTAGGTTGCATATTTGAAGCTATCATCTTTAATCTGGAAGTTACGATGAACTGAATTGCTGTGATCATTTTGCATCTGTACTAATAGGATAGCCTACACCGACCGGAACAAAGCTGGGACCAGTATCCTTGCAAGGGGGTTAACTAGAGCTATGGGAAAGGGTTTAAACCAATATAGCAAAGGGAAAGGTAAAGCAAGAGAGTTAATTAGGCTGCTTGGAAGTGAAAGCAAGATATAGGTCATGAGGAGGTAGAAAGTTAAGAGGGCAACCAGAAAGATAGTTAAAAAAGAGAAAATTTGCAAAACCAAGAGAATCCAAGCTAAAATATTAATGTTCAGAGTATAAGAAACAAAATTGGGGAACTAGAGTCATTGCTTAAAATAGAAAATCATGGCATAATAACAGAAACATGGCTGCAGATGCATCAGATTGGTAAATAAATGTAGCTGAGTATATACCGTTCAGGAGTGACCGAGAAGGAAGAAAGTGGGAGGGGTAGCAGAATTAATTAAAGATGACATCATAGCACTAGAGTGTAAAGATTTAAGTCGAGAAGTGGTCCAAACAAAATACCTCTGGTTGGAGCTGAGGAATTGCAAGGGATCAGTCACAAAGTGGGAGTATATTATAGATGGCTGAACAGTGAAATAGAAATGGAGAATGAAATTTCTAGTTAAAATAGAGAGACGTTGATTTAACAATAGTTATAATTGTAAATTTTAATTATCTGAAATAGGCTGGGTTAGGAAAAATTTGCTCAGAAAGGAGAGGAGTTTTTGCAGTATGTTCAGTACTGTTTTCTCAGTCAATATTTTAATAATCCAACAAGGAAGGAATCACTCATTCTGTGTAATGAGGTAGAGATTACCTACAATATCATTGGGTTGAGTGTAAGAATAGAAACGAAAAAAGATTAGAGAAGAAATGTACTTGACTGTGAAAAAAATGAATTATAAGGAAATAAAAAGGGACCTTGTCCAGATTAAATGGAAAGAAAATTTAGCAAATAGAACCATAATTCAGCAATGGGAAATATTTAAACAGGAGGTGGAACGGTACAGATTAAGAATATTCCAGCAAGGGAAAAAGGAAGTGTAACAAAAGTTGGAGTTTTATGGATGAATAGGGAGATTAGATCAAATGTAAAAATAAAAAAAGAAGCATTTATTGCTTATAGGGCAAATATTAAATAAAAGAAAGACAGGACAAACATAAAGAATATATAAGAAAGCTACAAAAAGTAGGTTAGAAAGGTGGAGAAAGGAGTATTAGAAAAAATGACCAAAAAACATGAAAAGAGCCACTAAGAGATGAAGGAGGTCAGCTCATAGTGTAGAGTAATGGATTGGTAACAATTTTTAAACAAGTGCTTTGCCTCAGAGGAGAAAGATATTAAAATTGTAGAACCAATAGAGGTGGGTGTTAAACAGTTAGTGGAGGTTAATATCAAGAAAGATGGTACTAATGAAGTTGTTCAAGCTTAAGGTCGACAAATCACTGGGACCTGACTGTTTACACGTAAGGATCCAAAGGGAAACTAGAAATAACAGAGGCTCTTACTATAATTTTCCAAAATTCTATAGAAAGGAAAAATGTGCCAGAGAATTGGAGGGTGGAAAATATGACCCCCTTCTTCAAAAAGGGAGGCAGGGATAATGCAGGAAATTATAGCAGTTAGTCTTGCTTCTCCTGTTGGTTAAATACTGGAATAAATTCCTTAAGCATTTGGAAAAATATGCGCTAATGAGCCAGTCAGCATGGATTTCTAAAAGGCAGGTTGCGTTCAGCAACTTTATAGAAATAGAGAGGATAGATAACTGAAGTGCAATTTGATCATCAAATGACCCTGCTTAAAACAACAAAGTAAAGACAGACATGAAATTTAGGAACAGCCCTCCGGTTCTCTGTTTTGGATAGCCTGTACCACATGAGATGGCTAAGAGGGGCTCATGTAGTCATTGCTTAAAAAACATTCCACTAATGTGTGGGTCAAAAGCTATTGTAAATAGCTATCAAGGTTTCAGACTCTTGTTTTGAAACACTTTGGGGTGAATTTCAACACCCAAAAATGGGTGGGTTGGGGTAGGGTGAGATGTTAAAATTTTAAAAATCTCAAACCTGACCCCAACCCACCTCCAACCTGCCCACAGAATGGGACAAAGGACAGGCAGCCAACCCGCTCTCAGGAGGCCTCAGGAAACCTGGCACCTCAAGGGAGGCGAGGACAACTTTGGGGAGAAGGGAAGTGCCTTTACAGCACTGCTTGTGGGCCAGAAGGAGCAGGAACCTTCTTCCCTTGGATCGGAACCACCCCGCACCCCCCCGCAATCAGACCCCCCATCCCATACAAAGACTCCTCCATCTGGGTTTGGACCCCCTCCCCCGAGGTCGGGAGTCAGGGATTGAACCCCACCCAGTGCCAGGGATTGGACCGCTCCTTCCTGGGTTCGGGGATTGGACCCCCCTGGGTCGGACCCCGACACTCCCACTAGCAGCTGCAGGCTTCTCACCTGGGGCTGCGGCCTGTACCAGAGTGGTCCTTGCCTGACTGGAAGCCAAGCCTGTCAATCAGGCTGACTTCCGGGTGGGGATCATGCTGTAAAATTCCACAGCATGTGCGGAAACCTAGACTTTTGGGTTTCTGGACCGAAACTCCGCCTCGCCCGCTCACTAATGCCGCCCCTGTCAATATTGGGGCTTTTACCTGTTATTACGTTACTGTTTTTTGCTTGTGCATTTCTGCACACAAAAGGGGGCATCAAGGGGTATGGGGAGAGAGCGGGAATATTGTATTGAGATAGAGGATCAGCCACGATCATATTGAATGGCGGAGCAGGCTCGAAGGGCCGAATGGCCTACTCTTGCCCCTATTTTTCTATGTTTCTATGCTTTTGTGTAACACCGTACTATTAGTTTTAGCTTCAATGTAAAGTCCGGTAGTGTAGTACTTACTGCCTTTCAGAGGACTTGGTGGAAATCCCACATGATCTCCTGTGTGACATACCACAAGTAAGCAGAAATTGTTAGTCCTGAATCCTGGCAGAGGGGTTACACTGAAACATTAACCTCTATTTTCCTCTTTAAATGCTAAACAACCTCACTGCACCTCAAACATTTTCTGTTTTTGAAATCGGAAAATATGAGGATAGAAATTATTGGGCCGTATTTTCCGATCGGAGGCTTCCTGCGTGCGGAAGCCTCCGATCTGGAAAAAATCTATGGACTTACCTGAGGGCTCCCGAGGTCCAAACACTTCCGCTCCTGGGCCTCTCCAAACTCGAAATGTGCAGGGCCCACGTATCCCAGAGGTGCAGTCAGTTCGCAAGCGTTCCTGGGATCACATGGGCCATGGGGAGCCAATAGGAGAAGGGAATCTCCCTTCATACACTTGACAGATAGACCTGTCGAATATATGAATGGAGATCACCCCCAAAAACACAGTAAAACATTAAATAATTTAAAAATAACATCACATTTTAAAAATGAGTTGAAATTACAATAAATTAAATATTTTAAACAAAAATTTAATTTTTTGAAAAAATAATTAAAGTTTTTTATGGGGCTAAAAATAAACTTACCTTTTTTAAAAGTATTTTTAAATTATAAATCTGAAATTAAAAAAAAACCTTTTTTTCAACTCCTTAGCTGGTAAAAGCAAGCCTTACGCCTGCTTTTACCAGGTGTAAGATTTCTAAAGGTTTTCTGCGGGCGGAGGTTCTCCAGAAAGTGGAACTATCCGCCCGCAGAGGCCCATCTCTAGGGCAGGCGTCCGATCAGTCAAGAGGATTCTTGACAGATCGGAAATGCCGGTTTTCAGCACATGTGCTTCGCATGCCTGAAACTGCCATTTCCGATGTCCCTACGGGTGTGTATACAGCCCGTACACACCCATAGGGATCGGAATATACGGGCCCATTGTTTGTAATAATAATGGACATGCAGATAGCAGTCATTCCTCTAATCGCTATTTTAACAAAGATGTTAGCCCACTTAAAATAAATAGCTGATTATAAAACTTTTCTTCCTCAAGTTTATGTGCAACCGATAGCGGGAGAAAGTAACATCTGGTTCTCACAGCCTTTAGTCCTCTAACTGATTTGCGAGGCTTTGCCGAAAGTGCGGGGAAGTAGGACTAATTAGATAGCTCTTTCAAAGACACATCACAGGCACGATGACCTGAATGGCTGCCTTCTGCGCTGTAAGATTCTATTATTCTATGGTTTGGTTGATACTGACAACTTCCAATCTGAGAAAATGAAGCTGGATTTTCCTGTGGAATGCTAACAAGCTGACACATGGTTGAGCTATGAGGCTGTATGATGCAGTTTCAGTAAAGTCAATATGAGCATATTTTAGGCCACAATTTTCTTACTTGTGAAGGTAACTTTTATATCAGTGGGCCAACATTAACGCAGCCCAATTTGTGCATTAGTAACACTTGGCAATGGAGACCAGTAAAGATAGCATCAGTATCTCTGCCATGTCATATTATGATAAGATGATCAAATATATAAAGCCACAATACCCAAATTCCA
Source organism: Squalus acanthias (assembly GCA_030390025.1). NCBI lineage: Eukaryota > Metazoa > Chordata > Chondrichthyes > Squaliformes > Squalidae > Squalus > Squalus acanthias. The sequence goes on along the minus strand of CM059435.1, from coordinate 22,719,484 downwards.
AATTTTAATTTCAAATGGGCTGTATCTTTTAAGGACTAATTTTATAAATGTGTGCAACCGCTGGGGAGCCTGGCCAGCTCATTACGCATATTGGAAATCACAGATCTGCTATCTACAATTTTCAATCTGTTATTTTAATAACAGATTGATCGGTTGATCGGCCCAGTAGAGTACATTCAGCTCCCTCTCCCAAAATTCAGAATTTTATTTAATCTAGATTTTTACTCTTATTGTTTTCAATAAACAGGAACTGCACCCAGAACTAACGCAAGGTGACAGTACTTTAAGGGTTGTGTTAAACTCTTTACTCTTGGGTTGTCCTGCATCTAAAAAAAGACTTGTTCCTGGACATTCCCATTCCAACATTATGTGATGTGGTTTAGTTATTTAGTTCCTGGTACTGATGAACAGCAAATTGCATGTGTAGTCCCAAATAACGCAAATTTTTCTGTTCCAGGGTTACCCACAAATATCCAAATTTAGCCCACTTAGGATTTGAAGTAAAAAATATGCACACAGAAGATTGTTAAAGCACAATAAGCATGAATACTCATCCTTACTTCCCAGAATGGTCAGCTAATAGAAAGAAATATACTCAGTTGGAGTCACTTCAAAATCGAGGATTTCAGCTGTTAAAGCCTCAAATTGCCCCTTTCTTTCAAATCATGAGCCACGATTTCCCCTATCTCAACAGGTCCGGTGCGGCCGGGGTCGGTGGTGGTTCCCAGCCTCGCTACTGGCTCCAGCCCACTGTCCAAAGTGATTTTACGTTGATTGGGCTTGTTAAGCCCGCCCAGCGCGCTTCCCGGCCAATTGAAGGAAGCGGGGCTGATGACATCACTTGATGACGCATCATCAGCCGGTTTCCTTAAAGGGATCATGTGCAAATTGATTTTGACAATAGTGCTGTCGGTGTTCTACAGCATTGAGGTGCTGCAAACACTGACGAGTACTGCACAGAGGTGCACAGCTGCACCCAGACTTTCCCATGACTCCCTCCATATGCTTATGGAGGGAGTCACAGCACGCAGGGAGGTTCTCTTCCATCCAATGGGTGGAAGAGACCATCACAGGAGATCAATGCAGCCTGGTTGCACATTGCACAGCAGGACATAAGCAGGGATGTCGTAAGGAGGAACAGGCTGCAGTGGCGCAAATTTTCAATGATCTCAGGAGATCACAAAATGTTACTGCAAAGCCACACTCAACCTCATCCTGCTATGCCACTCATCATCCCCATCAGTCTGCCTTCCCTACCCTACTCCTGCACATCCATACTCGCACCAACTTACCTTGCACCTCCACCCCTCCCTCTCTATCTACCTTATCACTTCCCTATCTCACTAGTCACCCCTCACACTCACCCTCATTCATCCTAGTCCAATCATACCAACTAACAAGACACAAGGGTACGCACTTGTGTGTTTTAGTCAATGTTCATGTGAAGTTTCTGTTAATGTACTGTCAAACATTGAAATCTTTATTTTCAACACTTTGCGTTCTTGGACAGATTTGTGTGCACCTTTGGAAGTGGCTTAGTGAGTTGCAGTGAATGGTGAGACATAACGGTACCCCCCACAATGGTGATGAGTGTGAAAGGAATGGCTTGGGCATTGTAGGGATGCTTTATGGTGTTGGTGTGGGGTGGTGCAAACCTGGCGCATCATGTAGCAGCCAGGGTGTACAGCGTCAAGTGAAGTAAATCTAGCTATGGTGAGGCCATCCCTGGCCTCCCAGGCAGCAATGTGGTTGGGTGCTGATGCTCTGTGTCCTGTGCAGCATCCGTTGATTGCGGAGAAGGTTGGCGTTGTTTTTGGTGCTGCTGGTGTTGGGGCTGATTGTGGTGGGATTCTGAGGACCAAGGTGAAATAGTTTCAAGGGCACCGATGCTGATATAATAGATGGCAGGTGAACTTGATGTGACAGAAGCGATCTGTCAGTGGTGAGAGAGGTTGTTCCAATGAGGTGACACTGGGTACAGAGTTTACTCCAAACACTTGCAACCTGCATAAAGCTCAATCTGTCTTCCGGATGCAGTAAGCAACAGCTTCTGACCTTGGAAAGTGAACAGCTATGCGATGGGAGCTTTTATAGCACATTTGCAGCTGTCAAGTAAAGAGATGATTTCATGGTAACACAACTCCCGACCTGCTTACCTGACGTGATCCTCGAGCAGCGTGGAACCCGTGGGCGACCTCGTAAAATTTAAAGGTGAGCTTAAAATACTTTTTAAGTGGCTCTTAACAAGGTCATAATGACCTAAATTGTCTCCCCTGCCATTGCGTGTCAGGTCTGTCAACGCTGAACAGACCCAACATCTGGGAAAGTCCCGTGGCGGCGGGTTGATAGTGGGTTCCTGACCCGCTGTCAAAAAATGTTTTTCCTACCCGACCCACCACCAAGCGTGCCCGCTGACCCCCCGAAAAATTCCCCCCATGGTTGGTGTGGGAAAATTGCACTTGCGATAGCTCAATCTCTAGAGATTCAAATAAAATTTAGTTGCTTTGGACCTCAGATGAGGACCAAGATGACCAGCAACAGCAGGAGCAGGAGCAGCACCAGCAGGAGCAGCAGCAGCCTGCCTCTCTCAGACCTGCAGCTGCACAGGAGAGAAGGGATCAGCAGAGAGGTGCAGCTCGCAGGAGGTCATACCTGGTACACAGGCAGAGGATAAGCTTCCTCAACATGTCAGAACACCAGTGTCTCAGGAGGCTCAGGGTGTCACATCAGATGGTGGCAGACATTTGCAACCTGCTGCCAACGGGACCTGGTGGCCATGCTTTACCAGTGGCTGCCAAAGTCACCACTGTCCTCAACTTCTTTGCCTCTGGATTCTTCCAGGGCTCTGCTGGAGACATTTGCATGATCTCGCAGTTGGCGGTCCACAAATACATAAGACAGGTGACTGATTGCTTCTTTGCCAGGGCCGGCAATTATGTACACTTTTCCTGTGATGACACCAGTCAGAATGAGCGGGCACTCGGGTTTGTGACTCTGGCTGGCTTCCCACAGGTGCAAGGTGTCATCGACTGCACGCATGTGGCAATTAAGGCACCCTAAGCTCATCCAGAAGTATTCATCAACCGCAAGGGTTTCCACTCCATCAATGTGCAGCTGGTGTGCAACCACAAAAAGATGTTTATGTAGGTGTGCGAAAGATTCCTGGGCAACTGCCATGATGCTTTCATCTTGCGGCAGTCCACCCTCCCTGATCTCTTCGCACCTCGAAGCAGGTTTACCGGCTGGCTGCTCTGAGATGAGGGATACCCACTTAAAACGTGGCTGATAACATCAGTGAGGAATCCAACTAATGAGGCCCAGGAGCCATATAACAATCACGTGTCAATGAGCACGCCATCGGGATGCTGAAGATGCGCTTCAGGTGCCTGGACAGATCTGGAGGCGCCCTTCAGTACACACCAGCCGGGGTCTCCAGATTGGTCGTAGTTTGCTGTGCGCTGCATAACATTGCACAGCAGTGAGGTTTGGACCTGCAGGAGGAACAAGACGCAGAACACAGATGCCTCTTCAGATGAATCCGAGGAGGAGGTGGAGGAGGCGGAACGTGATGAGGCAAATGCACCAGCAGCAGTGCTCATTGCTGCCCGGGATGTCCTCATTATTGCGAGGTTCACTTCGGTTCCACCAGTCCACCCATCGAACAACCATATGCAAAAGCCACTTTCCCACACCCCTCCCAATGACACTAACACAAAGCAGTCCTGAAAACAACCAAGCATTCCTTTCACAGACCCCCATTGCTTGCTGTCAATTCATATCTTACCATTCATCACAAGTGAGAAGGCCACTTGTCAGCCAGCAACCAAAAATGGGCAAGACTGGAAAGTGGTGGAAAGAAATAATATATATGTGACTCAAAAATAAAACAGAAACTTACCAATCTAACATTGTTTAACATACCCATGTGCGTATCCTTGTGCAACTGCAAGTCTTTACTCTTCCTCTTCCTAGCGCTTCTACATGGTGCAACCCCTGTGGCTTCAGCAGAGGTAGAGGCAGGCTGCTCAGATCCCTGTTCTGACTGCTGAGATGCTTTTGGCCGACGTTCTGAGTTTTGGAGCCTGTGTGGGCCCCGGCAAAGACTGTGCAGGGGCAGACTCAGCCATTGGGACTTGAGGCAGCATGTGGGGTACTGACTGAGGGGGAGGGGAGCAATGGGTGAGAATTTGAAGCGCTTTGAGCAGAGTCCCCACTTCCATGTCCCCTTTCACCATCATCCCTTGCATGGCCCACCCACACTTCCTTGCTAGCAATGAGTTGGAGAACACTTTGCTGCAGTTCAGTGGGGCCAAGGCTAGGGTAACATTTATCCTTTTTAAGGTGGCATTCATAGTGTGCAAGCCATTGGTGAAGGCCTGCATGCACTCGTTTGATTGCCGCGTTTGATGCTGCATGCAGGTGGCCACTCCTTCCATGGATGAAGACATCATCGCAGAGGGCTGCAACATCATGCCACTCATGCTTGAGACGAACTCCTCCAATCTCTCTGCAAGCGTGCACAGTGTGGCTGGAATGCCTGCCAGTACATCGCATATTCTTTGCTGCTGCTCTAGCAGTATCCTGTTCGTCGACGGCCCCCCGAGGTACAGCATCTGCATCCAGCTGAGCAGAGCTGGGAGCATCCTGAAGCCTCCAATGCGGACTCACCACTGCTGTCCCTGTCTCCATCATCTGCTCTTGCTCACTTGTGATGTGTAAGTCACCAGGTGAAATTCCAACTATTTTCCTTAACGGTCCCACCAAAGTCTGAGTTGGTGCATGGTCTGCATGAGTCTTGTGATGGTGCACTCGGAGGGATTGACCTCCTCTGAGGAGTTGTCGTTGTCCTCCTGGACCACCTCCTGCGGGATGCTTAATGGCCCTGTGGGAGATTAAAGACATGAATTAGAACTGTCAAGGTAAGAATGTTTTAAGTGATCATTATGCACATGAGCATATTTCACTCGCTGCTAACATCAAGTCAACATGAGTGAGTGTTGTATGCTGTGTGGTTTTCTGATATTTAATTCTGTCACCAGCTGGCTTGGAGGCCCTCATCTCCGACGGCCAGGCACGCTGAGACTCCATTAATCTCCAGTGCCTCCTCCTCTGCAGCTGCCAGCTGCAAGATGGCTGCAGGGTCACCTCCGGTTCTCTGCCTCTCCCTCGTATTCTGTGCTCTCTTCTCCTGCAAGGAGGAAAAGGAGAGACCGATGAGTGAGAGTAATGGCATGTGTTGAACGGATGGATGGAGAGCATTTGTTGAGGGTGACTATGAGGGAGAGGCATGACATTGCATAAGGATGAGGGTGAGTTTCAGTGGCGGATGGACAGATGTGAGGAAGTGCATAGACCGAGGGATGGTTGTACCTGCAAGGTAAGTTGGTGTGTTGAGTCATCTACTGGAGTAGGCTTGAGAAGGCATAGTGAGGGGGTTGGGGTGATACGCACATCAGGATGTGGTTGAATATGCCACTGTAATCCCCTTTCCTGCCCTGCTTAGGTCATTAAACTGCTTTTGGCATTGAATCCACGAGCGTGGCACCACGCTCCAGCTGCTGACCTCATGGGCAACCTCCAGCCATGCCTACAGGCTTCTTCCACCCATCAGTAGGGAAGAGTATCTCCCTGCAGGCTCTTGCAGCCCCCAGCATCACATCCAGGGAGACGTCACTAAAATGAGGCACAGCCTTTGAACGTTTGGACTCCATTCTGCCAATTCCTTCTATTGTGCTCCCAGCTCTAAACTCCATCAAATTGCATGTTTGGAGTGTGCCTTTAAATACTGGAGTTGAAATCTCCTCATGCGGGTCGTTATCACGTCCGCTCATGCTAATTGGTTGAGAAACCCGGAAATGATATGGTAATGCAGTGACTGGGTTAAAAAGACACTGACAGATAGAAACATAGAAACATAGAATCTAGGAGCAGGAGTAGGCCATTCGGCCCGTCGAGCCTGCTCCACCATTCAATACGATCATGGCTGATCATCCAAATCCAGTACCCTGTCCCTGCTTTAATCCCCACAGTACACATATCCCACCCTACCCCCGTAACCCCACGTATTTAATTCACCCTAACATATCCCATCCTATCCCCACAAATTTAATCCCCCCCTAACACTAAGTGTCAATTTATCATAGCCAAATAAACCTAACCCGCACATTTTTGGACTGTGGGAGGAAACTGGAGCACCCGGAGGAAACCCACGCAGACACGGGGAGAATGTGCAAACTCCACACAGACAGTCACCCGAGGTCAGATTCGAACCCAGGTCCCTGGCGCTGTGAGACACCAGTGCTAACCACTATGCCACCGTGCACTTACAGGAAACTCTTTATTAACCGGCACCGACGTGGTGCCGGTTTATCGAAAGTACCGGATAACGGAGAGTTATATCTACCGAGGCTATTTTTAACAAAGAAAAATAAATAAATCAAGAAATGTGCAGTATACTTCCGACAGCGCCAGGAGGCCAAGTAGTGGCACTTTTGAAAACTACCCCTACTGACTAAATCGGCGTTCTCGGACTCGGGATCGGCAACATTGCCGGTTATTTGAGAGGAGTTTTCGGAGTACTCGGCGTTCGCGGAGACTCAACTGCGACTCGGCAACATTGCCGGTTATTTGAGAGGAGTTTTCGGAGGATGATTTTTGCCGGTTAAGCGAGAATTCCGGATATTTGGGTGCCGGATAAACAAAAGTTTCCTGTACTTAGAGGTTTCCCGCCCGATATCGGACAACCCCTCCTGCTCCCAGCGTGTCGCAAAGTTTAAATCCAGCCCACTGTGACTGCAGTATGTATGATCTATAGAATGCACTGCAGTAACTCACCAACGTTACTTCGACTGCACCTTCCTCCGCTGCGACCTCTGCCACTATGAATAGGAGCAGCAATGTCGTGGGAATACCTGCACCTCCAAGTTCATCTCCAAGTCACACATCATCCTAACTTGAACATATATCGCTGTTCCTTCATTGTCACTAAGTCAAATCATGGAATTCCCTACCTAACACCATTGTGGGAGTACCATTGCCATGAGACTGCAGTGGCTCAAGGAAAAGATTCATCACCACCTTCTCTGGCTACTAGGGTTGGGTAATAAATGCAGCCGTACCCACATTTCCCACATCCCAAGAACAATTTTTTTTTTAAATTCGCTGGCAGTGGGATATCGGATAATCTAATCTCATGTCCAACTTGCGCAAGGGCACTAATTGCTAATAGATGTAAAGATATTATACTGTGATGTGCTGAATAATTTTTTGACTGATACTGCAAGTAAATTTATTTGATTTCATTCAGTAATCTTTGCCATAACAAAGTTAATGGCTGACCAATGGCAACATCTTTAAAGACCTGTTATAATACTATTCCCACACATTTCCTTGTATGGCGAGTTAAACAGAAACATGACTTGGAATGCTGGCTATTTTTTCCCTCAGTTTGCTTATATGTATCTTCAAGTGTGCCTTGTAAATATTGCCATCAACATAACAGGTGTCAATAAAAAAAAAAAAAATTTCTATGCCATTACATATCCATACTTACATATCCATACTTACTATCAGTAACCAGTGCAAATTACAAGAAAGTTAAAGGCAAGTGTATCACATTGTCACATTGCTAGCATGTTTTTAACAGGTAAGCAGGGTCTGGTGTAGCATGGTGGGCATGAAAAGGTATTTACTGTCCGTCTGACACCAGTTTTCTCTTAGGATGTCATTGTAAATTAAGGATGTCACAGCAGATTAAGAATAGCCATGCTAAAAGACATCACAGTAGATTTTGAATCTATTCTAGGAATCAATCACATGCTTTGATAGATCATAGCACATATTGTTCAGATAGGATTACATATAAAATAAATATGGGTTCCTCATTAATAATCATGAACTTTAATAGATGGAAAGCAAAATATTTAATACCAGAGGCAGGTTGACAAAACACTTTTTGACACTTCCTTTTAGCCCTTGAAATTACCTTGTGATATACTAGCGTGAATATGCTTAATGCTTAAATTCCTCCTTCTGCTACTTTAACAGAACTATTTTCTGGTTTAAAATCATTTATTTTAAGGCCTTGGACATTTTACTGCTGAATGTTAGTACAGCTATCTGCCCAAGTACCCAAATCTGTACTTTGTTGTTCATCATCATGCCAGCTTTTTGGAGTTGGAGACTTGTCTGTTAATGTATCTGTAGCTCTTAGTACAACAGGTAATAAAGCATCTCCCTTCCAGTCTTGAGACTTTTTATGTTTCTATTTCAAATTCCCTCCATTTCCCATTATTTGCATATTTTCAGCTTTCATTAATTGAAATCATTAGCTGGTTGCCCTTGGTAATACTGATGAATAGTTGAATTCTGGAGCACAGTTTAACTGCTAAAAGACACCACACTTGATTATCAAGCTATTCCTGAAATCAGTCACATGTTTTGACCGAAAATTATGTTTTTAAACTGCTAAAATGGAGCTGTGTTTAATCTAGCATGCCCCTTATGGCCACTGCTCAGGTACTTCCTGCGCTAAAATAGTCTAACCTGTCACAGCCTGAGGTACTACTTGTAGGGAAATAGCCCAAGTGAGTACATTCTCAAGTCAATTAGAGGTTAATTGCTGAGGGCAACTTCTGTAGATTGGCTTCTGTTCCTAAATCCCTGCCAGAGACCAGTTTCGGAAAGTTTGGAAAGCTGGCAGGAAATGACTGGCTTTTTTTCTCCTTTTCTTTAAAGATTGTTCTTCTGAACTGTGATGTTTGAGGCGTGACATATGGAAGCCTTTTTTAGTTGTTTCAATGAACTATAGTATAGACTTAATAGAAGGTGGGCTTGTGATTTTCTGTCAAGTGTCCAAAATGTAGCTGAGTTGGAATAGCTTAATGTAACAGTGCTTTTCAGTTGCAGTAAAATGGTCTATAGTCTGATTGTGTTTCTCCACACATTGCCAACAAGACTGAGCAGATGTGCTGAGTATGTCACAGTTATATTGTTTCAAGACAAGTTTTGCAAGATGCTGTCCCAAGGCCAAGTTTGCAGATGAGACAAAGCTGGGTGGGCGTGTGTGCTGTGAGGAGGATGCCGAGAGACTCCAGTATGATTTGGACAGGTTGGGTGATTGGGCAGATGCATGGCAGATGCAGTATAAATGTGGATAAATGCAAGGTTATCCATTTTGGTGGCAAAAACAGGAAGGCAGATTATTAACTGAACGGCAATAGATTGGGAAAAGGGGAAGTGCAACGAGACCTGGGAGTCCTTGTGCACCAGTCGTTGAAGGTAAGCAAGCAGGTGCAGCAGGCGGTTAAGAAGGCAAATGGTATGTTGGCCCTCATAGCAAGAGGATTCGAGTACAGGAGCAAGGATGTCTTGCTACAGTTGTACAGGGCCTTGGTGGGACCACACCTTGAGTATTGTGTGCAGTTTTGGTCGCCTTATCTGAGGAAGGATGTTCTTGCCATGGAGGGAGTGCAGCGAAGATTCACCAGACTGATACCTGGCATGGCAGGAATGACGTATGAGGAGAGATTGGGTCGATTGGGCTTATATTCACTGGAGTTTAGAAGAATGAGAGGGGATCTCATTGAAACTTATAAAATTCTAATAGGACTAGACAGACTAGATGCAGGAAGGATGTTCCCGATGGCGGGGGAGTCCAGAACCAGGGGTCACAGTCTAAAGATAGGGGGTAAGCCATTTAGGACAGAGATGAGGAGGAATTTCTTCACCCAGAGAGTGGTGAACCTGTGGAATTCTCTACCACAAAAGGCAGTTGAGGCCAATTCATTAAATATATTCAAGAAGGAGTTAGATATATTTTTTAAGGCTAAGGGGATCAAGGGATATGGGGAGAAAGCAAGGACAGGGTACTGAATTTGGATGATCAGCCATGATCTCATTAAATGGTGGAGCAGGCTCGAGGGGCCAAATGGCCTACTCCTGCTCCTATCTTCTATGTTTCTATGTGTTTCTCCATACATCGCCAACAAGACTGAGCAAATGAGCTGAGTATGTCACAGTTATATTGTTTCAAGACAAGTTTTGCAAGATGCTGTCCCAAGGCTTTGTATTATTGTATTATTGATTGACACTTATGTACTGTTTTGGCACTGACCACTTCTAGGATGATAATCAAACAAAACCGAGTCAGACCATGTTATTACAAGCTTGTGGGGAGAAGCAAGTAGCTCATTAATTAATTATATCAAGGGTCGAGCTCCTCTACTGAACAAATAGGGATAAACGGTCTAATTTACATGAAATGTAATTATGCAGTCTCCAACCATTGTGAGGGGCGTGTCTTTAACATACTTTGTGTGAGGCCATATCTCTGCATCGCAAAAATTATGAAAGCTATTTAGCCCTCCTTATCTAAACAGATAAATAATACAATAAGATTGGGCCACAAAGTTGGTGCACATCCAACAGTATAAGCAACATTATTTGGGTTATTGCTTGGCATCTCTCACCCTGAACATGAAGTTCAAAATTAGCTACTCCACTTCAGAGACAACTGAAACAAAAACAGTCAGGAAGCATATGAAGAAAACTGACCAGTTAACATTTCAGGCATGGATCTTTCTTCAGTGCAAGAGGAGGCTGCACTTCTCCAGGCAGGCTGGTGCAGACCTCTAACCTCCTGCAACAGGATCTACTGCCTGCTGGCCTGGGGTGCATGCCATGCCACTGGCTCTCAACATCACAGCCCTGAATTTTTATGCCACTGAATCCTTTCTGTCTGCTACAGAGAACATCAGCTGCATCTCCCAGTTTGCAGTTTACAGCTGCATTAAACAGGTGACTGATGCTCTCTTTGCCAGGGTTGAGCAGTACATTGCCTTCCCCATTAACCTAAGCAGTCCACAGGAGGGAGCTTGTGGCTTTGCAGGCTTTCCTCGTGTGCAGGGCATAATTGACTGTACACACGTGGCCATCAACATTCATCAATAGAAAAGGATACCGTTCTATCAATGAACAGCTAGTGGTCGATTACAGGAACAAGATCATGCAGGTTTGTGCAAGGTACTTAGGGGAACTGCCACATTGCTTTTAAACTCAGACACTCCACCATTCCCCCTCTATTCGACCCTATGGGGAACGTGACAGGATGGTTGCTTGGGGACAAGGGATACCTACTGTGGACCTGGCTGATGACACCCCTGTACAACCCCACCATGCTCAAACAGCGCAAATATAATCGAAAGCAAAATACAGCAGATGCTGGAAATCTGAAATAAGAACAGAAATATATACAAATATAATCGAAGCCAGGGCACAACCAGGATCTTTATAAAGCACACAATAGTAGCAGACAGAAAGGATTCAGTGGCATAAAAATTCAGGGCTGTGGTGATGTTGAGAGCCAGTGGCATGGCATGCACCCCAGGTCAGCAGGCAGCAGATCCTGTTGCAGGAGGTTAGAGGTCTGCGCCAGCCTGCCTGGAGAAGTGCAGCCTCCTCTTGCACTGAAGAAAGATCCATGCCTGAAATGTTAACTGGTCAGTTTTTTTCATATGCTTCCTGACCTACTGACTATTTCCAGCATTTTCTGGTTTTGCTCAAGCAGAGATTTAGATGTCTGGATCCCTACATTATGCACCGATAGTGTCCTGCATCGTTGTGGTCTGCTGCATATGGCACAACATTGCATTGCAGAGAGATCTGCATTTGGAAGAAGCAGAGCAGCAGCAACAGCAGTCATCATTGGCAAGGTAGAACTAGGGGAAGGAAAGGAAACAGCTGAGGAAGGAGGGTCACATCCACATCTTGCAGCCAGAATGTCAGAGATATAGAAGTTCTCTAAATGGTTTTTCAATGCAAGATGAAGGGAGCTTCTCACAGCCCTGCCTTGATAACTTTGGACAGAGCCCCTCTGCATAACAGTCCTTGTACATTATTCCTCACATCCTTCATCTTGCATTGAAGAACATTCAAACCATTTAGAGAACTATAACAATGACATTCTGACAATACAGACTCAGAAGTGGCTATGAAACTATACTGCAGTCCAAAATGCCAAATGTGATGAAGGTGATTAATTTGATGCCAAACATAATAAATACTTTCCATTCATTTCTCACCTAGGTGATCAGCCCATAGTGCTTTTCTATAAAGAAGATTTCCTAACTCTACTATTCCTATGGGGCCTGAGCAGAGCTAGTGGAAGGGTGCTGTTCCTCATGTGGGGACCCTTGAGATGCTTGTGGCCGGTGACGTCTGGGTGCTCAAGTCTGTGAGGGCTCAGCCATAGGCTGCTGCAACTCAGCTGCTGCGGCTGACTTGCTGGCAATATGGCAGGCATTGGTCGAGTTGGGGTGAATGTGAAGAGTTGCTGACTTCCTGAGAGAGGGGTTCTATAGGACCTCAATGCCATTTTCACATGAAGTGCTGGACCCACCCAGTCTTACAGGCATGAAACTGCAATTGGAAGCACTATTGAAATGGGCACTCACCTGCAAGCAGCCAGAGCATTGGAATCTGTTTGCAGTTCACTCGGTTGGATTTTTTCATAAGTTTCTTGGTTGGAATTTGCTAACTTACAGTTTTCTTCTGCTTCAAAATATTCAAGAAATTTAATGCTCAGGGTGGTAGAAGTTTGGAACTCTCTTCCGCAAACGGCAATTGATGCTAGATCAATTGTTAATTTTAAATCTGAGATTGATAGATTTTTGTTAACCAAAGGTATTAAGGGATATGGGCGAAAGCCAAGTATATGGAGTTAGGTCACAGATCAGCCATGATCTCATTGAATGGCGGAGCAGACTCGAGGGGCTGAATGGCCTACTCCTGTTCCTATGTTCCCATGTTCCTATGTTAAAATGGGAGATATCATAACCACTCTTTCTGGTTGGAGAAAGAGGAGTGACAGGAGCAGCAGCGGGTCATGGAACTTAATGAGTTGCAATTGGGGCTCTGAGGAAGGCTGTTCGCAGGCATTCCTACCCTGCCCATGGGGTCTATAGGCCCAGAGTCAATTGCGTCCAGTTTTCTGAGGAGTAGTGCATCAAGAGGCACTGCTCCTTACAATAAGACCTGCTACTCACACTCTCAGCTGGTCATGCATTGCCTGTGGCAGTTTTGCCTCAGGCTCTTTCCAGGCTGTAGCAGGTGCCATCGGTCACATTAGTCAGTCTGCAGTCCATGCCTGCATCAAGCAGGTCACTGATGCTTTCTTTGCCAAAGCCAATGATTTTATAACATTCCCCATGGACGCCAGCAGTCAGCAGGAAAGGGTTGTAGGCTTTTCTGCCATAGCAGGCTTCCTCCAAGTTTAGGCTGTGATTGACTGCACCCATGTCACAAGAGGCCAGAGTTCAGAAGAATGCAGAGTTCCTGGAGGGTTGTAGGGCTGGAGGAGGTTACAGAGATAGGGAGGAGTGAGGCTTTGAACACAAGGATGAACATTTTAAATTGGAGGTGTTGGGGGACTGGAAGTCAAGGTAGGTCAGTGAACACAGGCTTGTTGGGTGAGCAGGACTTGGTGCGGGTTAGGATATGGGCCTCTGAATTTTGGATGAGCTGAATTATATGGAAGGTGAAGGATAGGAGACCATTGGATTAGCTGAGTCTGGAGGTGACAAAAGTATGGATGAGAGTTTTGGCAGCAGATGGTATGAGGCAGGGATGGAGACGGGTGATGTTACAGAGGTGGAAGTAGGAGGTCTTTGTGATGGAGAGGATATACTTACTATCAAAGGCCCTGCTTATTAAGCAAGTTAATATTTTCTGAATAGTGCAAACAGTTTCAATTTAGGTGACAAATCGTTTCTTAAGACATAAAATTACATTAGAAATAACACTGATTGATTTAAAATACTGCCTTAAAGGAAAACAGATTTTATATTATGGCATACTAATTGGATTTGAAGTCAAACCTATTAATGCCTCTTGTAGATCTAACCAACAGCTACCATGTCTTACCTTTGATGGCTTCACCCTTGGTCCTTCTGTGCCTGTTGACATTCTTGGCCTCACTATCTCCTTTGACCTCAAATGGAACTCTTATATCTCTTCCATTGCTGCAATTACCTACAGGAAGCTTGGTTTCCTCTTATGTGAGGTTTTCCTCTGAACCGTTCTTAACTCTCTATAAAGCCCATATCCATCCAGGACTTGAATATTTCTCCCATATTTTGGGAGGTTCTTCTAGCACCTCTCTTACGTGCTTGGTTATGATACCAGAAAGGACTGAATGTCTGACAGGTGATCCTTCTCTCAACTGTAGCTCTAACCTGTCTCTCATTGCAAACTTTCTTGCCTCTATTTTATTGATATTACGTGGTCAGTGCTTCTCTGAACGTCACTTTCTCCTAAACTGCAAATATGCCATCTTACAGGCTCTCTCGCCGCTCTTAAACCTTAGTGTTGACATCAAGACTCATTGCGCAGTCTCCTACTCTAACGTATTCTTTCCCAGAATATATAAACTGTGGAACTCCTTACTTCCCTGGGTGTTTCCTTCTTCCTGCAATTTTAGGCTTTTAAAAGAAAAGCTTGGTAACATCTGCTCACTATTCAAATTTGCCTTGTCTTCTCCTTTGAATCTTGATGGTGTCCTGCAATGTGCAACTTGGCCCTTCATCTTGGTTGCCAATAAAAAATAATAAATCCATTATAGTCCTGTTGCTGTGTCTTTTGTTTATGTTTGCCAGTTCGGGCATCGGAATACGTGGTTATCCTTGTTTAGTGCAAAGAAGCTAACCAGAGTCAACTTGAAACCTATGTTTTAATAGCTGTATGTTGCCCATAGGCAAAACGACGAGGAGTATCAGGTTGGGAAAGCAGTCTCAGACAAAGGCCAGCACCACGTATAATTTTCCAGGCAGGAATTTCCTTTCGCCACAAAAAAAAGAAAGAAGATAATAATATGAAACCCAAAAAGGACATGAACATTTCATTGGTATGTACATAAACTGTACGTAAGGTATGTCCATTGAAACAATGTGTTTTTATTAAAACGTTTCTATTATTAGTTGCAACAGTAGACTTTGATGTCCTCAAAATAGAGATGATATTGATTATCAATTATAAGCAGAGCAGTTATTAGGTTCTGTCCAAGCTAAACCTGCGACCAAAAGTGAACCATTAAAATTACAACTACTTATATATAGATAAGTACAAAAGCTGCATATTTAGCACTAGAAATAATGGCCCAGAAATTTGACTCGGAGGCTTGCCGCGGGGGTAAGGATCGCGCGCAATATCACACTCCGCGCCGGCCGTTGTGTTTTGGGCCCACAGGAACTTCGGGTCCTGGGCCTCTCCCTGGTGCCGGCGCGCAGTGTGCACGTGTCCCAGGGGCGCAGTTAGTGCGATGCGATCTCTGGGATCACGTGGGCCATGGAGAGCCAATGGCAGCAGACTATCTTTCATTCATAGATTTGACAGGAGACTTGTCAAATCTGTGAATTGAAAGAGACCCCAAAAGAACAGCTAAACCTCAAATAAATTTTAAAAAAACCATCACATTAATAAAATAACTATAGTTAAATAAATTAACCACTTTAAACAAAAATTTAAATTTTTGAAAATTTTTGTTTTTTAAAAAGTTATAAAAATAAACTT
This sequence comes from Squalus acanthias, assembly GCA_030390025.1. Taxonomy (NCBI): domain Eukaryota; kingdom Metazoa; phylum Chordata; class Chondrichthyes; order Squaliformes; family Squalidae; genus Squalus; species Squalus acanthias. The sequence goes on along the minus strand of CM059435.1, from coordinate 22,703,920 downwards.
ACCTTTCTTTAGAGTCTCTAAAAAAGATAAACCTGTTGAAAAAAATTAAAAATTATACTTAATTAACTACTTACCTTGTTCAAAAGGGGTCTTACGCCTCCTTTTTACATGTGTATAATCTTCCATACTCACCCTCGCGTTGAAACCTGAAAAAAAACCTAAGTGTGCTGCGTGCGCACAGCCTGTAGTGCGCACGCGGTTCACCTAGGAACCGCCCCCTTCGCCATACCGGAAATGCCGGTTTCCCGCGCATGCGCAGTGCATGCAGGAAACCGGCACTTCTGGTTTGAATACGGGTGAGTACAGAGCTATCAAACTGTCAAATCTATGAATGAAAGATAGTCTGCTGCCATTGGCTCTCCATGGCCCACGTGATCCCAGAGGTCGCATCGCACTAACTGCGCCCCTGGGACACGCACACACTGCGCGCCGGCACTAGGGAGAGGCCCAGGACCCGAAGTTCCTGTGGGCCCAAAACACAACGGCCGGCGCGGAGTGTGATATCGCGCGCGATCCTTACCCCCGCGGCAAGCCTCCGAGTCAAATTTCTGGGCCAATAGTATCATGTTGCATAAAATGCACATTACTACCAAAATATATAATTCTGCCGTTGATATGTTTAGTACCTTATCCTGCCTAGTTTCACCAGTTTCTATTCCCTGCTGATACTGGTTTCCTTATTGGCCCTGGAATTCCTGGGTTGGGGAAGAGCATAGGTTAACAATGTACTATTTGCAGGGCCAGGAATATCTGATGGCGCCAATTTATGCTGGGGTTCCACTGGAGAAGCACCCCGGCATAAATTCCATTCAGTTTCAGGTTGGGGGTGAAGGAGCGCCTACCGTTACAGGGAAAAAGTCACCCTTCCTAAATTTTGTGATTTTGCCTTCCCATCCAACCTTGAGAATGTGTACCAATGTTTAGAAGGCGGAGTTTGCCAGAACCCGTTTCTCAAGGCATAAGTACGTGGTTAAAGGGACACTGTTTAATTGAAATTGCTTGTGGAAACTTGTGGCGATATCTTATAATTCACCGCAGGTATTGCAAAAGATGTCAACTGTCCTGCTCAGGAAGCCTTCCCCTACATTCTCCATTACCCTTGAAAAACTTTCTATTTCAAGACAATTACTGAGCTCGAATCTGAAGGCTTTCTACTGGGAATCCCACTTTACATGACCTATAAGAGGGGCTGTAAAGGAAACCAGATCATTCAGGTAGCACAAGTGGCGAGTCAAACCAACCAGCTCTACCCTTCCAGCAGGATGTATAGACCCTTTATAGCACTTTCTGAGACTTTTCCTAGGAAGGAAAGAACTTGTATTTATGGGGATGTTCCAAATAAGTATTTTTTGAAGTCTAGTCACTGTTTGTTATGTAGGGAAATGCAACAGCCAATTTGTGCACAGCAAAGTCTCACGAACAGCAATGAAATCAATGACCAGATAATCTGTTTTAGTGATGCTTGTGAGCGATAACTATTGGCCAGGACATCCAGAGAATTACCCTGTTGTTCTTGGAATAGTGCCATGGGATCTTTTACGTCCACCTGAGAGGGCAGATGAGGCCATGGTTTAACATCTCATCCGAAAGGCAGAATCTCTGACCGTGTGACACTCCCTCTATTGCACTGAGTGTTAGTCTAGATTACGTACTCAAGTCTCTGAAGTGAAGTTTGTACCCATGACCTTCTGACTCAGAAGTGAGAGTGCTACCACTGAGGTAAGGCTGACACCCAAGAAGCTCTGTCTCAGGAGGCTTTACTTTAGTCATGAAGCTTTGGAGGAGCTCTGTTTGTTGCTGCAGATAGAGCTGCAACCAAGGTTCCCGACATGCATACCCCTGACAGTGGTGGAGAAAGTGACCACAGCTCTCCACTTGTATGCCATGGTCTTATTTCAGGAAGCCACAGAGATTTTTTTGTCAGATTAATCAATTTGCTGTGCACTCTTCTATAAGGCAAGTCACCAATGCTGTCTTGGCCATGGCTGCTCAATTTATACAATTTGACAGTGCTCCCACACAGATGCCTGAGAGGGCCAACAAATTTAGCAGAATTGCTGAATTTCCCAGGGTTGTCAGGGGTACTGATTGCATTGTGTGCACCAAATGTAAATCCCTATATTTATAAGAACTGCAAAGGCTTCCAGTCCCTGAAGGTGCAGCTAATTTACAATGACAGGCGCAGCTTCTTGCATGTGAATTCATGACTTGCTGGGAGCTGTCATGATGCTTTTATGCTTCATGAATCTAGGGTTGTAGCTCTATTTCAATATGAGGGTTAAGAGGCAGGGTGTGGCTGCATAACATCTGCATCCTCTGGCTTCCTCGTGCTCTGTGTCATTTCCTCATTTACACTATCTGTGTCCCCTCAAGTGGATATCTCTGGGCTGCTGAATGCAAGGGAGACAGTGAATTACGGAATGGGCAAGTGGCTGCCAGTGTTGCCAGAGGTAGAGGGAATTGAAGGTCTTGTTCTTCAGCCATCTTCTCTGCTGCCTCCTGGCTTTCAGCCTCTGGAGGAAAAGACAGTATTGTTAACTTTGTCTTAGCAACATTCTATCTTAATCAGCCACTTTGTGGATCTCTCCTGAGGAAAGTGTTAGCTGATGAAGAGTCTCAAGAATACTTAGAAACATTAAACAAGAAAAGGTATGTGTTCCCACAGTCTCACATCTTATCGCCAACTGCCAGGCCAGAACTGGTAGCCAGTTATGGCCATTGCTTCCTCTTCATGTGCTGTCAAATGTCAGCTGTGGGCACATCCTCATCTAGTAGCCTGGTGTTCACTGGCATAGTGTGCTTAGGGAGTACCCATGTATTTCTCTCTCATTCAGATATCTGTAATTTTATTCATCTGCAAACACTCTTACTTTTTCCTGACCTAATGACGTCCTTAAGCTACTTCCGACACTGCAATAGCTCCTTGGGGTTATGGAGGTCCCACTCACCACTTCCTTCCACATGGTCTGTGCTTCTGCATGTGATGGCTTCTTTCCTGTTTTCCCAACTATTGCAGTCCTTCTTTCTATAATTTAGACCAGCAACACTTCCACGCCAGCCTCTGAAAAGCTAGAAACTTGCCTTTTTCCTACTTTAGCTCCAGCCATTTTGCTCCCTTCTCTTCAACCCTTTAAACTACATGGAGGAGCCCTTTAAATACAGAAGTTTCATCCTTGCTCCACCCCTTTCCTAATTTTCCGGGCTCCCCTGGCATATCTGGCCTCCAGTTGGCGGGACACCTGCCCTTGTCCCACCAGCATTATTTAAATTAGCTGACCCAGGATTTCTGATGAGGTCTGCCTCCCTGATTTCAGCGGGCATACACTGGCGGAGCTGGGACCCAGGAATTTACAGCCCATTATCTCCTTCACCTTAACTGTTAAAGTTATAAAAAATATATTCCTGATCTTACTACTATTTACTGTGTCTCCTGGTCATGAAGCTGCCATGTGCTTAAATCAAGCTGAAACATTGGACCAGGCTTTCCTGTGCATGAGGTATAGTGAAGTCTGAGTATAGCTTAATCCATTGACTAAGGAACCTGAGTAGGCTTGTTAGTGATGCACTTGAGGCGCATCAGTTTTCCCATGCACTAGAGTTCATTAAAAATGATTCCATGTCGTACAATTTTGGGAAGATAGTCCACACCAGCCTACTAGACAACTAACAGTAGACAGTGTCAGAATTTCAGCCTTTTCTTGGATCCCTATGCCATCTTTCAAAGTATGCTAGCTTTAGTTCTAGTCTTATCGGGCCTTATAATGTATTGAATATAGATGTTATCAGAATTAGTTGCTATCAAAAATGATAGCCTTTGCTAAAAATTTTCTGGATGTTATATTCAATAGGTTGTAGATGATTTCCCTGCCACTTCTCGACAAAGTCATCCTTGAGTGTTTATAGGTAGTGGAGAACTAAGATTTGAGCAATTGCACTAATACATGTTTTTGATTTTTAAAAAGTGAATATACTTGAGTTTGTCAGAAAATATTCACCAAACTATACAAACTTGGGTAGAATTTGAGTTATTTTCATTCTGAAATGATCATGCCCTGGATGATACATGACATTTGGATGACTTAGGTCAAAAAGATGAGATGTGAAAATATTTAGCAGTTGTTCCACATAGAACTGCTCAAATTGCCTCCAATCTTACATTTTATTGTTGTGATTCTTTTCACCACAACTCATGGCAATTCAAAGAAAAGCCACAAACCTGATCTCTAGCATCACAGGAAAGACTGGAGAACATTGACCTTTACAGCCTTGTAAGAGACAACTAAGGATTGCTCTTGTAGTGGTATATTAGATAGTAAACAGTATTAAAAAAAAGTAGAATCGAAACACCACTTCGAAATAAACCATGGTAATAGGACAAGGGGACACAGGTTCAAAGGTGGCAAAAGGGAAATTTAGGATCAGTATCAGGAAATTCTTCATGCAAAGCCTGACCAACACATGGAATAGACTTCTGGGTAGAGTAGTGAAGGCTAAACTCTGGAATATTTTAAGAAACAGATGACATTATGAGGGAACATATGGTATCTGTGGATGGACAAACTAAGATGGGTCAAATCTTGTGTTTGTAACATCTTACATAGGTATTCCATCACTTTTTGTTTCTTTGAAACTGCTTACATTTGATGGTTGAGAAATGGAAGTGCCTGTGGAGTCTGAATAATGATTATGATGTTGGCAAATTTTTCCTGGATCTTGAATACCTTTTTCATAAGGATTCAATCTGTGTACAAAACAGGTATATTTTTGACCTATCTTTATGCAAAGCTTAATTACTAGCGTAATTGTCTTCAATACTCACATTAACTCCCATATTATTTAAATGTATTCACGCAAAACGTGTGGGAACAATTATCCTGGTTGATGTTTGTATCCAAAGGTATTGGAATGTGCCTCCTAGATCAAGCTATCTTTAAATTTCTCCTAGTGGAATAGGTTCCTTGAGGTGACAGTGGAAGCTGTGTGTTTCTCCAAGAAGGAATCGTTTAAGAATACCAGCTCCAGGATAATAAGCTTTGATTTGCCCAGTGGATATTAGGTAGCACAGTATGCATTAGATATGCAGCTGGTGCATACATTTGTAGCAAAATAAGTATTATTCCTCCATTTTTTAAATTAGCACATGCACTTCAAGAGCCTTCCAGGTAAATTGGATATGTGTTTGTGTAAGCCAGGACCTAAAAGAAACAACTTATGTGGATTGCAAGTAATTTCTGAAATACCATATCCAGTACGGTAAAATATGGTTACATACAGGCCAACTGTGATAACTTCTTCAGAAGGATACCATTTTGAAGAATCAAAACCATGAAATGCCAAGAGAGGAACTACTTTCTTTTGCCACCTCTGTACTAATAAATTATTCTCCTGTCACCTCCATTGTTGATGATAAAATTTAATTTTCCATTTGAGTTGTTTTCTTTACCAAATTGGCTTGAGCATATTTAGGTTTTTCTAAATACATTTGCCAACAAGCTGTTGCTTAACATTGAGGACGCAGAGAGAGATCCCGAATTAAATTTTACATTGGGTTTATATTGCAGCGCGTAAGCAGTGTTTACCTGGCCACACTTGTGCTGGACTGCTATGAATAATTTCCAACATTTTCTGTTTTTATTGCTATGAATACTTGTTAAATGATTAATATAGAGTTTTAATTGGGGTATGATGCATTCTCACTCCACCAAGGCTGAGTTTTAAAAGAATAAATCTTTCATTCATAACGGTGAGATTGTATGCATTACATAGTATCACTTGGTGTTTTCTTGCCAAATATTTGAAATAAAAGTGAATTTATGGCCGTAGAATGCAAATTCAGGTTTTTGGGTCCAGTTCCTTGTGCGGTAATTACTTTGTTTCAGCTAGATTTTTGAGAGGTAGACACCAGTGGAGACAAGGGACTACCTCCATGGAAGAGAGTAAAAATCAGAGGACAAGCCAACTATATCCCTCCCTTATACCTTGTCCTTTCTCCTTATGCTTGTGTCTTCTGTTAGCTTAACTTGAGACATAGAATCATATGAAGAATGGATAAAGGACCATCAGGGCCATTCATGTCCATCTGTCCATTAGATGGTGCAACCTTGTATACCACCCTCTCCAATTGATGGTAATGCTAAATCCTGAGAGATAAAAAAAAAGGCTAATTTCAGGAAAAATTCAGAGGAAATACTATAGTTTTCAGAATGAAGGGATCCAAATCAATGTTCCCTCTATTTTCATTTTTGTGCGCGGCCCCATAAAATTTGCATGCATGGTCTCATCCAACAGCAACAGCTTGTGAGCGGTCTGCATGGGATCTCCCAATTGATGCGCGGCTGCACCACCTTAGAGGGAACATTGATCCAAAGTCACTCTCTTAAAAGGAGGAAAAGTATGTAGGCTTAGAGTTTATGAAAAGAAGTGTGGGATAGAGAGACGTGGACACACAAGCCATTTGAATGTGTTTACTGCTAAACAAAATTATGAACTTGTAGTTGCTATCAAAAGCTTTGGAAGGAATAATTCACTCTGTGCCAGATCATAAAGGTTTACTACAGGCGATAGGGTATATGGATGATAATTGTCACTTATAATTACTAATGTTGACATAGGTGATAGTCTTCAAATGCAGCCAAATAATATTGCAATACTGTGTTCACATTCCAGAGCTGTCTAACAAACATATTCCCTGCCATATTTGGGATGATCCTTTTTGGTTCCAATCAGAAGATACAAAATGGGAGAAATGAAAAATCTTAATTTTTTTTTATTCGTATATGAGATGTGGGTGTCGCTGGCAAGGCCAGCATTTATTGCCCATCCCTAATTGCCCTTGAGAAGGTGATGGTGAGCCACCGCCTTGAACCACTGCAGTCCGTGTGGTGAAGGTACTCCCACAGTGCTGTTAGGGAGGGAGTTCCAGGATTTTGACCCAGCGATGATGAAGGATCGGCGATATACTTCTAAGTCAGGATGGTGTGTGACTTGGAGGGGAACTTGGAAGTGGTGGTGTTCCCATGTGCCTGTTGCCCTTGTCCTTCTAGGTGGAAGAGGTCGCGGGTTTGGGAGGTGCTGCTGAAGAAGCCTTGGCGAGTTGCAGCAGTGCATCTTGTAGATGGTACACACTGCAGCCACGGTACGCTGGTGGTGGAGGGAGTGAATGTTTAAGGTGGTGGATGGGGTGCCAATCAAGCGGGCTGCTTTGTCCTGGATGGAGTCGAGCTTCTTGAGTGTTGTTGGAGCTGCAGTCATCCAGGCAAGTGGAGAGTATTCCATCACACTCCTGACTTGTGCCTTGTAGATGGTGGAAAGGCTTTGGGGAGTCAGGAGGTGAGACAGTCGCTGCAGAATACCTAGTCTCTGACCTGTTCTTGTTGCCACAGTATTTATGTGGCTGGTCCAGTTAGGTTTCTGGTCAATGGTGATCCCCCCAGGATGTTGATGGTGGGGGATTCGGCGATGGTAATGCCGTTCAATGTCAAGGAGAGGTGGTTAGACTCTCGCTTGTTGGAGATAGTCATTGCCTGGCACTTCTGTGGCGCGAATGTTACCTGCCACTTATCAGCACAAGCATGAACGTCGTCAGGGTCTTGTTGCATGCGGGCATGGACTGCTTCATTATCTGAGGTGTTGTGAATGGCGCTGAACACTGTGCAGTCATCAACGAACATCCCCATTTCTGACCTTAAGTTGGAGGGGAGGTCATTGATGAAGCAGCTGAAGATAGTTGGCCCTAGGACACTGCCCTGAGGAACTCCTGCAGCGATGTCCTGGGGCTGTGATGATTGACCTCAACCACCACAACCATCTTCCTTTGTGCTAAGTATGACTCCAGCCAGTGGAGCGTTTTCCCTCCGATTCTCATTGACTTCAGTTTTACTAGGGCTCCTTGATGCCACACTCGGTCAAATGCTGCCTTGATGTCAAGGGCAGTCACTCTCACCTCACTGCTGGAATTCAGCTCCTTTGTCCATGTTTGGACCAAGGCTATAATGAGGTCGGGAGCCGAGTGGTCTTGGCGGAACCCAAACTGGGCATCAGTGAGCAGGTTATTGGTGAGTAAGTGCCGCTTGATAGCACTGTCGATGACACCTTCCATCACTTTGCTGATAAGTATTTTTTTATTTCAATAAATAATTAAGTGTCTGTAATTTTCTCTTCTCCTGAGGTTTTACTTCGACATGTGTTTTCAGTTGGGAAGATGGATATGCAAGGTTCATCAATAATTTTCTGAATTTGTGCTCCCAGCATGGAGTTTTATGTGCTATATTGGAAATTCAGGTATAGAGGTAAATGGGCCCCACAGGGTTTTCCATCAGTTAAAATTCATGGCTGCAAAATCCTGAAGGGTTGTTGATATCACACTTTCTTGATATGTGTTCCTGGAGAGCAAATCTCTACATCAGAAGTGCAAATTTTTAAATACCTTACAGTGAAAGCTTTGACAGTGGAGAAGATTTAATGGCAATAGTGCATTTCACCAAAGAGTAAGTATGTCTCATTTTGCTTGGCAGAGAGTCATTTTTTAATGACTTGTTCTTGGGATGTGGGCGACACTGGCAAGACTGTGTTTATTGCCCATTTTTAACTGCTTTGAGAAGGTGGCGGAGAACCTTCTCCTTGAACCATTTTAGTTCTTGTGGAGATGGTGCTCCCACAATGGTGTTTAGGCAGAGAATTCTAGGATATTGACTCAACAACGACAAAAGAGTGGCAATATATGTCATAGTCAGAATGGTGTGTGACTTGGAGGGAAACTCTGAGGTGATGGTGTTCTCATACATTGATACTCTTGCCCTTCCTGGAGGTAGAGGTCACGGGGAGGTCGAAGCAACATTGCTGAGTTGCTGCAGTGCATCCTGTAGATCCTGCATAATACAACCACAGTGTGCTAGTGCTGGAGGGGGGTGGTTAATGAGCCAGGTGACAAGCATGCCAATCAGGTGAACTGTTCTTTCCTGGATGCTGTTAAGCTTCTTGAATGTTGTTGCGGCTGCACCCATTCCGGTGAGTGGTGAGTATTCCATCACACCCCTGACTTTTGAGCCTTGTAGATGGTGGAGAGACTTTGCTGAGTCAGGAGGTGATTCACTTGTTGTAGATTACCCAGCCACTGCCTTACTCTTTTAATTACAGTGTTGATATGGCTGAGCCAGTTAAGCTTCTGGTTAGTGTACCCCCAAGATGATGCTGTTAAGATGGCTAGATTTTCTCTTGTTCGAGATGGTCATCACCTAGCACTTATGTGGTGCGAATGTTGCCTGCCACTGTCGGCCAAAGTGTGGCTATTATCCAGGTTGTGTTGTAGGCTGTCGTGGGCTGTTTCATTAATGGAGGAGTTGTGAATGGAGCTGAACACTGTGGAATTGTCGGTGAACAGCCCCGTCCCTCCCCTTATGATGGAGGGAAGATCGTTGATGGCAGCTTTGGAGAAGCCAACTCTTCTGACGCAGAGCTCCTCTACAGAACCTGTGTGGGCTGTAAATTCTTGGTTGGGGGGGATTGGGGGTGGGGGGGGGTGGGGGCGGGTGGTTCGGAGGTCTGAAAATCTTTGGGTGGGCTGAGACAGTAGCACTCAGTCAAAAAGAAGTACAGATCTCAGTAAGGGCAAAGCAAAAATAAAGGATGAAAAAGTGTTTCCAAAGGCCAGCAATCATGAAGCAAAGTTTGGGGACTCTTCAAAGCTCTCAAACTCATCCCCTCCACCTAGGTCCGGTGACAGAGGGAGCTGATGGGCCTCTTTTGGGTTTAAGTTATCCAGAATACAATAGGGGCACAAAACCAAGAAAGTTGTGTCTATAGCGCCAGTGTTGACTGGCACTGATATACAAATGAGCCCAACAGGGGCTGGACGGGCAGATCACAGGAAGGGCCAAGAGATTGAAATAACTTGGGGGAAGTGATTCAAGGTGCACAGATGGCAGAAATCACTTCTACTTGAGTTTCCTCATTTAAAAGCAATCATAGGCCGCTGCAGCATAAGTATACCAGAAACAACAAGGAAATTTACCCCTTTAGTTTCTTTGTTTAATTGTTTGAAATGTTAATCCTGAATTTAACTTTTTTCAGTAGCACAGCATTAAATTTGATGTTCTGTATTTTGGATGGAAAAGATACAGACTTAATTTTAACTGAACGTTGTTTTGCTCTCATTGATGACACGTTTCCTGCTCTGTGGTATGCTTTTGTGGTTATTGTGACCTATTCTCACTAAAATTAGATCTCACTACTGAGTTTCAATAGGAATGGCGATACGTGAGAGATTTAATCAGCAGCTTCATATACTTTCTGATGTAGTAATGCTGATTTGCATAAAACAGAGTAACTCTTGCATTATGTATAATAAGAGTTTATAATCAGGTATAGTCAGAGATTGTTGGATTTTACTAAGTTATCATAATCAATGGAAAATAAGTTGTTTCTGACTATAAAGTGCTGATTCTAAGATCCTGCATCTCCAGCAGGGAGCCGCGCTTGACTTGAGTGTGAGTCGGAGAATCAGGGCTGCAGTGTTATTAGATGTGTCCCTTCAAATGCAACTCCCCCCTGCATGATCAAACCTTAAATTCCATTCTGCTTTGTTAGAGGTGCAGCTGCCCATGGTCCAAAAACCGAGAAAGTCAACCTTTTGCACTTCATGCCAAATATAACTTACACTGATTAGCAGAAAATATTTAAATGAAGTAGAAATGCTCGATGGATTGTAAAAAGGGGTGTTCATGATAAAATTATCTAGATTCTGCACTGGATGGGCAATAATGGTGATTACAACAACAACTTGCATTTATATGGCACCTTTACCATAGACAAACGTCCCAAGGCGCTTCATAGAATTGTAATCAGATAAAAAATGACACAAACCAAAGAAGGTGATATTACGGGGGCAGGTGGAAGGGAGGCGTGACTGAAAGCTTTGTCAAGGAGGTGGGTTTTAAGAAGGGTCTTAAAAGAGGAGAGAATGCTGGAACATTTATAAACGAATATCAGTGTTAGTAAGTTACACAAAAATTAATACTGTACTTACTAGAGGCAAAAGTCAAGCTCAATGTGAGAACATTTTTGAAGAGGTAGAAAGCCACTGGCACTAATATAAAAGCACCTAATTATAGAGGTAGAAGGCTGGATGGTAAAGCATTGTGGACTTAAAATGCCATGATTTCTTTGAGGCAACAGTGTGATGATTCTGGCATAGGAGGTAGGAATTTGGGGTTATGCCTGTTCTAAAGTAAAACTTCCAGTGGAAGTGGTTGTTAGTAAAGTTTGCACCCATCCCCAAAGTGTACGCTAATGACAACCTAATGAAGGAAGCTACTGCTGTCCTAAAAATTCCAGCATTTATACAAGAATTGCACCTGACTTAATTTAAGCCTGTAGAAAAGAGGGGAAGTTACCTTCATGACTAAGTAATTACAAAAATTCAGGGGGTAATTGTAGAAACTGACTGGATCAGAATGGCCGCCTGTTTAACACCATGGCCGATTTTACTTTCCACTGACTCCTTTATCTCTTCTCACTGAAATCTCTTTCTATACGAACTCTGGAAAACAAAATGGTGCTATTTTGATTTGGCACTCATCTGTCTGCTTACCCCTGCCACTAACAGCTAACCCTTTCCCTTCCCTTTCCAGGTCAGCAGAGATAGAGGACCCTATTGGAGCAGAAGAAGAGGAGGAGGAGAGCCTTCAAGAGCGCACACCATCACTCGACCTTACTCTTGCAGGCACCAGCTCAGAAACTTTGATCCACTTAGTGTAGAGGGTCAGCTAGAGGGATCTACGCTGGGAGATTCACCAAGCACAAGTGCACAGGAGCAAAGACAGGGACTGGTTCGGCCCAGGTGCAGCTCGCATCCCGGCCCTACTGCAGAGGGCACAGAGACTGACTTGAAGGGCCTATCGTATAGAAGAAGACTGATGGTTATGCATGACATACTACTTAGTGCACTGGACTGCCTGCCAGCGAGCCTGCATACAATATCAGACATAATGGATGAGTCCAACTTGTGCGTGGTATTCCAGAGGGGCATAGGGACAATGCAGTCAACCATGGAGGATGGTGAATACAGCAGCAGAGCCAATAGTGTATGAGCCTCTAGAACCTTTGATGGAAGTTCAGACTGCTGCCATCTTGGCTCTGGGTTCCAGCATCTCCTCTGGCTTTTAAAGCATCAAGGAGAGCATGGATAGGGGCTTCCAAAGTGTCATCTTACTCCTGGACTCTGTTCTCGCGCAGAGCGGTGGGAGTGCTGAGGTGCTGCCCCATGACAGTGGCATTGGCACCATGGGAGAGTCGAATGCTGTTCTCTCTTAAGATGACAGCACGCCTGCTCCCCCACCAGCCTCTGAACCAATTCCTGCGTTGGAGCTAGCTGAGCCAGACTGCCACAGCCGCTGCCAAGATGCTGCAATTTGCAGCTGGGCCTCTAAGACCAGAGTTCCTCGAGGTCACCCACCACGGCCATCTCAAGTGCCCTCAGTGGAAGTTCCACAGCCTTACTCTTCCCATGCTGATGCCAGTGGGGGGGAGCAGAATAGGCAAATGAGCACAGAAGATGGGCACCAGGGGTTTGCGCAAGGGTGATCTTTTTAAACTATAAAGACTCTTGATATGAAACGACATCAACTAGTCTGCTGTTGTGCAACAGTTTCTTTGTATTGGCGTTGGTGTTGAAGATGAGGGTATTCATTAGCTGGGTATATGGAGTGGTTGTGATGGTAGGATGGACTATTGGTGCATTGGTGGAGGGATGATTCAGCTGAACTGTTCATTTATGATTTGCTGAAAGCTGGCAGCATTGCTGCCCGTTGCTTTTCCTGTCCTCCACTTCCTAAAGGTATCCTCCAGACCTGTCCAGGCAGCAGAACCTATGTTTTAGAATTCCAATGGTTTGCTCTGAGAGAACTCTGGTTGCAGCACGGCTTTGATTATAGCGCTCCTTAGCTTCTGTGCTCGGCTTCCTGACAGTTGTCATGAGCCAAGAGTCAGGGTATAGCCCTTGTTCCCAAGCAGCCAGCCTGACACCCAATGGTCTGGGTGGAAAAGATGGGGGATTGAGGACTGGCACAGGACAAAGGCATCATGACTACCGTTAGGAAACCAGGCACAGACCTGCATGATCCATTGCCTGTGGACACACACCAGCTGCACATTCATAGAGTGGAAGCCCTTCCTGTTCATGAATACTTCAGGGTCTTCATACAGAGCACACAGGAAAATGTGTGTGCAATCAATGATTCCCTGGACCTGTGGGAAACCAACAACTTGGATGAAGCCCAGAGCGCTCTCCTCATTTGGCAGCCTCCATAGGAAAGGTGATGAAATTATTCCGCTTGTCGGATGAGTGCATCCCTGACCTTCCTTATGCAACAGTGCACTGCAAATTGTCACCTGTTGCAGCCTTGAATGACCCTGAGGCATAGAAATTGAGGGCCACCGTGACCTTCTCAGCCACAGGCAGTACTGTGCATGCCATACTGCTGGGCTGCAGTTGTTGCTGCAACAGGTAACATAGCTCAGTCACAACCTCCCTGGTGAAGTGGAGCCACTGGACGTAGCGCTCCTCACTGAAGTTGAGGCACGAGATACTGTTGCGGAAGAACCACATGGTGTCTGCAACTGGCCCTTTTTCACCCTCTTGTGCCAGCAGCTGTAAGTCTGCTACTCCTCCTCCTCCTCCAGCAGATCCAGCAACACATCCATTTTTCAACAATAAAGAGCTCAAGCCTTTAACGAACAATGCTGCTGAAAATCCCAATCCACAAGTTTTGCAAACAGCTATTTCAACCAAAACAGCCAGGAAGGACCTCCAAGCCCATCAGCAACTACTAACAGGTAACTACTAACAGGTAAACTACTAATCAGAGACTTACCCGAGTGCAGTTGAGGATCCTGTTAAATATTCCTAATGCAGCCTGCTTGCCGACTGTTGGTGCCAAGAATCACTGGCCGAGGTTAAGAATTGATGAATCCGACACTCCCACAGTTCAGTTTTGGAAAGGGATCCTTCAACAGGCAAGGAACCCTTATTTGAATATTTTAATCAGTACAGCACCCTTACAGGTGGCTGCCCAGGAACACTAAAAGTCGCCCGAACCAATATGGTGACTGATGAACTCCCAGAGGAGATCAGGCACGGAAGATCACAATCCAAAATTCATACCGCCAGCGCACATTTTCTACCCAAAAAAATGGGCGCAACAGCGTCCAATTTCTCCCCCTAAGTGTTCTGAATGGAAAAGTGCCCCATTCTTTGTACGCCCCTCATCTTAACGCAATTGATAAATAATTTTAAAAATGGTTGATTTAAAAGGAAAAAGTGAATATGTAGCAGCTCTATTTAAGAACAAAGTTTTAGATGAGCTTTGACAGCCAAAGGATGCACGTACACTGCAGGGTAATTTTGAGAGTCCACACTTTCGGCAGGGACCTTGCTCACTGGGAGCACATATCAGAAATTTGGAAGCATGATTTCTAGGATTTTCCAGTCATTAATTTCTGCTTTGCAACAACACTAGTGTAAATCCAGAATTAAGGCCTGACCTGACTCTGCAGCAGAGCAGGAGACTTCTTTCTGCAAGGAAACTCACTCCATTTTACTTGGGGTCAGGTTGCAACCTGCCTCTAGGTTGCATCACACTAGAAAGTAAATTTTAATCTTTAGCGCTCCTAGTGCAGAGTTTTGCTTGTTTGGACTGCTTATCGGAAATTTAGTCATGTGCTCAAATTGCAATCCCCACAATTTTCTGTCCTTGTGGGGGCCACAAATCAGGCACATCTGTAATTTTAATGGATGGGAAATCATGGGGCTGTGAATTGGGCATGTGCCCAAATTCTTGCTCTACGTTTCCAGTGAGAAGCTCTGTGCACTGAAGACAGAGATTTATTCTAATAACTACAGCATTGGTGTGAAACAAAGCTGTTTCACACGGACATCACAGTTGTAGTGTTAATGTCTTGTAAGTGTTTATTATAACACTGACTTTCAACTAGCAGTGAGCATTATGTGTACTGGCTGAAAGTACTGCTGTTTGAAATCAACAGGGAAAAAAAATACACATTATTGGGTGGCAGCCAATTGTGCAGGGAGGCCATACAAGAGGAGAAATTAATCTACAGCTACTGTCGCTTAGCAGTTCAAAAACTGTGTGGTCTGTGGTGAAGACTATACAGCAAGCTGTCTGAGACGGAAGTAAGCAAAAGTTGATAGACACAGTAAACCATCCCCTCCCTCCCATGCTCCCAACGACATTGTGATTAACCTAGCAGATTTTATATTGAATAAAAACATGATACATATGTCAAGAACTCATAGCGAAAACTGCAATATTTAAGAAACGTGAAAGGGCTTGTTACATTTGGGATTTTTTGGGACCATTTTGTCACAAAGGATTTAGAAAAGGAGTTACTTTTACCTGTTGGGCATTTAAAGCAAAGTGTATTCACACAAGTTTTAGAAATAAAAAGTGTTCTGAGACAGTGGGTGGTTAAAATGCTAAAAAGATAAGCTTTGATGATTTTTTTTCCCTCTTGGATTGTAAACCATAAGCAGCGATTACCCTGTCTCAGCAGTTGATAAACCCCTCAGAAACATTAGGTGTGATTTTAACTCTACCCGTCCAGCAGAAACCAGGCGGGTGGACAGTTAAAATTGGCCGGGGGACTTACCCGCCAAAGCCCTGCACCGTTCATGTGGGCTTCTATTTTAAATACGCAAATCACAGTTCGATGATATCATCAGGTCCTGACTGCAATTTTAACTGGTGGCCATGGGTGGGGACACCATTGTGGTTTTCCCACCAGGTGAAGATAGCGGGAAGCGGCTCCGGGGCCAGAAGAGGCCCAGACTGGAGGAGCCCCGGCCCCACAATGGGCCCAGGATCCCCCATCTTTTCCAAATGTGAGATCCTCCCGAGACAACCCCCCCTGCCCCCTCCACAACTTACCTTGTTGCTGACACTGTTCAGCTGGCAACCTCTTCAACCTGAAATTCAACTTTCACTTGCTGGCCACCTGCTGAATCCCGCCCGTTTCAGGTGAACAGCTGACCGGCGGCATGTAGATAAGGCTCAGAAGTAAAAAATCAACCGGGCCCCTCACTGGCATGGTCAGCGGGGGGGGGAGGTGGGGTGGGGGTTGCCTCTTACCTTGCCCCCCTCTTCCCCCCCCTCCCCCATCGCCTGTCCAATTCTTGTTCGAGTTAAAATCGGGGCTATTGTGTTGAGAGTCCCTTCCGGCTGTGAACACGGGTAGATTTTTGTCTTCATTGCCTGAGCAGTAATCTGATGGAGCGAATCAAACACCCTTTATAGAACCTGCCCAATTTTTGTTCACTCCACCAGATTACAGCCCAGGTGGTGAATATAAAAATCTACCCCCAGGAGATAAGAAGGGATAGACTCGGGCAAACAGTTAGGTGCAGTAAAGGCTGCAAAATCAATCAAGTTTTTGCTAAACTGAAACTGCGAGGGTAAGCTTTGGCCAAGCTCACAAGGAGAATGCAAGTGGTTAGTTAGGAGTTATTCTGTGGAGAAATGGGATAGGTTCATTACTTTGTATGGTTATGTGAAAAGAATTTGTACTCAGCCACCCGTTTTACATCTCTCCTGATTTTCAGTTCCAATAACTTCAATCCGGAGAGATTGCTTCGCTTGCATTTAATTTTGATCATTATTTACACCCTTGAAAAGATCTATTGTGCATTTTTCATGTTTTCATGGTTTCTTGAACTGAAAGGTGCAAAAATCCAACAGTGCTCTTGAAGGTGTAGATAGAGATGAGATTTCAGGTAAGTGCTGTTGTGGAAGAACAGATGTTTGCACTCAGTTGTTTGTGAGCGATGGTGGGAAACAGATGTTTGTTGATAACAGGACTCTTGTGCAATTTGCTGTTAAACTGTGCATGACTACACGATGGTGGTGATATGCTACTTTAATTGTCAACATTTTGCACTGCACAGTCCACTACAAATGTATTTTACTGCTAAAATAGCTGGACAATGTTTGTGATCGTGGAAACTTACTTTTGGAACTGCCACTGAGGTGCATAAAAGTAAACTGTGAATAATTGTGGGTTGTCAGTAGCCTAACTGTGCTTTGTTAGTCTTTTACTTGTTATCTTGAGGTTTAATGCTTTTCAATTTTTTCCCCTTCAGTTTTAACCCAATTTTTGATGCTAAAAATAAAAATCACCTGAAAAAACCCACGTTTTAAAATCGGCAATAAAAGCTGATTTAAAAGTTCTTAGCTGTCACTCACTCCTAAAAGGCATCAAGTAAGAATATGCAGTCATGTACTGAGAGACTGGCCAGTAAACTGAACTGTGGTTAGTGGTTTCTTGGTCTGTCTCAGTTTATTTTTAAACCTTCTTGCAGACATAGACCTCAAGGATAAATCTCCAAAATGTGTCCGGCAATAGAAGAATCATGCTGCTTGGAAAAAGAGGAATGGGTGACGACTACTATTTTTGTTGGAGGGGCTTATCTTGTGGACAGGAGAGCAGTAATCAGAGACTGATTCACTGTGGATGGAGCAGGAAAGGGCTTGGACTCAGCAATCATTTGTGTCATTCTGCTCATCTGCAGCTGGAATTTTCTGCACATTCATAGTCAATGGGAAAGATCTAGTCAACCAACAGAAATTGCATGAGTCTTCTGGATGGAGTGAAATGTGATCGAACTCAGATCTAGCAGCAAATGTCTCCATTTACCAAAATAAACATTAACACCCCTCATACCAGATACATAGTACTCTCTTCTTACATTTAGTGCTGATGTTTCACATGTCTATTATCCTTTTCCATTCTATATAATTTATAGTAGGCCCATATCTTTCTAATATACCTTTGTTTTGTAAACTGAGAATACACCAATTTAACAGAAATAAAAGAAAATGGGTGCTGTCTCCTTCAATGGCTATCGGAAGAGACAGCCATTTATAACATTTACTTGGCCTGTGATGTACTAAAGGACTCGATTAGGCAAACTTACAGATAAGGATGGTGCAGCATACATTCCAACCTGAATATAGGCCTTATGACTTATGATGGCAAGAAGTTAGATTGAAATTACAGTGGGACATGGCTTATTCCCTTAAGCTGCAGTAATACCCAACATTCCATTATTTTTATTGTGGAGCGAAAAAAACTTTAAATACACAAATGTACAGGTTGCAACAGTGGTGCATTTAGAACTGACTGAAGGGACATGCAAATGCTGAAGGCACAACATTTATATTCATGGGAGTCTGGGAGCATAAATCTCCTTCCCCATAGAAGATTTTGGTTCTTAACACTTTTATTTGTTACATTTTCCAGCATTTTAGAGCCTACTATAATTATGCCTTTCACCCAAAAATAGTTTCTCCTGGAAAGGTAACGGCTATTTTAAATATGAAAGTATGTTAGTGTAGGAACTTCAATACAACTTTACAGGGTCCAGCTCCTTTCATTGCAAATCTATCCCTAGATACATTGATTTTTGATTTGAAACTTTTTACAACACACATCTATAATCAGCAGATGATTCACAAGACAAAACTGTATCACATATGTCCATGTCTCGGAACTTATAGCTGCCCTGAAGCAGGCAGGGGATTACTTGGATTGATATATACTGATGTAGCTAAATAATTTATATTTTTAAGTTGCTTCAGGGGTGATGAGGATTATATGATTTTAGACACAGTAAAAGTGATTTAAAAATGACCCTCAGCTAGCTGTAGCTGAAAAGAACTCCTTTGTCTCTGTATTAAGGGCGTCGCTGATGCACAAAATTGTCCAGATAATCCACAATTGCAAAGGGAAACAGCCAATTTATGTTGTTAGTGCCACAGCCTGTACTCGGAAACTGATTAGGTCAAAGTGTGCTAGGTGAGGGGGCAATTCTTCCTTGAGATATGAATGTCTGTGAGTCTAATCAGGTTTCCGCCCCTGCCACAGTACCGAAACGACTCTTACCAATTCACAAATGACATCCTTTGTGACTGTGACAAGGTAAACTATCACTCTTCTTCCTTCTCAACTTGTCTGCAACCTTTGACATGGTTGACCACTCCATTCTCCTCCAACGCCTCTCCACCGTCGTCCAGCTGGGTGGGACTGCACTCGCCTGGTTCCATTCTTATCTATCTAATCGTAGCCAAGGAATTACCTGCAATAGCTTCTCTTCCCGCTCCTGCATCGTTACCTCTGGTGTCCTCCAAGGATCTATCCTTGGCCCCTCCTATTTCTCATCTACATGCTGCCCCTTGGCAGCATCATCCGAAAACACAGCGTCAGTTTCCACATGTACACTGACGATACCCAGCTCTACCTCACCACCACTTCTCTCAACCCCTCCACAGTCTCTAAATTGTCAGACTGCTTGTCCAACATCCAGTACTGGATGAGCAGAAATTTTCTCCAATTAAATATTGGGAAGACCGAAGCCATTGTTTTCGGTCCCCGCCACAAACTCCGTTCCCTAGCTACTGACTCCATCCCTCTCCCTAACATCTCTCTGAGGCTGAACCACACTGTTCAAACCTTGGTGGCATATTTGACCCTGAAATGAGCTTCCGACCACATATCCGCGGCATAACTAAGACTGCCTATTTCCACCTCCATAACATCACCCGTCTCCACCCCTGCCTCAGCTCATTTGCTGCTGAAACCCTCATCCATGCCTTTGTTACCTCTAGACCGGACTCTTCCAATGCACTCCTGGTTGGCCTCCCACATTCTACCCTACGTAAACTTGAGGTCATCCAAACCTTGGCTGCCCGTGACCTAACTCGCACCAAGTCCCGTTCACCCATCACCCCTGTGCTCGCTGACCTACATTGGCTCCCGGTTAAGCAACGCCTTGATTTCAAAATTTTCATCCTTGTTTTCAAATCCCTCCATGGCCTCGCCCCATCCTATCTCTGTAATCCCCTCGAGCCCCACAACCCCCCCAAGATATCTGCGCTCTTGAGCATCCCTGATTATAATTAATCAACCATTGGTAGCCGTGCCTTCTGTTGCCTAGTCCCTAAGCTCTGGAATTCCCTCCCTAAACCTCTCCGTCTCTCTACTACTCTTCCCTCTTTTAAGATGCTCCTTAAAACCTAACTCTTTGTCCAAGCTTTTGGTCATCTACCCTAATTTCTCCTTATGTGACTCGGTGTCAAATTTTAGTCTTATAATACTCCTGTGAAGCGCCTTGGGACGTTTTACCACGTTAAAGATGCTAGATAAATACAAGTTGTTGTTGTAGACCATGGGGGCGCGGTGGCGGGGGAGGAGGTAGATGACATTTAATATCTCCAATGGTTGTATCATTTGGAGAGCTTAGTTCTAAGAGGAGTTGGATTTAAAAGCATTTGATAGGTTTGTGAGAGCTGGAGAAGATGTGATTTCAATTACTATCATGTGTCAAAAGCAAACAGACTATCAGATGGCCAGATAACACTGTTGATACCTTATCTACTTAAATGTTAGAAATCGTTAATAACTTAATTCCATCACCATTGAGAAAAATGTATTTGATCATCAAATGAGACTTGTTGAACATCAAAGTAAAGACAAACTTAAAATTGAGCTGCAGCCCCATGTTCTGCAGCTCCCTGCTTCATGTGAGGCAACTAAGTGCAGCTCCATGGAATCATTTAATATTCCACCAGACAGTCAAAAGCCACAAAAGGAGTACAAAGCATTTCAGCTCGTTTTTTACACATTTTATATATTGTGTAAGTCAAACACCATATTACTAGTTTCTTGCTGTGTCATTTTGCTTTTGTGTTTCATCTTACTTGTCCATAAATGTATTAGTTATGCTTAAATGTAACAGTCTGGCAGTGTGGTATTTGCTGCTTTTCAGAGCAGACTGGAGTATGTGGTGGACATTCCATGTGGTGTACAGTGTGACATATCATAGATAATGAGTAATTATTAGTCCCGTGGCACACTATCCATTTCATAGCATGCTTAAGGGTACAGCTTTCGGTTATTGGAGACGTGGTCCACTTATGTAAAGTGCATTTTTGCTGTGAACATATATTAATAGCACTGAAAGAAAACCCAAACCGTAAAAACATTAACCTGTCTTTTCCTTTTTTAGATGCTGATTAACCTGATGTGCATTTCTAACATTAAAACTTTAAAATGCACTAGGCTAGAAATTCCTATTTAAATTCTTAAAACTTTTCCACTTTAAGTTAGTACACAACCAACAATAGGAGAAAGTAATGTCTGACTGGTTCTTACAGGCTCTCGTCCTGTCCTGCAACTGACCTGGTTAGTTGATACAGACAACCTCCAATCCCATTGAAAAATACAGATCGTTTTGTAAAACACTGATTTTTCTTGTAAAACACAAACAAGCTGACACATGACTTGAAACACTGATTGTAAGCTAAAAACATTGATAGTTGGCATGCGTGATGCTTCAATGACACATAACATTGGGTATTCTGTAAAAGAATGTTATTATACTGTATAATGCTTATTTGTTTCTTGATATTCTTTGCAGCCCCAGAAGACCAGGACAACCTCTTCCAAGGCTTTCATAACCGAAAGTTCTGTCATTGACCTTACTTCGGAGCCTCTGGAGAGTAATCAGATACCTCCAAATCAGGCAGAAGACTTTGTTTGTGAAAATAGTATTGTAAAGGGTACAGAAGGAGTCCCTCAGTACCAGGTAAAATTTTATTTAAATAGTTAGAGATAGATTTCATGAATTTGTGCTCCCAGCATAGAGATTTACATGCTGAGTGTACATCAGAAATTTGAGTGTGGAGATCAGTGTGCCACACGGGATTTTTCATCTGGACAGAATATACTGAGAAGTACTTTAACCTCCGCACCTGAATTCCTGATGTGCATTTCTGTAGCAGGGAAGCTCTTGTGTTGTAAGCTCAAATTTGTAAAATCTATACTTTAGCTTCTAAATGATTGCCTTGGTTTTGCACTTTTTTAGTACAGTCGTACTAAGATTACACAAATTGTCCATTAATGCAAGAACAACTCAGTGGGCCAAGGTATGTATGCTACATGCTGAGACTTTGCTGGTGAATATCCTTAATTGTTTATATCCATCAGCTATTAATGGGTTCCATACTGAAAATGTTGAAAAGTTACCTATTGAAATCATAGTCATAGTAACATAAAACAAACATTACACATGAACATTTCTATACCAAGCATGCTCACCTTGCCCCACTCTGATTGAGGATGTGGTTGTAACATAGACCTTGAAATTACATTGCAAAAATTCCCGAACAAATATTTTACACATTGTTTGAAATTCCTTCGCCCACTATATTAACAGAGCCTTTAAGCCATTTATTTTAAATGCCTCAATTGAACTAGAGTAAAAATGACTTTCATTCAAATGTATTAAATGTTCATTTGGGAACATTTGCACAACATAATTTCAAGGCTGGAGTTTCTCGAATCTAGCATAGTTTGCTCAAGCATGCAATTGGACTTGCTGCCCACCGAAAACAATTACACTTTCTACCCACAAACAATTACACTTTCTAACCACAGCAATTTCACAGTATTACTGACTCTTGTTTCAGTATTAAAGTTTATTGCGAGCATTATTCAGGAGATAAAATGCTTCAGCTATGTGACGGAACTGAATACTTTTTCTGGCAAATTTGGTGTTGATCCACTGTGTCACTGTGAGGAGATGCCAAGTGGGGAGGTCAGGTACTTTGCCAAAGTGGATAGAAGATTGTAGGGCAAGGCATTCCTGGGCTATATTTGTAAGAACATAAGAAATAGGAGCAGGAGTAGGCCATTCGGCCCTTCGAGCCTGCTCCGCCATTGAATGAGATCATGGCTGATCTTCTGCCTCAACTCCATTCACCGGCCCTATCGCCAAAGCCCTTGATGCCCTTACTAGTCAGAAATCTTATCTTTCTTCTCATCTCAGCCCTGAATGGCCTACCCTTTATCCTGAGGCTGTGGCCCCTGGTTCTAGACTCCCCAGCCAAGGGAAACATTCTCCCAGCATCCACCCTATCAAGCCCTGTAATAATTTTGTATGCTTCAATGAGATCCCATCTCATTCTTCTGAATTCAAGAGAATACAGGCCTAGTTTACTCACTCTCTTCTCATACGACAGTCCCGCCATCCCAGGAATCAGTCTCGTGAACCTTCGTTGCACTCCCTCTATGGCAAGTATATCCTTCCTTAGGTAAGGAGACCAAAATTGTACACAGTACTCCAGGTGTGGTCTCACCAAGGCCCTATATAATTGGAGTAAGACTTCTTTACTCCTGTACTCAAATCCTCTTGTAATGAAGGCCAGCATACCATTTGCCTTCCTAATGGCTTGCTGCACCTGCACATTCACTTTCAGTGACTCATGTACAAGGACACCCAGGTCCCTTTGAGCATCTGCATTCCCCAATCTTTCACCATTTAGGAAATACTCTGCCTTTCTGTTTTTTCTACCAAAGTGGATAACTTCACATTTATCCACATTATATTCCATCTGCCATGTTCTCGCCCACTCACTGAGCCTGTCGAGATCCCCTTGAAGCCTCTTCACATCCTCTTCGCAACTGACACTGCCACCTAGCTTTGTATCATCAGCAAATTTGGAAATGTTACATTTAGTCCACTCATCCAAATCATTGATATAGATTGTGAATAGCTGGGGCCCAAGCACCGATCCTTGTGGTACCCCACTAGTCACAGCCTGCCATCCTGAAAAAGATCTGTTTATCCCTACTCTTTGTTTTCTATCTGTTAACCAATTCTCAATCCATGCTAGTATATTACCCCCAATTCCATGTGCCCTCATTTTGTTCACCAACCTCTTGTGTGGGACCTTATCAAAGGCCTTCTGAAAATCCAAATACACCACCTCTACCGGTTCCCCTTTGTCTACTCCACTAGTTACATCCTCAAAGAACTCCAATAAGTTAGTTAAACAGGATTTCCCTTTCATAAATCCATGTACACCTCTTAGAAGCTGGCTCACAGCAACATGAAAGTCTTGACATTTTCAACAGATTTTTATTAGGCAAGAGCATCAAGGGTTATGGATCTACGGCCGTTAAATGGAGCTAAGGCAGTTAATGGAGTTGAGGTACAGATCAGCTATGATCGAACTGAATGGCAGAACAGGCTGGAGGTGCTGAATAGGAAATACTGAAGAGTTTGTCGTTAAATTGGAATAAGTGAGTGAGGAAGGATGTTGTGTGGGTGTAATATATCTGATACAATAACCTATGCATAGGCAGTATGCTATAGTATTTTGACTCTATCTGATTCTGTGGTAATTGTGTAGGAAAAAAGGGTGTTGCTTTTTTACAATGTGGTGTAGGTCATTAAATTGGCTGTGAAAATCCTATGTTGTTTAACTGCTACTTTTATCGATAATGTCTAGAAATTTAAGATTTGATAAGTTGGTTTTGAATAATTTTACAGTAATACCCAGTATTGCATTGGCTATTAATTTCCTTCTCGCAAACCACTTGGGAGAAGGAAATTAACAGGCAATGCCATATTGCCTATTGCTGTAAAATTATTCAAAATTATTTTGATGACCGTTCCTGTCCAGTAAGCAAACCTAAATCTAAAGAACATAAGAATTAGGAGCCAGGAGTATGCCATATGGCCCTTCAAGCCTGCTCCGCCTCAGCTACTTCACAGCTAAAGGAACTAATGCCAAAGCTTTGGATATATTAGAAAACATTTAAAAGGGACAGTTTAAAATTCTGTTAACTCTGTTTCTCTCTTCACAGATGCTGCCTGACATGGTGCCCCACATGAGTTAAAATTGGGGCTTTAATTGCAGAGGATTTATTGATTTGAATTTCCAAATAGTTATTTAATTTCTTCAGTTAATATATTGGTTGCTCTCCCCCCAGGATGTCAGCATGTCTGCTCCTTCCCTACACTGGCATCCAATATCCGTCATGGTGGCAGCAGGTCAGCTGGGCCAGCAGTTTGCAGCTGGGTCTTCAGAGGCTTAGCACACAGAAGTCTCCGACTATGAGCATCTGAGGGGCCCCAACATGATGAACAGCAGTCTTTTCACTAGCTTTGCTGAGGCTACTAGGAGAGCACTTCGTATGGATAGTACACTTAGGAAACCTTCTTTTGAGAAAAGCACTATGCGTTGAGCACTTGGGTGAGAGATGAAGTGTCTCTGTATGACAAAATTAGGAACTGTACAGCACACAGTGGCTGTACCAGATACTCTGTGGGCCGTATTGTAGGGACCTGCCAAGACACCTAAACCTCATCTTGAGCATCCCTATAGTGTGCTCAATTATGATCCTGGTGGTCAGATGGCTACTATTATATTGATGTTGATAGTGAGTTGTGGGGTTGCGAAGGGGTGTCATAAGCCATGTCTGTAGCAGGCATACATTTTCCCTCATACAAAAAGAAAATACTGCAGATGCTGGAAATCTGAAATAAAAACAGAAAATGCTGGAGATACTCAGCAGGTCAGGCAGCAGTTTTTTCCAGTTCTGACGAAAGGTCTTCGACCTGAAACGTTAATTCTGTTTCTCTCTTCACAGATGCTGCCTGACCTGCTGAGTATCTCCAGCATTTTCTGTTTTTATCCCTTTTCCCTCCCCAGCCATCCTACCACGTTCTTGGGAGGGATGGTGGAGTGTCTCAGGATAAATGCATTGTGACAGCTGCTTGGGTACTTTGCAGAAACTTACTTGATCCTGTTTCTGTGATCAACCACTAGTTGCACATTGATGGAGTGGTATCCTTTTCTATCGATTTAATACTGCTGACCGTTGATGGAGTGCCCTGATGGCAATATGTGTGCAGTAAATGATGCCCTGCATTCAGGGGAAGCTGGCCACTGAGTCAGTGGGGAAGGCGATGTATTGGTTAGCCCTGACGTATAGGGCATCGGCGACCTGCTTAATGTAGCTGTGTATTCCAGACTGCATTTGCCCTGCGACAGACTGAAAAGAGCCAGTGGCAAAAAAAAGTTGACAGGTATGGTATCTTTAGGAGCCATTGGCAAAGCATGGCCCCCCCGCCCCCCCCCCTGGTCTAGCAGGAAACATGTCCCCTTGCAGGAGGTTACAGATGTCTGAGCCTGCCTGGTTAAGCAAAGCCTCCTGAGACACTGTTCCTCATACAGATCCACGCAAGTTATTCTGGGCCTGTGTGCTGGGTATGATCAGGCCCCTTTATCTGGTGTCTTCTGAGAGGGTCCCTGTCCCTGAGGTTGTTCAGTCTCCTGAGGCTGTTGCTGCTCTGCTTCCTCCAACTGTTCCTCCATCTAGTAAAGACTGGCAATAATAGCACCCAAGATGATGGGAGAAAGGTTCCTCAGGTAAAGTAAGCCAAAATGTATGAGAGAAGCAATTTGGAAGCTGGAGACTGTACTGCAAAGTAGATAACAAAGATGCAATAAGCCACTGTGGTGCAGCTGCATGCCCCTTTTATACAGCATTAGTGAGTTTGTGAGGCATTAATCCCGTCAGGTTTACAGGCAGGTCTCAAGCTGCGTGAGTCTCCTGTTTCAGCGAGTTAAAATCATGTTGAGCTGCTGAAGACATCATCGGGCCATGACTTTTGCATGACAAGTAGGACCCCACTTGCCTGAGGCAGTCTCCACCTGAACGAGTTTTCTTCTCAGTTGAACTGGCATGTCAGGAACACAGCACAGATCCCCCTCTGTCATTTTAACTACCCGTCTGCCCCTTTCGCGCCAAGTGGGCTGGGTTAAAATCATGTGAACTGAAGGGAAGGGGATCAAAGATTCACCTTATTTCTTACCAATGGAGAATTCCTGAATGCGCACTGCCACATTTGCACATGGTGCCAATGTATACAATGAGGCAAAGGAGGGTAGCCTGGTTAGCATCATTTGACATACTCCCCAGAGAAGAGTTTTCCAACGTATCTGGTTGGAGATAGTTGACAGGATAATTACTTTCCAGAGGATCTTGATACAAATGTGTGAGAAGGTGGCAGACCTGAGGAAAAGTACCAAGGTAATGCCACGCTGCAGTTTCCTATTATTAGTATCTGCTTCAAGTATGGGTGGCGCATTGTGTGCCCTTGGAACTGGTTGTTGGAAGAGGGCCGTGAATCTTTGGAATTCTCTTCCCCAGAGAGCTGTGGAGGCTGGGTCATTGAATATATTTAAGGTGGAGATGGACAGATTTTTGAACGATAAGGGAGTCAAGGGTTATGGGGAGTGGGCAGGGAAGTGCAGTTGAGGCCAAGATCAGATCAGCCATGATCTTATTGAATGGCGGGGCAGGCTTGAGGGACAAATGACCTACTCCTGCTCCTACGTCTTATGTTCTTATGTTAGACTTGTACTGCTTGCTCCTTCAAAGCTGATGTGCAACTTTACAGTCTTTTGAATGCTTAGTATGAGTCATCGAGTTATAACGACACAGAAGGAGGCCATTCGGCCCATCGAGTCCGCGCCGGCTCTCTGTAGAGCAATCCAGTCAGTCCCATTCCCCCGCTCTATCCCCGTAGCCCTGCAAGTTTATTTCCCTCAAGTGCCTATCCAGTCTCCCCTTGAAAACATTGAGTGTCTCCGCTTTCACCACTTCCGTCGGCAGCGAGTTCCAGGTCCTCACCACTCGCTGCATAAAAATGTTTTTCCTCACATCCCCCCTGTATCTCTTGCCCAAAACCTTAAATCTGTGTCCCCTAGTCCTTGTACCATCAACTAGTGGGAACAGCCTTTCCCCGTCTAGCCTATCCAAATGAATGGCTATGGAACAGCGTGACAACCATATGGGATGCAAGTGAAGCTTGAAACTTGTCTCAGTGAACTCTTAATGATACTTCACAGCAAATCCTGCCAACACACCCTAGCTGCATGATTCATGTTTGGTTACTGCCACACAGGGTGGACTGCAGGATGGCCATATGGACCCATCAGTTACCCCTGTGTGAAATGCAGCAGTGCAGTGAATTTCTTTCAGCAGCTGTTCATGTTGCTGAAAGAAGATGAAAATGCTAGTCACGTTGAACAATACATCAGTCACCTGTTTGGTACATCTGTGGGCAATAACCTGGCTGATATTGCACAAGATTCTTTCGCTCAGTTGGAAGGAGACACAGACAGAAGAGTTGAAGGTGGAGGTGGCCTTGACTACCTCTGACAGTGCTATTTCTATGGTGGAAGCTGTCTGCAGGTGTCCTTACAGCTGATGGCACAGGACTGCCAGCTGCTTCTTTGCTGACCTGAGCCGGTGGAGGTAGTTCCCTTGGTTATTGCCAGTTAAGTGTGCTACGGCCTATTGATGCGGTTGATGGCATAATGACATGTGGAACCAGTCTGGCTCTGATGCCAGTTGAACTCCCCAGCATGTTTTCTTTGATCTTCATCTACAAACATGAAAACCTGTGGTTGGGGCATTTTAAAAGAAAGCCCAATAATTTGCCGAAAATTGTCAATTGAATAGGCTGGCTTCTGCCTTAATTACAGAAAATCAAGGGCTGCATTGTGATTCGTTCATTAACATACATTATGAATGCTTTCATTCTGTGTGAGAGCAAAGAAGACATGTGGGCAATGCAAATTCAGTGCGGTAAGCATTACAAGTGGGGGATCCAGCAAGATCTTTAAGTATCAATTTTCTGGACACACTTCCCCCCCACCCCCCTCCTTGTCTATTTACTGCTGGTGGGACAGAGGTTCTTGTCAATCAGAAAATGTGGGGAAGGTGAAGAATGGGTCTTTCAGAATTAGTAAAATTGTATTGTCAATCTTTTCAAAGCGACCTGAATATTGTTTTAAATGCTTCTTTGCAGTTGGTTAATTATAGAAGAAAGCCCAATGGGAATCTAGTTAGTATAAAAATAAATATTTTTCTGTCTTCAGGATGGTAAAGGTTATGGCATTGGGGAGCTGGTTTGGGGGAAGATCAAGGGATTCTCATGGTGGCCCGCAATAGTGGTTTCCTGGCGTATACCTGGACGAAGGCAAGCTGCATCAGGAATGAGATGGCTTCAGTGGTTTGGAGATGGCAAGTTCTCAGAGGTAAGTGCAAAACAGGAGACAAAAATGCAGCAAAGTTTCAGAACAATTTGACAAGTATACATTTTTTTCCTAAAGATCATGCAGTAGAATTTCAAGTTTGCTGAAGTTCACAAAGAAATGCTTAACACAATTGTACTACATTCCTGTGTGCACTATTGTTAAGTAGATGTTAGCTTGTTAAAGAAAAAGAGGTTAATGCCTGCATGAAATAGTAAACACAGGAATATAATGTGTTCATATGTGAACTTTGCCATTTGGGCGTTTTACCCTAATGCCCTCGATTTATTCGAAGTTGTTTGCTTTTTCAGCCTGTACCTTGGAACTATTCATGGTATTGTCAAATTATTTTGATCATTATAAATAAAATTCTATTCAGTGTATTTTCTAATGTTGTTTGAATCATACATACATTACATTTATGAATAACTCATATCTATTTTTATGACCAATGTAGAGCCTGAAAATTATTAATTGCTAATACAGAATACTAAATATATTTAACATATTTATTAGCCAAGGCATAGAATATAAGAGCAGGGAGGTTATGCTTGAACTGTATAAAACACGAGTTAGGCCACAGCTAGAGTAATGCGTACAGTTCTGGTCAACACCTTACAGGAAGGATGTGATTGCACTAGAGCGGGTACAGAGGAGATTTATGAGGATGTTGCCAGGACTGGAGAATTTTAGCTATGAAGAAAGATTGGATCAGCTGGGGTTGTTTTCTTTGCAACAGAGGAGGCTGAGGGGAGACTTAATTGAGGTGTACAAAATTATGAGGGGCCTAGATAGAGTGGATAGGAAGGACCTATTTCCCTTAGCAGAGAGGTCAATAACCAGGGGGCATAGATTTAAAGTAATTGGTAGAAGGATTAGAGGGGAGTTGAGGAGAACTTTTTTCACCCAGTGGGTGATGGGGGTCTGGAACTCACTGAAAGGGTGGTAGAGGCAGAAACCCTCATTGAATTTTACAAGTATTTGGATATGCACTTGAAGTGCCGTAACCTACAGGGCTACGGACCAAGAGCTGGAAAGTGGGAATAGGCTGGATAGTTCCTTTTCAGCTGGCACAGACATGATGGGCCGAATGCCCTCCTTCTGTGCCGTGAATTTCTATGATTCTATTCTATGATATTAACTGCTACTATTTCCAGTAAAATCCCCATCACCTGATACACACATGACTATATAGATGAGTCCAAGAAGTGAAAACTAGACTACTCAGGAGTAAAAGTTGTAAATGGTGAGGATTATTTTAGAAGTCTTTTTAGAAGATTTTTAAGGAAGTATATATATCTATATACACAAAGGTCTTGCATCCGGTGTACATCTGTCATACTCCAGACGTCGCACTCCATACATCACACTTCAAAGTGTCAAAAATATGTTAAAAAAAAGACTTGTCAATTCCTGCTGTTTTTTCTTCTGATCTTGTGAATTGCCTAATTACCCTCTAATTGATCTTGGGATATGCTTAGCTTCCAGTTGACCTCAGGCTGTGCCATTTTACCGCAATGAAATCTTGTGGTCTTAAAGGGACATTTCACAAAGCTTCACTTTAGCAGCAGTAAAATGGCATAATGCTCCTGTCCTTATAAAATAGTATATCCTTTGACTTACCATAAGCATGCCATGGGAGATACATTAGTAAACTAGTAATTTATTTAAGGGATGTCTATTTAAAGGTAATTGTTGCTCATCACTGTTTAATTCTTCAAATCGTCTACAGTGTGTATATAATAAAGTTCACCAGGATTCCATTAAGAGACTCTGGACACGAAATTCTGATTGGGTCCTGGGCGGAAACACATCAGAAACTACTGGACAGGAGCTGAAAAATGGGGGGATTTGGATTTGCTGAAATTCCGCCCCATATTTTTCAGTTAAACAGTTTTGGTGGAGGGGAGCCATGGGTGAATTTCTGCCCAACCTCCCGTTCCCCTCCCATCAAGGAGCCATGTCTGGGAGCGTTCCCAAGCTTCCCCAGGATGTTCATCCAGAATGCAATTTAAAGGTCTCAGAAACGCCCCACAACTGTTGATGCAACAGTTAATTGACCCCATTTTCTTTAGGTCCTTCCCAGGCCTCCTAGAATCATAGAATAGTACAGCACAGAAGGAGGCCATACGGCAGATCGAAGCTGTGCCGGCTCTTTCAAAGAGCAATCCCTTTAGTCCCAGTCCCCTGCTCTTTCCCCATATCCCTACAATTTTTTCTCCTTCAAGTATTTATCCAATTCGATTTTAAATACCTCTATCAAATCTTCCGCTCCATCACGATATTCCAGCTGGAAGTTTGGGAAAGGTGCCGTTGTTGCGCCCTTAATGGCATGACCATGCTATTGACCCTGTCTCTGTAATTTGGGATGGACTCACCATCCTTCAGAGTCAGCAGACATGGACCCCACTCCTCCAGCTCAGTGGGGTCAACGGAATTTCAACCCCTATTTAACAATATTTGGTGATGTTCTTTGTTGAATGCAAGGACCTTATTTTTTAAGGCACTATTCTAAAAATGGTTACACAGCAGCAAGTGTTTGGAATAAGGTGTAACAAAGTATGACTGTCTAAAAACCCTGCAGTGGTTGGCAGGTATAGGCTTTTACTGAATGGTTTGGGTTATTAACATTTTCATATTTTCTTGTTTTCAAGGTCTCTGCCGACAAACTTGTGCCTTTAACTGCTATTGCTCAATATTTTCACACTTCTGCGTTTAACAAGTTGATCTCTTACAAAAGAGCCGTGTACCAGGCTTTGGAGGTAATTACACTTGTTAAAAGCTCAGATGACAATTTTTGTATTTGAAATTGTTGGGACTAATTCTGAAATCCTTTTCTTCCCGAGATAGTTGGGTTGATTCCCTAACTGAGCACCCCTAATGCGGAGCGACACCTTCAGACAATGCCGGTCAGGAAATCAGGAGTCCCCATCCCCTGATTTCACATTCATTTCAAATGGAAAATCAGGGGCTGTGAGCGCAGTTTCTCGCTGCGGGTGCTCAGTTGGGAATGAGCTCTGGTATCTACTCAATTAAAAAAATTAAGGGTTAATTCAGAAGCTCCATGCCCCTATTTCCTAATAACTTTCTTTTTTTTACAAAATAATCATATTAAAATGATTCATTAAAATGGCCTCTGCTATGTAGTCCTCTCTGATAGTCTGACCAGGATCAGGAACTCGTCATGTGAAGAATCGCAAGTGCACTTCCTAACAAGTCGTCTTGTTAATTTCGTTCAAAGGCAATAGCTACTGCTTGTCATTAAGCTGACCTGTACACGCTCAGCTCTCAATTCTCTGCAGAAGAGGCCAGTTTCAGGTGCATCTGATGGCATCGCATCATCAGGGTCCCCTTTCTCCACACGGCAGATAAATCATTTGAATGCTCTGGAAGCCTTTGAGAGTTGGAAAATTAAGAAGACATGAAGAAGAGAAGAACTTGCATTTATATTCTGCCTTTCACGGCCCATAAGTACTTCACTGCCAGAGAAGTATTTTGAAGTGTAGTCACCGTTCCAGTGTAGGGAAACACGGCAGCCAATTGCGCACAGCAAGATCTCACGAGCAACAATAAGATAATGTCCAAATAACCAATTGTTGTTTGAGGATAAATGATACCAGGAGAACTCGATTAGTGCCATGGGATCTTTAACGTCCACCTGAGAGGCCAAATGAGGCCTCAGTTTAACATCTCATCTGAAAGATGGAACCTGTATCAATGCAGCACTCCCTCAGATGTGTCAACCTAAATTATGTACTCCACTCTCTGGAGTGGGCTTAAACCTATAACCTGACTCAGAGATTGTTACCACTGAGCCAAGGCTGAGACCTCAAGATATTTGCCTAAATGAAAAGGCTGGGCAGAAGATCTACTAGGTTACTCAAAAAGTGAGATGTAATAAAAACTGCCCATGAATTACACTGGTGTACTAATGTTAAATGTGTTCAGCTGAAATTCCTCTCTCTGTTACTTAGAAGAGATATTAACCCCTCTGCTGAAATGGCAAGGAAAGAAATGCCAGATGAACGTTCGTATGATAGTATTGCACTGAGATTTCAGGGCCACTTTCAGTTTTAATGGGGGAGAAATTTGTGTGTTTAGCACCACACGTTAGCACCACGAGATGGCGGTAAAACGCTGTTCAGTGCTCTACCGCCAGCTGATGGTGGTTCCAGCGGCGCACAACATATCCATCTTGCCGGTAGCGCTGCCGCTAAACTCGATCGCAGGGGAAATCGCAATCACGGAGATCATGACGTCAGTGAGTGTGTAACGGCAGGTTGAGGTGGCGTTGAGGTAACAAAGTTACCGGCTGGAGAAAGCAACGACCGGTTGAGGTGGCGGCAGCAGCAGGAAGCTGGCTCCAGCGCGCTGTTTAAAGGGATCATCACCAATCACTTGCACCTGACCGGGTTTTGCAGTTTGAGTGGCTGTGTGCTACTTCCTGCAACTGCAAGAGTTTCTTTAGTTATTTCAAAGTTATTTGGTATTAGGGAGTGCTCTGGCAAGTACAAAACTCCCTCATTATTTTTGAGACGCTTCAAATTACAACACTTGCTAAAGGTCATGGGGTCTGTACTGACAGTCAACTTACCCTCCGAGAGTCTTCCGACCTCACTTCTACCTTCAATTAAGCAAGGAACAGTGTATTGGGAGTCTTCGCTTCACCAAGGAAGTGGTCACAGAACTCTGCCACTTCCTGCAACTAGACCTCCAGCCTCACACCAGGGCAACCACAGCTTTCCCAGTGGCAGTAAAGGTCACTGTGGCCCTCAATTTCTTCGCCAGCGGATCCTTCTAGTCTGCAGCAGGAGACATAGCTAACATCTCGCAGTTCAGTCTGCATCGCTGCATCTGGGAGGTCACTGAGGCTCTCTACACCAGGAGAAGGGACTACATTGGCTTCCCGGTCACCAGAGAGAAACAGGACGAGTGTGCATGTGACTTTGCCAGGAGAGCGGGCTTCCCCATGATGCAGGGCGCCATCGACTGCACCCACATGGCTTTGCGTGCACCACATAACAATCCTGAGATCTTCCGTAACCGCAAAAGCTACCACTCACTTAATGTGTAGTTGGTGTGCGACCACACACAGTGAATCCTCAATGTCAATGCCCACTATTCTAGCAGCAGCTATGATGCCTTCATCCTGTGCCAGACCGGTGTGCCAGCACTCTTCCAGCCACCATGTCAAGCTCGAGGGTGGCTGCTCTGAGACAAGGGCTATCCACTCTCCACCTGGCTCGTGATTTCCCTCCGCAACCCCAACACTCGTGCTCAGCACTCATATAATGAGAGCCATGCTGCCACCAGGAACATCATCGAGCAGACCATCGGCCTACTGAAGCAATGGTTCTACTGCCTTTATCACTCAGGAGGAGCCCTCCAGTACTCGGCGGAGCGGGTGTCCCATTTCGTGGTGGTCTGCTGCATGTTCCACAACTTGGCCATCATGAGGGCGTAGCCCTTTCCACCAGGGATTGCGGGACCACCTCAGGAGGAGGACAAGGGAGAGGAGGAAGAGGATGAGGGAGGGCGGAGGCAGCGAGACAATTGGCCTTCCGGACGGGCTGTCCATGACCGGCTCATCAGACTCTGATTCGCATGAATGAAACCCCCAGATCCCTGTAGCTCACCACATCCCCATTATACCTTCCCTGTCTCACGCCATATCACGGCATCCTCCTGGGTGAAAAAGTTGAAATGAGAGACACCACAAAAGATTCCAAACACAATTAAAAAATTTATCTATAAACATATCACACAGATTACATGAATACTATCAACTAATCGCCCTTGTGCAATCCCTTAGTGCTTGTCGTTCGTGTGCCTTTTCCTACTCTAGTGCTCCTACGCAGTGTGCCCCTAGTGGCTGCAGCACGGCTGGTGGAAGGCTGCTGAGTTTCTGTGTGGGAGACTTCAGATGGCCTTGCAGGACGACCTCGACCAGCTCTGGGCCTGGAAGGCCCGGCTGTAGACTGCACCACCTCTGCATGTGTGGCATCAGTCTGAGCTGGTTGGCTGACAGGCAGCTGCAAGGGCAATGGGAGTAGGAATGCCATCATCCTGAGAGGACAGTAGGTTCCTGCTCCACAGACCCACTGCCACACCCCCAGAGTGGCGCCTCAGCATTCCTAGCAATCTGTTGAAACACAGATTGTTGGCCTGCTGCAACACCGTGAAAGCCCCGGTCGATGGTGGTAAACCCAGCCACGATGGCAGCAGTCAGAGCTTGGGAGGAATCATGCTGAGGCTGCATGAGAGCAGTCTAATCTTCCGTTGCAGCACTAAGACGTTGGGTTGCTTCTGCCTGTGGAAGCTGTGACATCGCTCATAATGTGCACCATCACATCTGGGTCGCCACGGTCTCTCTGGGAGTGCACAGTCATTTCCAGACTGGAAATCCTGAGCTCCATGCTTCGCGCAGAACTCCATGCAATGTTGGAGGCGCACTCCTCCACGCTCCTTGCCATTGCTGAGAGGCTCTCTGGCAGCCTTGCCATTGCACCTATAATTTCCGTGTGCATGCCCATCACCCTTCTTCTGAAGGCCTCCTCATCGAGGTCCTCCTCTGAGTCCTGTGCAGCAGAACTCACCCTCCTGGGAGCTGGCCCCCGAGCTACCTTTTCCCCCTGGCCTTGCTGCAGCCCACTTGTGCCTGGTGCCTCACCCTGTGCAGATCCCGCGACTACACTAGCCTCTAAAGAACGCATAGTGCCAGTATCTGAGCTGGTGTCTGCGAGTGACAGATGCAGTGACGCGGTGTCTTCTTCCTCCTCTTCTCCCCCCTCGCTCTCTGCGGTGCCCTCGGGGATAGGCTGCTCAGGTGCTTGCTGATTATCTGAAAGCAAAAGGCAGAAGAGTTGGGTTATGGTGAGGGGAGGGAGGCAGGAAGGCAGAAATGCATGCATACAGCATGAGTAGTTTGAAAGTGAGAAAAGATTGTGGGCTGAGGGGGAAGTGGGATGTGAGAAGAAGGATAAGGAATGAACATACTGTTGTTGTCCCCAAGGGGGTCAACGTTACCGGTGGCCACGGTGCCAACGACCTGGCACCCAATCATCTGCAGCACTCTCGTCTCCAGCTGGTTCAGCTTTGCAATGTGGGCTTGGCCCCCGCCTGTCTGCTCCTGCTCCCGGCGATTATGCGCCACCTTGACCTGAAAGAGAAAGGGAATTGTGTGAGTGAGTGTGGTGCAATGTGTTTGGGTGATGTGCCTGCCATATTTGAATAGCTGTCATTGTGTGCAAGGTGTGAGATGTGGGTGTGAGTGTTGATAGGTGGAGATTGTTGGTGGGTGAGTGCTGGGGTTGTGGTGCATTGAGCAGTGTGTGAAGCTAGTGGTACAGATGGTGGTATGTAGCATTTGTTGAAGCCTTCACTCACCCTGACCACCCGTGTGAGGTTGTTAAACTTCTTTCTGCACTGGGTGTGGGTCCTAGGGACCACAGTGCTGCCTGTGACATGGTGTGCTACCTCCCTCCGCATAGTGCGGCAGACTTGTGGCGAGGGCCTCCTGCCAGTTAACGGGTACAGGACCGCCCACATTCTCTCCACCGCGAAAACCAATGCCTCCAGAGTTTTACAGAGAAGCCTCCAGAGTTTCATCAGAGAAACCTCCGGGCTCTCTCCTTGGGGCGACGATCTGCCATCAGGATTTATAAAGAACTCTTACTTCTCCTTGACCATCTTATGGCTGTTGGGGCAGCAGCACACCCAACAATCCTGACAATGAGGTGCTGCAGCATCAATGAACCTCCCCTTTAAGTAGTGAAAAAAGCCTGTGGCAATCATTACTTCCAGTTAGACTGCCCCCGATATTGGTCCAGCTTTTTAGTGCAACGCCAATGAGCTTGAGTTTTTAGACTAGAATCATGACTACAATCATTTTAACGAGAAGTGCGCACAAACTTTGTGTGCATTCTAGACGATTTTCAGGTGGCGCAGTTTAACCCTTTTTAGTCTAAACAGTGCCCATTTCTTGGCTCTAACGAATTTCTTGCCCATAGTATTCTAATTATTGCTAATAGGGAGGCACTGCTAAACAAATTCTGAACAGTGATCAAGTATATTAAGTATCTTTCAGGGAAATTGATGAAAATAGATCACAGCAGCATAGCTAAGAATTTGCAGAAAAGTGCTTCTTTATTTTGCAATTGCGGGTACAGTAGCATAGTGGTTATGTTACTGGACTAGTCAGAAGAACATAAGAAATAGGAGCAGGAGTAGGCCATTCGGCCCTTTGAGCCTGCTCCGCCATTCAATGAGATCATGGCTGATCTTCTGCCTCAACTCCATTCACCGGCCCTATCACCATATCCCTTGATGCCCTTACTAGTCAGAAATCTTATCGACTTCTGATTTGAATATACCCAATGACTGAGCCTCCACAGCCCTCTGGCGTAGAGAATTCCAAAGATTCACCACCCTCTGTGTGAAGAAATTTCTTCTCATCTCAGTCCTGAATGGCCTACCCTTTATCCTGAGGCTGTGGCCCCTGGTTCTAGACTCCCCAGCCAAGGGAAACATTCTCCCAGCATCCACCCTATCAAGCCCTGTATCAAGCATTTGTATGCTTCAATGAGATCCCCTCTCATTCTTCTGAATTCAAGAGAATACAGGCCTAGTTTACTCAATCTCTTCTCATACGACAGTCCCACCATCCCAGGAATCAATCTCATGAACTCCCTCTATGGCAAGTATATCCTTCCTTAGGTAAGGAGACCAAAATTGTACTCAGTACTCCAGGTGTGGTCTCACCAAGGCCCTATATAATTGGAGTAAGACTTCTTTACTCCTGTACTCAAATCCTCTTGTAATGAAGGCCAGCATACCATTTGCCTTCCTAATGGCTTGCTGCACCTGCACATTCACTTTCAGTGACTCATGTACAAGGACACCCAGGTCCCTTTGAGCATCTGCATTCCCCAATCTTTCACCATTTCAGAAATACTCTGCCTTTCTGTTTTTTCTACCAAAGTGGATAACTTCACATTTATCTACATTATATTCCATCTGCCATGTTCTCGCCCACTCACTGAGCCTGTCGAGATCCCCTTGAAGCCTCTTCACATCCTCTTCACAACTGACACTGCCACCTAGCTTTGTATCATCAGCAAATTTGGAAATGTTACATTTAATCTCCTCATCCAAATCATCAGAGGCCCAGATTAATGATCTGGAGACGTGAGTTCAAATCTCACCACAGGCAGCTGGGGAATTTAAATTCAATTAATTAAATAAATCTGGAATTAAAAACTAGTATCAGTAGTGGTGACCATGAAACTACCGGATTTTCATAAAAACCCATCTGGTTCACTAATGTCCTTTAGGCAAGGAAATCTGCCGTCCTTACCCGGTCTGGCCTATATGTGACTCCAGACCCACAGCAATGTGGTTGACTCTTAACTGCCCTCTGCGGTTCACCACCACCACCTTCTCGAGGGCAATTAGGGATGGGCAATAAATGCCGGCCTTGCCAGCGACGCCCACATCCCATGAACGAATAAAAAATTTTTTTATGAATTCCTGGTCTTATCACTTGGTTCTCAAGTTAGAAGTAAAGAACAGAAACCTCAGTTTTGAAGAAGTTTATGCCAAATATAGACTATCTGTTCTTTCCTACATTACAACAGTGACTACACTTTAAAAGTACTTAATTGGCTGTAAAGTGCTTTGAGCTGTCCTGAGGTCATGAAAGGCGCTACATAAATGCGAGTCTATCTTTCTTTCTTTCCACAGATGTCTACTGACCTGCTGTGTGTTTATGGCTTTTTTTCTGTTTTTGTCTTAGAGTACATGTTACTGTTTTCACTAAAGTTAACATGAAAACAAAACTTCTGCTAGTGTAATATGTGTTTAGCTCAAATCAAAATCTGGTTGTAGAAAATTTTACAGCAAGAGCCTGTTGGCATTCTTTTTAAATTCCACATGTGGCTTTGATTTTCCTTTTGGAGAGCGAGCAGTGAGCGCTTATAGTTGAAATGGAAATTTGACCATCCTGAGTTTCCATATAAATCAATTTCCTGCTCTAAATACATAAGATTGTGTTTATTTTGCAGTTTGTATTGGGTGGTAATAGTTAGGCTTCCAAAAATAGAATGCTATAAAATAACTGAGTGACTGGAAGGAGTGTGCCTGGTAGAGAGATTTGCATTTGTTTTCTACTGCTGTCTAAATCAAAATGAAAATTTCAGAGATGTGAGGAATAAAATGAAAGGTGGTCTTTATTTTGTTCTGTACTTCTTTAAGAGTAGACTGTGCAGTCTCACAAGATGAAAGAAAATTGGAGGGGAAGTCATTGCTGGACCTGGCAATCACACCTCCCAAGATGCCAGGGGAAGAGTGGCATTGCTGAATGCCTGAGAAAAGGTAGTCAATTTGCCCTCTAGGCCCTTGAGGTACATAGTCCATAAGAAGTATGTTTAGACTTTACACCTTGTGGCGGCCTTTTTCACCAGATAGCCTCAAAGTGCTTTTGACGGCTATCTGACAGATTTATTAATGGTTCTGTTCTGCTCATTTGCAACGAACAGGAAGCTGTGGCTGTGCTAATGACAGAACTGTAGCTGTATTACAGATAAAAGATGGCCAGGTTTGTAAGTAGAGATGTTTTGGTGGACTAAAGACCAGGTTCAGACTAGTATCAACCTAAGATGGTGACAAGCAATGATGAAATGATGTAGCCAATAAATGGGAGAATTGACAGGCACCCTCTTAAACTACCTAAATCCACATTG
This sequence comes from Squalus acanthias, assembly GCA_030390025.1. Taxonomy (NCBI): domain Eukaryota; kingdom Metazoa; phylum Chordata; class Chondrichthyes; order Squaliformes; family Squalidae; genus Squalus; species Squalus acanthias. The sequence continues at coordinate 22,664,220 of CM059435.1, read as the reverse complement.
AAAGCTCCCTAATGATGTTGCTGGAGAAATTAGGGATATCAGAAATTTGCCTGTATCCCATTGTTACTTTTGCATTTCTGGTCAATCATGTAACATGGCTTTCTTCATGGTCGGGATTTATTGGTGACACCAAAGAAATGGGATAGGTATTTTGTTGCTACTTCACCATTCCATGGTACTTTAAAGATAATTCTGAACAGCTCCAAGATGTGATAACTTATTCTGCACCTAATACAAGACATCAACTCTTACAGATTGCTAGTAGCAGATCTGGAATGCCATTCCCCCCCAATGACCGGGGCACCTTGGAGGAACAAATTAAGCCAATGCTTGACTGGGCATTTGATGGTTTTCAACCAAAGGGTTACGAAGGAATTAAGCCCAAACAAAACACAGGTAATTAAGTTTTTTCAGTGAAGATAAAGATGGGAATACCTGCTGAATTGCACTTATCCTGTTTGACTCTGAACTAGGTTAAAGACCACAGCACACAATTTGTCCCAAACAACTGAAACAAAAAGAAAACGAAAATTTAAAAAGTAGCCAATAATCTAAGTGCAATTGTGAAACTTAAGGTGAATGTTTAGCAGAAGGCAGTGAACAGCTCAAGCCATCCCAAGCTACTCAATTTTGGGATTTCAGTTGGTGGAACCCATGTAGCTATCTGAACTCCTTGCAACAATAATGGCCTACACGAACAAAATAGCCTTTTGCTCCATAAATGTGCAGCTGATCCGTGACCAGCAACAGCAGATCATTAAGGTCAATGCCCCCTTTCTAGACAGCAGCCCAAATGCTTTCTTTTTAAGGCAATCCTGTGCACTGATCCATATGTTTTACCTTGTATCAAAAAAACTTCTGATTGATTGAAACTAATGATAAATGATCATCTTGTGTTTATTTTTATATATATATATATATATATATTGGATAATCAACTGCAGATTATTTCTTAATAAACTTGTAGTAATAATGCAGTAAGTTTTCATCTGTGATCATCATCAAGGATATGGAGCACAGTAACAGCAGCTGCCAGCTGACCAAACTGACCAAATAATTAAACCCTCCAGAATAACCCCCACCCCCACCCCCAGTATTAAAACATTTACAAGTTAATGCTACCTGGTGTAGTGCAGGAGGGCAGATTGAACAATTGGATGTGGAGGTTGGTTCATGGTCCTTCTGATTTTCTGAATGAATCTCTAAGAAATTGGGAGTTGTAATTGGGTGATGACTTCTTCTGCACCCAATTATTCGATCTGCCAAGTGAAGCTCTGTAGCAAGGGTGCTAACTTGTAAAATGTATTCCTGTACATCACAAATAGTAACCAATACCAGGGAGTGGTTCAAGGTATGAATGAGGATTCAGATGATGAGCATAAATTTTGAACCCCTCAGTTAGATTTTTTGCTGTGTAATTTCTTTTAGATATTCATTATTGTCTGTATAATAGATCTCAGCTGAAAGTAGCAGCAAGTTTTACCTTTGGTTTGATTTTGTACAATGTATGTTTGCATGCAGTGTTGCACTTTTCACATCAATTCTTCTATCTGTTGGGCAGAAAATGACACTGCAGGTGAAAACCCTATAGAGGTCTATGTCCCTGAGTTCTATCCTCCCACAAAAAAGCAGAAAACGAGCTTTTATAAAAGCAAAGAAGGAACTGAAGAGGAACACCGGGGGAGAGGTAAGTGATGTGTTACTGTAACAAAGATAGACCTCTCAATGCATTATTAGTATGTCAAACAGCTAACAGTTTTTTTTCATTTTTTTTCTGCAGAAAAAATTTTGTTTCAAGTGATGTCAAATAATAAAAGCATTGAAGGTAGCATTTCTCTTACTTTTATTAACTTTGACTGTTCTTAAATGCAACATCTTCCTGTTTGCTCAAATGGCGGCTTTAGTAGTATACTGGTCGTTGACTATTTCACAATTAGTATGGGGGCATGTTACCCTTTTTAACATTTTGCAGTTGACTGTATTGTTAAATATAGCATAGACATATCCTGCATGTATAAATTTAGCAATAAATCTCACAGGAGTAACTCAAGTAACACTATAAAACTGTTGTATGTCGCTTAAATGTTACTCTCGAGCCTGTTCTGTTGGGAGGTGACACTAATAGTTTTGCTTTTAAAATCATAGTTACTTATTATCTGAATCGCTTTATTAAAATTTTGGGGAACAAAATGGGGCAGATAATGCACTCTTGGCACAGAAGTGCCATGTCTGCAGAGCATCGGGTGCAGCACCTGCACTGGGGGCTACCCCATAACACAAGGTCATATAATTTAAATATTGAGGGTGCTCTCCAGCACATAGCACATAGCACATGGTGCAGTGGGCCAGTAGTGAGGCTGTGGGTATGTTATCAGTTGCCGCCAACTGTTGAAGGGCAGTTGGCTGCCAGTAAATCTGTGCATGTTTTCTGAGCAAACAAATGGCTTAGGGCAGAACTGCCTGATTCACAGATCAGATGTTGGAGGACATGCTGAAAGAGGTTGTTTAGTGAAGGGTAGCCCTATTTGTAGGAGTGAGCCACCCAACAATAAATAGTACAATTTTTCAGGGGGTCTTCTTTGAAGTGTCCAATGAGATGGGTGCTGAGCATATAAAGTGCAGTTTAGATGTTGCAGGAGAATTATGAGGTTTCCTGCTCCATTACCATAAAACTTGAGAGCATTGACAGTGTACCCACTGCAAACTGTCATTAGCACTGTATGTTGTCATCAGCACTGCACATGGGGCATGGAGTGGACCTCAGGCCTCCGCGGCCGGTAATGCAGTTTCTGCTACTTGAAGCACCAGAGAGTTTCAGGAGCTTTCTATTGCATTATCAACCCTAATAATGGAAAGCAATATGACAATGTTTTCCTTAGCATGCATTATATTCCTCAGTGCCACAGTGCATGGTACGGTGTGAACAAATGGGTGAGTTTGTATTTCATTTTACAAACCAATGCAGATAAAGCTGCAGCTGAAATTTAGAGGCAGAAACCTCTTTTCCATTATGTGAAGGTTGATTCGTAAATACTCAGAATATCACCCACAAAGATACAAATTTTGTACCAAGAAACCTGTGTATAGTAACCATCATGACTTTGACTGTCTGTATACAGAGACACTCTCAAAGATGAATGCTCCAGGCTTTACACAATGCATTGTATCCTTGTATCTAATCTTGTTTTAAAAATAATTAGAAACAGGAAAATACAGGACTGGAAAAAACTCTGCAGTCCATGCGGCTGGTGCTAAAATCTAATTCCTCTCAATGACTCGGGCCGAAATTTTCTGGGGTCCGTGCGGGCACGATCGGAGGCGGGTCGGGTGGGAAATTTGCAATATCTTGGAGTGGGTCAGAAACCCGCCGCCACGTGCCTTTCCCTCGGACGTGTTTGCTGGCGCGGCAGCGACCCGAACAGCAGAGGCGGGCGAGCTAATTTAAATCATTATCAGGTAGTTGTCAGGCCCTTAAGAGTCTTTTTAAACCAACCTTTCAAATTTCCCTGGATGACCACGGGAATCACGCAGCTCGGGAACCACGTCTGTCAACCTGTGGTGGAAGTTGAGTGGCCATTGATCCAGCTGATTAGTGCACAGCGTGGAAAGTACAATAAAAACTCCCACCTCACAGATGATCACTTTCCTCAGACAGAAGCTGTTGCTGACTGCATTCCCAGCACAGATTTAGCTTTCTAGGGGCTGCAAGTGATTCCAGCAAAGTCACCATCCAGTGTCACCTCATTGTTAGACCTATCACATCATTGACAGATTGCTTCAGTTATCTCTACTTGACCTGCCATCTATTCCATCAGCATGGGTGCCGTTTATACTGTCTCACCTTGGTCCTCAGAATTGGAGCACGCTGAGCCCCAACACCAGCAGCACCAACAACAACACCACTAACCTTCTCCTCAACCACCTGATGCTGCACAGGACAGAGGGCATCAGCACAGGGCTGCACCGCGCTGGAGGCAGTACCACTAACACAGGGTTTACAGGCAAAGGATGAGCTTCCTCAACATGACTGAGCAGCAGTGCTAAAGGAGGCTCAGGCTATTGCGCCAGGTAGTTGCAGACATTTGCACACTGCTGGAGCAAGACCTGCGGCCCAAAGGAGCGGGTGGACACGCTTTACCAATGGCTGTCAAAGTCACCAGTGCCCTCAACTTCTTCACCTCAGGCTCTTTCCAGGGATCTGCAGCAGACATTTGCGGCATCTCGCAGTTGGTCACCCACAGATGCATTACACAGGTCACCGATGCCGTATTTGACAACTATATCAACTTTGCCACTGATGAAGCCAGTGTTACTGAGCGGGCGCTCAGTTTTGCCACTTTGGCTGGCTTCCCACGGGTGCAGGGCATCATCGACTGCACACATGTGGCCATCAGGGACCCCCATCTTAACCCAGGAGTCTTTGTCAACTGCAAGGGCTTCCACTCCCTCAATGTGCAGCTCGCCTGCAACCATAGGAAGATCATCAGGCATGTGTGTGCCAAATTCTCTGGCAGCTGCCATGATTCTTTTGTCCTGCGCCAGTCCACCCTCTCTCGGGTCTTCGCTCATCCAAACAGAATTTCTGGCTGGCTGCTTGGAGACAAGGGCTATCCACTGAAGACATGGCTCATGAGACACTTGAGGAGGTCAAGTACTGAGGCCTAGGAGAGATATAATGAAAGCCACATTTCCACCAGATGTGTCATAGCGCAGACAATCGGCATGCTGAAAATGTGCTTCAGATACTTTGACAGATCTGGAGGAGCCCTTCAGTACGTTCCAGCCAGGGTCTCCAGAATCGTCGTGGTCTTTTGTGCCCTGCACAACATAGTGCAGCAGCGAAGATTAGTGTGCATGAGGAGCAAGGCACTGAGCACACAACCTCTTCAGAGAAGGAGGAGGAGCAGGAGGAACCTGCGGTCCAGATCCCACCAGCACCCGAGCACATGTACCCGGGAGGCCAGGGATGGGCTCATCATGGCCAGATTTCCTTAACTTTACGCAGTACACCCATATGGCTGCCACATGCTGCGCCAGCTTGGCACCACCCACAGTAACACCATAAAGCATCCCTACAATGACCAAGCAATTCCTTTCACACTTGCCACCATTGCTGGAGGTAACATTGTGTTTCACCATTTACTCCAACTCACTAAACCACTTCCAAAGTTGCACACAAAATTGTCCAAGTGGTGAAAATAAAGATTTTTATGTGTGACATTTTTATTCGTTTTTTTATGGGATGTGGGCATCGCTGGCAAGGCCAGCATTTATTGCCCATCCCTAATTGCCCTTGAGAAGGTGGTGGTGAGCCGCCTTCTTGAACCGCTGCAGTCCGTGTACTGAAGGTATTCCCACAGTGCTGTTAGATAGGGAGTTCCAGGATTTTGACCCAGCGACGATGAAGGATCGGCAATATACTTCTAAGTCAGGATGGTGTGTGACTTGGAGGGGAACTTGGAAGTGGTGTTGTTCCTATGCGCCTGCTGCCCTTGTCCTTCTAGGTGGAAGAAATCGTGGGTTTGGGAGGTGCTGCCGAAGAAGCCTTGGCGAGTTGCTGCAGTGAATCTTGTAGATGGTACATACTGCAGCCACGGTACGCCGGTGGTGGAGGGAGTGAATGTTTGAGGTGGTGGATGGGGTGCCAATCAAGCGGCCTGCTTTGTCCTGGATGGTGTCGAGCTTCTTGAGTGTTGTTGGAGCTGCAGTCATCCAGGCAAGTGGAGAGTATTCCATCACACTCCTGACTTGTGCCTTGTAGATGGTAGAAAGGCTTTGGGGAGTCAGAAGGTGAGACACTCGCCGCAGAATACCTAGCCTCTGACCTGCTCTTGTTGCCACAGTATTTATGTGGCTGGTCCAGTTCAGTTTCTGGTCAATGGTGACCCCCAGGATGTTGATGGTGGGGGATTCGGCGATGATAGTGCCGTTGAATGTCATGGGGAGGTGGTTAGACTCTCTTGTTGGAGATAGTCATTGCCTGGCACTTCTGTGGTGCGAATGTTACCTGCCACTTATCAGCCCAAGCCTGAACGTCGTCCAGGTCTTGTTGCATGCAGGCATGGACTGCTTCATTATCTGAGGAGTTGTGAATGGCGCTGAACACTGTGCAGTCATCAGCGAACATCCCCATTTCTGACCTTATGTTGGAGGGAAGGTCATTGATGAAGCAGCTGAAGATGGTTGGGCCAAGACACTGCCCTGAGGAACTCCTGCAGCGATGTCCTGGGGCTGTGATGATTGACCTTCAACCACCACAACCATCTTCCTTTGTGCTAGGTATGACTCCAGCCAGTGGAGCGTTTTTCCCCTGATTCCCATTGACTTCAGTTTTATTAGGGCTCCTTGATGCCAGACTCGGTCAAATGCTGCCTTGATGTCAAGGGCAGCCACTCTCACCTCACCTCTGGAATTCAGCTCCTTTGTCCATGTTTGGATCAAGGCTTTAATGAGGTCGGGAGCCGAGTGGTCTTAGCGGAACCCAAACTGGGCATCAGTGAGCAGGTTATTGGTGAGTAAGTGCCGCTTGATAGCACTGTTAGTGACACCTTCCATCAATTTGCTGATGATTGAGAGTAGACTGATGGGGCGGTAATTGGCCGGGTTGGATTTGTCCTGCTTTTTGTGGACAGGACATACCTGGGGCAGTTTTCCACATTATCAGATAGATGCCAGTGTTGTAGCTGTACTGGAACAGCTTGGCTAGAGGTGCAGCTAGTTCTGGAGCACAAGTCTTCAGCACGATAGCCGGGATGTTGTCAGGGCCCATAGCCTTTGCTGTATCCAATGCGCTCAGCCATTTCTTGATATCACGTGGAGTGAATCGAATTGGCTGAAGATTGGTTTCTGTGATGGTGGGGACGTCAGGAGGAGGCCAATATGGATCATCCACTCGGCACTTCTGGCTAAAGATGGTTGCAAACGCTTCAGCCTTGTCTTTTGCACTCACGTGCTGGGCTCCACTATCATTGAGGATGGGGGTATTCATGGAACCTCCACCTCCCGTTAGTTGTTTAATGGTCCACCACAATTCACGACTGGATGTGGCAGGACTGCAGAGCTTTGATCTGATCTGTTGATTGTGGGATCGCTTAGCCCTGTCTATAGCATGCTGCTTCCGCTTTTTAACATGCATGTGGTCCTGTGTTGTAGCTTCCCCAGGTTGGCACCTCATTTTTAGGTATACCTGGTGCTGCTCCTGGCATGCTCTTCTACACTCCTTATTGAACCAGGGTTGGTCCCCTGGCTTGATGGTAATGGTAGAGTGCGGGATATGCTGGCCATGAGGTTACAGATTGTGGTGGAATACAATTCTGCTGCAGCTGATGGCCCACAGCGCCTTATGGCTGCCCAGTTTTGAGCTGCTAGCTCTGTTCTGAATCTATCCCATTTAGCACGGTAGTAGTGCCACGCAACATGATGGAGGGTGTCCTCGGTGTGAAGACGGGACTTCGTCTCAACAATGACTGTGCGGTGGTCACTGCTACCAATATTGTCATGGACAGATGCATCTGCGACAGGTAGGTTGGTGAGGAAGAGGTCAAGTAGGTTTTTCCCTCGTGTTGGTTCTCTCTCCACCTGTCGCAGGCCCAGACTGGCAGTTATGTCCATCAGGACTTGGCCAGCTCGGTCAGTAGTGGTGCTACCGAGCCACTCTTGGTGATGGACGTTGAAGTCCCCTACCCAGAGTACATCACACTAACGGAAACTTTACAGAAACATGGAATAAAACACACAAGTGGCTAGGCTACCCTTGTGAATCTACTTGTGTGTCATCTTTCTCTTACACATGCTTCTGACGAGGTGCTACCCCTGTGGCTTCAGCAGAGGTAGAGTCCGCCTGCTTACTTCCCTGCTGCGACTGCTTAGACGCCCTTGGTGGACGTCCTCTGGGTTTTGGAGCCTCTGATGGCCCCGCCGAAGTCTGCTCCTCCTGCGACTCGGCCATCGCTGTCTGATGAGGTATCTGGGGCTCTGACTGAGGGGGTGGCAATGGAGTAGATGTGTGAGAGGAGCCCCTGCTTCCATGTCCCCTCTCACCCTCTCATGGGCCACCCGCACTTCCCTGCTAGCAAGGAGCTGGAGAGCAGCTTGCTGCACATCAGAGGGGCCATGAGGACCCACGTCTACGTTGACATCCCTCCTAGAGAGGAGTGCTATGAGCCTCTATTTTCCATAGAGATCATCTTCTCCTGTGAGTGGCGCATTAGCTGCTCCATGCCAGTCGCCATCTCATCCACAGAAGAGCCTACAGTCGCCATCGCCTGCGACACGGTGGTGCTCATGATGGAGATCGGCTCCTCCACTCACTTAACATTTGCAGACATTGCGCTCGCAAAACCTGTGAAAGCCTCCTGCACTTCTTCCTGCACCTCCAGGAATGCCCTCTTTTTGGATGACCCCCGCCCCCCCCCCCCCCCCCCCCCCCCCCCCGAGGCTCAGCGTCTGCATGCAGCTGAGTAGAGCTGAGAACGTCCTACGCCCTCCGGCGAGGAGTCTCCACTGTTGTCCTTGTCTCCACCGTCTGCTCTTGCTCACTTGTCAGTTGTGAGACACCAGGTGGCAACACTACTCTAGCTCACGTAGGACCCACCAAGGTGTGCGTATCTGTGCTGGTGCTGGGTGCGCTTATGTCTGGTGACGGTGCGCCCTCAGGGGCTGGAGGCTCCTCTGAGGAGTCGTCTTCACCTTTCTCCTGGACAGTGCAGGGGGCTCTTGATGGACCTGTGGGAGAGTAAAGAGATGAGTTAGATATGTCATATGAAGAATTGGTGCAGATACTATTATGCACATGATGACCATTCATTGGTTGCTGACATCAGTTCCCATATGAGTGACTGATGTATGCCATGTAGCTGAATGATATGTAATTCTGTCACCAGGTTGCTGAGATGTCTCCGTCTCCCACCTCCAGCTGGTCGGCGACTCCCGAAACCTCTAAGGCAGCCTCCTCTGCTGTTGTTAGGGATGCCAATGATAGCATTCCACCTCTGGTTCTCTCCCTCTCCCTCTTATTGTGGGCTCTCTTTCATGCAAGGAGGGAAAGAAAAGAAGGTTGAGTGAGAGTGATGGAATGCGTGTGAGGAATGAATGGGTTAGATCTTTAGAGGGAGACTATGGTGGAGTGGGGTGACAAAGCAAAGTGGCCTCCTTGTGTGTTGTTAGTTATAATTTAATTAGGATGAGGGTGAGTGTGAAGGGTGGCTAGTCAGATGGGGACGTGAGTATGTAGATAGAGAAAGAAGGATGGGTGGATGTGCAATGTATGTTGGTGTGAGTAAGGATGTGCAACAGCAGGGTTGGGAAGGCAGAGTGATGGGGATGTGATGAGAAGCGCAGCTGGATGAAATTCAGTGTGGCTTTGTACTCAATTTTCCTGATCTAATGAGATCATTGAAACGTTTCCGGAACTGAACCCAGGTCCTCCTCACAACATCCCTGCTGTTTACCTCCTCTGCTATTTGGAGCCAGGCTCTCTTGGTCTCCTGGGGAGGTCTCTTCTGCCCACTAGAAGGGAAGAGGACCTCCCTGCGAGCTCTGACTCCCTTCACAAGCATATGGAGGGAGTCATCGGAGAACCTGGGTGTAGCCCTCTGTCTCTGCAGTCATCTCTGGAAATGTTTGCAGCAATCCAGTTGTGCAGTGTGCTGCCTGCACACTCCTCGATGAACCTTCAAATGCAATGTGGCCATGGTTCCTTTAAATATCCCGGCTGAAAACGCGTCATCGATGACGTCTTCAGAGCCGCACCATTTAATTGGGCCGGGTAACGTGCAGGGCGGGCTTAATAGGCCCCCTTAACGCAAAGTCGATTTTAGGAGCGGGATGTAATCAACAATGGGGTCGCGACCTGCCCAGGTCAACAAAATTCTGTCTCAGACGGTGCTCCGGCTGCCCATCAGAAGAACCCTTCTAAGAGAGCTAGCATAAACGGGGCGTTAAGTGAACCACTGCCAGTTTTGGGCCACTACTGCCCTGTTTACTCCAGGCGAGGAACTTGCATTCAGGCCCCATGTCTCTGTTCCAGAGTTTGTGGCAATCGCAAACATATTATTGGGGCTCACTTTATCTTTTCCCTTATGAATCTTAAATAATTCTCCCCAAGTCATCTTTTGCCCAGAATAAACAATCCCAAGCTCTACAACCTCTCCTCATAGCTCAGATGCCTTAAGCTAGGTATCAGGTTGGTTGTCCTTTCCTGCACTCCCTCCAAAGCCAGGATATCCTTGCTGTGTATAAGTGATTTCTAAATATTCTTATGACTGTATGAATCCCTTTATTATTCAATTTATTTTCTCACCTTTTGTCACGAGAATCTCAGGCCACAGACAACTGGAGCTGAAAAAGTGAGTGGGTGATCCTCTCCCAGCCGCTGCTGCTCTGAACCAGCCACTAGAAGATGCGCAAGAATGATTCAGTGTTTACTCTTGATATTTCTCCTCTGTGGTGAAGTACTTTGCCGCCACCTGGCATCTCCCAGAGTGACACAACCGAGATTATAAACTCAGCAACATGGAGTCTTTGGAATGCAATGAAATCCCATTACAGAATGCCTTGTACTGATACAATAGCAAAATACTGCGGATGCTGGAAAACTGAAATAACAACAGAAAGCGCTGGAAAAACTCAGCAGGCCAGGCAACATCCATGGAGAGAGAAACAGAGTTAACGTTTCAGGTCGAAGACCCTTCGTCAGAACTGAGAAGAAAGCAGGAAATGAAACAGATGAAAAAGCAAGTTGGAGGCTGGGGGACGGAATAAAAGAACAAAAGGGGAGGTAGAGACTTCTCACAGACCTCTCTCTCCACGGATGTTGCCTGGCCTGCTGAGTTTTTCCAGCGCTTTCTGTTGCCTTGTACTGATGTTGTGTGCTCTAACATGCTATGCCACCATGCTGCACTTGAATACTTTTATTTCAAATTCATCATTAATGGCTGACTTCTCGATCAGGGCTGTTGCCTTTACTCCATTTCAAAGACTAGGAACTGGACTTAGTAGATTTTCTAAAGATTGAAATCCAGGTACAAATGTTTAGTGGACTCATACTGTGTTCTTCTGTGCACTAGTTTTAGGCAGACATTAACCTATTTAAAATAAGTAGATTAATGCCTACCTAACAACAGTGCTCAGAAGAATGCGGTACACGCACATTAACGTTCCTAGCTGAATATATCCCGAAATTTCTTCAGCTGGCTTTGGAAAATTCCATCTGTTTATGGAGCAGCAAAAGATTTGTGACTGATGACAGAAATCACGCTCCAATTGGGATTTAAAACCTACACCTCCCAGTGTATTTCAGTTGGCTACTGAATTTTATTATCTCATAATGGGTGATCTGTGAATTGTCTTTGGTGTGAATTTCTTATATACTGAAAAAAAAATTCAAATTTAAATCCAAAATCAGGCCTACAGGGTAAAGGCTGCCTTTTTTCTCTCTTTATGCTGAGCGCTGTCATTTTGTGATGGATCAGAATGGTGTCTCAAGCAGTGTTGCATGAAAATGTCTCTGAAGTGACAGCCGAGGCGCTCTTTATACAGAAGGCTTTGTGTGAGAGTTCACTCTTATCTCACTACGGACTGCTGCTTATGTATGTATTCTAAATCATGGCCTCTTTCTACAGTTTCAGAGCACTATTGTGATCCAGAGTTTAAAATACTGAATGCTGCTTGGATTAGAATGCCAGTTCAATTTGTAATGCAAGAACTGTGTGAGAGCAGAGCTGAGTGATCAGTTTTTTTAGAATGCAGCCTTCATTGTTTGATAAGAGGCTGTCTCGATGTAAGGCTGCATTATGATTGCCTAAGAATGATTTGTAATATATTTTGATAGCAAGGATTAGAAAAATACTCCTGTCTACCCTCACAAGATAAAGAGAAATTATAATACACTTCTCAAAAAAGTAAAATGTAAAAAAAAATGTGTTTAGATTTATATATTTTTTTAAACCTAAACTTTGTTGTGTTTTCCAAAAGTCTATTGCTACTTTCCATGTAGAAGGGCCAGTGAACCATGAATGACAACTGATGGACAGGGCATATCCTCAGCAATCAATTTAAATCTAACACAATCGAGTTTTTTTTTTGTTTAATTTTCACAGAGGGAATAACAGAGGCTACAGGAGTATCGTAGAAGGAATAACAGACTATAGAAGTATCACAGCGGGAATAGCAGGCAATAGAAATATCACAGAGAGAATAACAGGCTATGGGAGTGTGACAGAGGGAATAACAGAGGCTATAGAAGTATCCTAGAATTAATAAAAGAGACTATGGAAGTATTCTAGAGGGTATAACATAGGCTATGGGATTGCCACAAAGGGACTAGCATTGGCTATGGAAGTGTATAACAGGCTGTGAGAGTATCACAGAGAATAAGGGAGGCTGTGGGAGTGTCACAGTGAATAACAGGCTATAGAAATATCATAGAGGAAATAAAAGTGGCTATGGAAGAATCACAGAAAGATTAACAGAGCTATGGAGATGTCAAAGAGAGAATAAGGGAGGCTATGGCCCTGATATTAACAGGGAGGGGGGGAGGGGGCAGTTTTGTGGCCAGGCCCGGAAGAACGGGTTTCCCTCAGGTCCTGCTGAATTTAACGACTAAGGTTTAGGACTGAGATGAGGAGACATTTCTTCACTCAGAGGGTTGTGAATCTTTGGAATACTCTATCCCAGAGAGCTGTGGGTGCTCAGTCGTTGAGTATATTCAAGACTGAGATCAATAGATTCTTGGGCACTAAGGGAATCAAGGAATATGGGGATAGGGCGGGAAAGTGGAGTTGATGTAGAAGTTCAGCCATGATCTTATTAAATGGTGGAGCAGGCTTGAGGGGACATATGGCCTACTCCTGCTTCTATTTCTTATGTTCTTATGTAGTTATCGTGTGAAGTTGCGTGAAGTAAAAAACCACAACAGCAACATTCAAGCAGTTTATAAATATAATCCAAGCCCCAAGAATGTGTTATAACCTTTAAAAAAAAGTCTCCTGCCATCTATTGGAAAAGTAGTTTAGATGGGTTACTGAGTATGATGGTGAGGAGAAGCTTAATTAACACTGGTAAAGGTAATCATTAATGTCAGGTGCTTATTAATATTGTCAGTAATTTAATCTGTAGACAAAAAAGATTGGTATCCCTGCTTTAACTCTTATGACTTTAATTGGTAAATGAAGTCTTCAATTGCATAGTAAGGCCAAGTTACTGTCAGATTCAGTACAACAGCGCCTTCACCACAGTGAATCCTTATTTATCACTCGCCTTAAAATATACGAGGCTATTTTAACCCCCCGCACCAGTCAGTCTGTTTTTAGGTAGTATTAGTTGAGGCGGGAATGTTGGCCGTAACAGCAGAGCTCAATTCATATAATCGTAGTATTAAATCTACCTTAACAAATGGAAAAGGCAGATGGGATTTAATTTTTGCATCAAAGGATGCTCTTACACTTGTATAACACTGTGGGGAAAAAATTGACTTTTGCCTGTATTTAATTTTTTAACGCGTATTCTGTATTGCTAGAAATAGCATGTAAGGGGATAACACCCAATGTCACACAAAAGATTCTGTAAAAGAAAATACATTAGTTCAGTTCCAGATGAACTGGCTACAGTGTTCATCATAAGCGTGAATTGACAAAGATCAGTGCAATAGTAAGTTCAAGTTCCATTTTTCACCAGGTCTCCATTTTATATAAGAAAGTCTTAGCGGGCAAAATTTGGTTGCTTTGCGCCTCCCGTTAGCGCCCTGAGGGCGCTAACCGGGCGCAAAGCAACTAGTGCTCGGGCGCGGTGCCGCTAACACTTCCTGCGAAATTCAGCAAGAGGTTAACGGTGGCGGTAACTGGTAGCGCCCCGCAGCGCTGCGCCTCCGGTGATGATGTCATCGCCGTGCGCAGCGCCCCGGCCACGCACTTCCGTAGCGCCCCCTGACTTACCACTGGACGCTATGTCCAGCAGGGTCAGGGGGCGTACGTGCGGCCGGGGCAGCGCAAATTAAAGGGGAGGTGCCGGGTGGCCATTTTTGTTGCTGGCCGCCTGCCAGCACCTGCCCCCTCAGCCGTCCTCGGTCTCTTGTGCACGGAGTGCTGGCCGCGCTCCATCAGCCCAGCACTCCTCTTGAGTGCCGGGCTCTTTTGCCAGCACCCCGATCCCTGGTGGCCCAGCTGGGCCCCGGATTGCACTGCGCAAGCCCCTCCCCTTTAATAAGGGTGATGTGGAGATGCCGGTGTTGGACTGGGGTGGACAAATGTGAGAAGTCGCTCAACACCAGGTTATAGTCCAACAGCTGCCAAATAAAGCTGTTGGACTATAACCTGGTGTTGTGCGACTTCTCACTTTAATAAGGGGAGGAAGGCCTGCTGTACACACAGCGCCGCGATATTCCCTGGTAGAGCCCCAAGAGGGAGGGGGAGCGCATCCAGTAGCGCTTCGCCTCCCTCTTGGGGCGCTACCGGTGAATTCCGGGCGCACGGGGGTGGGGGGGGGGGCGCTATCTTTTTCTGGGCGCTAAAAGTAGCGCCCCGGCGAAGTTAGCACCCCAATGGGAGTGCAACCCAATTTTTCCCCCTTAATACACTTTGGAACTGTTGTTCTTTTTGCTTGAGTATTGGAGTAGGTTCTTAGTAACAGTAGACAATAGCAGCGGTCTGGCTCCAATAGTGTCCAGTGCTTGATCTTCTCTCACAGAACCAGTTTTTTTTTTAAATTATCGCCTTTTTGAAGTTTTTTTTCTGATTAATGCAAAGAGGGAATCAGGTGTAAAATCCATCCAAATACTTAAGCAGTGGCCAGGAGTAAAAGGTAGAAAGCAGGTAGGAATGCTGGGGCATCCATATTAAATAGCTTTTGCAGACCCAAACGATTCACATTTGGAGGCTGCCAATATGCATCCAGATAGGGACCCCAAAATTCCTCGTTGGTTTCAGCATTTCTGGGGCAAAAGATCAGAACAACTCAATGTTTTGGCCTAAAAACCAGAACAGGAGCCATTTCCAACAGTTTTCCATCCCAAGTTGACGTGTCCAATTTCTCGATCGCTTTTGGGCCTTCCTCCGAGCCGTGACCTCATAGAGCTCATTAACATTTATTTGGATGACGGCCAATGGCAAATTTGCAGAATTTACACTAACAATGCATCAGGGTAACTTAGAATCAGTTTCTTAATATGTGCTTTTTACCAGGATCAGCTGAGATTGGTGAAAGTAGGGAGCTTCTGAGCCTTTAAGAGTGCTGAAACATTGTCTATGAATTACTGAAGCCGCTCAACCAGTCTGATACTGCAATCTTCAGCCATTCTTCACTTTTTAAAAGCTGCACTGTTAATTTCCAAGCTGAATGGAAGCTTCTTGTGACAGTGTATACTGTTTGTGTAACTGGATGTACTCTGTCCTACCACTACACTGCCGAGTTCTTTATTCTGGCTCTTTCAGTTGTATATCCTAGAGAAACGCTATCCAACCATTAAGTCAGTATAAATGTTGAAGAGCTTGAAGTACTTAATAGACCTAGGGATTATTTTGACATTCTAGTAATACAGACGCATCTTTGAATTACTCATTGACATGATCCATGGAACACAATCTTCTATTTGATGGGGTGGGGGGCTTACTTTGAAAGCAATGCAGATTAGTAAACATGGATCTGGATACATTACAATTTCAATAAATGCCGTCCTCAATAATATTTCCTGATCAAAGCACCATCTGAAAGGTTTTCAATCTCATTCTCACTTAATCTCTCTCTGTACTTTCCATCTGTGGATAGGAAATCCTTTGCCCCTCCCACCACCCCCTTTGCTTGGACTTACCATACACTGTTGTCTGAATGGTACCACTCTGAGTTCTCCGACGCAATGTAATCTGTAGTTGAATACTCCCTTTCTTGTTTGAAGAGCTCTTCTCTGTTGGCCCGCAAGGCTGTTGGTCACCTTTAGAGCCGTATGAACTATTGGGCTGTGTTGTTGAAACATGTTTACCTCTTTCATGCTCAAGAAGCTTCCAGTAGGTTTCTCGTTGGATCTAGCATAATGATTCTAAACCAGAATTTCTTATTTTTATATAGTGCATCAAATGATTAAAGGCTTTCCTGACAATAGTTAAGAGGTGTTAAAGATGGAAGAAACCCTTATACTTCAGCCCTGGGATGCAGTAATGGAGTAATCAGTGAGGCAAATTTTTCTTGAGAATTCTTGTGGCTTTATGAGCCTGGTTTCCATCTTACTTATGCCTCAAAACTAGATTTGATTTGCAGCTTTTCCACCAGAATATAACCAAGTTTAATCGTGTGCTTTTGTGGACTAGTATTGGTGTGTGGAAAGTCAACAGAATAATTTCTAGGTAGGAGAAAATGAAAGTTTTATACTAAGTGATATGGGGCTAAGTTCACCTCCATAATTGCAGGAACATCGTGATGCACAAAAGTGCAAATGTGCACATAAATACAGCCTTCATATAGAGTGCGTTGTATACCATTAGTGAGCCATTATCTATATTTAAGTGTGTTTTATCTGTGGTTTGGCCACAGTTGTCACGTTAATATGATGTGCACTGAAAATGGATGTATGACGGCGTACTCTGAGTACAGCGTCATACCGCCTTTGAAATTGACCGCAAGTTCGGGAGTTCCCAGACTTGTGAACTTTCAAGTTCCGAATAGACACATGATCTGCTGCGACTTTCAAGTCCCCACTGAAATTGAAAAGTTGGGCTAATTGCGCACCTACTGTGCATCAATTACGCTGGAAAATTTTACGGCTGGTGCAACAGGCCTGTTTGCACACGTAAGGGAGGAGGGATGAGAGAATTGTATAATAATTAAAAAGGAACACGTAAAAGATCTTACCAGGCAGCTGTAAAGGCTCGGTTTGAGGGATGAGATCGTTTTACTCTTTTTTTTAAATCTTAGAGTCTTCCAGTAAATAACTGTACTTACTCTAAAGTATTCCTTGTGCTTTTTAAAGCCAAGTACTGTACTTCTCAAATAAATATAATTCGTATCACACCGTTTAATTTAAAAGTTGTAATACACGGGGCTTTGTTTCCTGATTGGCTAGTGAAAGGAGCACCGCCTCACGTGATCCCAGGTATGCCTACGCACAACGGTACGCCCCTGGGATCCGTGGGACACTAGGCTGCGCACAACTCCACAGCGTTTCAAAGCAAGTTTTCGCTTGGGACTTCGCACGAGGTAAGTGCATATTTCGTTTGGAGGTCAGCGGCGTACTCTTTAGCTACACCATCGACCGCAATTTCAGGGCCAATGTTTTCGGCAGGTACAGGTCTGCCCTCCAATTGATCAATTTCACAAGGGAAAAAAAAAGTTTTTTCAATTAAAATTCCATTGGTTCAGTGGCCAAACTCCTGTCTTGGTATAGACGTGAGATCACTTATTTGTCCTTTTTCAAAAAATCCAGTCTTGTTTCCAGTGCATAAAATTTAAACCTGAATTATCCCAGATCTACACTGCATTTATTTGATGACCATAAATAATTGTGAACATGGATGTAGAAGTACAGAACAACTGTATATTAAATAAATAGGTGTTTTTCCTTATGGATTTCTGAGAATATGAATTTCACGGGAGGCGTTAGTGGCGTGTGCCCGGGTGCTAGGGGATTTGCGCCCCGTTAGCGGCCCCCGGGGGCACTAATGAGAGGCGCAAGCCAACCCAATTTTCCCCCCATACCACTTCCTATTCGGTGCGTTTTTCTACAGTCTATTTCTAAGTATACTAGTGTAGTTCATCTACTGTACCAGTCTGTTTCCTAGCTGCCAGATCTGAGCAGGCAGCCAATATCTTCTCCAGTGAAAAATAATGAGGAAGCTGCAGCGCAACAGATCCCACACTAGGAAATTGTCAAAGCAGAAAGTCTTGTATTAGTTGTGAAGCGAGATAGTATGACATCCACTTGTTCAGTTTTAATTGTGGCTAGACTCAGTCAGCTGCTTTTTTAGGGCACATTCACGCTGCAGATAATAGTCTAAGACCGGTAGTTATAGTTCTGGTTCCAGAGAGGCAAAATCGCGTTTACATGGACTGCCTCCTGCCTGGCTGGAGGTCAGAATAAGCACTTTATAAACCAATACAATAGCAAAATACTGCGGATGCTGGAAATCTGAAATAACAACAGAAAGTGATGCTGCCTGGCCTGCTGAGTGTTTCCAGCATTTTCTGTTGTTATTTCACTTTATAAACCAGGTTTGACGCCGCACTGGATTTACACTATTGTTGTGTTTTTTTAAATTCATTCATGGGATGTGGGCGTCGCTGGCAAGGCCAGCATTTATTGCCCATCCCTAATTGCCCTTGAGAAGGTGTTGGTGAGCCGCCGCCTTGAACCGCTGCAGGTCATGAGGTGAAGGTACTCCCACAGTGCTTTTAGGGAGTGATTCCAGGATTTTGACCCAGCGCCAATGAAGGATCGGCCAATATATTTCCAAGTCAGGATGGTGTGTGACTTGGAGGGGAACTTGGAGGTGGTGGTGTTCCCATGCACCTGCTGCCCTTATCCTTTTAGGTGATAGAGGTCGCGGGTTTGGGAGTTGCTGCAGTGCATCTTGTAGATGGTACACACTGCAGCCACGGTACGCCGGTGGTGGAGGGAGTAAATGTTTTAAGGTGGTGGATGGGGTGCCAATCAAGCGGGCTGCTTTGTCCTGGATGGTGTCGAGCTTCTTGAGTTTTGTTGGAGCTGCACTCATCCAGGCAAGTGGAGAGTATTCCATCACACTCCTTACTTGTGCCTTGTAGATGGTGGAAAGGCTTTGGGGAGTCAGGAGGTGAGTCACTCACCACAGAATACCCAGCCTCTGACCTGCTCTTGTAGCCACAGTATTTTATGTGGCTGGTCCAGTTAAGTTTCTGGTCAACGGTGACCCCAGGATGTTGATGGTGGGGAATTCGGCGATGGTAATGCCATTGAATGTCAAGGGGAGGTGGTTTGACTCTCGCTTGTTGGAGATGATCATTGCCTGGCATTTGTGTGGCGCGAATGTTACTTGCCACTTATCAGCCCAAGCCTGAATGTTGTCCAGGTCTGGCTGCATGCCACGGACTGCTACATTGGCTGAGGAGTTGCAAGTGGAACTGAACACTGTGCGAACATCCCCACTTCTAACCTTATGATGGAGGGAAGATCATTGATGAAGCAGCTGAAGATGATTGGGCCTGGGACACTGCCCTGAGGGAACTCCTGCTGCGATGTCCTAGGGCTGAGATGATTGCTCCAACAACCTTCCTTTGTGTTAGTATGACTCCAGCCAGTGGAGAGTTTTCTCCTGATTTCCATTGACTTCAATTTTACCAGGGCTCCTTGATGCCACATTACCTTGCTGTCACTCTCTCACCCCTAGAATTCAGCTCTTTCGTCCATGTTTGGACTAAGGCTGTAATGAGGTTCGGAGCTGAGTGGTGATGGAGGAGTCTGCGACGTCAGCCCAAATGTATGATTCTATGAGTAGTTCTGTGACTATATTGGGCCCTATATCTGTTGCTTAACTAGCCATTGGGACAGCTCTCCCAGTTTTGACACAAGTCCGTAGATGTTAGTGAGGAGGACTTTGCAGGGTTGACTGGCCTGGGAGTACCTTTGCCATGTATGAATCTGGTGCCTAGGTCGATGCTGGGTTGTCCGTCCGCTTTTATTCTTATTGTTTTTCCTTGCCAGGCCACTTCTGAGGGCAGTTAAGAGTCAACCACATTGCTGTGGTTCTGGAGTCACACATAGTCCAGACTCCCTTCCCTAAAGGACCAGATGGATTTTTGAGACAATCCAGAAGTTTCATGGTCACCATTACTGATACTAGCTTTTTATTCCAGATTTATTTAATCCAAAGCTACTATGGTAGGATTTGAACTCATGTCTCACCATTAGTCCAGGCCTCTGGATTACTAGTCCAGTAACACAACCACTATGCTACCGTTCGCACACCGTGTTGGTGATAATCAATAAATTTCAAGTCATGAAATTCTGCATCCTATTCATCTTAGTGACACGCAGCTGTTACAGGAATATCAATCATTTAATTTGGTTGCTGTTAAACCTGTTCAGTAAAGTCTGGTGGCTGTAAAGCAGTGTGTTTTTGCAGATAGCCCTCCTTCTAAATGTAATGAATGGTTAAACCAATGGGTAGTTTTAACCTTCAATGGATAGTCAAATTGGTTGGGACTAAAGCAGGCGGCCAATCCGATCCGGTCAGTTTCCTGCCAGGCGAGTCAGGTTAAAATGACCTCCCCCAATTTTTAGTGGAATGTTGACATCCTGGAGACAATGAGAGTTGCTGTCTGTTGTATTAAAGGATCTTTATTAACCTTTAGTTAAAAATATGAGAGTATTGGTGATGCATTGTTCCAATACATATCCTTTCTTTTTTACATTAGAATTTTGTCTCGCCTGTGGAAGCATAAGGGTCGGCACTTTCCATCCACTGTTTGAAGGTGGTCTGTGTCCTATTTGCAAGGTGAGTGTGTGTAATCTGTGCATGTCGACATCAAACCATACCCAACAGATCCCAATCACCAGTGCCATTATTAGAACTGCAACAACATTAGCTTACATTGTTTCAAAATGAACATATTCTTTACACTTTAGAATGGTAATAGCCAAAGAACCTTTGGTTTCCAAGACTGTGCATTCTGAAATCAACCTGAACTAATAGCATTTGCTAATGCTAACTACTACATTATTTACTTTAAACATTATCACTGGGAGAAGCTCATGGTTAGAATAATATCAAATATTTTTGGAATGTCTGCACATTTTTCACTGTCTTAAGATTCCTGTTATTATACCAAACCACTCAACTCAGCAGCACCATTCTGCAACGATCTAAGTGGCAGTGGCGATCACAGTGGTGTAAATTCAGCAAACTCGATCTCGCCATTGATTTTAACGGAGGGTGGCGATATTATAATTAGATGTTCAACTATTTCTGCGAGGAAAACAGTGGAGCAACACAAAACTCTCAGGAAATTATGAAATGGCATATATTATTATGGCTGAAATTTCTCAGCCATAATTTCCTGGGACTTTTGCGCCGCAAAGAGTGCCCTGTGACAATTACGAGCCATTACAATGGCGCACCTCTCTAGGAAATTCTGGGTCATTGTGTAGGGAGACATGGCCCCAGACTGGCAGACTACAGTAAACTCCTTCGTATCCGGCACCGACGGGACCGGGATGGTGCCGGTTGATTAAAAATTCCGGATAACAGAGAGGTAGGCAATTTTTAACACAAAGAAAATAAAAACCAGTGACTAACTCTGCCACCGTGGGAAACTCGGACTCGGAAAAATGAAAAATGGATGGATTCGGCAAGATTACCGGTTATCCATTTTGACGGTTATTAAAGAATTCTGGTTGATTAGGTGCCGTTTAAACAAGAGTTTACTGTACTACACTGTGACAGGACACAATGGTACAGTATTTGAGGCTTATGGTTAAACAGTTGCTAAATGTAGGCAATTGCCAGAAAGGATTTAGAACATAGAACAGTACAGCACAGTACAGGCCCTTCGGCCCTCGATGTTGTGCCGAGCATTGTCCGAAACCAAGATCAAGCTATCCCACTCCCTATCATTCTGGTGTGCTCCATGTGCTTATCCAATAACCGCTTGAAAGTTCCTAAAGTGTCCGACTCCACTATCACAGCAGGCAGTCCATTCCACACCCCAACCACTCTCTGAGTAAAGAATCTACCTCGGACATCCCTTCTATATCTCCCTCCATGCACCTTATAGTTATGCCCCCTTGTAACAGCTACATCCACCCGAGGAAATAGTCTCTGAACATCCACTCTATCTATCCCCCTCATCATCTTATAAACCTCTATTAAGTCGCCTCTCATCCTCCTCCGCTCTAAAGAGAAAAGCCCTAGCTCCCTCAATCTTTCCTCATAAGACCTCCCCCCCAAACCAGGCAGCATCCTGGTAAATCTCCTTTGCACTCTTTCCAATGCTTCCACGTCCTTCCTATAGTGAGGTGACCAGAACTGCACACACTATTCCAAATGTGGTCTCACCAAGGTCCTGTACAGTTGCAGCATAACCTCACGGTTCTTAAACTCAAACCCCTTGTTAATAAACACTAACACACTATAGGCCTTCTTTACTGCTCTATCCACTTGAGTGGCAACCTTCAGAGATCTGTGGATATGAACCCCCAGATCCCTCTGCTCCTCCACGTTCCTCAGAACCCTGCCGTTGACCCTGTAATCCTTATTCAAATTTGCTCTACCAAAATGAATCACCTCGCACTTATCAGGGTTAAATTCCATCTGCCATTTTTCGGCCCAGCTCTGCATCCTATCAATGTCTCTTTGCAGCCTACAACAGCCCTCCACCTCATCCACTACTCCACCAATCTTGGTGTCATCAGCAAATTTACTGATCCACCCTTCAGTCCCCTCCTCCAAGTCATTGATAAAAATCACAAACAGCAGAGAACCCAGCACCGACCCCTGTGGCACACCGCTGGTAACTGGTCTCCAGTCCGAAAATTTTCCATCCACCACCACTTTCTATGAGATAGCCAGTTACTTCTCCAATCGGCCAAATTTCCCTCTATCCCACAACTCCTTACTTTCTTCATGAGACGACCATGGGGAACCTTATCAAACGCCTTACTAAAATCCATGTATACGACATCAACTGCTCTACCTTCATCTACACACTTAGTTACCTCCTCAAAGAATTCAATCAAATTTGTTAGGCAAGACTTACCCTTCACGAATCCGTGTTGACTCTCCTGGATTAAGTTGCATCTTTCCAAATGGTCATAAATCCTATCCCTCAGTACCTTTTCCATTATCTTACCAACCACCGAAGTAAGACTAACCGGCCTATAATTACCAGGGTCATTTCTATTTCCTTTCTTGAAGAGAGGAACAACATTTGCCACTCTCCAGTCCTCTGGCACCATCCCCGTGGACAGTGAGGACCCAAAGATCAAAGCCAAAGGCTCTGCAAGCTCCTCCCTTGCCTCCCAAAGAATCCTAGGATATATCCCATCTGGCCCAGGGGACTTATCGACCCTCAGGTTCTTCAAAATTGCTAAAACATCTTCCCTCAGAACATCTACCTCCTCCAGCTCTATCCACCTTTATCACACTCTCATCCTCAAAAACATGGCCCCTCTCCTCGGTGAACACTGACGAAAAGTATTCATTCATCACCTCTCCTATCTCTTCTGACTCCATGCACAAGTTCCCACTACTGTCCTTGACCGGCCCTACCCTCACCCTGGTCATTCTTTTATTTCTCACATAAGAGTAAAAAGCCTTGGGGTTTTCCTTGATCCGACCCGCCAAGGACTTCTCATGCCCCCTCCTAGCTCTCCTAAGCTCTTTTTTTAGCTCATTCCTTGCTACGTTGTACCCCTCAATCGACCCAACTGAACCTTGTTTTCTCATCCTTACATACGCTTCCTTTTTCCTCTTGACTAGACTTTCAACCTCTTTTGTGAACCATGGTTCTCTCACTCGGCCATTTCCTCCCTGCCTGACAGGGACATACCCATCAAGGACACGCAGTAATTGCTCCATGAAAAAGCTCCACTTTTCGTTTGTGCCTTTCCCTGATAGTTTCTGTTCCCATCTTATGCTCCCTAATTCTTGCCTAATCGCATCATAATTACATCTCCCCCAATTATAAACCCTGCCCTGCCGTATGGCCCTATCCCTCTCCATTGCAATAGTGAAAGTCACCGAATTGTGGTCACTATCTCCAAAGTGCTCTCCCACATACAAATCAAACACTTGGCCCGGTTCATTACCCAGTACCAAATCCAATGTGGCCCCACCTCTTGTCGGCCTATCCACATATTGTGTCAGGAAACCCTCCTGTACACACTGTGCAAAAACTATCCCATCCGAACTGTTTGACCTATAAAGGTTCCAATCAATATTTGGAAAGTTGAAGTCACCCATGACAACTACTCTGTGACCTCCACACCTATTCATAATCTGCTTTGCAATTTCTTCCTCCACATCTCTATTACTATTTGGGGGCCTGTAGAAAACTCCTAACAACGTGACCGCTCCTTTCCTATTTCTAACTTAAGCCCATATTACCTCAGACGGCAGATCCCCCTCGAACTGCCTTTCTGCCGCTGTTAAACTATCCTTGATTAACAATGCTACTCCTCCACCTTTCTTACCACCTTCCCTACTCTTACTGAAACATCTATACCCCGGAACTTCCAACAACCATTCCTGTCCCTGTTCTAACCATGTCTCCGTAATGGCCACCACATCGTAGTCCCAAGTACCAATCCACGCTCCAAGTTCTCCTACCTTATTCCGGATGCTCCTTGCATTGAAGTAGACACACTTCAAGCCACCTTCCTGTCTGCCGGTACATTCCTGCGACCTTGATACCCTCCTCAGTACCTCCCTACACTCACCACTGGCTCCTGGACTACAGCCCTTTTTCCCATCCCCCTGACAAATTAGTTTAAACCCCCCCCCCGAAGAGCCGTAGCAAATTTCCCTCCCAGGATATTGGTGCCCCTCTGGTTCAGATGCAAACCGTCCTGTTTGTACAGGTCCCACCTTCCCCAGAATGTGCTCCAATTATCCACATAACTGAAACCCTCCCCCCTACACCATCCCTGCAGCCACGTGTTTATCTGCACTCTCTCCCTGTTCCTCAACTCGCTAGCACGTGGCACCAGCAACAAGCCAGAGATTACAACATGGTTTGTACTGGCTCTCAGCTTCCAACCTAGCTCCCTAAATTCCTGTTTTAAATCCCCGTCCCTTCTCCTACCTATGTCGTTGGTACCGATGTGTACCACGACTTGTGATTGTTCCCCCTCCCCCTTGAGGATTCTGAAAACACGGTCCGAGACGTCACGGACCCTGGCACCCGGGAGGCAACATACCATCCGTGAGTCTCTTTTGCTGAAACAAAAAATCTTTTTCCTTCCTCCTTTTTCCACCAGCTTTCTCACCACACCTTTTCCTCTGCGGGAGGTGTTGGCATGTTTCAGGAGTACAGTTCTGTGGGTACCAAGCACTCGCCAATACTTCACTCCAGTGGTTATTCGTCATGTGTGAGCCTAGATAGTGAGTGTAGCAAGCTATTAATCTGTTAGGGGGGGTGGGGGTGCATCACAACTGTACCCGACTGCATGTGTAATTCCAGCAGGGGTTGCTGCATAGCATTCAGGACAGGATACCCTGATCAGTTTTCCCTTCCCTAACACAAGGTGCTGAGGCTAACTGTAGCTCCTTTACCACCTCCCTGGCTGAAATCACATCAGCAATTTAACCTGGGACTTTTTTGGGCTATACAGCGTTAGCTATTCACTGTCCTAACCTCTCTTTTTCGGTGCGCGGGCCTTTTAACTGGCTGCGCAGCCACGTAGCTTAACGGGAACATTGGTCATAACCTGCTAAATGATCAGAAAAATCAAAAAAAAAGCTAAGCTTGAAAACAATACATTGGGGGTGGGAATGAGGGAGGAGATGGGAACAAAAATTAAAGTGTTTCTTTTTCTCAATTGTAAGAAATGTACACATTTGAAAATAAGTCCCAAGAATTTTGCATAGGGCACATATGACAAAATCAGAAGGCGCACATGACATTGAAATTCAGTTGGAAATAGGACCCTTTGTTTTCAGTTATCAAAAATACTGACCGTTTTGTTAACTTGCATAATTTTACTTCTAATTTGCTTATCTGCTTTTCTTTTTTAAAGTAGGTGAATGCTGTCAAATATTTTAGAAAATATCAGGGTCTGCAGGCAGTTAGTGTTAGTTTTGAACTCAAAGTTTATAATGAACTTACTTGTTAATAACGTTGAACCTTTATTAATTAGTAACTAGCTCAACTTGAACCCTTTGAATTTGGACCAAGATTATATTTAGCTCTGAACTCCTGCAAATTACTAGTAAAAAGCAAAATACTACAGATGCTGGAAATCTGAAACAAAAACACAAAATGCTGGAAACACACAGCACATCAGTCAGCATTAGTGGAGGGAACTGACAGGTCCAAAAATGTGCAGGTTAGGTTGATTTGGCTATGATAAATTGACCCATAGTGTTAGGGGGGGATTAAATATGTGTGGTTACGGGGATAGGATAGGATATGTTCGGGGGAATTAAATACATGGGGTTACGGGGGTAGGGTGGGATATGTGTACTGTGGGGATTAAAGCAGGGACAGGGTACTGGATTTGGATGATCAGCCATGATCGTATTGAATGGTGGAGCAGGCTCGACGGGCCGAATGGCCTACTCCTGCTCCTAGATTCTATGTTTCTATGTTAACGCTTCAGGTGTAGACCCTTCCTTTTGGAACGTGGTAAGTCAACTGGAAGCGGTGCAAATTCATGCAGCCCGGAAGCCAACCGCCAAGCAGGTAAGTCATAGGCCGTGATTTTGTCGTCGGTGTCGGGATGGGTGCGGGACAGCTGGTTTCCAGCTTCCAGTCCCGCCCCCAGCTGCCTCCGCTCCACAGACGTGATTTTACCTTGATTGACCTTGTTAAGCCCGCCCTGCGGGCTTGCCGGCCAATTAACAGAAAGCAGGTTTGATGACGTCATTTGATGACGCATCATCTGCCGGTTTCCTTAAAGGGACCACGCACAGTTTTATTTTGACAGTTGATTTCTCAGTGTTTGACAGCATTGAGGTGCTGAAAACACTGACAAGCACTGCACAAAGGTGACCTCTTGCACCCAGGCTCTCCAGTGACTCCCTCCATATGCTGGAATAGATGGCAGCTGTAGGTGAGGTGACAGAAACAATCTGTCATTGGTGAGAGAGGTTCTCCCAATGAGGTGGCACTGGACATATAGTTGGATTAAAAAAATTGTAAGCTGAAGAAATCTGTAAATGTTTTAAAAATGCAGTACCCAACATTTTCTTTGCTCTGAAACTCACCATCTGCAACATTGGATCCTTCACACCACTTCTGCAGCTGTCATCATTCCACAAACATTACACCAGACTCCCAACACGCCATACTTACCTGGCGTGGTGTCCAGCCGTCGGGAAACCCGACCCAGAAGCGGGAAAATCCAAAAACAGGCTGAAAACTACTGACAAGTACCTGTTAATAGGCAGGTAATTGCCTTTAATCCGCTTCCCGCCGCTAGGTGTCGGGTCCATTCGCAAATCGGGGACCCGACACTTGGGAAAACTGTTTGGAGGCGGGTTGACGGCAGATTCTGAACCCGCCGCCAATCAAATCAATATTTAACCTTTGACCCGCCTCCAAACCCTCCCACTGAGCGCCGGCAAAATCGTGGCCAATGAGTCATAATGGCACAGAAGGAGGCCATTCGGCCCATCGAGTCCGTGCCAGCTCTCTGTAGAGCAATCCAGTCAGTCCCATTCCCCCTCTCTATCCCCGTAGCCGTGAAAGTTTATTTCCCTCAAGTGCTTATCCAGTGCTTATCCTTGAAAACATTGAGTGTCTTCGCTTCCACCACTTCCGTCGGCAGCGAGTTCCAGGTCCTCACCACTCGCTGCGTAAAAAAGTTTTTCCTCACATCCCCCCCTGTATCTCTTGCCCAAAACCTTAAATCCGTGTCCCCTAGTCCTTGTACCATCAACTAGTGGGAACAGCCTTTCCCCGTCTAGCCTATCCAAACCCATCATAATCTTGTACACTTCTATCAAATCACCCCTGAACCTCTGCTCTAATGAAAACAAATCCAGCTTCTCCAACTTGTCCTTGTAGCTAAGATCCCCGGAACCATTCTGGTAAATCTCCTCTGCACCCTCTCAAGGGCCTTCACATCCTTCCTAAAGTGTGGTGACCAGAACTGGACGCAATACTCCAGTTGTGGCCTAACCAGCGCTTTGTAAAGGTTCAGCATAACTTCTCTACTTTTTTACTCAATACCTCTATTTATGAAGCCCAAGATCCCATATGCTTTGCTAACCACTCTCTCAATATGTCCCGCCATCTTCGGGGACCTATGCACATTAACTCCCAGGTCCCTCTGTCCCTGCACACTCTTTAAAACTGTGCCATTAAGTGTATATTGCCTCTCCCTGTTCCTTCTGCCAAAATGCATCACCTCACACTTCTCTGTATTAAATTCCATCTGGCACTTGTCTGCCCATTCTACTAGCTATGCCCTTTCTATGTCCTGTTGCAGTTGATTGGTATCATCCTCACTGTTTGCCACACCCCCAAGTTTGGAGTCATCGGCAAATTTAGAAATTCTACTCTGTATTCCAATATCCAGGTCATATCTCAAAAAAAGCAGTTGCCCCAGCACTGACCCTTGGGGAACACAACTGTCTACCATCCTCCAGTCTGAAAAACAGCTATTTACCACAACTCGCTATTTTCTGTCCTTAAACCAATTCCTTATCCAAGCTGCCACTGACCCACCTATTCCATGAGCCTCAATTTTGTTAACCAGCCTTCTGTGTGGTACATTGTCAAACGCCTTCCTAAACTCCATGTAGACAACATCCATTGCATTCCCTTGATCAATCCTCCCTGTTACTTCATCAAAAAATTCAATTAGATTAGTCAAACACGATCTGCCTTTTATAAATCCATGTTGGCTCTCCTTAATTAACTTGAATCTCTCCAAGTGCCCATTAATTTTTTCCTTGATTATTGTTTCTAAAACTTTACCCATCACTGATGTTAAACTGACTGGCCTGTAGTTACAAGGATTGTCCTTACACCCTTTCTTGAACAATGGTGTCACATTTGCCACTTTCCAATCCTCAGGCACCTCCCCCGCATCGAGAGAAGATTGGAAAATTATGGCAAGCCCTTCTGCTATCTCCTCCCCCAATTCCCTTAGCAACCTGGGATGCAAGCCATCTGGACCAGGCGACTTATCCACTCGAAGCATACCCAGCCTTTCTAGTACATCCTGTCTATCAATTTTCACCCCTTCCATTGCTTCTACCTTTTCCACTTCTACCGATATTTTGTCAGCATCCACCTCCTTAGTAAACACCGATACAAAGTACTCATTGAGTATTCTAGCCTTGCCCTGCGCAATTAAGCATATATCACCTTCTTTGTCCCTAATAGGCTCCACCCCGCCTCTTACTACCCGCTTACTGTTTACAGTAGAAGATTTTTGGGTTCCCTTTTATGTTAACCGCCATTCTACTCTCATATTCTCTCTTTGCCAATCTTATTTTCATCTTCACTTCCCCTCTCAACTTATTGTATTTGGTCTGGTTCTCCCTTGAAGAATTCACCTGATATTCATCCTACACCCTCTTTTTTTGTTTCATCATCTTCTCTATCTCCCTCATCATCCAAGGAGCCCTTGCTTTGGTTCCCTTACCTTCCCTCTTGTTGGAATGTACCTAGCCTGTACTTGGAACATCTCCTCCTTAAAGATCACCCATTGTTCTGTTACAGTTTTTCCTGTCAGTCTTTGGTTCCATTTTACTCTGGTTAAATCCTTTCGCATCCCATTGAAGTTAGCCCTATTCCAGTTTAGAAGCTCCACTCTAGATTGTTCCTTGCTCCTCTCCATTGCTAATCTAAATCTTATGATAAGATGATCACTTGTACCCAAGTGTTCTCCCACAGACACTTGGTCGACCTGGCCCACCTCATTCCCCAGCACCAGATCCAGCAATGCCTCCTTCCTAGTTAGCCCAAGAACATACTGGTCAAGGAAATTCTCCTGAACACATTTCAGAAATTCCTCCCCCTCCTTTCCCTTTACCCTAGCATTATCCCAATTGATATTTGGGTAATTAAAGTCCCCCAATATCACCACTCTATAGCTCTTGCATATCTCTGCGATTTCCCTGCAGATTTGCTCCTCTACTTCCCTCTCACTATTTAGAGGCCTGTAGAATACCCCCAATAGCGTGATCATACCCTTTTTGCTCCTCAACTCTAACCAAATAGATTCTGTCCTTGTCCCCTCAAGAACATCCTCCCTTTCCAACACTACAATGTCTTCCTTAATCAGCACTGCCACCCCAACCCCCTTTTTTCCTTCCCTATTTTTTGTACACCTTGTACCCTTGAATATTAAATGCCCAGTCCTCACCATTTTTAAGCCACGTTTCCATTATTGCCACATCATGTTGCCACACGGCTAATTGTGCTTGTAGCTCACCAACCTTATTCACCACACTTTGTGCGTTTACGTACATGCATTCTAAACCCATTTTTGAATTTTTCATAGTCTTAGTCTGCTCCTGTCTAATATCCGCCTCTAGTACTACTTTCTTCTCTAGTACTGTCCAACACACTCACTCTTTTATGCACCTTATTCCTCTTTTCTACTCCTATATGTTGGTGCCCATCAGCCTGCCAAGCTAATTTAAACCCTCCCCAACAGCACTAGCAAACCTCCCCGTGAGAATATTGGTCCCGGCTCTGTTGAGGTGTAACCCGTCCGGCTTGTACAGGTCCCACCTTCCCCAGAAATGGTCCCAATGCCTCAGGAATCTAAAGCCGTCCCTCCTGCACCATCTCTCCAGCCACGCATTCATCTATTCTATCCTCCTATTCCTGTACTCACTAGCACGTGGCACCGGGAGTAATACCTTTGAGGTCCTGCTTTTTAATCTCTTTCCTAGCTCCCTATAGTCTGCCTGCAGGACCTCATCCCTCTTTCTACCTATGTCGTTGGTACCGATATGGACAATGACCTCTGGCTGTTCACTCTCCTCCCTCAGAGTGTCCTGCAGCCGTTCAGTGACATCCTTGACCCTGGCACCAGGGAGGCAACATACCATCCTGGAGTCACGTCTGCGTCCACAGAAACGCCTATCTGATCCCCTAACCAATGAATCCCCTATCACTATTGCTCTTCCACTCTTCTTCCTGCCTCCCTGTGCAGCTGAGCCACCCGTGGTGCCGTGGCTGCTCTCCCCAGAGGAACCATCACCCTCACCAGTTTCCAGAACTGTGAACTGGTTAGCGAGCGAGATGCACTCTGGGGATTCCTGCCCTACCTGCCTGGTCCTCCTTCTCTGTCTGGTGGTTACCCATTCCCTCTCTGCCTGCACATTCTGAGGCTGCGGGGTGACCACTTCTAGAAACGTGCTTTCCAAGTATTTCTCAGCCTCGCGGATGCACTGTAGTGACTCCAGCTGCCGCTCAAGCTCCGAAAATCGGAGCTCGAGTTGCTGCAGCTGATGAAACTTCCTGCACATGTGGTCGTCCAGGCCGCAAGAAGCGTCCAGGATATCCCACATGGCACAGGATGTGCAAATCATGGGACTGAGCTGCCCTACCTTGCCACTGTTTACCAGACTATGGAGGTAATTTAGCAGAAATAAACATAAAACTTAACAAGATACACTCAAGAGCTACTACCAATCAGCAGTTCCCGCTATTAGAAAGGCTATGATCTACTTAGCAGAAATTTACTCAAACAGAACCAAAAAAAGCTTACCACAAATACTCACCCTATACTCACCTCTCAGCTCCCTTGTGCTAGCGACACCTTTGAATTCTGAGGTCACTCCATCGTTGTGTTGCTTGCCGACTGTCTCCCTCGCAGGCAGTCCGCTCACTCAGACTCCAGGCCTCTGCTCCGCGCTGCCTTTATCCCCGACCTCCGACTCCGTTCCTCCTGTAGGTCCACTTACTCAGAAGTCCGTGTGGTCGGCTGCCAGGCCGTTCCCACAATCGGGGTGGTGGTGGAGGGGGGTGGCGTCATAGGCGCAAGAGAGGCCTATTACTTGTGTGGCCCGGAAGAACATGCCTGCTCCTCTTAGTCCCACAAGGAAATTTGAAAAATATTTGAAACTTATACTTTTTGGGCCTCTTCTGCCCCCATCCAGTTCTGCGCTGAATTGGCCTGGTGGGAAGCTAACTGCGGTTTCCCACTCAGACCTCCTAGTAAAAATTGCAGTTGGGTCCCAATGTCGTCATTGTATATGCTAAAAGGGACACCGCTGGCTTTGGGCAGGTGAGCAACCTGGGGATTTTACCTACCCACCTGCCTGGTTTCTGCTGGGCGGGTAGGGTTAAAATGACCCTCTTTGTTTCTAAATGACTAATTTGTAGTATTTAAATTTAAAACAATTTAGTTACTTATCATGCATTTGAGCCCTTGTAAATATTTTAGATGGCGGTCAGGCAACAATGCAAGAAAACTTTGAAGGTCTAAGTCAGAATTATGTTATATATGTGTTACATTTATATTGTGTATTGGAGGATAACACCACAACATCAAATTTCGTACACTGAAAATTTGTGCTTATCTTAGGATTGGGAGATTCCTCATAATTTTCTACTGTGTTTTTCTCCCAATCAATCACAAATGCTGTCAATATTGTGATCTTTCTGTGAATGTAAATGCCATTTCCGATTGGTTTGTCACACGCCTGCAAAATACTCAACCGTTTTCCAATTTCTTTAAAAATTACTAGATTTGCCCTTAAATTTCACCCAAGTTTTCTCGACCTCTCTGTAGTCTTTGACATGTTTGACCACACCATCCTCCCCCAATGCCTTTCCTCTGTTGTCCAACTCGGTGGGATTGCCCTCTCTTGGCTGTACTCCTACCTATCCAATGCTTTACTGGCATTTTCTTGGAAAGTTCAAAGAGACAAGACTGTTTTGAGAATGTGCCATTTGTCACTTTAGAGCAATCTCTAGGCTTAATCAACATCACCATTATGGCACATTCACTGAGAAACAAATATGTCTGAAGTATCTGTTGTAACAGATGTCCCAAAACATAGGAGTGAAGAATTCAGATTCAAAATGCTTTGCAGATAATTTAGTAAGGTTGCTAATCTCTCGAATCAAGTTTCTGTCCTTGCCACAGCACTGAAACAGCCCTAACCAAAGTCACAAATGACATCCTCTGTGACTGTGGTGCATTATCCTTCTTCATCCTTCTCAACCTCTCTCTAGTCTTTGGCATGGTTGATCCTCCACCAATGCCTTTCCTCTGTTATCCAGCGCAGTGGGATTACCCTCGCATGGCTATACTCTTACCTATCCAATCGTAGCCAGAGCATCTGCAGAAATGGCTTCTCTTCACGCTCCCACACTATTATTTCCAGAGTCCCTCAAGGATCTGTCCTTGGCACCCTCCTCTTCCTCATCTGCATGGTGCCCCTTGGCAACATCATCCGCAGACAAGGGGTCAGCTTCCACATGTTTGTTGATGACACCCAGCTCTAGCTCTCTCGATCCATCCACTGCCTGTGTTGTCAGACTGCTTGTCCAATATCCAGATAGACACAGCTTCTCTGGCACACAGGCCATATTATCAGTCCCTTTATCCATTAATGAAAAGCTATAAATGTACTTTACATTGGTTAAATATGTTTTTGAGCACAGATAATTACAGTTGTCAATTTCAAACCCTACATTGACCCATTAAAGTAGTCGTCATTTTGTGTGTGTAATCCTTTGTGAAGTAATCATTTATTGGTGTGTTGCAGGATATCTACCTGGAGACATCGTATATGTATGATGATGATGGCTACCAATCATACTGTACTGTGTGCTGTGGTGGGCGAGAGGTGTTGCTGTGTGGGAATGCAAACTGCTGCAGGTATGGTGGCTGTATGAACACTGAAGTTGTGGTTTATAAAATATCGGCAGTATCACAATTTGAGGTTTTTATACTAGATATTTCCTTAGGTTCAGTAACACTGGCCACTTCGGTAAACAGTTTACATGGCCCCTACAATCTGGAGTGCACCTTTTTTTCTGCCCAGTACATAGTTAAAATGATAGCATGACCTAGAGATCATAACAAAGACCCCTTTAGCCAGCACAAGGGCTACTGAAATACATCCCATGCAACCACATAAATTCTCCTCTCTTTACAGAAGGCAGACTTAATAGGCACTCTACCAAGGTGTTACACAGGTTTCCTACCAATAACTGGTTTATTTACATAAAACATATGAACGAATACTATTCAGTTTAATTCAGTGAGAATATCTATTTTCCTACACTCCTTGATATAAGAAAACAATAAATATACAGCTTGCTTTCTTTTTAAACACAGGCCCTAAGACAGATGACCACTTACACCACCTTTGAGGCTAAGCTAGGTCAGGCTTTAAAGTACAGCAGCATTTTTCTGCTGATGGCAAAATTCATATAACCATGGCTGAGACTGTCCCATTTATTTACAGGGAGGCGGGGAGGGCTGTTTTGCTTTTGGGAAACCCGAAAGAACGGGTATCCCTCAGGTCCTGCCGAATTTAACGACAGGACTTGATTAACATTTTTTGTATCCATTTGCTGGCTGCGGCCAGCCAGATTGAGAGGCAGGCAGGCTGGCTGGCTGCCGGGCAGGTAGGCCTTCGGCACCAGGCCACAGCCGGGGAGGGGAGAGGAACGGGGGAGGGATCGGAAAGGCAGGGGGTGGGAGGGGTAGATTGGAGGGGGGAATGAAGATCGGAGGCTGGAGTGGGGGGGGGAGATTGGAAAGGCCAGGGGGAGATCAAAAACACCAGGGGGAGATTGGAGGCCACAGCTGGGGGGCGCAGAGGAGGTTGGGTGGGATTGGAATGACCAGGGGTGGGGTGGGGTGGGGGGAGTAAGATTGTAAAGGCCGGGTCGGTGGGACATTGTGGCTCGGTTGGAGGGGATGTAGCGGTAGGGGGCGGCGGTTGCCCAATCAAGGGAGTGGTTTACAGGTATGTTTGGGGCAGCCAAGGGGAAGCACTCCTGCTTCAGGGGTGGGTGTCAGAGAGCCGGCGGGGTGGTGGT
This sequence comes from Squalus acanthias, assembly GCA_030390025.1. Lineage (NCBI taxonomy): Eukaryota > Metazoa > Chordata > Chondrichthyes > Squaliformes > Squalidae > Squalus > Squalus acanthias. The sequence goes on along the minus strand of CM059435.1, from coordinate 22,629,576 downwards.
CGAAGATTGGGGACCAGAGATCGGGGGCTTTGTGGGGGAGGTCAGTTGGGGGGGCGGGGGGTGGTGTCTGATCGCGGGGGGTTGGCAAGGCCGGGATGCTGGATCCAGCAGGTAAGTGGAAAGGCACTTACCTCCTGGATCCAGCAGTCCTTGCCTTCCTTTAGTTGCCGGATTCCCCGAGGCCTGGGAAACCCAGCTGCCCAGAGTTAAATTTAAAATGGTGCTTCAAAAAGAGGCACGCATCCTCATTGCAATATTTGAAGTGCCAACCTGCCTCCTGGGAGCGGGTTGGTTGCCCGCCCCTTGCTCCCCACCCCTCCCCCCGCTGCCGCCGTTAAAACCGGAAATGGGCGGGTTGGGGTTGGTATGCAGATTTCTTATACTTCAGCCTCTCACCCAACCCAAACCCGCCCGTTTTTAGTGTTTGGCCTGGAGTAGCTGAAGGCCCTTCTCAGAGTCAGTTAGATGACATTTACCCAAAATGGGCTAAACGTACTCTCTCATCTGTGTCTATGTTGACAAAAGCTGGAAGGTTACTGCACAATTCCCTTTCTGCTGGAGTTTTTTTGATTCATTTTCTAGCTTCTAGTGTACACCAGATATTGGATCATTCTACAACAAGATATACTGATAGATCACACTGTTGTATTCAAAGAGGCTTACTAGGAAGAAGTGAAGGAATGACCCTAACTTGTGTGCGTCTTACTGAGATGAAGGGAGACTGGCAGAAATATAATGCGAAGGAAATTCTTCTGTTGGAGGAAGCAAGTTACTTGTAGGGATCCATGGAGATGTAGAGAGTTTGATACTTTCAGAACATTTGGCTAAGAGCTGATTGCAGTTATCCACATGTCTGCATTCTGATTAATTCGGCTGTATACACAGTGGCGCAACAAAGGATGTCCTTGCCATGGGGCTCTTTTAGGATGTGACTCGTTATCTGCCTTTTTATTTTGTGTATTTTCTCTGTGCTCCTCTAATAATGTCAAGAAATGGGTATATTTCTGAAGTTAATAAATCTCCATTGTCATTAATCATTAGCAGAGCAGATGGATTAATGAACTCAGAAGAATAAATATATTGTAAGAAACTTACCCTTTCATATTCTACCTGGTTCTCCACAACCCAGGATTGTGGTTGAGTTGGCATCCATGTGCCTCTCTTTGTGTTTACATTTAGTGATGTAAAGGTGTGGCCAGTGCATGATGTCTCTCCCATGATCCAAGCTAAACAAATAATAATTTAAAAACAACTTTACTTTTACATAGCAGTCAGCATTTATTCTGCCAACTAAACCCTTCCTTTCATCTGCCAGTTCCAGCCTTCCCACTCTCCACAGAATAAAGGAACCATATTTTGCCCAAACTGTTTCTTAAAATTCACACTTAAAAAAAAATGACTCGCTGCATGATTTGTTTGCTTTGTGTCAAATGTGTGGGCTTTCTCGGAATTATTTTGCGATTTGCATACCAAATTGCCTCCTTAAACCTCTCCACTTCTCTATCTCTCTCTCTCCTCCTTTAATTCGCTCCTTAAAACCTACCTATTTGACCAAGCTATTGGTCACCTGTCCTAATATTATATGGCTCGGTGTCAAATTTTACTATGTTAAAGACGCTATATAAATGCAAGTTGTTGTAGCTTTACCTTTTCATTCTGCAGCTGTGTAATTTCATCCTGTACATTCAGAGAATTTCTGTCTTTCTGATATATGAAGAACATTCTTAACTCTTTTTTGACCCTGTCATTCAGTATATTTTCTCTCAGTCCTGCAGGTTCCCACACCCAATTTGGGTAGAATATGTACACAGTAACATCATATGACTCATCCTTTAGTTCATGTTCCCCAATTGAGGAAGTGACTCACCTTCACTTGCCCAGCCACGACTGGCAATTTATTGTGTGCAGAATCACCTTGCACAACATCTGCTCTTTACTATTCATGTCAATGGAATTCATTTGTTTCCAGACCAATACTCCCAGTTTGCAAATATTAAACTGACTAGTTTTTTCTGACATGATTGATACAGAGAAGGTTCAGTATAAGAGGATTCTCTGGTCCTACATCACCCTCTGTTAAGTACTTACCATTTCCAGGACTTATTTCAAGAGCTTCCACCTCCTGTAATACATACTTTTGGGGCTGGATTTTCAATGACCCGTGGAGTCGGGTTTGGAGGCGTGTGGGGGGTTAAAGTTGCAGATTCGGGGGTCCCGACCCCATCCCGCCTCCACGCAATTTTGATTAAATCGTGTGCAGTGTTCCCAACTCTGTCCCACCTCCAAGAGGCGGGAGAGGCTATTAAAGCCCTTAACAAGCCCCAAATTGGCTCTGTAATGCCATTTTGAAACGTTTTAGCTAGTTTAACCCTTTTCCGACGTGAAGCACGCCTGATGTGAAACACGCCAGTGAAACCTGGCAGGAGCACAAGTGGATAGCTGACTATCAGCTGCAGGTCCACTATTACAACAGAGATGTGATGAAGGTAGTAGTAGTATTAGGTCTGAAAGTCGCCTCTGATGCTGCATTGAATGTCTTCAGAGACTGCCTGGACCTGGATGCAAAAAAAATTCTCACTCTCTCTCTCTCACACTCTCTCACTCATACATAAGAACATAAGAAATAGGAGCAGGAGTAGGCCAATCGGCCCTTCGAGCCTGCTCCGCCATTCAATAAGATCATGGCTGATCTGATCCTCACCTCAAATCTAAAGAACACAAGAAGTAGGAGCAGGACCCGGCCACTCAGCCCCTGGGCCCGCTACGCCACCCACAGGGCCTCGACCGATCCGAACTCAGCCTCATGTCCAATTTCCTGCCCACTCCCCGTAACCCCTAATTCCCTTTACTTCTAGGAAACTGTCTATTTCTGTTTTAAATTTATTTAATGATGTAGCTTCCACAGCTTCCTGGGGCAGCAAATTCCACAGACCTACTACCCTCTGAGTGAAGAAGTTTCTCCTCATCTCAGTTTTGAAAGAGCAGCCCCTTATTCTAAGATTATGTCCCCTAGTTCTAGTTTCACCCACCCATACGCTGCTCATTTTGCATCCAGGTCCTCTCACAGCCAGGCAGTCTCTGACCTGCAATTGACAGCATCAGAGGCGACTTTCAGACTGAAACCACTAATCGGTTCATGGGTTCCCACATGCTGGAACTCAATTGCCCAATTAAGTGAAAATTGCATCAATCTCCCACATCCAATTGCAGGCGGGTGGATAACACGAAATGCGGAGGACACGACCCCAACCCGCCCCAGTATCAAAATCCAGCCCTTGGAGTGCATACAAGTATGAAATATGTGTATTTTTACTAAAAGAATCCTCAAAAACTGTTTTAAAAAAATGCCCCAGGTAAACAAAGTCCCCAATAAAAGTTTATCATCATTTAGGTGTGTGCTAGAGACCAGAAACTACAGAGTGTCAGCTTAAAAAAAAGTTGCCAAATTACAACCCACCCCCCCACAAATCATCTTTTCAGTGGGACCATTTTGAAGTGTATAAAGAGAATCTTTTAATAGAGGTCTCTGACAGGGTCCATTACTTCCCATGGTGTTGATGTTTTTTTTCCCCTAGCTCTTCATACCCACATGATCCACTTGTTCAGGAGCGTTGAGATGGGCCAGCTTGAGGAAGGATCCATGCTGCCCTTCGGTCAATGTGCCAGGAGGTGTTCTTGAGCAATTCAGGAAAGGTCCCCAGTCACTGATTGAACTCCAGCTCAAAAATCATCCATTGAAGAAGCTTGAGTTGAATTCAAGTGTCTTCACTTGGCATTCACTGATATACAATTGCACATATCGGGTATAATGACACTAGGGGGGTGAAATTGTGTGCCTTACATACGAACATACATACGAACATACGAATTAGGAGCAGGAGTAGGCCCCTCAAGCCTGCTCTGCCATTCAATAAGATCATGGCTGATCTGATTACTCCACATTCCCACCTACCCCCGATAACCTTTCACCCCCTTGCTTATCAAGAATCTATCTACCTCTGCCGTAAAAATATTCAAAGACTCTGCTTCCACCGCCCTCTGAGGAAGAGAGTTCCAAAGACTCACAACCCTCTGAGAAAAAATTTCTCCTCATTTCTGTCTTAAATGGGCGACCCCTTATTTTTAAACAGTGACCCCTAGTTCTAGATTCTCCCACAAGAGGAAACATTCTCTCCACATCCACCCTGTCAAGACCCCTCAGGATCTTATATGTTTCAATCAAGTCACCTCTTACTCTTCTAAACTCCAGCGGATATAAGCCTAGCCTGTCCAACCTTCACTCATAAGACAACCCGCCCATTCCAGGTATTAGTCTAGTAAACCTTCTCTGAACTGCTTCCAACGCATTTACATCCTTCCTTAAATAAGGAGACCAATACTGTACAGTACTCCAGATGTGGTCTCACCAATGCCCTGTATAACTGAAGCATAACCTCCCTACTTTTGTATTCAATTCCCCTCGCAATAAACGTTAACATTCTATTAGCTTTCCTAATTACTTGCTGTACCTGCATACTAACCTTTTGCGATTCATGCACTAGGACACCCAGATCCCTCTGCATCTCAGAGCTCTGCAATCTCTCACCATTTAGATAATATGCTTCTTTTTTATTCTTCTGGCCAAAATGGACAATTTCACATTTTCCCACATTATACTCCATTTGCCAGATCTTTGCCCACTCACTTAACCTATCTATATCCCTTTGTAGCCTCCTTATGTCCTCTTTACAATTTACTTTCCTACCTATCTTTGTGTCATCAGCAAATTTAGCAACCATACCTTTGGTCCCTTCATCCAAGTCATTTATATAAATTGTAAAAAGTTGAGGACCCAGCACTGATCCCTGTGGCACACCACTCGTTACATCTTGCCAACCAGAAAATGACCCATTTATGCCTACTCTCTGTTTCCTGTTAGCTAGCCAATCTTCTATCCATGCCAATATGTTACCCCCTACACCATGAGCTTTTATTTTCCGCAATAACCTTTTGATGTGGCACCTTATCAAATGCCTTCTTGAAATCTAAGTACAGTACATCCACCGGTTCCCCTTTATCCACAGCACATGTTACTTCCTCAAAGAACTCTAATAAATTGGTTAAACATGATTTCCCTTTCACAAAACCATGTTGACTCTGCCTGATTACCTTGAACTTTTCTAAGTGACCTGCTTTAACGTCTTTAATAATAGCTTCTCACATCTTCCCTATGGCCTGTAGTTTCCTGCTTTCTGTCTCCCTCCCTTTTTGAATAAAGGAGTTACATTTGCTATTTTCCAATCTAATGGAACCTTCCACGAATCTAGGGAATTTTGGAAAATTAAAACCAATGCATCAACTATCTCACTAGCAACTTCTTTCAAGACCCTAGGATGAAGTCCATCAGGACCCGGGGACTTGTCAGCCCGCAGCTCCAACAATTTGCTCAGTACCACTTCCCTGGTGATTGTAAATTTCTTGAGTTCCTCCCTCCCTTCCATTTCCTGATTTACAGCTATTTCTGGGATGTTACTTGTATCCTCTATAGTATATGCAAAATACCTGTACAATTTAACTGCCATCTCCTTATTTTCCATTAATTCCCCAGACTCACTTTCTATAGGACCAACGCTCACTTTGTTAACTCTTTTCTTTTTTAAATATCTATAGAAACTCTTGCTATCTGATTTTATATTTCTAGCTAGCTTTCTCTCGAACTCTAATTTTTCTCCTTATTAATCTTTTAGTCATTCTTTGCTGTTTTTTATATTCTGTCCAATCTTCTGACCTGCCACCCATCTTTGCGCAATTATATGCTTTTTCTTTAAGTTTGATACTATCTTTAACTTTTTTAATTAACCACGGATGGTGCGTCCTCCCCTTGGAATTTTTCTTTCTCGTTGGAATGTATATATTCTGTGTATTCTGAATTATCCCCTTAAATGTCTGCCACTGCAACTCTATTGATCTATCCCTTAACCTAATTTGCCAGTTCACTTTAGCTAGCTCTGCTTTCATGCCCTCATAATTGCCCTTATTTAAGTTTAAAATACTAGTCTTGGACCCACTCTTCTCTCCCTCAAACTGAATGTAAAATTCAATCATATTATGATCGCTGCTACCTAGGGGCGCCTTCACTATGAAGTCATTAATTAATCCTATCTCGTTGCACAATACCAGGTCTAGTATAGCCTGCTCTCTGGTTGGCTCCAGAACGTGCTGTTGTAAGAAACTATCCCAAATACATTCTATGAACTCCTCATCTAGGCTACCTTTGCCCATCTGATTTTTCCAGTCTATATATAGATTAAAATCCCAGGGGTCGCTAACGGGGGGCGCAAATGGCTTTGCGACTGGGCGCGGCGCTAACATCGACTCCCACCATATTCGGCGGGAGTTTTGTGGCGGCACTAAGGCGTTGAGCCCCGATCTCCTTCGTCCGGAGATCGAGACGTCATCACTGTGTACATCGCCCTGGTAGCGCCCTGGACCCGAAATGGACTTCCGCCCCCTGCAGCAGCGCCGGTCGAAAACACCGACAGCTGCAGGAGGCGTGCATTGGGTGGGAGGCCACTTCGGGGGCGATGATTAAAAGCGAGGTGGCCGAGGTAAGTAAAAAAAAAACTTACCTTTCTTGTTCCAGTTTTTTTCGCAGGTTCCTGCCCGCGATCGATCAGCCCGGCACTCTGCTTGAGTGCTGGGCTGATCGCGCGGGATCGCAGCTGCCTTGGTGGTCCAGGTAGGTACATTTTATATTGCAGAGCCTGCAGCAATGGACCTTCCCTTTAAGGGAGGGCAGGAGCTTTTGAACGCGGCAGCGCTGCACGGCCCAGTGTGCAGCGCTGCTGAAGTTTCCGCCCCACCTGCTGCCGATTGCGCTCCAAGGAGGAAGTGGAGCACTTGATTTAGTGCTCCACTGCCTTGCTGGAGCGCAAAACCAAATTTTTTTTTTAAGTTTAGAAACATTAGCGCCTGGCGCTAATTTTCTCAACTTTTAAAATTTAGCCCCCCAAACGGGGCGATAATGAATTTCTCCCCCCTAGGAGTTTTAAAAACAATTATATTGTCAAGATATCATATGTTAACATCACTCACATGATTCGCACTCTATTTGTCTGTAGATGCTTTTGTGTGGACTGCATAGACATCCTAGTGGGTCCAGGTGCTTCTGAAGAGGCCAAGGTGCAAGACCCTTGGAGATGTTACATGTGTCTTCCATACGAAAGCTATGGAGTGCTGAGAAGACGCAGTGACTGGACCATGAAACTACAAGAGTTTTTTGCCAGCGACAATGGTCAGGAATATGTAAGTCGTACAGTTTCTTCAGCTGAGACCAGGGAAAAACTTCTGTGATATTGACAGATGATATTATTGATTTGTCAGATGTTATAAATATTATCTGTGTAAGCATATTACAAAATGTGTTAACAACTTTGTATATTTCAAAGTAATATTTTATGTGGACTAATTATCCATTTATCACAATAGAAGAAATTCCTGTTGCTGTTGTTATTGTATGAACATTTGTGCTATTTTGACATTTATTTTAAATGGGTTAATGCCTCTGTTGAAGTAACTAAAAAGAATTTGATATGAGTAAGTTTGTAACACCAGTAGTTTTCTACAGGGCGCACATAATTTTCATTGGGCCTCCTTTAACGGGTAATAATTTTGGGGTTGCACTTACAACAGTAGCTGAGGCACAATTTTGCCTTGAGCTAATCCAGTAGCTAGCCATGTAGCACTGAGAAAGAAGTGGTTTGGACAAATTGTATTAAAACATAAGAATAAAACTTTCCCCCAACAAAGTAGTGTCCTAACACTATACAAATAAGAGTCTCTTGGAGATGGCTTTATGTATTAGATTTTTTTTCAAATGAAGTTTATTTGTAATTACTCTGTAGCATCCACACAACCATAAATGGCTGTTTTCAATTGTATATTTTTTTCAAATTCCAGGATCCTCCTAAAATTTACCCAGCAGTACCTGCTGAGCACAGAAAGCCAATCAAAGTTCTGTCACTCTTTGATGGGATAGCGACAGGTAAAGTTCCCAAAAAATTGCATTGTAATACCAAGCTTCTGTACTTGTGTGTTTCATTGAATTTTACAATTATCAGCTGCAAATGATTTATTAATAAACATATGCTAGGATTTTTCTCAGGGTTCTCCCAATCGGCTGCCATAACTGCAGTAGAGGATTGGCAGAAACCTTGGATAGCTGCATAAATGGAATTTCCACGCAAGTTACAGCAGCCCTGGTGATAGACTCAGTAATGAGGTTGTAATCATTAATCTTACAAAGTTAGAATCACAGTCAGCCTCCACATTGACAATTACTCTCACCACAATAGGAACAAAATTGAACAACACTATCCTTTAAATAGTAAATGTCCTAAAAATTAACAGGATCCCAGAAAGTAATTTTAAAGCTGCAATATAAGCTTAAGGATTCAGCTGATAGCTATAAACCAATTGACTCTTGTGTTTTACAACATGATCTGAACCCATGATTAGGTCATTGTCATGTAATGAATCTCTAATAGCCACTATTCCTTACATTAGCTAACTGGTCGAACAGGTGGTGGCTTTTTACTTTTCTTTAAAAAGAATCCAGTTGAATTATAGAATGGCACAGAAACTGGACAGTCACCCAATCAAATCTGCACCAGTGTTTTTCTCCACATGAGCAACCTAATCTAATCCAATTCCACTCTCCGTTTCTCTCTATATTCTTTAATATTTCTCTTTTTTTTAAATCAACTATCTAATTCCATTTTGAAAGTATTTATGGATTATGCTTCAACAATGGCTTGTGGCAGAGAACGCCACATTCTAATGTCCCTCTTTATAAAGATTTTTCTAACCTCCCCTTTCATTATTTTTAGTAATTATTTTAAATGTGTGCCCTCTTATTGCTGACTCAACAATGAATGGAAACAATTTATCCTATTTACCCTATCAAAACCTTTCATAATCTTTAAGACTTCTAAAAGGGCAATCCTCAACTTTCTCAGGTCTAGGTTAAAAAAAAAAGCTCTAACTTCTGAAGTCTCTCTTCATAACTGTAACCCCTCAACCCTGATGACATCTCAGTGGATCTGCTCTGTGCCTTTTCCATTGTCTTTTATATCCTTCCAAAGTAGGCTGCCTAAAACTGTACAGCTGTGGTCCAATTAAGGTCTTTTATAAGTTGAACATTACCTCCTTGCTTTTGTAGTCAATGCTTCTAGACACAAAGCTAAAGAATCCATTTTTCTTTTTTATGACTTTATCTGCATGCACTGACACCTTTAATGAATTGGGTTCCTGCTCACCAAAGTTCCTCTGCTCCTCTACTCTATTTAAAATCTTACTACAGTATTTAAGATATATTTCCTTTCCCTATTCTTATTTCCACTAAAATATATTACTTAACATTTCTCTACATTGAACAGCATTGGATATGTTTGTGCCTATCCTAATAGTCTATCTATGTCCTTCGGAAGTCTTTCACAATCTGTCGCAATTTGCTACACTTCCCCAATTTGGAGCCATCAGCAAATTTTGATATAGGTCCCTCAATTCCCAACAGCATAACATTTATGTTTATTGTAAATAAGAACAGACCCCATGGCTTAAGTTTGTTTATCTGATGAGTAGCTGAGCTTTGCAAACCAAGAAGGTCCCAGGTTTGATCCCTAATCTGTGATTTTAGATCAGTGGTTGCTTGGCTGTCGATATTCCTCAGCTCCTGAATCAGGGAGGGAAAAATCCGACACAGTTCCTGTTTCTGATCACTATTCAATGATTCCTATTGGAAGTGTACTTATGGGGACATAGGGTGTGGACAGGATCAGGCTTGTCTGTGATCCCAAGATCAAGCTCGTCTGTGATCCCCACTGCCACCCCCACCCAGAGTTGATGAGTTTACTCACTGTCAAGGCTCACACGTGAAAACAGTCGCTTCAACAAAGTACCAGAAAACACCCTAGAATCATCACCCAACAAGAAGACCACACCTTCAGGAAAGGAGGAGAAAATTGGTGAGAAATGAATAATCCAGTAAAACATGTTTGTTTTATACTGTTAAGGATACTGGGAACATTTTAACTGCATCTTGGCTTAATCAATTATGCTGTTCAACCATCTCAATAAAAATTCTGCAAGTTGACACCTGGTACCTTAATTGGTCTGTAGCATCCTATGCAATTTTATCTTGGTGCTCCACCTCTGTAAATGCACTATTTGTACTGCCAAAATCAGCTTTATTGAAAAGAAGTGTCAACTGCTGTTTTCTTGTGCCTCCAGCAGCCACTCCTCTGATCCTTGTCAAACTGCTCTCTCATAACCTCCTTTCTACCCTTCTAGTATAGTTGCTAGCTCTGCTAAAAAGAAAGCTGACTGCCTTGGTTGACTTTTCTTCTTTAACTCTAATCTCAGTATTCTCCATTCTATTCGACTATTGTGAGCAACATCACGTGTTATCACAGCCAGGTCTGATGAATCCTTTTACTTTAGACTCCAATAAGACCTCTGATCCTAATCATATCATTCTCATTGTCCTCTGTGCTTATCTTGAATCTCTCTTTGCCCCAGTGTAGAGATTCACCTATCTCTGGTAAACAGGATCGAGTGCAAACCAATATGGTGGGTATATTGTGTTTAATCAGAGTTTAGGACGGAATACAACACACTAGTAATACAGCAAAAACATACGACCGTGACAAGCAGCTTGTACCGGACCCGATCAGACAGACGGCTGGCATGCATGAACAGTTCTCTGGCTTCTGGCTTCTGGCTTCTGGCCTCTCTCTCTCTCTCTCTCTCTCTCTCTCTCTCTCTCTCTCTCTAGGGCCTTTGATGGTGAGCATGGGATCACTCTCAAAAGAGCGTTCGACCAGCCCAACTTCTCTTTGCAACTTCTGTTTGGCTCTCCCTTCCACAGTCTGTGTGTAAGCCCTTGGGGTGTCACTTTTTATTCTCTTTTTAGGGGTGGGCCTGAGGCCAAGTTATTGACAAGACCATTTAACCTATAGAGGTTCCTCCAAAACTTCATCAACCAATGACAGCTCAAGTTCTTTGTCTTGGTTCTTGGATGAAAGCCCTCCCCAAAAGAGGGTCTCATTACTTCATCCAATTTATCTTTCTTGTTTTTACATTTTGAAGGTTCCTCCACTGGAATCCATCTTATCTCTTTTGACTCTATCCTCCTTAACCCAGCAAGTACAAGGCCCGGCCCTGTCCTTCTTAATCATGGCCCCAGCCAGAGCTGTCGCACATTAACCAGTCGCTATCTCACCATTCTGACCTTCACAAGTAAGGTCTATGATTCCCTCCCCTTTTCTGCTGTGAGCTTTACTATGAGAAATATATAGCAACTTGCAGCTGCTTGGGCTGTCTCACCTTCATCTAACAAATGGCCCATTCTAAGATTGAGCCTCCTCAAATTCCTTTCATTCTATGTCTTTTCCTAATTAACTTTTAATTATCTTCAAAAGCAGTTCTGCTAAACAATCTCGAAATTCTATCTGTGGAGATTATAATATGGTTATCAGTAATAATGGAAGAAACATAGGTCGGGCCTTCACTGGCCAAATTAAAGATACATTAACAAAGTCAAAACCCTAACTTACAAACAACAGATAACTAGCCTGGCAGGACCATCCTATGGGCCCCCGTGTGGAATGTTTATGTTTCACCTAATCTAACTGATTAAAAAGACTGTCTCAAATTCTAATGCAAGCTTTCCAGGAAAACGAAACTTATCATTTAAACACAGTATTATTTGTGTAGCCATATACATTTTTAGGCACCCCTAGTTTCTAACAGCAGTCCAACTTGCTTTCTCCTTGGAAATTTGGTCTTGTTCATCACGTCCCCAGGAAAGGTAGTTACTCTTACCCTTCCAATTATGACCTTTAGTCCTCATTCATCTATCAGCATTCTTAGCCTTGCTATCTCTTCTGATGTCAAACAGAACTCCCACATCTCATCCATTGCTAAGGCTGCCTACAAGATGTTTAGGGGTAATTCTCACTTTCAGCGTGGGCAGTAAACTGGCAGTTGACCTCAATGCAGTGCGTATAATGGGCAGTCGATCCACAACCACCAGTTTACCGTTTGCACTGAAAGTGAGACTTGGCCCCTTGGTTTCCTGTTCAATACCAAGCATTTCATTCCCCTTCAACAGTTCTTACCTCTCTGAAGCGCTGGTCTATCTAAGACTTGGTTAGTGCTTCCAAATCATGGGAGACTCTTCTAACAGCGCTCTCATAAAATCCTAAACAAGATACAAGGAAAATCTTGTCTGCAGATAGACAGCTGCTTTTTCATCTCCAGCTTCCAATCTCTCTCCCTATCACATTCTTTCTTCTTTTATCAATACTACTGTGGTCAATGCTCCTTTGAATTTTCTTCTTTATCCTCCTAAGCACCAAATTCTGTCCCAAATTTCTCACCCTGTATTGAAAATGAGGCTTACTGTACTGCTTTCGACTAAAATTCACTTGGTTCCAGCACCTCATGGACTGCAGCGGTTCAAGAAGGCGGCCTGTCACCTTCTCGGGCAGCTCGGGATGGGTAATAAATGCTGGCCTTACTAGCAACGCCCATATCCCAATAATGAATTTTGAAAATACCTAATAGCTTATCATAATGTTATACTAACGTACTGTGGCGCCCAATAATATCACCTTAGTGGTATCTTAAATTGCTGGCCCTGAAAGCAGCTAATTGATGTTTCTCTTGTTTTCTACAGGGTATTTAGTTTTAAGGGACCTAGGATTTAAAGTAGAGAGATATGTTGCATCTGAAATATGTGAAGACTCAATTGCAGTAGGAACTGTCCGGCATGAAGGAAAAATCACATACGTGCATGATGTCAGGAACATCAGCAGGCAAAACGTAAGAGAAACAAACCGCCTTATTGGGAAACCAGGAGATGCAATAGCAGAGCCAATAATCCAGTTGTTGCAAAGCCAGAAACTTTTATCTGCCTCTGTTGGGATGCCATTTTGTAGTTGTACATAAATGTCATGTGTAATTGTGGAGGAGGGGTACAGTCACAGCACAAACTATAACTGAATACAGTAAGGCCTGTAATGGTGAAATGAGGCAGTAGATAATAAATGGTTCTGGATTTACCATTTCCATTTTTTTAAGAAGAAAGTTAAAGTTAATCTGACAGGTATCTTATATGGAATCGACTGTGCCTTTTTATTTCAGATTCATGAGTGGGGTCCGTTTGATTTGGTGATTGGAGGAAGCCCGTGCAATGATCTTTCTATTGTAAACCCTGCAAGAAAGGGTTTATATGGTAGGAATTATTTATTTGTCTTCAAGTAAGGCCAAACCAACACAATTATGATTCTTAAAGTCCTACCTATCAAAGATTTGATGGCATTTATTTTGTGTTTAGCCTTTATTTCTTTCTTCCCTCCCTACAAATGTTAGCCCCATTCATTCACACTATCCTCCATCGTCTCAAGAGTCGGGATTGTCCACTCCACGTCACAAACACCTTCACTGATCCCATCAATGCCACTGATGGCCAGACAGCCCAGTTGAACCTGACAAGTTTGATGAATCTCAGTCGAGAGAGGAGTTTGAATTCAGATCTCCTAGTTGAGGTCTAATGTTCCGATGTTGTAGCTTTTTCTAGATCATTTTCACTTTATTTTTTCCTGTTATTTGCTCACGTAAACCACTGCTCTGTGACTGCTGGCAGGGCCACTGTATGATTAGCCAACAGTATGTGTATTTCTAATGTGCTGACCGTTTTCTACCTCCATCAATGGAGTATTCCATTGTAGTGAAACATGCCATCCAGTCTGAGCTGATGCAAGGAAAAGCAGAAATACAATAGACTGGGAGAGCTATATAAAGCAACAAAGGGATACAAAGAAAGTAATAAGAGGTGCAAAAAGAATGTATGAAAAAAAAGTAAAAGTTTTTATAACTATATTAAGAGAGAGTGGTGAGGCAGAATGTGAACCCATTAAAGACAGATACAGGTGATGCAATGATGGATAATCAGGAAATGACAGACTTGCTAAATACATTGGGCCGGATTTTCCGACCCCCACGGGTGCGTACGAGGTGTGTACGCACCTGTAAGGGCCTCGCAAGTGCCGGTTTCAGGCATGCGCAACGCATGCACTAAAACCCGGCACTTGCGATCTTGACAGATCATCCGCCTGCGCGGGAGAAGGGCTTCCGCGGGCAGAGGGTTCCGCTTTCTGCACAATTTCCGCCCGCTGAAAACCTTTAAAAATCTTACGCCTGGTAAAAGTTTTAAAATTTTTTTTAAATTCCACTCATTTATAATTTTTAAATACTTTTAAAAAAGGTAAGTTTATTTTTAGCCCCATAAAAAACTTTAATTATTTTTTTCAAAAATTTTAATTTTTGCTTAAAGTATTTAATTTAATGTAATTTTAATTAATTTTAAATACGTGATTTAAAAAAAATGTATTTAATGCTTAACTGTTTTTAAGTGATCCCCATTCATACTTTTGACAGATCTATGTGTAGAGACCTGTCAAAAGTGTGAATGGGGATTCCCTTCTTTTATTGGTTCCCCATGGCCCACATGATCCCAGGGACACTTGCGAACCGCATGCGCCCCTGGGATACGTGGGCCTCTGCGCGTGTGGACCAGGAGAAGCCCAGGATCGGAAATCTCGGGACCTATGGAGCCAGCAGGTAAGAGTGTAGATTTTTTCCGATCAGAGGCATCCGCCCGTAGGAAGCCTCCGATCGGAAAATCCGGCCCTTTGTATCTGTTTTCACAGTAGAGGAATAAGACAAAATACCAGCGGTACAAGGAAACCTAAAAATAATTCAAAGAGAGGAACTTAGTGGATTTAATATAAGTAAGAAAATGGTAATGGAGAAAATAACAGGACTTAAGATAGCCAATACTCCAGGACATGAAGGTTTCCATTCTAGGTTATTAAAAGAAACGTGGGGAAATTGGAGATGCGTTAGTCATAATTTTTCACAGCTCTCTAGATTCAGGAATAGTGCCTTCGGATTGGAAAATTGCAAATGTCATTCCATTATTTAAGAAAGAAGGGAGGGAGAATCCAGGAAACTGCAGCCCTGTCAGTTTAACGTCCATTGTGGGGAAGTTACTGGAATCTATCATCAGGAAAAGAGTGACTGAGCACTTGAATATGTGTGAGCTAATCAAAGAAAGTTAGCTTTGATTTGTGAAGGGAGATCATGTCTGATTAATCTGGTGGAATCTTTTGATGTCACTAACTTGGTGGATAAGGGAGTATCTGTGGATGTTGTCTATATGAACTTCCAGAAGGCATTTGATAAGGTTCTGCAATTAGCAAACATTAGAGCACATGGAATTGGAGATAATCTGTGACATGGGTTAGTAATTAGTTGGGAGCTAGGAGACAGAGAGTAGGGATAAAGGGAATGTACTCTGATTGGTGGGATGTGACAAGTGGTGTTTCCCAGGGATTTGTACTGGGGCCTCAGCTTTTCACCATATCTACCAATGACTTGGATGAAGAAATAGAGAGTTGTATATCCAAGTTTGCAGATGACATTAAGTTAGAAGGCACAGCAAGTTGTGTAGATGGGAGCAGGAAGTTAAAAAGGGACATAGACAGATTAAGTGAGTGGACAAAACTATAGCAGATGATGTTAAATATGGAGAAGTGTGAAGTCATCCACTTTGGATCCAAGAAAGATGAACTGGAATATTTTTTAAATGGTGGGAGATTCAGAACTGTGGAGCAGCAACAGGATTCAGGTGCCCAGGTACAAACATCACTAAAAGCTAGTGTACAGATGCAGAAGAATGTTGGCCGTTAAGTCCTTTATAGGGGAGGGGAATTGGAGGCCGGGAGATAGGAGGGCGGGGAGGGGGATTGGAAGCAAGGGGTTGGGAGATAGGAGGCCGAGGGTCGGGAAATAGGAGGCCAGGGAGGGGGAGCGGCGGCAATCGGGGAGTGGTGGAGATCGGGTGGTGGTAACAATGGCCCACGTTGTTTAAATATGGGGTCGGGAGGAACACTCCTGCTCCTATCTGCTCCACATTCAGGTAAGTAAATTTCAAAAACTTACATTTTTGATAGCAGGTGGTCCCAAGGTCTAGTTTTACTAAGTGTCAGTGCCAGATGCCTGAGGGGAAACCAATCTTGCAATAGGGAGCCTCAAACAGGCGTTAGGCCCCTTGTTTGCATATGTAAAGGGTAATGGCTGTTTCAGGCGTGTGTTCTGCACAACTATTTTTTTCCTGTCCCAGTATGGCAGGTGACGTGCTTCCGGTTGGAAATGTATGCTTCCTGCCCACCATATTGGGGGCTTAGTAGGCCGGCTAGCGCCCAAAGAATGGGCGCTAGGTGGCCAAATTTATAGGCCTGTGTTTTTGTCACTGTGCCAGGTGGAAGATCATTTGTGTTTGAAGTGTTCTGAACCTTGGCTTACTGAACTTTTTATGTTACATTTTGTGCTGTGTTACGGATCATTATGTTTACCTTGTTCGACCACTTGAAATACACGGAGAGTCTATGATCAGAGACTGGATTCTAACTGGTACCCAGCTAACTCACTTGGTGCAGCTCATTGAGTTACGGGGAGCGGGCAGGAAATTGGACATGAGGCTGAGTTCGGATCGGTCGAGGCCCTGTGGGTGGCGTAGCGGGCCCAGGGGCTGAGTGGCCAGGTCCTGCTCCTACTTCTTGTGTTCTTTAGATTTGAGGTGAGGATCAGATCGATTGGCCTACTCCTGCTCCTATTTCTTATGTTACTGTGGGAGAGTCCAACTGAACTCATCTGAGTGCTAATGGGAACTTGGCTGAAGGATTTTCAAAATGTTACGCGCCAGGGACCCGGGTTCGAATCCGGCCTCGGGTGACTGTCTGTGTGGAGTTTGCACATTCTCCCCGTGTCTGCGTGGGTTTCCTCCGGGTGCTCCGGTTTCCTCCCACAGTCCAAAGATGTGCGGGTTAGGTTGATTTGGCTATGATAAATTGACCCTTAGTGTTAGGGGGGATTAAATACGTGGGGTTACGGGGTTACGGGGATAGGGTGGGATATGTGTCGGTGCAGGCTCGATGGGCCGAAATGGCCTCTATCTGCACTGTGGGGATTCTGTGATTCTGTGATAGAATAGTGCTTTTCCCCGTGGATACTGAACTGAACTCATCCATGTGCCACAATGTCAATATTCCTTGAAAATCATGGTTAGGTTTTTGCTGATATTAAACTATAAGATAACGGTATGGGGCAGTTGAGGAGGCAGTCAAGGACTTGCAATTAGAGTTGAAGTACTCAAGTGGGTGCAACAGTGGTCGACTAAATTTAGTATGGACAAGCATAAACTATTTCACATAGGAAGAAAAAACATGGACAACATGGGGTAAATTTACGAATACATGGTCTGAGCATGGAGCTTTGCCTGCTGGGAGTGTATATTCTTAAAATTACTCCTTACAAGTACACCATGAATGGTATTGAAAAAGCGAAGGGTGAAAGTGATCTAGAAGTATTAGTAGACTTAGCATTTAAGATGTCTAATCATTTCAGCATAGCAAATAGAATGCTGAACTATATAAGTAATACAGTAGAGGACAAGTTGGAGTTAGTTATGCTTAAATTGTACAGTGCTCTGTTCAGTTCACACCTCGAGTACTGTGCCAAGTTCTGTTCACTGAGACACAAGGAAGAAGGATCAGAGAAGAGCTACGAGACTGATTTTGAGCGTCCAAAGATTGAGTTATAGACCTTTTAGCCATGAAAGGAGGTGACTGCGAAGGAAGTTCAGAGGTATATAAGGTAGTAAACAGTATATAAAAGGTAAATCTGGAACATTATTACAAGTTAAACTGTGACAGTAGGACAAAGGGAGATGTAGGAAGCTGGTTGAGAATGTAGAATGACGTATGTGAAGTTTAGAAGTGACAGAGTTCAGAGGAGTACTGCCCATAGTAGTAATGCTACGATATGCAAAACTGTGAATGTTGGAAATCTGAAATAAAAACAGATATGCTGGATATACAGCTAGCCTAACATCATCTGAAAAGAAAAAAGACATTAACATTTCAATTCTGAACCTTCGTCAGAACTGATACTGGTAAGGGGCAAAGAAAGGTAGAACAACAGATAGATAGATAGATAAAAAGTATCAGATATATACTAACTACTTCATAAAGAGGGAGCCAATGGGTTTTGTTGTCTATTCAGTAAATAGCATTTAGTTTTCTTATATTATGGACTATGATGGAATTGCTATACCATTAATGTGCTGATGGTGGCGCTGCTGTGAGCAGTAACTAAATAGGTCACCAGTGCCACCAGCAGGTGCTCAGTTGTACTGTAATGCATAATACATTACAAAAAGTAATCTCAATTTAATTTTAATTTTTAAAAAGTTGAAATTTAATGGCTTCAAAAAATGAGGGTTGGGACTTAAAACCTCTTAACATTTTATTTGAATAAGGTGCTCATATTGAGTTTTAAGAACAACAGTGATTTGCATTTATATAGCGCCTTTAACATTTAAAAAAAAGTCCCAAGACACTTCACAGATGAGCACATGAAAAATGGATGCTATACCTGAAAAGGTGAGATTAAGAGGGTAGCCAAAAGCTTTCTATAAGAGATGGATTCTAAGGAGGAGTTTTAAAGGACAAGAGAGAGGTGGGGAGGCAGAGGGTGTTAAAGAGGAAATTCCAGAGAGTAGGACTCAGGCAGCTGAAGTTTCTGCTTTCAATATAATGCATCAAAGAGAAGGGAAAATACACAAGGTGAGAGTCAACAAATGAGAGGTGAGGGGAATATAGGGCTGGAGAAATTTAAAGACAAAGACAAGGATTTCAAATACGAGGTGTTGAGAGATGGAGAGCTACTGTAGACTAGCAAGACTAGAATGACTAGTGAGCGGTCCTTAGTGTGAAACAGGATATATACACCAGAGTTTTAAACAAGGAGTTGAGAGAAATGGTGGATTGGAAGAGCTGGGTTGCATCAGTGTACATGTAGAAGTTGACCCCATGTCTGCAGATGATACTGAAAGACAACATGTCTTCTTCTTAGGCAGTCCCACGGAACCGAGGATAACTTGCTTCCACACTAAAAATGAGTTCTCAGGTGACTGATGTGTCCAATGTGGAACCTACAGTCTCTGTCACAGGTGGGGCAGACGGTGGTTGAAGGGGCGGGTGGGTGGGGTGCTTGGGTTGACATGCGCTCCTTCCGCTGTTTGCGCTTGGCTTCTGCTTGCTCCCGGCGAAGAGACTTGAGGTGTTCGGCGCCTTCCCGATGCTTCTCCTCCACTTTGTGCGGTACAGAGCAGTAGTGAAAGACAACATGTAGATGAGGAAGAGGAGCGGGCCAAGGATAGTTCCTTGGAGGATTCCAGAGATGATGGTGCAGTGTTGGGAAGAGAAGCCATTGCTGGAGATAAGTGGAAACATGCGAGGGCAGTCCCACGGAACTGGATAACAAAGGACAGGCGTTGGAAAGGATGGCATGGTCAATTGTGGAAAGCAGTGGAAAGGTCAAGGAGGTTAGAGATCGTGGAGGGATAAAGCAACACTGTCACAATGACTGATGATGTCGATTATGACTTTTCTTGGGGCCATTTTGGTTCCATGAGAAAGGCGGAAGCTGGTCTGGTAGAATTCAAACAGGAGTTGCGAAAGAAATGAGCATGGATCTGGGAGGTGATAACATGTTCATGTTAAAACAGGTTAAATTTGGGCTTTACTTAGGAACTTGGGAACAGGAGTTGCGAAAGAAATGAGCATGGATCTGGGAGGTGATAACATGTTCATGTTAAAACAGGTTAAATTTGGGCTTTACTTAGGAACTTGGGAACAGGAGTAGGCCATTCAGTGCCTCTAGTCTGTTCTGTCCATTGCAACTTCCTGTTCCCATCCACATAATTTACTGTGCCTCCTAACATAGTGTTATCTGCAAACTTGGATATACAACTCTCTATTCCTTCATCCAAGTTATTTATATATTATATATATATAGTAGGGAAAAGCTGAGGCCCCAGTACAGATCCCTGGGAAACACTTGTCACATCCCGTCAATCAGAAAACAAACCCATTATCTCTACTCTCTCTCGCTCTCTCTATCTCTCCTGTCTCCCAACCAATATGACCCTTGCCGCAAGGGTATCTTCAATTCCGTGTGCTCTCATTTTTGCTATTAATCTATTGCGGAACCTTCTGGAAGTCCATAGACAACATCCATATCCACCATGCTAGTGACCTCAAAAAATTCACCTAGATTAGTCAGACATAACCTAAGCTTGATACTATCTCTTACCTCATTTGTTGACCATGGTTACTTAACTGCACAAGTGAGCCTTTGCCTTTTTGTGTATGTATTGGTTTGGTATCGTACCAAATACTTCTTTGAATACTCCCCACTGTTGTTCTGTAGGTTTCCCCATTTAAAGTGTAATGAAAAAGTTGATGCACAATTTGCTTTTTATCACTAGATGTCAGTAGGTCATTTTGTAAATACCGTTTATTGAGGATTTAAAGTGTGGAAGGACATCCACGGGTAAAAAAAAAAGGCCAATGCACCAACTGTTACTGAAAATAGGGTTTCAACAGCTTGACATTAGGCTGCTATTTTTGACAGTTCCATTGTTCCTCTTCAGTGTTATGCAGCATAACAGTTGGCGATATTGAGAGTGGTTTTTGTTACAACCTTTGTGGGGAGATTGCTTTGGTCTAAAAGAACTCCCATCCTACTCCACCTCACACACAGTATTATTACCTTTTAAAGACATATGTGCGGCTGTGGAGAGCTTGTTCATTCAATTATTTGAATAATGTAGTTCTGTAATGGTACAGAAACGATAGCAAGAATTTGACCTTTAATACCCGAGGATTAAGATAATGGTCCAAAGCTTTAGCTGTCAAACAAGAATTTTTCAAATATAGTTCTACTTGATTCTTGTGATGAATGGAAGTGGGTTTTGCCCCCATTTGAGTCTATCTTCAGTGGACTCCATATCATTGTTTGTTTCTCTGCTGTTTGCATGCAATTTCTGTATGTGGCCCATCCATGACTCTCTTTACAGCATCAGTGCTCCACGGGTTGGGGACACTTCTGTGCTGACTAGGAGTGTGAATATTAAGGCCGCGATTTTCCTTACCTCGGTGGGTCCAAGGCGGGTGACGTTGGTGGCGGGTCTCAGCCCCGGTCTTGGCTCCATCCTGGCCACCGACATTACTTTCCCCTGATTGGGCTTGTGAAGCCCGCCCAGTGAGTTTCCCGACCAAGTGGAGGAAGCGGGTCTGATGACGTCATTTATGATCCGTTATCAGCCGGTTTCCTTAAAGGGAACATGCACAAATTTACTTTGACATTTGTGCTGTCAGTGTTCTACAACATTGAGGTGCTGCAAACACTGACAAGTACTGCACAGAGGTGCACAGCGACACCCAGGCTATCCCATGACTCCCTCCATATGCTTATGGAGGGAGTCACAGCACGCAGGGAGGTTCTCTTCCCTTCCCATGGGCCGAGGAGACCTCCCCAGGAGACCAACGCAGCCTGATTGCACGTTGCACAGGAGGGCACAAGCAGGGATGTCGTCAGGAGGACCAGGCTGCAGTGGCGCAAACCTTTCAATGATCTCAGTAGATCAGAAAACGTTACTGCAAAGCCACACTCAACCTCATCCTGCTGTCCCACTCATCACATCCCCATCACTCTGCCTTCCATACCCTACTCCTGCACATCCTTACTCACACCAACTTACCTTGCACCTCCAACCATCCTTCTCTATCTATATTATCACTTCCCCATCTCTCTAGCCACCCCTCACACTCCCCCTCATCCTAGTCCAATCATACCAACTAACAACACACAAGGGTACGCACTTGTGTGTTTTAGCCAATGTTCACGTGAAGTGTCTGTTAATGTACTGTCAAACATTGAAATCTTTATTTTCAACACTTTGCCTTCTTGGACAGACTTGTGTGCACCTTTGGAAGTGGCTTAGTGAGTTGCAGTGAATGGTGAGACATAACGGTACCCCCCGCAATGCTGATGAGTGTGAAAGGAATGGCTTGGGCATTGTAGGGATGCTTTATGTTGTTGGTGTGGGGCAGCCAGGATATGCAGCGTCAAGTGAAGTAAATGTGGCCATGCTGAGGCCATCCCTGGCGTCCCGGGCAGCAATGTGGTCGAGTGCTGATGCCCTCTGTCCTGTGCAGCATCAGTTGATCGCGGAGAAGGTTGGTGTGGTTGTTCGTGATGCTGGTGTTGGGGCTGATTGTGGTCAGATTCTGAGGACTAAGGTGAAAGAGTGTAAAGTACACCCATGCTGATGGAATAGATGGCAGGTGAAGTAGAGATGACAGAAGCGATCTGTCAATGGCGGGAGAGGTAGTGAGGTCAGACTGCATGGAGACTTGTGTAAAGACTTGCAGCATTCTGAATCTGTAGTGGAAATGCAGTTTAGAGATTCTAGTGCTTAAGGGAAGATATCTGAATCAGTTGGGAGCTTTGAGTTGACATTTGAAGCTGTCAACTCATCAGCTGATTCAATGGCCACTGACCTCCTGCCTCAGCTTCACTGACTAGGTCTAGGCACAGCAGAAACCAGTGGGAGACCTGTGAAAGTTAAAAAGCTGGGGGGAAAAGCATTAAGTGGCTGTAAACAAGCCACTAATGATTTTAATTGCCACTCCCGCCGCTGCCTGTCGGGTTTGCTCAGCGCTCGTAGACCCGACATCGGGAAATGCAGGCGTGCGCGTTTTGACAGCGGGTTCCAACCCGCTGTCAATCATTTTAAATTTCACAGCTGACCCTCCACCAATCGGGTCCGCTGAGCGCCGGCAAAATCGTGGCCCTAGCGTGTGAAGATGTCATCCAAAATTGACATAATTTTCACAAGAGTATAAGAAGTCATTTTTCGTTTACCCTTTCCTGTCCTAAGAGTGTATTCTGAAAAATCTCTCTTGTAAACATAGTCATTTAAAAATTATTTTCAAGTAGAATACAATAAGGTTGTATGTGCTGTAGAGTGTTTGTAGCTGCTGATGATTTCTTGCTCCCTCCTTTACTTATAATCTGAATCTTAGTTCTTTTGAATTCTGATTTATCTTATCCCACGTTCTCTATGATGTGTGCATCTGCTGTTTTGTGTCTGTCTTTGGCCTGGAATCTTTCAGCCTTCAGCTTAGAAATTCTCTTTCTCAGATAATGTTTGATCTGCTTCTGTTCATCCTTGATGCCTGCCTTTATCATTCTCTCCCTTTATCTCTTTTTCTAGATGGCTCCCTTTCTTTGTGTGTCTGTTTATCTCAATTTTCTGATGTCTCCCTTTCTTTCTCACTCGTATGTGTTGAAAGGCTTAACTTCCTCAGCTACACCATATTGTATCACGAGGCTTCGGTACTGAGAGCCTGCACTTCCTCCAAGGTTTTCAGCAATCAGTACTGTTTCAGTGTATCCCAAGATTTTACTGCCTGTTTTGGAGATTCTGGAACCGTCAGGTAAATACCGATTCACAATTTCTTTTTCCAAGATATGTTCTCTAATTTATTTCCTCTCCTGATCCCTTTACAGCCAAAAGTGCCCGTAGACACCAGGCATTAGCCAATGTTGCTTGAAGGAGCTGCATGAGTACACCCTAGTGATGATTCTCCCAGTAGCTTTCTGTTTGTTCTGCAGGGTAGCACTTGCTTGCTTCGTGGTACTGTGGATACGATCAGCAATTTGGTAGACTGGATATCTGATCCTGTGTCAAGCCCTCTGCGATGCCACCTATTCTTGCTCCAGTGCAATATGCATCATGCCATCCTCAATTCTGTTATTTTATATATTAGAAAATCATTCACAAAAGACTACCCCTCCTCACTAGCTTACAATGTATATGCTGATGGAATTTATCATTTTAGGTACATATTGATACAATATTAATGTTAATATATCTGAATCGGATATCTGTGAAACACTGAAAATATTGGGAATTCCTAATTATTGCAGATTGGAAAGTATTAGTCCAGAATTTTTCCTGTAATGAAATGACTTTTCATATTCATAATCTCCCTTTTCAGTATTAACAGTGACCCCCATTTACTCAGTTGTGAGATGCAGATGTTATGAATGTTAGTACAAAGCCCAGTGCTCAGTTTACTATTTACCATAATTCACAGGCTTGAACCCACAACCTTCTTACTCAGGCAAGAGTACTATCACTAAGAGAAGCTGACAAGTGTGAAATACATCAACAAGAATGAGCCAGAGCACTGGCCTAGACCAGATAATTAGGATTGTAAAATATTCCAGTTCTCTGCCTGAAATAAGCTGCATTGCAGGCAAGTTTGGAAAATAATTTCAACACTTTTAGAATCACATCCAGTACCTAAATGCCAGCTTGGTTCTGTGTCAGAGGTTGTACGTTCAACCCCAGGTACAGGACTTGTGCACATAATGTAGGTGACATTTGAGTGGAGCTCGTGAGAGTGCATCATTGTCTCTGATTGAGCTACCTCCCAAAGCATTCTTATCCAGGCTGTCTGTGAGGTAACTGTCCACTACCACAGTACTGGTATGTACAGCTAAAAATCCAAGAATTGCTCCTGGGTAGATACATTAGGTCTGTAATCAGCAAACCTGTCAGCTCAACAGAATTTAGCATCAGTCATTTGTTTGATTGTTCAGTTGCCTCCCAGCAGGCATTCAACCTTCAGGCTTACTCGGAATGTGTGAAAAATGGGACCAGTCTCCACACATCCTTTCCAGCACTCCAGTGGCAACCAAATATTCGACCAGTATAACAACAGAAAACGCTGGAAAAACTCAGCAGGCCAGGCAGCATCCGTGGAGAGAGAAACGGAGTTAACGTTTCAGGTCGAAGACCTTTCGTCAGACGAAAGGTCTTCGACCTGAAACGTTAACTCTGTTTCTCTCTCCACGGATGCTGCCTGGCCTGCTGAGTTTTTCCAGCGTTTTCTGTTGTTATTTCGGATTTCCAGCATCCGCAGTATTTTGCTATCATTCTACCAGTATAGCCTGGAGAGTGTAATACAACCTTTAAGAAGGTTTTTAAGTGATCTTGTAGAGTAGAACACACAACCCATTGCTCCTCCGTTGGTATGGTCTTGCTTGGATTTTGAGCTGAACTGATGATTTTATTTTTAATCAAATCTCAGTCTAACTTGCTCACATAACACACGTTTCCAGCACAATACCAGTGTATTTTCCTGTGACCTTTTCATCGAATCATAGAAATTTACGGCACAGAAGGCGGCCATTCGGCCCATCATGTCTGTGCCTTTCAAACTGCAGTCATGTGATTGCAAAATGCTTCTCTTCACATATCTTCTAAATTATCTTTCAACAGACAACAATGTTTCTTTAAATAGGTCATTAAAGATTGTCCCAGTTATCAGGTTCCAACTGTGTTCAGCGAGAGAGAGAAAGGCAGTCATTTCCTACTGGTTTTTCTGACCTTCCGATATTCTGGCATCCAAGGATAGGAACCGAACAACTGTCAGTTTAGAGCAACATCCAACAGTAATTGACTTATAATTAACCTCAGAATATGTATGCCCCTTTCGACAACTTCCCCATGAGCAACACCAGAGCAGTGGACTTAAAAAGGCAAGCCAGGTTAGCAGCTAAACATCAGAACTTTGCTTCAAATCTCAGACGACCTGTGAGCAACACCTCAAAGTCCGTTAGCTGAAAGAAAAAAATGTTTACACAAATAATAAGACAAGAAGAGAATAAGAGAAAATAACCAGGAGAAAGAGAAAAAACTAAAACACGACTG
Organism: Squalus acanthias; assembly: GCA_030390025.1. NCBI lineage: Eukaryota > Metazoa > Chordata > Chondrichthyes > Squaliformes > Squalidae > Squalus > Squalus acanthias. The sequence continues at coordinate 22,603,838 of CM059435.1, read as the reverse complement.
GAAAGTTAATTGTTGGAGGTAAAGGGAAAACTACAGAGAGAAAGGTGTAAAGATTAAACAAAGGAAAGATGTAATGTAAAAAACTGAAATGAAGTAAGATGGGTAGATTTTCCAATTGCACACTCCTGGAACAAAGCGTATTGCCTGTCAGAAATGCATATCATGAAGTTGCAACTCTGCAATAGGCGCTCTCAGTGGGTGAGGCTCCATGCCACAAGTGTGCAATTGGAAGATTTATCCTGATGAGCAAGAAAATGGGAAAGAAGGAAAATAGAAGGGCGCTTAAAACGAAAAGAAAAGGTAATTAATTGTGTGAGTAGATATGTTGCATTCTATTTTTGGAACCCTTTCTGTTTTTGGTTAAAAAAGGAACTAAAATCAGTTTAGAATTACCAAAATATTTATCTAGCAACATTTTGTTAATGCTACATTTAAAGCAATAATTCTAATCACTTAGCAGGAATGTACAAACAGCCTCAGGAAATGTATTGGCAATGCACAGCAATTGTTAATTCATTTCTTTTAATTGCTTTAGGTAAATACAATTGAATTTTCCCATCCTTTTAAGTGATCACAATGAATATGAACACGTTTTCTGCTAAAACTTTTCAACTGAGCAAAAAGATTCTCCTAGGATTTTTACATTGGGCACTTTTTACTCCAGGGTTTTTGCTTTTGTTGCTGTAATGGTAATGCATCTCTGCACTAAACCCAATGAAATTAATAATGTTGTCATAGATTATTCAGCAGCTAGTTGACTCAACCATGCTGCCCACTGTGGATGGTTCAAAGTTTTGTTCCCCCACATGCCACTTTTAATAAATGATCTGGTATAATTACACAACGATAGACATTACAATCAGCGATGTTATTATATGAATGCAATGCAACTGTATCAAATTCTTCTTCTTTTGAAGAGACATTAACACATTTATTTTAAAGTAGGAAAGAGAAGAATTTGATGTGTTAAGAGTTTGTATGATTAATTACCTAATAGTAATTTCTACCCTACAGTTTTCAGAGTTACAGAGCTAGCCAAAGTCTGCAGTAGTTATATTGGTGCAGCTCAAATAATTTGGCAGAATTTAGATACTAGTATGTAAGTGGAATAAATTTCCTCATCATTAATAATTGATGGCTCGTATTGATGAACTTTGTTAATATTTTATTTTGTAACTAGAAACCCCTGTTTTAGTTGTCAGTATAGTAATAACCCTCATTGTTGTCAGTATATTAATAACCCTCATTGGTGAACCTAACATTTTTAATGTCTCACAGATTCACAAAGATTCATTCTTGTGCCTGTCAATAATTGCCGAATATCTAATCCAATGTTGCCAGGTAGAAGACTCTGATTCACAAAGCTTTTGCTAAAATGCACTTTTCTGCAATATGTCTACAAATGGTCGTTTGCAGAATCATTGCGTAAAAATTCATCAACTTGCAGACAAATGGCGGAAAACTGCATCAACAATTCTACCGATGCTTTGTCAGTTGGTTTCCAGCAGTCAAGTCTTTTGAATAAAAGTACCATGACTAATGAGTATTTACCAGTTCAAGCAAGGTGGAAAGTTAGGTAGTCCAATAGTTGGTACTTTTGTACCAAAAACTATAGATTCCTATAATTCATATACTCTGTCTCCATCTCTCCCCTCTCGCCCCCCTCAACTGAAGGCTGGGATAATATTGCATGGTGTCCTCCAGTTACATGTGGCCGTTATTTATGTGTGAGCCTTGATGGTGAGTGTCAGCAGGCACATCATCTGTGGAGAGAAGCTGAGCCTGATCCTGTCTGCCCAATGTCCACATATACATACTACCGGCAGGGATTACAGGACAGCAATCAGGAATCAGAACTCTGCTTTGAATTTCTCTTCCCTAACCCATTTAGAACAGCCCTCCTGACATGAAGAATGCATGTAACCAGGATATTGGAAAAAATCCAGTCCCTTGAATTGCTTTGCAAGAACCTCTACTCAGAATCCAGATTGGTGCAGTTCCTATGCAAGCACCGATGTTCTTGTGCCCATTGATTAGGTGCTAATGAAGAGTGGAAAATTGCAGGCTGGTGAAATCAGCCTCATGAATATGTTATTCATCACCATGGCTTTGCTGTGCTTTGTTGCAGAGGGCACAGGAAGGCTCTTCTTCGAGTTTTACAGACTACTCACGACACCAGACCAAAGAGTGGGAAGACAGGCCTTTCTTCTGGTTGTTTGAAAATGTTGTAGCCATGGGCGTCAATGATAAAAGGGACATTTCACGATTCTTGGAGGTAGTATTTAAACTCTGTCCGGTTAAATTGTTTCCCACCTGTTCTCAATTTCATTCATTATGGTAATTCTCACTATAACACTGCAATATAACATGTTGTTTATGGCTCTCTTATTAATGAAGAAAGTATACAAAAACACCATTGACTGAATTGCCCCTTGCTGTGTGCATGGGCAAAAATAAATTAAAATGGGTGCAATTGGCTGTGATTTGCATTTATGTGCTCATTTAAAATTTTCACAACATGTGTAAAAGGGGAAAACTGTATTGTTTGAATATACAGCAAAATCCAGTGCAAAGGTTGCAATCATGATCATTACACTGGGCAGCAAAATCTTAAGTTATAAGTTGCATGCCTGGTTTGTGGGTTGTAAAAAACTATTTACATGTGAAACGGCTATTTTTAAGGTAAGGGATTACTCTGCCAGCTTTTTTTTTAAATGGACTTGCTGATTACTGTGATGGGAACAGGAATTTGCTGCTTCTAAAAAATATTTGCAGTTCATGTATAGGGTAATGCTATTGACTGGAGCATGTGGAGCTTTATGTGTGCTATCAATGACACCCTGGACTTCGGCAAAACCTGTCATTAGGAAAAAACCTACTGCTCTCACCCATTGCTCACTCTTGCCCAAGGAAAAAATTATGAAATCGAGGAAACAATACATCACCCACCTGTTTTATGCAGCAATGCTCAAGACTGACTAATGCTACTCATGGCCCCTGAGAGAGCCTGAGGCAATATAATTCAAGGCGGCTGTCATCTTCATAGCCACTAGCAACATCTTACCTGCCCTGCTGTTTGGCTGCAAATGTTCTTCCTCATCCTTTGTCTCTTCCTCTAAGTAACTCAAGTATTGTGGAGGCCTGAGAAGAACAATACTGTGCAAAGGGGAATAGTGGAAGCTGACATTAGGCCCTACAAAACAACCTTATAAATCCACTGTTCACACACAGTGCAGCCCAGCTGCCTAAAATAATGTAATTGCTAGTTTTTCATTATACCCACCAAGAATTGCAACAGAAATGAGATTTCTCCCTTACCCTTTTACTGGCCTTTCCACCTAATGTGCAGCCTTACAACTGCTAATGCCAAGTTTTTATATGGCCATTAAAATCCTCCTCCTTATGATCAACATTAATGGTGGTAAATGACATGGAAGGCACTAAGATGTTTCTGTGTTATTTGATTAATAAAAGTTAAATGCAAGTGCCTCTTTCAAGTGGGATCTTCTTGCTCCTGCTCGTTCCATCCCAGAAATGCACATCATACACAAACAGGCATAATGAGTCTCCAGCCCTTTTTCCTCATCAGAATGTCCCAGAAAAGAGCATTACTATGGGGTATTCCAATAACGAAAATCAGCACTTGTAAATCATCTGTTCTCGCCTGTAGTTGCTCCAACAATAACATTTTCCCTCTTTTTCTCTATTACAGTGTAACCCAATTATGATTGATGCAATAGATGTATCAGCAGCGCACAGAGCTCGCTATTTTTGGGGAAACTTACCAGGAATGAACAGGTTAGATGTGTTTCTGTTCTTATAAAGTATTTTTGAATTTTGTATAGCCAGTAATTCAGTTACTTAGTTTGATATCAAATACTTTGCGTATATACTAAAAAGTAAAATAATGTCCTAATAACTTTGTACTGGTTGTATTAAAGTGTAATATTATTAAGGCTTCCTGCAGGTGGAACTGTTGGTCAAACATTCATTTGAATGCTAGTGAACTAAAGGCTGGAAATTACTATTGGCAGTATTAGTGGATGAATGCTTAATCTGTCATATGACATTCTGGGGGAGAAATTCCCCTCCTTTGCGCCTCCTGTGGGGGCGCTAATGGGGCGCAAAGGCCTTTTCCGCCTGGGCGCAGCACTGACCGCGCCTCCCGCCAAATTCGCGGGAGGTTAGCGGCGGCGCTACCGGGTTGCGCCCCAATCTCATGCACCCGGAGATCGTGACGTCATCTCCGGGCGTAGCGCCCTGGCACAAAAATTCCCCTTGGGCCCCCTGCAGCAGTGCTGAGCGATGGCAGCGACTGCTGCAGGGGACGCAAGCAGGGTGGCCGGCCGCTAGCAGGGCGGAAGTTAAAGGTGAGGTGGCCGGCCGCCTGAAAAAAGTCGGATTTTTAAAAGCTTTTTTTTTTGTGCCTCCGGACGTGGGGTCTGTATCGCGATCGGTCAGCTCGGCTGATCGCGCGGCACCCCTGCTCCCCGGTGGTCCAGGTAAGTTTAAAAAAAACTGCAGAGTTTGCAGCGTGGGGCCCTTCCCTTTAATTCAGGGAAGAGCCCCTGCAACGTGGAAACGCCACTCATGGCGCTGCTGAGCACATCGCCCCGGGTCGTGAACTTCCCCTCCTCTTGCGTTCCAAGAAGGAAGTGGAGCGCTTGATTTAGCACTCCACTTCCCTCTTGGAGCAAAACATGGGCATTTCAGAGAGGCTGGAAGAGGTTAGTGCCTGGCACTAACTTTTCCAGCTTTTCTGATTTAGCGCCCCAAACGGGGCTCGAGGGGAATTTCTCCTCCTCTCTGTCTACTATTTCAACAGAGGTGTTAATCTGTTTAAAATAAATGGGTTATACCTCCACTAAGATAGTAGCAAGAGGAACTTCATACGAATGTGTTAATTATTAATCTGCTAATATTGTTAATAGGACTCTCTAACCTTAAATGTATACTTATTACTTATTTTTTAAATTTTGGTTAACCTATGATAGATACTCACCACAGTGTCCTTTCACCTCTGGGACCTGAGTATTAATCCAGCTCTAATTGATGGGAGGCAAGTCTTTTTTTCTCTGTCACCGAAAACGATCCTTATGTGAAATGGCAGAGAAGTCAAAGTGATGGCCTGAGGGGGAAATGAAAATACTCACACCAATGTAATAGGCAGTGTTCTTCTGAGGTCAGGATTAAGGCACATTGTTGGGGTAGAGTCGAAGGAGCTTCTGTTTGCTTCTTGTTCATGTAGAACCTGATCTGGAAGTGCTTGATCCAGACACTGGATGTGCAAAGTGGCAGTTTTTTTCCACGTCCCAGCATTGGCCCCTATCAAAAAAAAAGAAAACTATTCTGACTATGGAACTTACTGATAAGCAACTTGCAATAAGAAATAGGAGCAGGAGTAGGCCATTCGGCCCTTCGAGCCTGCTCCGCCATTCAATAAGATCATGGCTGATCTTCTACCTCATCTCCACTTTCCTGCACTATCCCCATATCCCTTGATTACCCTAATATTCAAAAATCTATCGATCTCTGTCTTGAATATACTCAACATAAGAACATATTGATATCACAATCGATAATCCTTCAGTGTGAGCATCATTGAGATCAATGACTGGAGCGCACTGGCTGTCAATGTCTGGTTTGCAGTCACTGTTGACAAGAAAACCGCCTCAAATTTCAATAACCCCCCCACCAAACTTCATAATATATGTATTACAAAAAAGGACATGTCCTGGTATAATCAGCAATGCTGACACTCACAATTCACTCATGTATCCCTTGATTTGTGGAAGATCCTTTCATACTCACTATTCACATGGGAAATTTAAACATATAGCAGGCTGTGTGTAATAAAAATTGAATTTTACCTTGTTAGGCGAGTATGTATGTCTTTAAAAAATGTTATATCCTGGTTCTAGATGGATTTCACTTGCCTTATTTGTCTACCTCGTAAGCAAGAAATTCTTTGATCAAAAATTAGTTAAGATCAAGGCTGTCCTTGATGGCCATAATATGTCTAAAATGCTAATGGTTGTATTATAACCAGCAGGTTCTTCAGACAGGAATGTGGTTTGCAACTGATATGACATTAGCCTCTCACTCGAGCACATTGTTTTATGATTTCCTGGGATCAATATAGCTATGCGTCAATTAGCTAACCAACCTCCTAATCAATTGTATCTGATCTTAAGCTCATCAAAGTTGGCTGCTATGGGCAAGTGTTTATATTTCAAATTAATTAAAGGTATATAACACAAAAGAATCTTTCAGTGTTCCACAGTTCTGACAGTGGCCAATATATGTTCAGATTCATTAAACTCTATAAATTGGTGGCTTAAGTATTGCAAGAGACTCTGACAAGCTCTTGAAATGGCACAAAGAGTTGAGAGAACAATGGACTCTTTTTTTATAGTTGCGTGTATTCTAAATTATTTCTTGTCCTATATAGTATCTGTTTATAACATTGTTTCTTTAAATTAGCTAATTGTAAATAAATTTGATCATTTTAACCTGCACAAAATTGGTCCTGCATTGATAGAAATCCTACATAAGTTCCACTATTATTACTAAAGCAAGGTAATTGTTAGCTCTTGGTTATGTTGACTCAATACAGCAAAGATTGTAAGATGCAGATTAGGGAAACTCTTGTCAGGCCCTAAAGGAGAAGATGATGTTGCAATAGCCGAAGCCATAACTGTATTCTCAAACCTCCCATGTGAATCATGAGCATTGGAAAAAAATTTTAGTAAATTACTGGTGTTGGCAATACTGAATAATTTCAAAATTATTTTAAACTCATTGTTGAGATAATCAGGGTAATCTACCACCTTCATGCTCCCCCTATCCCGATCCCCTCTAAGGACTTACTTGAGGGCCACTGCCAGTGTAGCAACGGCCCAATCTTCGAGGCCTCTTCTCCGGCGAGCTGCCTGGGGATTAGGTCCGCAGCTCGCCGATTCCACGACAATGAGGCCGGAGGCCCAATATTAGGTGCGCCTTGCGCCTATTCATTCAAGCAAAGGGTTCGATCCATGTGTGCCTGTTTTTGGCCACAAATTTATTTTTCCCCCTGAAGACTTCCAGAGGACTGCTGTTTAAAATTCCAGTTTGTTAATGAAAAACAGCAGAATTTTCTTGTGCCCGGAGCTCGCATTAACATCCTCTCGTTTATGAAGTAAAAGTAATGTTAATTCTAATTATATAAAATCTAAACCTCAGCCGTCACACTGATTAGTTAAAGTGTTATTGAACATTTCTCAGAATTGGTCTTGGTTTTGGTTTCAATTACCAGGGTACGATGTTATAAAACATCCTTGCTAGTTCATCCAGATCACATGCAGCAACATGAGCTGCTCATCCATCACTTGGTACAGCACTGCTTGCAGTGTATCATTTACAGCACAGTCCAGTAACTGAGAATCCTGTATCTGAATAATTCATATTTCTCATATTCTATTAGCAAAATTATGAAATGGGAATATGACAAAACTGATGGTTTGGGGTGGTGGGGAGGTTGATTTGTTTGTTTTGAGCTACGAGGAGAGAGTTTTGGAGGGCAACAGGGAATCAAATTAGTCTCACTCCATCTGGCCTATTACTTCCTCTAAGTAAGCAACAAGAGTGATTCCAGGTTTCAGTAATTTAAGTTACTAGAAAAGACTGAGGAAGTTGAGTTTGTTTTCTTTGAAGAACTGGAGACTTTGAAGTGACCTAATTGAAGTTCTCACATTTATGAAGCGAATTGACAAAACTACCAGGGATCATAAGTTTAAGAATGAGGAAATTGGGAGTAAGGAGGGAGGTCAGGCAGTCATTTTCACCCCAGGGTAATAGAATTGTGGAATAAGTTCTCGGGTAAAGCCATTGGAGTGGACAGTATAACTGGGTTCAAGAAGCAATTCTTTTGCTTTGGGAGAAAAATCCTGAGAAATACACTGAGAAGCTGGGGTTAATGAAAAGGGACTAGCCTTTTAAACTTATTGGCCTCTTTTGATCTTAAAAATTCCTACATTTTGTACAGAGTCACAAGAATATGTCAGACTAATAGCTCTGCTAGTTTTGAGACTGATTGACATGTAACATGTATTTTCCAAATTTAAATGATCTATTAAGTGTATTGGCAGCATTGTGACAGGGCACCATTAAATGCATTGGGGTAGAGTTTCCGCTGGTTTGCACTAGTTGTAGCAGCGCATTCCAGGTGAAATCTGGCGAACCAGCGCAAAAGATCGCGGAAACTCATGCGTAAGTTACATCGAGCGTAAATCGAGTTTCCGCGATCTTTAACAGCTGGTTTAAAAATAATTCTGCCCAAAGCCGGCTCCGCCCACAAAACTGACCACATCCCAGATGGAAATAATGAGGATGGCGAGTTTCCGCCAATTGTGGCCGTTCGAGGAGGGTCTTCAAATTGAGTTTGTTTTCTTAAGCCCTAGTAGGCGCGTTTTAAAAGTTTTTACATATTAAAAAATATTTAATTTACTAAGAAACTGACTAGTGTACACCAATGAAACTAGTAAATGGTTCAGTAGAATTGTTTTAAGTTCTTTTCAGTGATTTAAAATCTGGTTACTCACAGGTGGAGGACTAGGCACTCTTATTAAAAATGCTTATTTTTGGTGATAAACCCATTTTCAGCTGTATTAATAAAACTGCACTCTTAAATACATCAATAAATATTTGTAATGCTAAGAAAAAAAAATTACATTCTGTTACGCTGACTGACTGCGCTGGTTCATGGAAGATTTTACGTTTGTGATTTTGCAAATGAACTTTAGCGGAAACTTAAACTGTAACTTAACAAGTGCAATTTGCACTGAAAGCGGAAACTCTACCCCATTGCTTTTGCTGGTGGTCACCATTTCAAGAAAAAAATAATCATGCATATAAAGATATTCTCCAGGAATTTCCTCGGGCTTTTTCCTGACTGGCCGCCGTAACTTCAGCAGAAACCTCGACTAGATGCGTAAACTGGATTTACACCGATCTACCGCTGAAGTTACAGCAGCTGATCAGGAGAACCCCTGAGGAAATCCCCAACAGTTGTTATCTTCTTGTAAACGCCAGTCAGATGAATGTGTTCACAGTTCCCTGGTGTCATGGTGCCACTAAATAACTAGTAGGGTTCACATTGTCACTTATATCAGATGAGATCAAATTGAAGAATACTATTAACACTCATTTCAAAGACACAGTCTTTGTTTTGTTTGTCACTTGCTAAACATTGATGTGCACAGTATATACATGGGGGAATTTGCTTATTGTACCTTTCATTGTCACATTTCTTTCTTCACAGCTCTGTTTGGTAGAGCTTTATTCAATTTAGAGCTAAACTTTTTGTCATTTTGCACTCAGTTACCATTTTAATACAAAATGACCGTCCATGTAAAGACCTTGTTACTTTCTTGTAAACACCAAACAGATGAATGTGTTCATAGCTCCCTGTACACAGACATGGCACAAAAATTTCCACCAATCAGCAGTAGCACCCATTGAAATAAGTAACTAATCTGCCTTATACCTGTGTTACAAAATGGCTCTCCGTTTCTTGTATTGCAAAATGGAGCTTGCATGTTTTCCTAAGGAAAACCTCTTCATATTGGAATGAAGTCTTGTTATCGCTTCCTGCTCATTCTCCCATCTCTGGCTAAAAGTGACAATAATAGGAATTCACTGTATCCTAATCTATCTGTAAATGGGTATGTGTCCTCGATTACTGTCACGTTGTATTTGGTGTAATACTATCATGCAGCTCACTTTCAGTCTCTAGTATGAGTATGAGAATTTAATTCCTTTTGTCTACATGCATGGACTGTCTGTGGCATGCAGAAATGTTTTAAGGATCTTGGCAAATGCATGAATTTAGAGAACCTATGTTGGGGGTGAGTACACTGATGTGACTCTCGGGTTTGCAGCATCTACATTATGTAAGGCCCTGGGGACAGTGAATGCAGTCATATAGGACAAATATAATTTAATTAAATAATGCTAAGTGTGGCTTGGATTGAGAGACAGGATTCTTTCATTTTATAGAAAGCCATGTGTGGAAAATATGAATGGAACCTGTCCGATAGGTTCAGAGAACTTAATACATTTTAGTAGCTCTATAGCTTGGAAATTACTGAGAGCAATGTTATTGTACGGATGCTCGTATCAAATTCCCCTCGCCACTTGCTTACTTTAATTGGGTTAATACCTCTGCTATATAGCAGAGAGTAATTTGATATGAGTGTATTCGGGGTTCATTCCACAATATGAATAAGGTGCAATGCCTTTTGTTGTAGTGAACGATTTATTACAGTTGACAAAAATACTTAGAGATGCTAAAAGTTATTATTCAGTTTAGTATTGTAAGCCAGCAAATAAATAGCAACGCCTATAATAAATCTTAATTATTGCCTAACGATTACAAACATCTTTGTTTGGGGAGAAATTTGCAGGGCTATAGGGAAAGGGCAGGGGAGTGGGACTAATTGGAGAGCTCTTTCAAAGAGCCAGCACAGGCACGATGGGCCGAATGGCCTCCATCTGTGCTGTTTGAATCTATGATCTTATTTTTGTCAAGAATATATACTTAACAATAGTTCACACTGAGCAGTATAATTTCAGTACAGAACAAATAGTCAAGTTAAATGTACTGCTACAGTAACATGTTCCCTAAAATACATGCAGTGGAATCTTGTTTAGCGCAAACTTCTTATTAAAATCATACTTTTCTGGCAAAGGCTCCATTATAGCTAGTAACTACTTTGCCATTCCCCACATTTTTATAATAAAAGGAGTTATTGTATCTGTCACTGTCTGTTTACAGGTTATTTTGCTTCTATTTGTTGATGTGATGTTAGTAAAAACTGTTTGAATACTTTGGTTACATTTCTTCATAGTGAAGAGTGTTGTCCCTTGATTGGCCAGCATCAATAAATGTTTCAGCTGTTGCTATTACTGTGGTTAGTCCTTTTATAACATGAAGAAATGCCTCCGCATTGCTTGAAAATGCATGATACAGAAAATACATGGAATATTTGGCACTGAAGTCAGATTTTCCACATTCTCAGGCCCCTGGTTGCTTCTTCAGCAGATAAACTGGAACTCCAGGACTGCCTTGAGCATGGTAGGATAGCAAAGGTAAGCTTTATACAACATGGCTCTATTAGATTTAATCACTTTTAGGTGAATGTCTATTTAACATTTACCATATTTTAGAACTTTCTGTATATTTCAATCTTGAAAATGTGTCAGCATGAAAAATACCATGGGCTGTTTTTAAAGACCACTGTGTTAAAGTCTCTTCTCTCTGACAACTGCAGGAGTTCTAAAGAAATGTTTGGGTATTCTCAACATAAATACTAGTTATCTGAAGATCACAGCACTTCCCCATTTATCCCCTCCTCTGCTGAAGGCACTGAGTATTGCTGGGGTAACTCACACTGCTCACATTTCCCAGTTCCAGTAAAGAGATGTGAAATTCCAGAGTGGTTCTGTGAGTTCTGTAAAAGGATCTATGATGCATCTAATCCTGCTATTCTAGGCTTCTTGCAACCTTTCCAAACTCATGGTTACCACACTCCTTAGAATAGTTGAAAACAGGTTTCTGCAATTGTGTTATTTTCTCCAAAAAAAATGGGAATGAAATGTGCTGAAAAAGTCAGTTTTGTATTCACTTATTTCGGTAAAAAGATTAACATGACAAATATTGAGGCATATTGGTGCTGGTTTGAAGAATTCTTTTCAAAGTAAAGCTGGTGGCTGTGGAATATTTTCAGCTTGTTGGTTTGCAGTTTAGTGTAAACAGAGATGTAAATTTTGTCTCTGACATTTGCAAGAGTTCTACTGAAACCATTGGCACAAGTCTACTGTACTCACCCATTTTACCCCTTCCTCTTCAGGAAGCACTGACTATTGCTAGAGTCTGGTCCCATGGGCACTGGCAGCACTCCAGAACCATGCTGAAGCATGCCATTCTCATGTGAACCTTGACAGTGGGTGTCAGTGGGCCATGAACTGCGAAATGCATCGCAGCCAAGCCTGATCCTGTCCTCACTCATCTTCCACACAGACACTTTCTAGCATGGGTCACTGAATAGCAATCAGGATAGGAAGCCTGGATGACTTTCATTGTTCATAATTACAAACTCAATCAGAAAGAACACAAGGCTGACTTTGTGAGAAATGGAAATATTATGCTGGTGCATTGGAGAGTTATCTTCTGAGGTTAGAGATAAAGTGCTTGGCTCAGGATAACACTCTTGCCTCTGAATCAGAAGGTTGTGGGTTCAAGTCACACTCCATGATTTGAGCACATAATCTAGCTGACACTTCAGTGCAGGGCTAAGGGAGTACTGTACTGTTGGGGATGCCACCTTTTGGGTGAGATGTTAAACTGAAGCTTTGTTTGCCTGTTCAAGTGGACGTAAAAGATCCCATGGCATTTTTTTGATGAAGAGCAAGGAGTTCTCCACGTGTTCTGGCCAACATTCATCCCTCAACCAGTGCCATCAAAACAGATTAACTGGTCATTTATCTCATTGATATTTATGGAATGTCACTGTGTGCAAATTTTCTGCAGTATTTGATACATAACAACAGTGACTACACTTCACGGTTAATTAACTACTTTTTGAGGTGCTTTATGATAGCTTGCGGATATGAAAGACGCTATGTAAATGCAAGCCTTAGTATCTTTTATGTTAGGTTCAATCTCAAGTCAACATGATCTAGGAGTGCTTGATACTGACATGCAAGACTCTAGGACCAGGAATTTCCTCAAAGATACTACTGCTCTGATGCTGAAACTTCACCAGAAGTGCAGCAGAAATCCCATTTACACGCAAGACCTTCGCTTGCATTGAAATTGCACTGGAAGAGTAGGAACAGCTCTTAGATAATTAAACGCTTGGGCCAGGAATTTCCTGTCAATCAGGGTTAAAATTTTATTCATTAAACAAAATCCCACTTAAATGTTTCACTCGGGGCTTCATACAAGCATTCACCATCTGATTTAAGCTAGCCGTCAATTTTAATTATTTTAATAAATGAGTTATATCATCCAGTAGAACAGAACCCCAATGAAGACGCAGAGCTATTTTTTCAAGATAGCAAGCCTGTTAATTGGAAGTTTTTACTTTTTTAATGTATGTCTAATTTGCCAGGAATAATTTAAAAAAAATCTTTAGAATAATATCAGAGTACTGTCAACACATCTGTTATTATGAAAATGATTATTTCTACAAATTATTGCAATGAAGTGAGGCAGCAGACAAATGGGAATATGCCAAACAACTGGTCAACAGGTTGTAACATTTACTGACTTTTCACTGGTCAGATATTTTAGGCTGTGTACAATATTTGGATCTGAGCAAAAGATTAGAAACTAAGTTTTAGCTAATTCAGGTTTTGTAGCTAAATTATCAAGCAAATATAAATATTTTGAGTTGAATTAAAATGCTTCAAATTAATTGGCATTTTTTTTTAATAATTTTCCACCTAATGTGAAACAAAATGTCCGATTTTAACCCTGCCCACTGGCAGGAACGGGGCAGGCAGGTGGTTAAAATAGTGGTAGCATACTTAGCGCTATCATTCCCAAAGCTGCCATCTTAACCACGCAGTTTTTGATCCAGGACAGCCTAGTATTTGATCACAGAAACCAGATCATGCACCTTTCTGCAAGGTACCCAGACAGTTATCAGAAAACATTTATCCTGTGCCAGTCTACCGTGCTCCCAATATTCGACCCTCCCAGTAACGTGGCAGGATGGCTACTGGGGGTCAAGGGCTTCAGGAGTGGCTCATGATACTGTTCCTCAACCCCGCAACACAGGTATAATCAAAGCCAGGGGACCACCAGGATCCTTATTGAGCACACCATAGGGATCCTGAAGCAGTTCAGGTGTCTCGACAGATCTGGGGCCGCTCTACAATACGCCCCACAAAGAGTCTCCCACATCGTAATGGTGTGCTGCATATTGCACAACTTCGCCATAAAGAGACGCCAGCATTTAGAGAAGGTGCAGCAGCAGCAGTACTCATTGGACAAGGAAGAACAGGGGGAAGGTGAAGAAACACCAGAAGAAGGAGATCCTTCTCAACACTTTGCAGCAAGATAAGTGAGGAGTCCGCTAATTGCTCAGCGATTCTGCTGACCTGCGCATTCCCCTGCCATGATAACTTACACATATCTTCTCTGCTTAATAGGGCTTGTTACATCCTTCAGCACTCCCTTTATCCTGCATTAAAGTACATTCAACCCATTCAGACAACTTCTATATCAATGGCATACAATAAGGACATAGAAACAGGAGTAAGCCATTCAGCCCCTCAAGCCTGTTCCGCCATTCAATTAGATCATGGTTGATCCGCATCGTAACTCCATTTACCCACCTTGGTTCCATATTCCTTAATACTCTTACCTAATAAAAATCTGTCAATCTCAGTTTTGACATTTTCAATTGACCTAGCCTCAGTAGTTTTTGGAGGAGAGACTTTGCAGACACAGAAGCTGCTATTAAACCACAATGCAGATCAAAGTGCCAAATGTGATGATCAGTGATTGGAAGAGGACCCAGACTAGTGGCGAGCCAAGTGGCCTGGAACCCCAAGGACTCTAAAATAAAAAAATAAAAAATCTCTAGATCAGCCCTCGTGCTCAGGGAGCCAATAGGACAGTAGCTGAAGTTGTGGTGGAAGGCCTGCGAAAACTCACCCACCCCCATAGGCAGGCGCTGGAGTTTCTATCACACATTAGGAGCAGGCACTGGAAAGGCACCTGAAGTGGCACTTGCGCCTGCCTGACCTATGTAAATGAGGTGCCCTCCCTCTGACCCTGCAGACTCCAGCAGGGGTATCATTTGAGGGCACCATAGGGCAGGATTCCAGTGTAACTGCCAGAATTGCGACCTGAGGAATTTCAGGGCTAGTACCTTCAAATTTAGTCAAATAAATGATCTGAGGATGAAATTGGCTGATAGCTTTTCTTGTTCCATGACTTCTTAAATGTAATTAAAGCTAACGTTTTGCATGTTAAATATTTTTGAATGCTCTCACGGATTGTCATTTCTAGCAGGATGGAGCAGTAAGGGGAGGGTGAGCTTCTATTTAACAGCTTTGCAATTATATCTTATCCCACTTCAGTACAATTATTCATAAAAAGAAAGTCAATTTCACTACATCCAGCTAGAAGCTGATCTCACAGGGAGAGCACAAGTCAGAGAATTGAGACAACAGTGTTAGCCCTATCTCAGACCCATATTCACATCAATCCACTTTCCCCACTGAGAGCACAGAGTTTATCCTGATAACTGAAAGTCTTCAGAATTGTGGAGATATATAACTAATCTTACTCTGTTGTAAAATAGAGGTAATAATTTATTTGTACTGTGTTGAAACTGAGCTTTTAGTTGTATATCTCATGAAATGGACCCTGACCTTTTGTATTACAATGTTCTACAGTTTAGCAAAGTTAGGACCATAACGACCAGGTCGAACTCCATCAAGCAGGGCAAGGATCAGCATTTCCCAGTTATCATGAATGGGAAGGAGGACATTCTGTGGTGCACAGAACTGGAGAGGTGAGCCTTGCCAGCATTTCTTTTAAATGCGTCTTTCACCCCCATTTTTAAATTTATTTTTTCCTCCCCCCATTTCAGATTCGCTGAACCTATTTTCTATCCCTCCCTGTGGCCAGGTATCTGGCCTCCACTCAGTGTCCGACAGCATAACTTAAATCAAGGGCATGCTGTGAGGAAAATCACATGGGTGAACCTAGATTCTACTAATATCTGACACAGCGTGTCATATCAGATATTGATCACTGTGAAGCAATTCACAAGAAAGGAAAGTCAGATACGATGGAATATTATAACCTACTGTTTGCTGCTGCAATGAACATCACCAGCTTTCATATCCAGGCTGCCTTAGAAATTTGCAACCAGAAAATGTGTGTAATTTTTGTACTAAAAATAAACGTGTACACGGCAATGTGAAAGCCTGTTTCAGTCACAGTAGGTATACTTCACTGAGGTTTAAAGCTGCCTGTGGAAAAATAGTTTTGGTTGCCGTAAGTTTATTTAATTTAAACCCACAATTATAGAAGATCTGGTGCGATAAACTCACCGCCGGGAACTAGGCTAAAATTCAGCTCAGATTGTTGGGGTGTGAATGATTCCCCTTTGTGCTAAGTGAAATTGTCTCAGTCTAGCACACTGCCCATAATCCAACACTAAGGGCAGAATTTTCATTGACCCGTAGAGGTGGGTTTGGAGGCTAAAATAGCAGATTCGAGGGTCCCGAACCCATCCCGTCCCCAGCCCGCCTCCATGCCAGTTTCACAGGAGGCGGGTACCCGACCTGTGCTGTGAGCCGCCTCCCCGAGGGGGAAGGGAATTAGTGACAACTGCCTGTTAACAGGTAGTTAACAGGCAGTTTGTTGCCTAATCCCTATTTTTAGCCCTGAAGTGTGGGCTACCCGACGGCTCCAAACCACGCCGTTTTAGCGAGGCGGACCGTGGGTCTGCAGGGGTTGGAGGGGTCGATATGTCCGGTGAGCAGGTGAGTGATGGGTGCATGTGTGCAGAGGTAAGTGTGTAAGGTAAGTGTAAAGTGTGGAAAAAAGTTTTACTTACCTTAACTTCCTCCTGCAGGTGTCAGCCCTTCAGGTCTCGGGAGTCAGAAATCTCACCAGCACAGAAAGCAGAATGGCCGTTGAGCTGTCAAAAGCTGCAGCCTCTGCTTTTTGTTCTGCAGAGATCTCTAAATCAGCCTGAGAGGAAGGAATTAACTTAGAGGACAGATTGTCAGTGTTTGACAGCTTCAAGGAGCTGTCAAACGCTGATATTTCATCTGTCAAAAGCTCTTGACAGATGAAATGTCAATCTGTGACGTCACCTGTTGCCGGGTGGCCCTTAATTGGCCTGCTGAGCCTGCTGGGCGGGCTCAACAAGGTCAATCAAGGGAAAATACAGTGGGTTGGCCACAAGTCGATGGAGGCGGGACTACAACCCAAAAAGTGGGGGTCCCGCCTCCATCATGTCCCCATTGACAAAATCCAGCCCTAACTGTCAGCTTCATCCAGAGAGGCCATAAGGATAACTGGCATGTAACACAATTTCTGAAATTGGTCTTAAGACACTTTGGTGCATTGTAGTGGGAGATATACTCTGCATTTAATGAGGTATAGATTCATCTTGGGCGGTAGCTAAAAATGGACAATAGCAAATCAGCAGCCTGGTTTGTACTCCGTCCAAATTTCTTTTCCATTGTCTTTGTTGCATTAGGATTTACACAGCTATGTTATATGTGCAGTGGCATAAAATATGGTGTAGAAATTCCAGTAGAGAGTAGCTGATCCACCTTCACCAAGACCCACCCAAATAGGTAGCTCAGTGTTGGGATAATGCTGTTGTCAATTCAAGTGTAACCAATGGAGCGAATGCAGCACTTCTTGACATCATGACCTGCATTGAAACTGCCCTTGCTGATTACCACTGTAACTCCTATCCCTTCACCCAAGGTAGTTGACTTGCATTAGTAAGAAGATTCAATTTGTGTGCAGGAAGGCTAGATTATCTTCACTGCACACATTAAGTACACCAGTTTTCTTCAAAAATCAAACCACAAGTATGTACACTGGATGCACAATGCACAGTGTGTGTGTGTGCACAATGGTGCTTCAGGTTTTAGAGGTAACTAACCAGCACGAGAGAGGTGTTGTTATTTATTTGGGCCTCATTTATTCCATAAGAGCAACATGAACTAATCTGGGAGTGTACGATGCTGCTGGATGCAAATAAGTGGAAGAGCGTTTCATTGCTTAGCAAAACATCTATCGCCTTAATGAGCACCTTTGTCCAGAAGTAAACATACTGTGATTGAAATTATTCAGGATACCTGATGCAGAATATTTGAAAATGCCTGGACACAACTTTTCTATTACAAAAGTTCATTTTCATTGGTATCATTTTGCTGGTAAACTCCATGGCAGACAGCTGAGAGTTATGTGAAGCTTAAGTGAGCAAGAAACGAGCTTGAGGAAATGGCTCCATGATAAAAATGATTTAGACCATTATAATGTACACAAGGGGGTATATTTTACAATATAATGCTCCCAGCATTGAACTTTTCACAACAGGAGCACACATAAGAACATAAGAAATAGGAGCAGGAGTAGGCCATACGGCCCCTCAAGCCTGCTCCGCCATTCAGTGAGACAACAGCTGAACTTGTACAACATCTCCACTTTCCCGCCCTATCCCCATATCCCTTGATTTTTGTTTGAATTTCTTGTTTGAATCCCTCCAATCAGGTTTCCGCCCCGCCACAGTACTGAAACTGCTCTTACCAAGGTCACAAATGACATCCTAATTGACTGCGATAAAGGTGATCTATCCCTTCTCGTTCTTCTGGACCTGTCTGCAGCCTTTAACACGGTTGACCACAAAATTTTGCTCCAACGCCTCTCCACCGTGGTCCAGCTCAATGGGACTGCACTCGCCTGGTTTAATTCCGATCTTTCCAATCGTAACCATAGAATCACCTGCAATGGCTTCTCTTCTGAATCCCGTACACTCACTCTGGTGTCCCCCAAGGATCTATCCTTGGCCCCTCCCATTTCTTATCTACATGCTGCTCCTCGGTGACATCATCCGGCAACACAACATGAGTTTTCAAATGTATGCTGAAGATACCAAGCTCTACCTCGCCTCCACCTCTCTCAAACCCTTCACCATCTCTATACTATCAGACTACTTGTCCGACATCCAGCACTGGATGAGTAGAAATTTCTTCCAGTTAAATATCGGGAAGACCAAAGCCATTGTCTTCGGTTCACGCCACAAACTCCGTTCCCTTTCCACTGATTCGATCTCTCTCCCCGGCAACTGTCTAAGGCTGACCAAATCTGTTCGCAACCTTGGTGTCATATTTGATCACGAATTGAGCTTCCTACCTCCAAACCGTTCTATCACTAAGACCGCCCATTTCCACCTTCGTAATATCGCCCGTCTCCACCCTTACCTCAACTTAGCTGCTGCTGAAACCCTCATTCATGCCTTTATCACCTCTAGACTTGACTATTCCAATGCACTCCTGGCCGACCTCCCTAGTTCTACCCTCCATATACTTGAGGACATCCAAAACTCTGCCGCCCGTGTGCTAACTCGCGCCAAGTCCCATTCACCCATCTCCCCGTGCTTGCTGACCTACATAGCTCCCAATTAAGCAACGCCATGATTTTAAAATTCTCATCCTTGTTTTCCAGTCACTCCATGGCCTCGCCCCTCCTTACCTCTGTGATCTCCTCCAGCCCTATAATCCCCCAGACCTCTGCGCTCCACTTATTCTGGCCTTTTGAACATCCCTGATTTTAAATGCTCCACCATTGGCAGTCGTGCCTTCAGCTAGCTAGGTCCTAAGCTCTGGAATTCCCTCCCTAAATCTCTCCGCCTCGCCACTTCTCTTTCCTCCTTTAAGACGCTCCTTAAAACCTACCTCTTCGAAGAAGCTTTTGGTCATCTGCCCTAACATCTCCTTATATGGCTCGGTGTCAATCTTTTTTTTGATGAGTGCCTTGGGACATTTTATTACGTTAAAGGAGCTATATAAATATAAGTTGCTGTTGTTGTTGATTCAATTAGTGCCCAAGAATCTATCGCTCCCAGTCTTGAATATACTCATCGGCTGAGTATCCACAGCTCTCTAGGGTAGAGAATTCCAAAGATTCACAAACCTTTGAGTGAAGAAATTTCTCCATATCTCAGTCCTAAATGGTTGACCCCTTATCCTGAGACTATAACCCCTAGTTCTAGACTCTCCAGCCAGGGGAAACAGCTTCTCAGCATCTACCCTGTCAAACCCTCTAAGAATTTTGTATGTTTCAATGAGATCACCTCATTCTGCTAAACTCCAGAGAATATAGGCCCATTCTACTCAATCTCTCCTCATGGGACAACCCTCTCATCCCAGGACAACCCTCTCATCCCAGGATTCAATCTAGCAAACCTTTGTTGCATCCCCTCTAGGGCAAGTATATCCTTCCTTGGGTAAGGAGACCAAAACTGTACACAGTACTCCAGGTGTGGTCTCACCAAAGCCCTAAATAATTGCAGCAAGACTTCCTTACTCTTATACTCCAACCCTTTGCAATAAAGGCGAACATAACATTTGCTTTTCTAATTGCTTACTGTACCAGCATGTTAACTTTCTGTGATTCGAGTACAGGGAAACCACAATCACTCTGAATACCAACATTTACTAGTCTCTTACCTATTAAAAAATATTCTGCTTTTCCATTCTTCTTACCAAAGTGGATAATTTCTCACTTCCCCACATTATACTCTATCTGCTACCTTCTTGCCCAATCATTTAACCGGTCTATATCTCTTTGCAGCTCCTTGCGTCCTCCTCACAGCTTACTTTCCCACCTAGCTTTGTATCATCAGCAAACTTGGATATATTACACTCGTTCCCTCATGTAAGTCATTGATATAGATTGTAAATAGATGAGGCCATGCACTGATCCTTGCGGCACTCCACCACTTACACCCTGCCATCACGAAAATAACCCGTTTATTCCTACTTTCTATTTTCTGTCCGTTAACCAATCCTCAATCCATGCTAATATATTACCCCAACCCCATGAGCCCTAATCTTGTGTAACAACCTCATCGAATGCCTTCTGAAAATTCAAATACACTACATCCAAAGGTTTCCCCTTGTCTAACCTGCTAGGTACGCCCTTAAAAAAAACTCTAATAGATTTGTCAAACACAATTTCCCTTTCATAAAACCGTGTTGACTCTGCCTAATCATACTGTGATTTACCAAGTGCCCTATTACCACTAGCATTTTCCCTACTACTGATGTCAGGCTAACTGATCTATAGTTCCCTGTTTTCTCTCTCCCTCATTTCTTTAATGAGAAGTCGCACAACACCAGGTTATAGTCCAACAGTTTTATTTGAAATCACAAGCTTTCGGAGCGCTGCTTCACCTGACGAAGGAGCAGCGCTCCGAAAGCTTGTGATTTCAAATAAAACTGTTGGACTATAACCTGGTGTTGTGCGACTTCTCATTTTTGTCCACCCCAGTCCAACACCGGCATCTCCGCATCATGGCCTCAATTCTTTAACAGCAGAGTTACATTTGCTATCTTCCAATCCACGGGGTCTGTTCTAGAATCTAGGGAATTCTGGAAGATCAAAACCAATGCATCCACTATCTCCGCAGCCACCTCTTTTAAAACCCTAGGATGTAGGCCAGCAGGTCCAGGGGATTTGTCAGCTTTTAGTTCCATTGATTCCTCCAGTATTTTTTCTTTACAAATATTAATTACTTTAAGTTTCTCACTCTCATTAGACCCTTGGGGGCGATTTTCTCATTGGAGGCGGGTTTCGGTTTGGGTGGGTTTGGAACCCGCCTCCACTGATAGTTTTCAAAAATTTGCGTTTTTCCCATGATTGGCCACTTGATTTCAGAGGTGTGGGATGTCCTTGGTCAATTAGTGTTTTTGGGACTGAAACTCTCCTCTGCTGACATCACTTTTCCAGTCTGATTTTATGGCTTCTTGCTGCCTTGGCTCATTCCACAGGATTTCTGCCTATGCTGCACCACCTGCAACATATTCTGAGAAACCACTATGTCCAATTCCAAGGCAAGGGCCTCCCCGAGGCTCTCGGATGAGGCGCTGCAAAAGTTGTTTGAGGGGGGTGACAGCTAGCAGGGAGGTGCTCTTCCACTCATCTGGGAGGAAGAGGCCTCCCAAAGAAACCAAGGCTGTGTGGGTACAGCTGGCAAGGGATATAACCTCCAGATCTGTGTGCAGATTGGGAGAATGTTTGTGTTTTGATGAAATGCCATCCCTGTTGGAAAGCATTAAAATGATTTGATGCCAAAATGTTGGCGTTATGCCATCTGTTCTTTCGCGTTGGGCAGCTCCACATTGCGGGCTCCGCCACACTTGCGTTGTCAGGTTGGTGGCCTGAGTGAAAGGAGGCCAGAGAGTCATGTCCATTGTCAGTGATGTCTTAGGATGGAGCCAAGGACATGTGCCAACTTGGGCAACCTATGCAAATCTGGCCATGATAAGTTCATCCCTTGCATCCCGGGCAGCCATGTGCTCGCATGCTGCCACTGCTGCTGGTCGATACACCGGCGCTCTGACCTCCTCCTCCAGATCCTCCTCCTCCTCAGCCTCCTCTTCCTCCTCATCCTCATATGAGGAGGGCTGGAACTGAGTCACTTGCTCATCAGGAAGCTGCAAGCCACGACGCTGTGCGATGTTGTGCAGTGCACAGCAGACCACAACCATTCTGGAGACCCTGTATGGTGTATACTGCAGGGCTCCACCTGATCGGTCAAGGCAATGGAAGCACATCTTCAACAACCCAATGGTTTGCTCAATGATGGACCTGGTCGAAGTATGGCTGGCATTGTAGCACTCTTCAGCCTCATTAGCTGGCCTCCTGATCAGCGTCGTTAACCACTTCTTCAGGGGGTAGCCTTTGTCACCAAGGAGCCATCCGTTAAGTTGGTTTGGCGGGTTGAAAAGTGGAGGAACATTAGAGTGCCGCAGGATGAAAGAGTCATGGCAACTACTACAGAACTTGGCGCAAACATGCAAGAATTCCTTCTTGTGGTTACACACCAGCTGTACGTTGAGGGAGTGGAAGCCCTTTCGGTTGACAAAGATAGCTGGGTTGTGATGGGGTGCCCTAAGGGCCACGTGTGCAGTCTATGACGCCCTGCACCATTGGCATGCCTGCCATATTTGCAAAGCCAACCGAATGGGTGGTTGTACTTGCTTGATCCCTTGAGAACTGGATGTAATTGTGGGCCTTAGCAAAAAGGGCATCGGTAACCTGCGTGATGCAACTGTGGGCGGCCGACTGAGAGATGCCGCTGATGTCTGCTGATGATCCCTGGAAGGAACCTGAGGCAAAGAAGTTGAGTGCGGTGATGACTTTGACAGCCACTGGTAAGGGGTGTCCACCCGTTCCTCTGGGCACCAGGTCTTGCTGTAGCAGTCCGCAGATTTCTCGGACAACCTCTCGCAAAAGTCTCAGCCTCCTTTGGCACTGCTGCTCACTCATGTTGAGGTAGCTCATCCTCTGTCTGTAAACCCTCTTTCGGGGGTATCTCCTGTGGCGAGGTGCCTCAATGCGCTGGCGCCTTCTGCCCTGTGCAGAATCAGGTGGCTGAGCAGGAGGTTGGGGCTCCTGCTGCTGTTGGTGCTGAGCTGCCTGAGCAGCAGGTTGGGGCTCCTGCTGCTGTTGCTCCTGAGCTGCCTGGTTCTGATGCTGCCGTGGATGCTCCTCATCCGAATCTGAGGTCCATGGAGAAGGAAAACGAATGGCTCCCTTGCTGCTTGCAGATGCCTCCGTTGGGGAAGCGCTCATTGCAGCGGGGAGAGGGTCTTCCAAGGAGGTCCCACTGTTGATAAATTCAAGCTGCAGCACCTCCGACTTCGGAAGGCCTTCTAAAAGTGCTCCAAGACCTTTTAAAGCAAAGTTCTGGCACCTGCAACTAATCCCTGCTGAAATAAACGATTTATTGTTGGACCTGCAGCTGTGAGGAGACCACCCACAAGTCAACCCGCCAGGTTTAGCTGGCGTGGTTTAGGAGGGTCGTGGAACACGCCGAAATGCTCAAAAAATCACGAGGGCCTCTCAAAATAGGCTTACAGAGGCCCTTAACGAGCATTTAATCATCTTAACAAGCGCTATGGCCAGCAGGAGGCGGGACCGTTTCCCGCCCTCCAAAACCGGCATCGGCAAAATCCCGCGGAGGCGGGTTGGAGACGGGTTCCGAGCCCGCCCTCATTGTTTCTGGTTTTCCCGCCTCTAAACCCGCCTCCTCGGACGTCAGAAAATCGCCCCCTTGGTTCCCCATAATGTTCTTTGTGTCTTCCACTGTGAAAACAAATACCAAATATTTATTTAACGTCTCTGCCATTTCCTTATTCCCCATTATAATTTCTCCTGTCTCTGCGTCTAAAGGACCCACATTTACTTTCACTAATCTCTTCCTTTTTACATACTTGTAAAAGCTCTTGCAATCTGTTTTTATATTTCTTGCTAGTTTACTTGCATATTCTATTTTCTCCCTCTTAATCAATTTCTTGGTCATCCTTTGCTGATTTTTAAAACCCTCCCAATCCTCAGGCTTACTATTTTTGGCAACATTGTAAACCTCTTGTTTTGATCTGATACTATCCTTAACTTCTCTAGTTCGCCATGGTTGTACCACTTTTCCAATGAGTTTTTATTCCTCGGGACTGTATATTCATTGAGAATTATGAATTATTTCTTTAAATGTTTGCCATTGCTTATCTACCGTCATATCTTTTAATCTAATTTCCCAATTAGCCAACTTGCACCTCATACCTCCGTAATTGCCTTTGTTTACATGAAGTATCCTAGTTTCGGACTTAACCACATCACTCTCAAACTTATGATCACTCTTCCCCAAAGGATCCTTTACTATAAGATTAAGATTTCTTGATTACATCAAGAATTCAGGTGCAGAGATCTGCACACCTGATTCATGGCACATGATTTTCTGTCTGTTCGATATGCCCTTCCATCGCACAATGCATTGTACAGGAGCACTAAATCATAACATTTATCCCAAGGTACTTTGTCTCCAGTAATTATGATCACTAAACTATTCATTTGTTCAGCAGGAAGTGCAGATTATTTATATGTAGATTTTGCATGAAACAAAAGATAATCTCGATAAATTTGCATGAGACAATTGTCCTTTTGTGTCTGTGATGAGATCCATTCTTGTTCATTAGGAACACTTTCTCGTCTGTACAATCAACTTGTCTTGTGCGCCATTGGCTATTTTTCATAACTGGGGAAAAACAGGGAGTATTTTATAGCTTGCACAAAATAAACAATGCCAGGGATGAATTTCAAACATGTACTGATTGAGTGCCTTCAACATTCAGCCACATACTTGCTCCAAACCTACCTAACAATCCATATAAGCCTGTAACTTGCCCCTGAACACTTGCACCAAGAAATTGCAAACTAGGCACAGGGAACGAGCACTG
Organism: Squalus acanthias; assembly: GCA_030390025.1. Taxonomy (NCBI): domain Eukaryota; kingdom Metazoa; phylum Chordata; class Chondrichthyes; order Squaliformes; family Squalidae; genus Squalus; species Squalus acanthias. The sequence continues at coordinate 22,578,788 of CM059435.1, read as the reverse complement.
GAACGGGTAGGCCCGAGGCACACCTGACATTGTGCCTCGGGCCTCAATTAAATGAGACCGGTATGCTGCGGACTGGGCATTCCCAGGCAGCTCACCAGCAAGTCGGCAATGGATTTTGGCCTGCTGCGATTGGAAGAGGCAAAAGTGGGGAAGCAATCAGGAGAGGGGGAAGTGATCGAGAGGGAGGGGGCGATCGGGAGAGGGGGATGCAATTGGGAGAGGACTAAGTGGGAGCTGGCAATGGTCTTTGGTACTGCAGTGGAGTTGGGAGGAGTACTTTTGCAATCGGGAGAGAGGGGGCAATTGGAAAATGAGGGAAGCGATCAGGGCAGGGAGAAACGTTCAGGAGGGAGCCGAGCAGAAACTGGCAATGGTCTTTGGAACTACAGTGGAAATGGGAGGGGCACTCCTGTTTCTCCTGGATCCACATTCAACTAAGTATTTGCTAACTTACTTTTTTTGGTGGCAGCCTGCAACGTTCCCTTTATGGACCCCTGGTTAGGCGGCATGTAGACTATGTTTTCCTGAACGCAGCTGGCCTGGGGCCGACTGCGTTCAGGGCAGACGAATTTTGCGAAGGGGCCCTCAAACAGGTGTTAGGCCCTTTATTTGCATATGCAAATCTCCATTTCAGGCCCAGGATGCCCCTCTTTCTGCCTTTACCAATATGGCAGGCAGCGTACTTCCAGCGCAGAATGTGTGCGTGCCCACCTAATTGGTCGCTTTGGTGCTCATTTTACACCTGTAAAATGGGCACAGCGTCAATCAATTTCTAGGCCCTATTTTCATTTAGGACTTTGTATTGTTAGTATGATTTGAGTTTTGTCCCTTTGTCAAAAGAAAGAATGAGCGTATACAGGGAAAATCCAGGGAGGTGGAATCAGAGTAGATAGATGTGTTGGGATGAGTGGCTTCTTTAAGTACTTATGTGATCCTTTGAAGAACAGAATATGTGGTAACCTTTTCCCTTCTGAATAAACAGGAAATCTATAGAATTAGCACAGCAAATAATGTGACCAGTGCTTGAAGGTTAATGTGTTTTCTTTGGCTGAAATGCTTTTTGAAAGTATTGGGATTCCATCCGTGTAAATAGATTTATGTCATTCAAAAGGTTTATGAGCTTAACTGTTTCTCTATAATAATGTGTCAAAGATTTTTCAGGCCATCTTTGCTCTTTAACTGTGTAAAACGTAGGAGAACATTTATATTTGATAGGCTTCATTGTTCCTCTGTGAGGTAATGTCATTTAGGTCTTTGAGTAATACTAGCTGACATCAGTGCTCATGTGCAATATAATCTGTGTAAGTTTGCATGAAAGGGGGAATAGAGTTCAATAGTTGTTAGAATGGGTATAGGAATGGCTAGATCAGGTGGATGACTTTTCAATTTGTGTACGAGTGCCTATGCACCATTGCCCTTCCCATTAAGCATGCAAAAGTGGTGATATTGGGACAGAACTACTGCAGTCACGTGCTCACATTCCATATCTATAATGAGCTAGTACAGATTGTTTTATGTTTGAGAAGGAATGTTATGTTAATTTAAGATTTGTAACACAGTCTGATTTTTGTGACCTTTGCCAGTCCAACCAAGAAATGTAATTTCAGCTGATGCTGTTTTTAGTGCACTCATCCATATTTAAAAGTTTGTGCCTAGCATATGTCCATCACATTGCACCTTTTAAAGGTGTCACACTTTGGTGTGTCACACCTTAAGATATCACAGCCTAGAAACAGGCCAGCGAAAACTGGGCACAAGAAACAATCCCTTAACCGGAATGGCTAAGCCCAAGGCCCACCCAATATTGGGCCTTGGGCCTCATTTACATAAGATCGGCAAGCTGCAGATGCATGCTCAGCCTCCCCAGGCAGCTCAACAGTGAAGACCATGTGAATCTCGGGCCACTGCATTGCTGGCAGCAGCCCTCAGATAAATCTTGGAAGAGGCAGGCAAGCGATCTGGAGGGAGGAATGCAACTGGAGAGGGGGCAAGCAATCTGGAGGGAGGGTAAGGCAGTAATTAGGAGGGGCAGTGGGGGAAACAGTGATTGGGAAAGGGCTGAGCAGTGGCTGGCAGAGGCCCATGGTTTTAATTGAAGCTGAGAGGAGTACTCCTGCACCTCCTGGCTCCACATTCAGTTAAATATTTTTGTAAAACTTACCTTTTTAGTGGCCCCTGGTTAGGCCACATGCAGACCTGGTTTTCCTGAATGTTGCTGGTCTGCACCAGCTGCATTCAGGGCAAACCAATTTGATAAAAGGGGGTATCGAACAGGCGTTAGATCCTTTGCATAAGCAAATAAGGAGCCCAATGCCTGTTTCAAGTGCAGGCTCTGGATGCTTCTTTCGATGCCCCTAATATTTGGCAGGCGGCACACCTCCGCTTCAGAATGTGCACATATATGCTGTAAAACGGGCGCAGCATTATCGAATTTCGAGGCCCACGTGTTCATCTGCAAAATTTCTGGAATAACTGAGGAGGTTTTATCTATCTAATACCTGATTGACTAAATGTAAACATATCAAAAGCAGTTTGATTCAACGAGTAACTACCAAAAACAAATGAACAGCAACAGAAAACTGAACAATCAAACCACACAATTGTTTTTTTGATGCCTATCAATCCTGAACTGACAAATAGCATACTTATTACATAGAATCTATGATACAGAAATATGTCATTAATTCCAACTGGTCTATGCTGGTGTTTATACTCCACATTAGCCTCCTTCCACTGTAATTACCTCTTCCTACCCTGCCCCCACATCCCTCTATTCCCTTCTCTCGCAATACTATTTGCTTGAAGCACTCTATGTGGCAGCGAGTTCCACATTCTAACCATTCTTTGTGTAAAGAACTACCTTCTAAATTCTTTATATGGTCTGTAAGTGGCTATCTTCTATTGATGCACCCTTGTTGTGGACTCACTCACAAGTGGAAAAAGTTCATCCACGTCAAACCCCTATAATTGTAAAGACCTCTTTCAAGTATCCTCTTGGTCTTCTCTTTTCCAGAGAAAAGTGCCTCAGTCTGCTCAGTCTTCCCTGATAGTTGCATCCTCCCAATTCTGGTAACATCCTTGTAAATCTTTTCTGTACTTTTCCAGTACCTCGGGTGAGCTTAGAAAAGAGGTACAAAAGACAGTTAGGAAATCCCTGGAAAATGTTTTCTCTTCTGTTTTGGGAGTCTCAGTCTAAATTTGGAGTGCTTGATGAGATCTTCAATTATTTTATTTGCACTCTACAATAACTCTATAGTAACTCATGAACATATTGTGCTCTGTGAGTAGGATATCATTGTAAAGACAGTTGCACTCTCAAAAGGTTCATAAAGCCAGAATTTCTTTCTTTTTTATTTACCCTTTTTCCTTGAACACAACTCACACCCAGAAATCTTCCTCTGCGGGTACAAGCAGGTGGATCTAGATCTTGAATCTCCCTGTAACTGTTATCAGCTACCTGTCAATGGGCACAGTTCAAACAGGAAAAGTCTGTTTTATTTCTTTGCCACCTTGCTTCTGCCTAGCATTCCACCCAGCTGCTCAGCAGAGAACGAATGAAACTGTCACAACTGAGGAAAGTGAGCTCAAGTGAGCAGCAGTTTTGAAACTCAATCAGTTTTGTAACTAAAGCATTAGTTACTTGAGCTGCTGGGCTATCTGAATCATTCTAGCCTTTGGTTGCACTGAATTTATATATTTACCAGATCTACCATTGAAAGTAAAAATTAGGCAGTTTTATTATTGAATAGTAATTTATAGTATGAAATGTTTGTATTATCATGGAGGAACCTTACTATTTATACAGAACAACAGTACAATTGAGCATGGAATAACCAGTGTGTTTTTATTGAGTATGATGCAATTCTTAGAAAAAGACTAGTTGTTTCCTTTATCAAATCACAATCATGCATCTCAGTCACCATTGTTTCATTATTGACCAATAACCCAGTTAATTCAGAGCTTTGTCATGTGGATGACCTTAAACTCAACTATGAGTAATCATTTGGAAATTCTTAATATGATCTGTAAGAGGCTATCTTGTATTGATGCACCCTTGTCCATAACCAAATGATTATTCATAGCTGTTGTTACTGGAATGTTAGCAAGTGCTGTATCAGCCATTTCTCCTCCAAGCACAGTTTTGTTACATGATGGTGAAGCTGAAAGTTAGACAAGCCCATTGTCAATGTATAATATGCTTTTAAGTCCTTTTTTAATGCCTCCCCAACAAAGAATGCTTAGCAGATGGTCAAGTCTCACGATAAATGGTACCTTTTGATCCATTTCTTGGAACTGGGAATTCCAGGATGAAGGATTCAGTTTTGCCTTTCTGATATATGCCTACATAGGGTTACAAGATGGGCTTAAACAAGCCCAAATTGCTTCTATGTAGCACGTGAAATTCCATTCTAGTAACATGACGAATGAAGGCATTCCCTGTACATGATGGGGCTGATTCTGTGCATGGCTATCAGGTGGCAGGTGGTGGGAAATCGCAGATATGTCACCATGATTTTTCATTTGTTAAAATTAATGGGTGGAAAGTCACAGGCTGTGTGTGTATTTTCTTGCCATGCACCTCCACTGGGCATTGTACCCTGCTGGAACATGTAAGCAGCCCTAATGTGTCTGCAGCAGAACTTCATACCATAACTGGGCAGTTTCACAGAAAAATCCTGTCCCCAAGCTGTATCAAAACAGCATTTTAAAGATATGTATAAAACATAGTTATGAAAAGAGAATAAGGGACATCAGTAAGTGCATAGCTTATTATTCTAGCAATATACTTCCCCTTTAACGTTAAGGCATTAAATGGGACTATTGAATTTAAATATTTAAAAAAAATTAAATTAACAGAAGATTCACTCTATTCAAGCTGTGTAGCAATAAGGTCACTGCTGAATAGTTTTGTTATTTTAAGAATTTCTTTGAATATAATGATGAGTAGTTTAACTGCTTATTTAACCATCAAAATCTGGGAATTTGTAAATAAATTCTGAAAACTAGCCAATAAATTTGTCATACATATTGACATAAATAAACATCTTTAAATTGACATTATAATATCTAATCTTAAAAAGTATCGATGGATTTTGTTTTGAGCAAACATTAATTGTCAGGTGTTCTATAAGTCAAAAATGTCAGCATTTGTTGGTGTTCTGAGAATTCTCAACCAATATAAAGGTGCAGTGACTAGATTTAATATAGATCATAAAAAAAACTACAATGGGGTAGAAATTCATCGCCGTCCAGTTTCAGCCGTTAAGGTGATAATGCGTCCGCAACACTACCCGAACCAGGAAGCCTGGGGCTAGTCCAAAATTGGGACTCGAGGCTTAATTAATAATCTGGGTGAGCTGCCGAAGCCTGTAGTCAGAGCTTTGGAATTCCCTCCCTGAACCCCTCTGCCTCTCACCCCTCCATTAAGATGCTCCTTAAAACCTACCTCTTTGATCATCATTCCCAATATCGCTTTATGTGTCTCGGTGTCAAAACAAAATCCATTGATACGTTGCATATCGCTCCTGTGAAGCGCCTTGAGATGTTTTACTGTGTTAAAGGCGCTATATAAATGTAAGTTGTTGTTGTTGGATGTGAGAGATTCGGACTAATTAAGTAGGCTAGAATTCCTGATTGGATAAATAATACGTGGTCTGTGGAAGGAACAGGTTTGATGGGCTGAGTGGTCTTTTTTATTCCATATTTACTTCTGTAAAACAAACACATCCTGGAAATATATGCATATTATATTTTAGGTGCAATGGCATGCTTTCAACAGAAACTTTTTATGCTGTTTGATTCTCTTCCTGCAGGATCTTTGGCTTTCCAGTGCATTACACAGACGTGTCAAACATGGGACGAGGAGCTCGACAAAAGCTGCTTGGAAGGTCATGGAGTGTGCCTGTCATTCGCCACCTATTTGCACCACTGAAGGATTATTTTGCTTGTGAATAATACAGTACAATATGTGCCTTTCAGGAATATAAAGGTGCTTTCATAGAGGATGATCAGTAGTAAAACAAATCCGGACTGGTTTTAACATATCAGTATACTGTGACACAAGAAATTTGAATGGCATTATTGTGAAGGTTGCATGCTGTACATTTATGATACTGTGGCCATTATTCACAGTCACAACTCAGGACAGGGTAGGTAGCAAACACACCTACCATAGTTGTTTTAGATTTTTTAATCTCATCTTTTATATGAAAAAAAACAATTCCTACTTTTAGCTGTAGTTTTATTACTGTCATGTGAAGATTATACTTCACAGTTTTCTAGTGTACTTTGTAGCCACTCATTTTACGGGATTTTAAGGGCTTTTAACTCTTAATGGTGCTATTGTCCACCTTTTAGATTTTCAACTTATTTTCTAACACCTAAAATAGTATTTTATTGTTATATTATACATATCTGTAGCTGGATTTTTGGTAGATGGATAGTAAATCATAAAACTATTGATAAAAATAAACATAGTGCAGTTAAAAATCATTGTTCAAAAATGTTGAAGTTGATGTTCTGTTTAAACAGTATTCCAGTGTATTTTTACTTACATTTCAGCAAACGTGTATTATCTTTCTGAAACCTGTTTTTACGTGTAGTCGGTGAATAATCATGATACAATGTTTAATTTGTTTATGTTTTGTACTTTAGCAAGGGCTGCAAATGTGTAAGTGAGCAAAAAAATGTTAAGATGGAAAACTGTAAGTTTAAACCAAGGCAGTTTCTATTAGCAGCATATGGAGGATGTCCTGCTGAAGCTGTGCTGTCACTTTTCCTCACAACCATTCTCACTCAGTCAAATTTACAGTTGGAGAGAGAGTTCATACAATTTATTGGTAAAGTGGTATTCTTGTTGCCGCTCCATATTGCATCTTTAAAAAAGTTTTCAGCTGAAAATAAAAGACTGCGTTATAGTAACGTCATAGCAAGATAGTGCTTACGGAATATTTTTTAATTCAATGACAGCAAGTAAAATAGAATTTTACAGTCAAAATGTAGAAGTTACATTTTATATTTTAAAGTCATTTTTGTAAGCTTCTCCTCCCCATTCTTTTGCTGTGTATGCTCTACTGTGCACAGTTGTTTGAGGGACTTGCTCCCAGCCTCAGACATTGCTGCTGTTGAGCTATCTGCGAGGGTAGATTTTTTTACTTTCCAGTTTTTTTTTCCTCCTCCCTTTTGAGAAGCACCTGGCCTCTGCTTAACACCTCCTACCAACAGCTTGCTGAGGTAAATAACTCACAATGTGAAGTATCACAGCCATTAAGGTGCATTCTGTCACTCATGGTGTAGCACACCAGTACATTAATAAACTGCAATTTAGAATTTTCTTTAGCAATAATTGATCTTATACATGTCTGCACTAGGACCTTAGTCCTATACAACTTTTTTTCCCTTTTTATGTAGAGCTTACGGAATTTTTTTAAATTCTTTGAAATTTTGTGCTTATCAAGGTGAGAGGTATCAGTGCTGGGGAATGGACCGCTTTTCAATTTTGCAACCCAGGGCCAATTTGGAGCATTTCCAGGTTAGGTACAGATTTGAGGCACTCCCAGGTTAGGTACAGAAGACCATTTTCAGGAAAAACGTCCCTTTACTCTGATCCAACAATCTGTCTTAATCCCAACCTTAAAAGCACACTTCCTACAGAACCAGTGTAAAATTTTCAAATTCCAACATCTGTATGTAAGGTTTCAAATTTAATACCAATTTGTACCTAATCATGGGCAGCTTTGTGCTGTGGATTCTAATACACCACACTGCTCAGTTCCCTCAAACCTGTACAATTTGAATATTTATACCTGCAGTCGCAAAGTGCATTATTCAGAGCTGCCTTTTCAAAGAAAAAATCAACAATCTAGGTTTCACCTTGACTGGAATTAAACTTTGTATGTAAAATGGTAGAACTTAACAGAACTATGCCAAGAAATGAGCACAGACATTTAACAAGAAATTCAATCCAGATGGTAATATAGTTCCATTACATTGTGCAGCTCACTTTTATAATCATCTGACAACTGCAATAACATTTGGTAAATTAAAGTCCAGGATATTAAAAGGGAATTTAAACTGAATTTAATCCAAATAATTATTTTGGTGTAAATTCTCCCTCCTACGTTTATAACTAATTAAGGATTAGAAAAGTAATTGACTCCTCTAAAGAATTACAAAAAAAATAAAATCATGCTCTCATTTCAGTCACCCATAGCAACCTACAAATAGGTACTGAAAGACCTCTGCAGCTCCCTGATGTTCTCAATGAATTTATCCAGGGAGTAGCTTAGCCATGCAGACCAGCAAGGTCCCAAATTAAATCCTTGGTCAGTACTGAATTAGTTTATATGGCATTCCAGTTAGCTACAGGTTTCTGGGTTAGTGATGGAAAAGTCCGCCAAAATTCCTATTCCTGATCGCTATACAGCGACTCCTGCTTGGAAGTGCATATGTGTGCAAGTTGAGCGAGGACAGGATCAGGCGCAGCTGTGATGCCCAACCCACCTCTCTTCATGGTCAAATAGCCTGCCAACACTCATTGCTAAGCCTCATTTGGGCAAGGTACTGTGGAACCATACCTCAGAAAGGAGTCAATAATACTTGTAAGGGAGGGAGAAAACTGTCAAGGGAGAAAAACTACCCAAAAAATCACTTTGGATGCAGGTGCTTCTGTTAACCCTTTGAGTACTGGATTTTCTTTGCACCATCTAAAACAATCACAAAGTAATATTGCTCTTCTGCTGGAAAATAATTACATTTGTTTTAGGAATAGGTACACACTGGGATTTCGGCCTTGAATGGCATCCATTGAAACTTTCTCTCCTACCATTAGCGAACTTTCGCTGCACCAAAGGGTAGTGTTGAACCAAAACAAAGTGGAGCAATGAGCAGCTAATTTCTGGTACCAGTGATAGGCAGTAAAGATAGCTACAAATAAGCTCATAGCCTGGCCTTAACTGTGTGCAAACAACAGTATTGAGTTAGTTTACCTTAGCTTGGATGGCTGTATGACGATCCCTGGGTTAGGGACAGGAAAGTCAGCCAGAGTTCCTGTTCCTGATTGCTACGCAACGACTCATTTTGGAAGTACATATGTGTGTATGTTAAGTGAGGACAGGACTGGGCTCAGCTGTGATGCCCTACATGGAAAATACCATTTAGGCAAAATTTTAAACATCAGACTCCTAATCCCATTGGGATGAGCGTGCAGAGACTCATGTTTATTTAAATTAAACAATTTTTTTCTTTTTAATTGAATGTAATCAATAGCATCATCTGTCTTTACAGCATCCACATATCGTAGCATTCAGCAGAACTCATTTTAAATTGAATATTTTATATTTTTTAAATATATTCAATCGTAGTCACCGAAAAAGCAATCTTAACTTTGGTGTGGAAAGAATCTGCATTTTACCCATGTTAAAACCCACTTGAAGAGTATTAATATAGTACCCAAAGAATTGCTCAGGTGGTGGAAACCTATCTAGTTGTGTGTTTATCCTATGATGATTTGTTATACCTTGTTCCACTAAGTTAAAGGCCATGAGTGGTATTTATAATCTGCAAAACACACCTTAAAAATAACTGCCCAAAAAATGCACAGAAATAACTTTGTTACATTAATAGAATACTAGCTGAAGCCTGTACTAAAGGCGTGTGAGCCAAGTGATGTTTACTATTAAACAGCATCTAACTGGACACTTTATAACTCCATCTGCAAGATATGTATCTCAGTCAGAAGACAGAATCTCAAGCCGTTATTCTTTTTTCCTTTTATATGGGATTAACAAAATTAATCACAAAGTTGGTAAGTAGGTTAAGTGAGACTGAATACACAGCATTGACCTGTGAAGAACTGTCACTACTAAATTACTCCCCAACTCTGAAAACTGTTTTGAAATATCCCTTTGAGGAGTCCAGTAGCACTTTTGCACTGTTACAAACAGTTCCATGTTTCCTTGCATTTTCTGACATTTTTTAAGTGATCGAAATTAGCATCTACAAAAATCATATTTTGTAAATGTAACTTACAAATGCAAAGTTAGAGTACAGTCTGTTTCAAGAGCTGTTGAAATAATGTGATTATATATTTTAAAACAAGCCACCATAGTTTTCTTAATATTGATGAAACTTAAGAGTCACCAGTTATTGGCAACTCCTAAAATGGTACCATTAGTGTGTGCATTTTAAAGCATAAACTACATGAAAAGAACATCAGTGGAACTGATTCCGCTGTACCTGAACTTAACCCTCCGTACTTTGTTGGTTTCAAGTCAACACTGTTTACAATATATAACATTTATAATGTGGTGCAGCTACTGTACATGGAATCATTTCTATTTCATGATTTCTTTCAAATGATCCATCCTACAAATAATGTTGTGATGACCAACATGAAAACACTTCAAAATTGTGATGACTTTATAAAGATCTTCATGGGTTTTTTTGTTTAAACATATACAAACCAGTTCCATTGTGAAAATATGTGAATATGAAAATGTTGTTTCGACATGCATCACTTTCACTTTACTATATGGCACAGAGGATTTAACTGTATCCCTTGTATGTGAGCTCAGAGGTACAAATTGTAGCACTGTTTTGTCTGTTTACAATAAATGATTATGCCCTTTTGTTATGTCTGTTTTTAACATTGACTAAGTTATTTGAAGTAATTTATGTTAAGATTTGAAAAATCTAAAGCACACAAACTGCAACATCACATTCTTTTGTGAGTTAATTACAACAGAATTTAAATGAAGCATTTGTTTACATCATGTGAACATAAAGAACCAAACTGAAGCTCAATGCTGACATTTTCGCAGCTATCTGGATTATCTGATTTCAGCCAGGAAATCACTAGGAGCGATATTTTGCAAACATTCAACATGTTGATATCAAATCCCCCTCTCTGCAATTTTACTAGGGTTACTAACCCATTTAAAATGAACAGTATAGCACCTTATATGGATGGGATGGTTAGATGGGCAGAACAGTGGCAAATGGAATTTAACCCTGAAAAGTGTGAGGTGATGCATTTTGGGAGGACTAACAAGGCAAGGGAATACACAATGAATGGTAGGACCCTAGGAAGGACAGAGGGACCTTGGCGTGCATGTACATAGATCCCTGAAGGCAGCAGGACCGGTAGATAAGGTGGTTAAAAAGGCATATGGGATACTTGCCTTCATTAGCCGAGGCATAGAATATAAGAGCAGGGAGGTTATGATGGAGCTGTACAAAACGCTAGTTAGGCCACAGCTGGAATACTGTGTGCAGTTCTGGTCACCACACTATAGGAAGGATGTGATTGCATTGGAGAGGGTGCAGAGGAGATTCACCAGGATGTTACCTGGGCTGGAGCGCTTCAGCTATGAGGAGAGACTGGACAGGCTGGGGTTGTTTTCCTTAGAGCAGAGAAGGCTGAGGGGGGACCTGATTGAGGTGTACAAAATTATGAGGGGCATAGATAGGGTAGATAGAAAGGAACTTTTCCCCTTAGTAGAGGGGTCAATAACCAGGGGGCATAGTTTCAAGGTAAGGGGCAGGAGGTTTAGAGGGGATTTGAGGAAAAACTTTTTCACCCAGAGGGTGGTTGGAATCTGGAACTCACTGCCTGAAAGGGTGGTAGAGGCAGGAACCCTCACAACATTCAAGAAGCATTTAGATGAGCACTTGAAACGCCATAGCATACAAGGCTACGGACCAAGTGCTGGAAAATGGGATTAGAATAGACAGGGCTTGATGGCCGGCGCGGACACGATGGGCCGAAGGGCCTCTTTCTGTGCTGTATAACTCTATTAATTCAAATAGTGAAAAAATTTGGTACGGGCGAGTTAAGTGTTCTTCCAATAACTTCACTCAATAATATCCAGGTTTTTGTTCTTGTTTTTAACTCCAGGACTGTGGATGTTAGAAGTTTGTAAACATGGTATTTAACACCACACTACTACTGGGGTTCGGCATGTTTACCTAGATATGTTTTTACTGCGGTAACAATCTAAACATTCTCAAAACTACAATTCCTAGAGTTTTGATGTAAACTTTGTGCAAATAAAGGCAGAATAGGAACATTAAATTCTATTTTTTGTTTTGTTTTCTGGATTGCTAAAAACATGAATTAAAGAAAAAAAGCTGCATAAAATAAAAAAAAAGTGTGGCACAATCTGCTGGAGCGGCATATATGATGCAGGCTGACCCTGAAATTCCCCATGCAGTAAATATTAGCAGCAGATATAGAAGAGGTATGTTAGTCAAAGGTTACAGGCATTCCTACTCCTGTGTCAGTGACGTATTTTCTGTTGCTTGGGGAGTTTCTCTAAACGTTTCAAATTAAGTGTGAGACAGAAGTTTGTATTTAAATGTGTGTTATGAATATGCATGTATAGATAGATTATGCCATCTATTCAAAACCATGTACTGAATTCAAAAGTAACTGTCCCTTACACATTCGGTTGATTTGCGCCTCCTGTTGGCGCCCTAAGAGGGCGCTAACGGGGCGCAAAGCAACTAGCGCCTGGGCGCGGCGCCACCAACGCCTCCTGCGAAATTCAGCGGGAGGTTAGTGGCGGCGGTAACCGTTAGCGCCCCGCGGCACTGCACCGCCGGCGATGATGTCATCGCCGTGCGCAGCGCCCCAGCCGCGATCTTTGGTAGCGCCCCCTGACTTACCGCCGGACGCTATATCTGACAGGATCAGGGGGGCTACCTGCGGCCAGGGCAGCGCAAATTAAAGGGGAGGTGCCAGGCAGCCATTTTTGTTGCTGGCCGCCTGCCAGCACCTGCTCCCATTGCTGTCTCCGGCCTTCTGTGCAGCCCCCCCCGTGGAGTGCCAGTTGCGCTCCATGAGCCCGGCACTTCTCTTGAGTGCTGGGCCCTTTTGCCAGCACTCTGATCCCTGGTGGCCCAGCTAGGTCCCGGGTCGCGCTGCGCTAGGCCCCTCCCCTTTAATGAGAGGAAGGCCTGCAGTACCGCGGCATGACGTAGCGCTGCGGCACGTAACGCTGTGATATTCAGTCGCAGCGCCCCAAGAGGGAGGCGGGACGCTTCCAGTAGTGCCCCACCTCCCTCTTGGGGCGCTACCAGTGAATTTCGGGCGCAGGGGCATTAATTTTTTCGCCGCACTAAAAGTAGCGCCCCGGCGAAGTTAGCGCCCCTAAGGGGGCGCGACCCAATTTTTCCCCCAGTATGTTTTAAGCATGAGCACATACGTTGCCATCTGCTGGAAGAAAACTACACCCAAATCCCTCCTCAGCATCCTTTAAAAACAGTCTCCTCCAAAATAGTTGCCAGAGTTGTTTCTGACTCTAGAAAATGTAACAATTTGGAGTTAAAATAAAGACAACACAGTTCCTAATAATGCCAGTGTCATAGATTTAAAATAAATATACTGAAAAGCTTTTGTAAACCAATCGCATATTTTGATTGTAAGTACTCAAATAAAAAGTGTCATCTGGATAAATAACTGACCAACATCAAACACCCAGGCTCTTCTGAGGCAGCTCGTAATAATTGGTTGTAGGAAGCACAACCGTATAAACAGGTTACCAGCTGGTCGTCTTGCCTGGGGATTTTGAGGCATAAAAGGATCATAGAGGGGAAGGGAAGAAATTAAATAGGAGCACACAAATTTTCCAGTTTTCCCTCCCTTCTGTGGACAAGCAACTGGATGATGCTCTGTGTCTCCCCAATGTACATCTTGGTTGCAAACCCACATCCATGTCACACCCCAGCTCATTGGGCTCATAATTTTTCTCTGGGCTTGAGTATTTGAGTATTACAGGAAACTCTTTGGTATTCGGCACCGACGGGACCGGGGTGGTGCCGGTTGAACAAAAATTCCGGATAACGGAGAGTTATATCTACCGAGGCTATTTTTAACAAACAAAAATAAAAAAATCAAGAAATGTGCAGTATACAGTATTTGGGTACTCACTTATAGAATGTTGTGTTAAATGGATGGTGGAAGATGCTTGATTAAGTACAGTACTGCCAGTTGAGGGTAATCCATAACTCTTTAATTACTTAACAGTAAAACAAAACTTATAAACGACTGTATACAGTACTGTAGTTGACTACACTTATTCCGAGTCAGCTGGTTCATCAGAAATATCTGTGCCAGCTGGGTCATCAGGATCATGCATTTCCACAGATTCTTCAGGCACTTCCACTGCTTCGACTCTTTTGGAAGCTTTCTTAAACATGTTGCGGATGTCGGTTTGCTTAGTGGACTCTTGCCTTTTCTGTAGAAACGTGGAATGCAGAATATGGAGTTGCATAACTTCTTGGGCAGAGTAGCAAGTCTGCCTTTCAGCAAATTTGAGGATTGAAGAAAATCCTTCTGCAGCTTTAGCCCAAGAAATCTTGTTCTCTTCAGAAATATCATCCTCTTCACTTTCCATCTCACTTTCCTTTTCTTTCTTTGGATTCAAAACATTCTCAATTATTTCATCATCACTTAGCATATGCACAACACCAACTTCTCTATCTGCATCAACCCACTGCTCGATATCACTTTCACTGAGGTGACGTAGAGGGTTTGCTGGGCCTGCATTTTTCACCATGCCAGCCATTTCCATTATTGTACTCTTCTTGGGACGAACATTGAACCCATGAAATTCCTCCTCTGAAGAAGAACCTTCAGCAAACATTACAGAAGGCCACAATTTGCGCCAGGCTTGCCTCAGAGTGTGACCTTTCACAAAGTTCCAGGAACATGCAACATTATAGATGGCATCTTTAATATTGTATTCCTTCTGAAATGCGTGAATATTGTCATCTTGGCTTATCAGTTTACGTAGGAAGTCTTTCTTGTAATGACACTTCAGATTTTAGATAACGCCCTGGTCCATGGGTTGGATGAGTGAAGTTACATTTGGTGGCAAATAAATGGTGAAAATATTTCCCGAAACCAACTCTGATTCATGCGGATGGGCTCTACAATTATCAAGCAATAAAATGCATTTGCTATCTTCAGGTTTCCCTATTTTACGGAAATGTTCCCTCACAGATGGAACAAAAATATGATGGAACCAATCGGAGAAGATTTCCTTATCCATCCAAGCATTTTTTTGAGCTTTGTACTCAACAGGTAAGTGCCTCACATTTTTAAATGCACGGGGATTTTTATACTTCCCAATAACAAGAAGTTTAACCCGGTGTGATCCAGCAGCGTTCGCACATGTTAGCACGGTTACACGATCTTTATTTTTCTTGTAACCTGAAACATTAGCCTCACTAGCCCCAGCAAGCGTTGATTCTGGCAAAAACCTCCAAAACAAGCCAGTTTCATCGGCATTATATATCTGTGCTGGCGACAAATCATGTTGCTGCACAATCCGATTGAAATAATCGCAGTATTCTTCTGCGGCGTCGTGATCAGCTGATTTCTTCTCCCCGGAAATATCGAGTCGTCGTATCCCGTGCCGTAACTTGAAGCACGTTAGCCATCCCTCGGAGAAAGCACACTTGTCAGTGAGCTCCATCCTTTCGTAGAAATCCTTTGCTTTCTCGATTAGCATAGGTCCGGAAATTGGAACACCCTCTGAACGCTTAAGAGAAAACCATTCATAAAGCACGGTATCCAGCTCTTCAAGCTTAGGCTTACGAAGCGTACGCCGTTTCTCTACACTCTTACATGTCTCCGAGCTTGAATAAAACTTGAGCAGCTTATCCTTCTGCGATTTGATGTCGTAGATTGTTGACGAACCGATTTTGAATTCATTCATAATGTTGATACGCTTCTCTCCCTTTTCTAGTCGTTGGCATATCTCGATTTTCTGTTTTAAAATTAAGACCACTCTCTTCCTTTTGCTTGAACCAGCTTTTGGGAATTCCATAATGCAAGATGGGGGAGATAATTCCCGATAAAGATGAAGAGACACACAGAACAATGGTGGCTAGGAAGAGACTACCAGCAGCGCGGGAGACACACAGTAAAATGGTGGATCAGAAGAGACTACCAGCAGCGCGGGAGACACACAGTAAAATGGTGGATCAGAAGAGACTGCCAGCAGCGCGGGAGACACACAGTAAAATGGTGGATCAGAAGAGACTGCCAGCAGCGCGGGAGACACACAGTAAAATGGTCGATCAGAAGAGACTCCCGGCAGCGCGGGAGAATCAGACTCCTGTTATTGCAGTGTTCAGACTTCCGACAGCGCCAGGAAGCCGAGTAGTGGCACTTTGGAGAACTACCCCCACTGACTAACTCGGCGTTCGCGGGAGACTCGGACTCGGACTCGGCAACATTGCCGGTTATTTGAGAGGAGTTTTCGGAGTATGATTTTTGCCGGTTAATAGAGAATTCCGGATATTTAAACGAGAGTTTCCTGTACTAACAAATAGACCACTGGCTATATCAGAGAATAATCTGTATTTAGACTATCCTAAAATGATAACAGATTTGCTAACCTGTGTTTCTTTATACAAGTCACTAAATCGAAAAGGAAATTAACACTCCACTAAAAAGGCCAACATAAATTATGACTGCTCAGTAATTTAAGTATCTAGGTAAGGATACAATATGTGGCCTGGGTTTTGTATAGTTCAAAGGTTTAAGTGTGTTAAGAGTTCTTCTCACTTGGTCCGAGAACAAGCAGCCCTTGTCCTCACTGACCTACACTGGCACCCAGCCCCTCAATGCCTCAAATTAAAATTTCTGATCCTCATCTTTAAATCCCTACATCCTCTTTCTGAGCCCCTCAATCACCTTCCCCTCCTCTGACTCTGGCTTTTTGTATATCCCTTCTCTATTTGCTCCAGAATTCCCTCCTTCAATCTTTGTGTCTTCCTACCTCCCTGTCCTCCTTTAAGACTCTCCTTAAAATCCACCTCTTTAACCATGCTTTTGGTTACCCCTCTTAATAGTTCCTTCTTTGGCTCGGCATGCATTTTTGATTACACCTCTGTGAAGTGCTTTGGGGTGTTTTACTACATTAAGGGACTATATAAATGCAAGTTGTTCTAGGTTGCAACGGTTTGGGCAAGGACCAAACAGGATGGCTTCAGTCTTGGCCACGAGTACAATTTCAGCAATGCAGTATAAATAGGCATTTCTGGACAAAATTCAATTCAGTAGCTACCAAACTCAGATTGATAGCACGGTATAACTGCAGCTACACAAGTCGCTAAAACATTGCAGCAGGGCTTTAAAAATGTGTTCAGCTTGCAATTCATCTGTAAGTGGGACCAAAGCTTTTAACTAAAGTTTTGTTGAATGGATTTATCAAGTACATAAGCTGTAAAAGGGTAAGATTGACATATGTGGTTAATATCAAAATACAATACAATTCAAATAATATATTTCAAAAATATCCTCAGCCTAGTTAGTGTTTTCATCTCTTTCAAATGAAAAACATTTTAGCTTCTGGCAGTTATGTGGGTGACAGCACAGTGAGATTTGACACCGCCATCTAGTGTTAGTGTATAAGCAGTTGCTTCCAGGTTTCATTAGCTTCTGGGAAACACTGACGTTTGCTGGTAAATCAAGGATCCCAACGCTGCCGGAGCTACGGAAATATTTATTCCAGGTCACTTCAACTCAGCAACTTGAGAATTATAAAGGACAAAAAATCCCCTTAAAGAGTGACTAAAATAAATGCGAACTACTCAGTATCTGTGGGCAGCACAGTCTACTATGATACTCTTCCTCTATGTTAGGTTTTGACTTGAAAAGTCATGCACAATTTTGACTGGATTTACACACTCTGAATAATTTGGATGTCTACGAAGCTTCTATTTCTCAGTCCTTCCTAAATTAATTTGGTTATCTACCATAGTGACCCTTTCCTGCCTGAAAGAGATCTTGGTAAGTTCCGAAAATGATTTAAAAATTAAATGAGTACCCCAAAGTAATAAAAGTAGATTTTTTAAAACAAATTTGTCTCAAGAAGTCAGATATTACCCCCTTCATAAGCTTCCTTAAGTAAATATTACGGGGGTTAAATTGGATAACCCCCGAAGATGGGCGCAGGGATTGCGATGCGTGATTAACCCATGCCCGTTGATTGCACTGCAGAAAAGATGGCAACTTCATGCTGTCTGCTCATTCCCATGGGTCTGGATTTTCATGGGGAGGGCGGAGGTGGGGGGGGGGGGTTCCGATTCGGGCAGGAAACCCGGGGGAAAGGATAGTGCAGGTATCAGCTCACTGGAGGACACACAGAAATGCCTCCTCCCTCTTCCAGCAACTTGTCCTGCTCTGCACGGTCTCTGCTCATTCTCTCAGTCATGCTCAATGCCAAGAGGAAGCTCTATTAGACCACCCATGTCTGGAAGCAACTGGTTTGTGCACAAGCCTTTAAGTCACCAAAAAAGAACTTCAGCACCAGCCAGACCACTCCCTGTAGACTATTGAAACTTTAAACAAGTATGGGAAAGCACCCAAAATGTGTAGAATACAGCACCACCCAGAAGAAAAAATCCAGCAACTAACCTGTAATAAAAACAGAAAATGCTGGAAATACTCAGCAGGTCAGGCAGCATCTGTGGAGAGAGAAACAAAGCTAACATTTCAGGTTGATGACCTTTCATCAGAACTGGAAAAAGTTATAGATCTAACAGGTTTTAAGTAAGTACAGAGGCAGGTAAAGGGGGGGGGAGGAAAGAACAAAAGGAAAGGTCTGTGATAGGGTGGAAGGAAGGAGAGATTAAGGGGGCTAAATTCAGTTGATTTGCACCTCCCGTTAGCGCCCTAAGAGGGCGCTAACGGGGCACAAATCAACTAGCGCCTGGGCACGGCGCCGCTAACGCCTCCTGCAAAATTCATCGCCGCGAGCAGCGCCCCGCTCACGCCCTGGCTGTAATATTGGGTGGTGCCCCCCCGACTTACCGCTGGACGCTATGTCCGCCGCGTTCAGGGGGGTCTACCTGCGGCCGGGGCGGCGCTAGTTAAAGGGGAGGTGGCGGGCGGCCATTTTTGTTGCTGGCCACCTGCCAGCACCTGCCCCTATTGCTGTCCCCGGCTCCCGTGAAGTCTCCCCGCGGGGTGCCGGCTGCTCTCCGTGAGCCCGGCACTCCTCTTGAATGCCAGGCTCATTTGCCAGCATTCCCGATCCCTGGTGGCCCAGTTGGGTGCCGGGACGCGCTGCGCCAGGCCCCTCCCCTTTAATAAGGGGAGGAAGGCCTGCAGTACCGCGGCACGTAACGCCGCGATATTGGCTCACAGCGTCCCAAGAGGAACGCGGGGCGCTTCCAGTAGCGCCCCTCCTCCCTCTTGGGGCGCTACTTGGGAAAATCGGCCGCAGGAGCTAACTTATTCGGAGTGCTAAAATTAGCGCCCCGGCGAATGTAGCGCCCCAATTTTTACCCCTAAATGACAAAAGGGATGATGGTGCAAGGCAAAAGGGACAAGTTAAGAAACAAAAGATGGGTCTAGAGGAGGTGAAAATGGGAATAGCAGAATCATTACCAACAGCTGCTGTCCAAAAAAATGGGGACAGTAGTTATGACCTGAAATTGTTAAACTCAATGTTGAGTCCAAAAGGCTGTAAAGTGCCTAATCGAAAGATGAGGTGCTGTTCCTCAAACTTACTTTGAGCTTCATTGGAACAGTGTAGGAGGCCGAGGTCAAAGTGGGAGTGGGGCGGAAAATTAAAACAACAGGCAATCGGGAGCTCAGGGTCACGCTTGCGGACTGAACAGAGGTGTTACACAAAGCAGTCACCCAATCTGCGTTTGGTCTCCCCAATGTAGAGGAGACCGCATCGTGAGCAGTGAATACAATATACTAAATTGAAAGAAGTACAAGTAAATCGTTGTTTCACCAGGAAGGAGTGTTTGGGGCCCTGGACGGTGGGAAGGGAGGAGGTAAAAGGGCAGGTGCTGCATCTCCTGCGCTTGCACAGGAAGGTGCCATGGGAAGGGGAGGGAGTGTTGAGGGTGATTGAGGAGTGGACCAGGGTGTCGTGGAGGGAACAGTCCCTTCGGAATGTTGAAAGGGGAGGGGAAGGAAAGATGTGTTTGGTAGTGGCACCACGCTGGAGATGGCGGAGGATGATCTGTTGAATGTGGAGGCTGGTGGGTTGGAAGGTGAGGACAAGTGGAACCCTATCGTGGTTCTGGGAGGGAGGGGAAGGGGTGAGAGCAGAAGTGCGGGAAATAGGACGGACACAGTCGAGGGTCCTGTCGACCTCCGTTGAGGAAAAAGGAAGACATATCGGAAGCACCGGTGTGGAGGTGGCATCATCAGAACAGATGCGACGGAGACGGAGAAACTGGGAGAATGGAATAGAGTCCTTACAGGAAGCGGAGTGGGAGGAAGTGTAGTCAAGGTAACTGAGGGACTCAGTGGGCTTAAAGTGGATATTGGTCAATAGCCTATCCCCAGAAATGGTGATCGAAAAGTTGAGGAAGGGAAGAGTCGGAGATGGACAATGGCGAGGGAAGGTTGGAAATTGGAAGCAAAGTTGATTAAATTTTCCAGTTCAGGGTGAGAGCAGGGAATGGCACCGATACAGTCATCAATGTACTGGTAAAAGAGGTGAGGGAGGGGACCTGAGTAGGACTGGAACAAAGAATGTTCCACACTTCCCACGAAAAGGCAGGCATAGCTAGGACCCACACGGGTTCCCATTGCAACACCTTTTATTTAGAGGAAGTGAGAGGAGTCAAAGGAGAAGTTGAGGTAGGACATTCTATTGCGGAACACCCACATGATGCAAGGCCTCCAGCACCCTGCCCTGCTTCGTCCTCTTCTGCCAGCAGCTACATCTCTGCTCTCTTCTTTGCTGCTGCTCCTTTTCTTCATCCTCCAGCCCCAATGGCAGCCTATTTTTCACCAATAATGAGCTGTAGCCCTACACAGAAATAGCGCTGTAGCTCCTAAAAGTTAGTTGTCCTCAAGTTTTGCAAACAGCTGTAGCAGCCACAATAGTCAAAAAAGGCCTACAAGCTCACTAGCAGCCTAAAAAGACTAACCAGAGACTTACCTCAGAGCAGCTGAGGAGCCCTTTAAATATCGCTGATGCAACTTGCTTGATGACTTTTGGTGCCAAGAATTACTGGGAGGGGTGAAGAATCCGCAAATCCAGCGCTCCCGCAATTCAGTTTGGGAAAACAGGTGAAGGTCCCTTATTTTAATATTTTAATGAGGCCCGCCCAGTGGTAGCCACCCGACCCAATATGTGGTGGACAAACTTTCCGGGGCAGATTGGGCACGGGAGATCATGACCTAAAATTTGCCCCCCCACAATGTTCATTTTATGCCCAAAAAACTGGCACAATTATGTTAAACTTCTCCCCCATATTTTAACTATCATTGTGTAAGCTTTTTTTTCTAATTTCCCCATTAATTGTTTTTGTGATCATCTTAATTTTGTACCCTCATGCTACTGACTCGCTGACCAGTGGAAACTATCATTAGTTACCTTATCATAATGCTTCATAATCCTTAACATTCTCAGCTCTAGTAGAAAAGTACCTCCAACTTCTCAAGAATCTTGATAATTGTAACCATTCATTTCTGGTAATGGTAGCATCCTAATTAATCTACATTTTGGCCTGGAGTTTTCGTTCGATTACAGCGCAATTCCCCCGATATCAGCGAATTTTAAGCGCAAATTGCGTTCAGCGCAACTTGCGGTTCCGCAATCTTTTGCGCTAGTTTTAAAAACATCGTGCTAGAAGCAGGCCCAGCCCACAAAACTGGCCACGCCCCCAAGGTGATTGAATCACCATTGGGAGTTTCTACTAATTGTGCTTGTTTACAGGCCTTCGAGGAGGCTCCAAAAATTAAGGTAGATCTTTTGGGCGCAAGGACACTAATAGGAACGTTTTGAAAGGTTTTGAATTAGGAACTGACTAATCTAACTAGAAAATAGTTTTGTATATTTTTCAAAAGACATTTTCAGCAATTTAAAATTGGGTTACTCACAGGTGGTGGATTGACACTGTGATTTAAAATGCTTATTTTTTTGTGATAAACCCATTTTCAGGTGTATTAATCAAACTTTACCAAGTTACCACTCTTAAATATATCAAGGAATATTTTTTAAAGCAAATTTTTTTTAAATTACGGTTTAAAAGCTGCCCAATTGCGCTGGTTCATGGCAGATTTTGCTTTCGGCGATATGTAAATCAGTTCAAGCAGAAACTCGGGGGCGGGGGGGACTTTTCCAAATGGCTGCAATTTTGGGCGCAATTTGTGCCGGAATTAGCGATTGCACCCAAAGCAGAAACTCTACCCCTGTATGTTTTGCATTGCTTTTAAATTCTTCCTACAATGGAGTGCCCAAAACTCTGCACAATATGAGTTTGAGTGAGAGACAGTGCAGTGAGCCTTGATTTCAATACAGTGAGCATATAGGGAGAAGAAAGAACCTCTTCGCCATCCCTGATTTCCCTTCTTTGCCTGCTCGCGGGTGGCCTCCTGCTTATCGGAACTTCTTGCACAACAGCTGCTGGTGCGAAACCATGAGCATCGATACTCAAGTACTAGGGAACCAACCTTTATAAGATAAATGCAATTAACATTTGCAGACGTCACGTGATCTAACAGCACGTAATCAGAATTCGCATGATCAAACCTCCAGGAATGCCTGCAACCAGAGTTGGCAAGCCTAGCAGGGTGGGCAGAGGCTGGTGTGGCGTATAAATGCCGGCATAGACCAGTTGGGCTGCATGGCCTGTTTCTGTGCAGCAGATGCTATGTAAATGGCAGAGTTTCTAGGGCAGGCTGTTCCAGCCACTGAACTCAGATTAACCTTGTGCAGAAAATAAGAAAAACAAAAGCACATTACTGCCAGTTCATGACACTGACAACATAACCAAACCAAATCACAATGATAAGCAGTATGAGAAATGCAGGTACCATAACAGCGTTGTCTTCTGCGACCAGCGGGCACCACAGGTAATGGGAATGTATAATCAACACGGGTGGCAATATTATTACTTAACAACAACAACTTATATTTATTTAATTAAAATTATGAAAGGTTTTGATAGGGTAGACACAGAGAGAGTGTTTCCATTTGTGGGGAAGAGCAAAACTAGAGGCCATAAATATAAGAAAGTCACCAAGAAATCAAATAGTGAATTCAGAAGAAACTTCTTTACCCTGAGAATGTGAAACTCGATACCACAGGGAGTAGTTGAAGCGAATAGTATAGATGCATTTAAGGGGAGGCTAGATAAGCATATGAGGGAATAGAGGGTTATGCTGATAGTTAGATGAGGAAAGACAGGAGGAGGCTCGAGTGGTGCACAAACTGGACTGGTTGGGCTGAATGGGCTGTTTCTGTGCTGTATATTCTATGGAATTCATATAGCGCCTTTAACGTAATAAGACATCCCAAGGTGGTTCACAACAACAATAACTTGTATTTATATAGCACCTTTAATGTAGTAAAACATCCCAAGGCGCTTCACAGGAGTATTATAAGACAAAAGTTTGACACGAGCCACATAAGGAGATATTAGGGCAGATGACCAAAAGCTTGGTCAAAAAGTTAGGTTTTAAGGAACGTCTTCAAGGAGGAAAGAGAGGCAGAGAAGTTTAGGGAGGGAATTCCAGAGCTTAGGACTGAGGCAACAGAAGGCACGGCCAGCAATGGTTGTGCGATTATAATCAGGGATGCTCAAGAGGGCAGAATTAGAAGAGCGCAGATATCTCGGCCGGGGGGGGGGGGGGGGGGGTTGGTTGTGGGGCTGGAAGAGATTACAGAGATAGGGAGGGGTGAGGCAATGGAGGGATTTGAAAACAAGGATGAGAATTTTGAAATCGAGGCATTGCTTAACCAGGAGCCAATGTAGGTCAGCGAGCGGGACTTGGTGCGAGTTAGGACACGAACAGCCGAGTTTTGGATGACCTCAAGTTTACGTAACGTAGAATATGGGAGGCCAGCCAGGAGTGCGTTGGAATAGTCACGTCTAGAGGTAACAAAGGCAATGGATGAGGGTTTCAGCAGCGGATGAGCTGAGGCAAAGGGCGGAGACGGGCGATGTTACGGAGGTGGAAATAGGCTGGCTTAGTGATGGCGCGGATATGTGGTCGGAAGCTCACTTCGGGGTCAAATATGACAGCCAGGTTGCGAACAGTCTGGTTCAGCCACAGGAGTGTTATCAATAATAAAAAAAAGAATTTGATCAGTTTCCTTTGTTTTTGATTTAGTTTTCTATTAGTGGTGCGCCTTTAAAAGTGGGGCACTTTTGTTTGACGACACTGGGAGGGATAGGATGTGGGCTCCTTACCGTTTGGAATCAAAAGAGGCCGCCAACAGCGCTGGCAGCGGTCGCCCTGGCAACCGGCGGTGCGAGGGTCACCGGCCGGAGGTGCGTGTGACGCGACTGCCAGTGCGCGTGACGTCAGGTGCGGGGCGAGCGGCCGCGCGCTGGCCGAGTTTGAATTAGCGGCTTTCACGTTCGAGGGAGTCCGAGCGTCGGATCCGGTCGGTTAGAAAAGGAAGAGGGAGGAGGGAGACAGAGGCGAGTGCGATCTTGAGGCGCGGCTGGTAAGTGAGTTTCTTTTTGTTGTTGTCGTTGCCCCATTTTATTAAGATATATATTTTTTTGAATAAAGGGGAAAAATTAGACTGAGGTGGGTGAGAGCGAGCCGTCTACTTGGCGGCGGAGTACATTGGTGATGGACTGAAGTGTTTTTTTTTAAGGGTTGGGTTTGTCCGGCGCCGGCTGTGTTCGTTTATCTTGGCACTAAATGAGGCTGAAGATCCTTTTTAAAATCTTTAATCTGCTTTTTCGGGTTTTCCGCAATAAAAGCTCCCGCACCATTTTTATATATCCTTTTTTAAATCTTATTTTTATAACTAATTTCGTTAGGAAATACAGTTCCTCCTTTTTAAAATTTTATTCACGTTTGATCCTTTATCGCTTCTGGTTTAAGATGGAGATCCTGTCACAAGGAGGCTTGGACCTCCCCCACCCACCCAGGTGTTGCTCTTTGTATTTAATTGTAGTTGTTTGAGACTCGGCGGCGTTTAGGGTAAAACAATTTTTAAGTGACTTTTTTTTCTCCTTTTGCTCTCTTTTTTCTGGGTTGTCTGTCAAATACAGGGGTCTGGTATTTTAAAGACGGATGGGTCCGTCTGCTGAATGCTGTCCCCGCCGTGCCCCGCCCCGCCTGCGCCCCCGGCGCCGCCTCATTGGCTGCCGGCCACCGTCTGTGCCAGCGGCGCCGCGCTCCGATTGGCTGCTCACGACGTCATTCGTAGTCTTGTCTCGCTCCCCCACCCCGCTAATGTGTTCGTCACCTCTGAGAGGAAGTAGCTGCAATGTAGGCGAGCGGTCCTGAGACACAGCACATGGCTAACATGGCGCTGGTCTCAACCTTGCTCAGACTTTGTGCGTTTCTTTTGTGCTTTTTTTTAACGTGAACTTTGCTGTTGGTTTCTGTCTGCCTTTTTATTCTAGTTGTTCACACGAGTCAGAATCCTAACCCTGAAGACAATGAACCAGCGCTCATTGTCCAAGTGTCCCGCACCAGCGGCTGACGCCTTTGCAGTCACTAGTCTTTTATCTTCGATCTGTATTTAAATGCCGGTGTTACTCAACCCTATTTCCGAATACAATGCCTAGAAATTTATCGCCAGAAAACCTGTAAAAACATGCGTTTGAAATACTGAGGGAGGCAGGATTAAAACTGAGTTGTACACTTTTATTTTTTTGTACCATCAATATCAAATAGCATAGGGCTGGTTAATAGTCGTGAGAAATTACAGGTTGGATGTATTAAAGGCTACTAAATGGCATAATAGGGTTTTAATTTTATAAGTAAGTTATGTGGATTTAGAGATGGGAATGAAATCAACACTGATTCAAGCGGCCGTTAAGATGCCCCATCAATATGAGTATTAAATTTGATTTGCTTTTAAGGATATTATTTCAACTTGAATATTAACTTCCTTGTTGCATATGTTTTGAGTAGCCTTTAATGTGTTAATGTTGACATTTAATTAAAGACTGGTTTACAGAATGGCATTATTTGCAGGATAAATTTTGGTTCAAAAGTAGAACTAAGTGTATTAAATCTAGTGTTGCCATTGACTGTATTTAATGCATTGGTATCAATATACCATAGGAAACATTGCACTTGCGCTGATACACTTTTATATTTCAATATGCTTCTCGTGTGACAATCTTTATCTTCTCAAACATCTTCCATCTCTACCACCACTAATGAAGACCAATACTTTACCCTCATCCTGGCTCAAAATGCTTTATTGAGACAGAAACCCAAGTTTGGATGACAAATCTTTAATTGTATTGCTAGGTGTTCTGAGTTCAAGTAGTCATAGTACCAAAATATTGCATATGTGCCCTTAAGTTTTACTGCAATCTGTGTGTATTTCACTGATTTGTTAATGGTGCCTGGATCTTTCCTAGATACTTAAAAGCACTACATTTATTCAAATCCTTTGCATCCAGCCCTTATCAAAGGATCCCTAAATATTTGTGCTAGTGATTCTACTAGGACATCCTTGAGTTCCCCATGAATCCCATCTAGCCCAGTTGCTTTATTCACTCAGATTGTATTCAAGTTATCCATCCATCAACTCCATAGTAATGCTAATATTGCACCCTTGATTCAGACCATCTTGGAAAATACACTGCTACAGACCCCATAGTCGTGAATAACATTGTTATTTTTTTTTATTAGGGAGCTGAAAAATTATTTTACGTAGCAAATTGTTACATTCTGAAGTGCACTGCCTAAAAGGATGGTAGAAGCAGATTCAATAGTAACTTGAAAAGGAAAGCATTTTTCGGGCTATGGGGGGAAATGCAGGGGCATGTGTCTATTGGCCTCCTTCTGTGCTGTATGATTCTATGGTGCATTATTCCTCGAAGTGCTCTGCAGCCTTTGACAAGGTTGGCTGCACCATCCTCCTCCATGGTGTCTTCATTGCTAGTTGTGTGGGAGTGTCCTTGCTTGGTTTCATTGTTACTAATCCAGTCGTAGTAAGAACATCTCCAGCGATTGAGTTATTTTCTACATCCACACCATCACCTTTGGAGTCCCCAAATGATCCATCCTGGACCCTCCCGGCCCCCATACATACTGTCTTTTGGCTGCGACATCTGCAGACATGATGTTCGTTTCCACATGTACACAGATGGTACTCCGCTCTACCTTTTCACCACCTCCACCGCTTCTCTGCTATTTCTCCAACATCCAGTTTAGTATGGAGAGTGGGATTAAACTAGGTGCTGATCGATTAAAAAATAATGCACAGACTTGATGGTCCAAGTGACTCTTTTTCTGTACTGTTAACATTCTAATGCACGTCTGGTAACTGTTCCCCAGTCTCCAGAAGTGGCAGCGACTGAAGCTGAATGGCTGTATACGCAGAGCACTTTCTTGCTTCTTCGCTCTGGTTCACTCTGTGTCTCTCTCTCTTCTAGATCTCCCATTTCTTACATTTTGAACTACTCTCACCTTGAAGCACAGCTTATTCCTGCTAGTAAACCGCCCAATCCCGCCAACTGTTGTCTTTCACCCAATTGGTCACCACCTACTCCTATTCACGTCTCCCATGCCCAATCTTCTGCTTCCATTGGATTCAATGGCAATCATTTTGCCTTCATATTCTGCTTCTACTTTACATTTTTCGCCACAAACTGCAGGCCACCTTTGTCTGTGCTGGAACGTCCTTGCAAAGAAAATCTTGTATCCTCTTAGTGCACACATGTATTAGAGTTCGTAATATTCTGTAGTCCATTCCAAATGATGGTGGATAAATAAATCTAGGCTTTGAGACTCCTTGAACTTCCGAGTTCAAGAAGTTTAACAGCTAGATTCATTTAATGTCCAAGTACTGAACATAAACCTCAAAAGTCAACTGTACACGTTATACGACTTCTATTAAAATCTATAACAGTACTCAAAATGAATCCACCACTAATTAAGCATTCAAACATCTTGTACAAGAACACTTAACTGTTAACCTCTTGAGGTGAGTCTCATAACCAAATTAAAATGCTGCAATGAATCTTATGAAGACATTTAAGTTTTTTTTATCATAATTATAAAGGATGTAATCTCATCGGAGCGCAGAACAACAATTTCCTGGTCCGTATTCTGAAACTGATTGGTGGCAGCTAATGGAGATGGTACATGGGATACAATTTTGATTGGCTGTTGCAGAGTTCCATGCAGTGTAGACTGATTACTTATTTGCTTACTGAGCCCCATAGCTCATGTTCGTGTGTCGCTGCAGTCATCAATCCTCAAAGATGGTAATATTATAGATCCTACCTGCGAATACGGTGTTAATCTGGACAAGGGATTCAGATAGTCTTGAACAAATGTATGAACTCTTCCAGACTGCAGTTCCTCCGCAGCCAAATACACTTATCTGCAAATCAATGCCATTGCGTTTGACACCATGTACTTTTTTTTTAGAATGAATTGTTAAATTGTATGTGGCTCACAAGGTAACATTTGACTTAACCTGGTTTAGATAATCATTGCGATATTACAGCATACAGGTTATGCTATTCCCATGTAACATGCTGTGAAAGAAAACCTAGTGTCATTTCAGTTTGTGATACAGCAGCACTTCATTTCAAATTGTGATGGTCTGGCCTTTATTGGTTTTGCCCTTGGCATCTATTGTTTGACTATTAAATTCCTCAAGAGCTTCATCTCTATAATGAGACTAAATACACTACCATGATTAGCCGTATTACAACACTGCTAATATTGCATTGCAATGTCTTTAGAATCAATTGTTTTCCGAGGTCATTTTTGAAATTAAAAGGGAAATTTATTAAACTGAATTGTTTCATAACCATAATGTTATAGCGGGAGATGCCACCATACTTGTCAATGTCTTGTCATCATTTATTACCATATTGCCTACGTTATAACTTGCGCCAAGTCACTTTTACCCATCACCCCTGTGCTCGTTAATCTACATTGGTTCCCGGTCCACAAACTCCTCAAATTTAAAATTCTCATCCTTATGTTCAAATCCCTCCGTGGCTTTGCCCCACCCATCTCTGTAACCTCCTACAGCCCTATAACCCTCTGAGAACTGTGTTCCTTCAATTCTGGCCTCTTGTGCGTCCCAGACTTCCTTCGCTCCACCATTGGCTGTGCATTCGGCTGTCTCCTAATTTTTTTTTGAATGCACGGCCCATTCAGTTTCGCGCATGCATGAAATTTAACATTGAAAAATCCAGTCCTGGGCTGCGTAGCCTAGCGGGAACGTTGCTCTCCACCACTCGCTCCTCCTTTAAGACGCTCCTTAAAATTTACCATCAGTCCTATAGTTTCCTTCTTTGGCTCAGTGTCAATTTTTGTTTGATTTAAGCTCCTGTGAAGCGCCTTGGGATGTTTTACTACATTAAAGACGGTATATAAATACAAGTTGTTGTGACTACACTTCAGGCACTATATAAATGCAGTTAAATTAGTTCCTCCTTGTGTTGCATACTTTAAGACTGCAAGTTAGAAACAAACTGGGGCAGATTTACTTTAGATGGAACTCCTTGCCGCTCCCAACAGATGGCAATTAAGGTGCATAGAGTTGTATATTTGTGTATCATTTTTAATAAGGTAGTAATGATTTAGCATTCTTCTTACTCCCCACTGGGCTCTGCAGTCCTTTTGTTAATGAAGCAAAGTTTTATTTAAATATCTGATCAAAAATCTATTGTGGGTACCAAGCATGAAATTTTGACTTTTTAAAAGAAAAGTATCCAAAATTACTTAAATTGAGCAGTTGCTTGTTTTGCTCGCTGTGTTCTCCACCTCTTGTGTCACTGCAGTCATCAATCCTCAAAGATGGTAGTATTGTAGATCCTACCTGAGAGCAAGGTAAATGGTTGTAATCCAGACAAGGGATTCAGATGGTCTTGACTGCAGGTGAAGGAAAGGGTTTCTTCAGAGTTCTACATTTAATAACGCATAAGCATGTTTTTCTTTCTTTTGCATCTTTGATATATACTGGAAATCTTTCCCGAGTAGCTTGTGAACCCCGGAGCTAGCTATGTGATGCGAGGATTTAATTAAGTGATGTAGGATCAAAAAATATATACAGATCCTACAGCTTGAAACATGTGAAAATGTTGGGTTATGCAATGTGGGATGAATCTTCAATTGATATCAGTTATGATGGTCCTGCTGTTAAAGAATAGATTATTCTTTCATTCCTAATTATAAATCTATTAATTTTAATGGGATTACAAAAAATTGCAGATTAAGAATGTGTTAATATACTCCATTTTGTCATATGAAATGCTTCTCTCCAGATATGGCAGGCAAACCTGTTGAAAAATCCGCTTTGGTGATCTATTAAATTCTCGGCCATTCCAGTCTGAAATGCCCTCGTATGATCATCTTACTAAGTGAATTGAGTATTCTGGACTACTTTTGGGGTATATTCCTGTAATCAGGCAGCTCGGCTCAACAATTTATTAAAAGGCCTTCATAGAATGATATAACACAGAAGACGACCATTTGGCTCATCGTGCCTGTGCCGGCTCTTCGTAGAGTACTTCGCAGTTCATAATTACTAGTTGGTTGTGGTAGGTCCTTGTCCCTTCAAGTGTCAGAATGATTCTTGTTTTAAATTTGTACCATAGCCAGTTGGACTAAAGACCATAATTGCAGTCTTGAGTATTTTTGAAACTGGCACTGAACTTACAATATGTTTTAATTTACCTGATTTTTAAGTAACAGTTGAGTGCTGCACAGACTGATCAAAGACTAGATGCTTAACTGCGCACATTGTTATTTGTGACGGTTTTAGCAACTCTGCAGTGCAGGCACTGATGTGTTAAAGTATGATTGTGGTTGATAAGCATTTCAGTCACGTGTGCCTTTTGAACTAGTCGCATAGCCACCAGTCATTGGTTTGTGAAGTAAGCTATATAAGTCCTCTAGTATGGAAGTAGGTTTTGATCATATTAAATTGCCTGTGTAGTGCATCAGCAACCAAAAGTGAGGTCAAAGTGTGAGAAGTACACCATTGGATTGGAGCATATGTGTAGGATGGGAACAGTTACCTAAATAAATAAGTGTTATTTACACACATGCTTGTATCATAAGACATAAAATAGATGAATTTGAAGCACAAATTCAGATTAAAGGTTATGATGTAGTATTACAGTGACCTGGCTACAAGCTGGGAATGATTGTGAGCTAAATATTCCAGCTATAGGGTCTTCAGAAAGGACAGGGAAATTAGGAAAGGAGTAGGAGTAGCAATATTGATAAAAGACAAAATCACAGCTACGGAAAGAATGAACATCAATAACAATGTATATTTATATAGTGCCTTTAGCGTAATGAAATGTCCCAAGGCACTTCACAGGAGTGTTATTCAAAAAAAAATAAAGGGGAACAGGCAGTGGAAACAGTATGGGTAGAACTAAGGAACAGGAAAAGATGCAAGAATCTGGTGGCAGTTGTCTCCAGACTGTGGTGATGTAGTGGGGGAATGTATTAATACGGAGATCAGGGAAGAATGTGGCAGAAACAGAAACAATGTGGTTATAATGGGTGATTCTAATTTTCTCTCAAACTGGGAGAAGCAGAATATTCAGGACAATTTTCTGGAACAGTGTTTTTAGTAGCGACCAGGAACAAGTCCATACTAGATTTAGTGATGAATAATGAACCAGAATTAGTTAATTTGCAAATAGTGACCCTTTTTTTGTCTTTAACACTCCTGTGAAGCGCTTTGGGACGTTTTACTACATTAAAAGGTGCTATATAAATACTTGTTTTAATATGATTGAATTTGATATTAGGTTTGAGGGAGAAGCAAGAGACACAAACCAAGATTTTTAAAGGGGGGAGAAAAATAAATTGATTACAGTAAACTGGGCTGAGCTGTTGGTAGGTAATCCTACAAACAACTTATATTTATATAGTGCCTTTAATGTAAAGGTGCTTAAAAATAGAGTGGGAAGTATTCAAAGCAGTATTTGGTAAAATGCAAAACCAGTGCATACCCTTAAAAGGAAAAAGCTTCATGTGCATTTAACCAACCATGGTCAACAAACAAGGTACAAGATAGTATTAAGCTAAGAGAAAGGCTTACAGAAATGCAAATAAAGTGGATGTCCAGCGGACTGATAACTCTAAACAAACCAGCAAAAGGATACCAAGAAAATAATGTGCAAAATGGAGCTTGAACAAAAACTTGCAAGAGATATCAAAACTTCAAAACTAACAGTAAATGTTTTTATAAATATATTGAAGGAGGAATGTGGGCCTGTTAAAGATACATGCAGGTGAGACTGTAATGGATAATGAGGAAATTGCAGGCTTGTTAAATGAATACTATGTATCTGTTTTCAGTAGAGGAAGAGGACAAAATTCCAGCGGTGCAAGGGAATAAGTCAAGAGGAGGAACTTAGTGGATTTAATGTTTTTTTAAATCGTAATGGGGAAAATAACGGGTCTTAAGGTAGACAAATCTCCAGGACCCGAGTTTCCACCCTATGGTATTAAAAGAAACAGATGGGGAAATTGCAGATGCGTTTTGTAATTTTTCAAAGCTCTTTCTAGATTCAGGAATTGTGGCCCTTGGATTGGAAAATTGTAAATGTCACTCCATTATTTAAGACTGGAGGGAGAAACCAGGAAATCTACAGACCTGTCAGTTGTAGTGAAGTTACTGGAATCTCAGGGACAGAGTAACTGAGAATTTAAACAAGTATGAGCTGATCAGAGATTCTGCATGGATTTGTGATGGGTAGGTCATGTGTGACTAATCTTGTTTAATTTTTTGAGCAGGTCATTAATGGGGTGGACAAGGGAGTGTCTATGGATGTTGTCTATATGGACTTCCAGAAGGCATTCGATAAGGTTCCACACAGGAGACTATTAGCAATGAGAGCTTGTGAAATTGGAGGCAACCTTGGGGCATGGGTTGGGAGGCAGGAAACAGAGTAGGGATAAAGGAAATGTACTCTGATTGGTGGGATGTGACCAGTGATGTTCCCCAGAGACTTGTACTGGAGCCTCAGTTTTTCACTATCTCTATAGTGAATTGGGTGAAGGACCAGGGAGTTGTATATCCTAGTTTGCAGATGACACTAAATTAGGAGGAACAGTAAGTTGTGTAGATGGAAGCAAGAAATTACAAAGGAACATAGACAGATGAAGTGAGTGGGCAAAACTCTGGCAGGTGGTGTTCAGTGTGGGGAAGTGTGATATAATCCACTTTGGATCCAAAAAAGACAAATTGGAATATTTTCTACATGGTGAGAGTTTAGAAACTGGAGCAAAGGGATTTGGGTGTCCAGGTGCACACCTCACTAAAAGCTAGTGCACAGGTACAAAAAGTAATCAAACAGGCTAATGAAATGTTGGCCTTCATCTTGAGGGTTGGAA
Organism: Squalus acanthias; assembly: GCA_030390025.1. Lineage (NCBI taxonomy): Eukaryota > Metazoa > Chordata > Chondrichthyes > Squaliformes > Squalidae > Squalus > Squalus acanthias. The sequence goes on along the minus strand of CM059435.1, from coordinate 22,545,490 downwards.
TACAAAGGGTAGGAAGTTGCCTTGGTCAGAACCCATCTGGAGTGTTGCATTCAGTTCTGGGCACCGCACCTCAGGAAGGATATATTGAACTTAGAGGGGGTACAGTGCAGATTTACCAAAATGATGGGTTGCATAAACTTGGGTTGTATTCCCTTGAGTTTAGAAGGTGGATGGGTGATGTAATTGAGGTGTTTTAAATGATTTGATTAGAGTACATACAGAGAAGTTATTTCCTCTGACAGGGGAATCCAGAACAAGGGGGCACAATCTTAAAATTAGAGCTAGGCCATTTGAGTGAAATCGGGAAGCACTTTTTCACACAAAGGGTTGTGGAAACATGAAATTCTCTCCCCCAAAACACTGGGTGCTGGGGGTCAATTGAAATTTTCGACACTGAGATCAACAGATTTTTATTAGGTAAGGGTATCGAGGGATATAGATCAAAGCTGGGCAAATGGAGGTGAAGTAAGGTACAGATCAGCCATGATCTAGTTAAATAGCAGAACAGGTTCGAGGAGCTGAATGGTCCACTCCTGTTCCCATGTTCCAAGAAAAATAAGCTATGTGGCTGAACATTTTTTCTCTAAACATTCTTTAGGCCAAGTTTGTCAAGTTGCCCTTGATGAGTGTCTTGTCTGGCATTCTGTTATTAGAATGATTGTTTTCCATATGGCTTGTCCACCTTGTTGCCCCCTGCACAACTTGCAGCATTACAAAATAATTGCCTATTACTGGAGCATAGTATTTATAGAAGTAATTGACTACCACACAAAAGTGTTTATCTGACATCTGTTAACAGCTGAGTGGTCAGAACCAATTTTGAAGTACAGAATAACCATGAAAAAGAATGGTGACTTGTGAATTATGGTCAATCAGGTCAGTCCTATGGGTGGCTTTAATTGATGAACTGTGTTCTAAATTATTCTATTGAGTGTGGGGAGAGGGATGGGGGAAGTACTTTGCACAGGATGTGCGTTTTCTCTTCTCTTTCCCCCTCCCCAGCCTTTCCTTTTTCCTTGTAGTGCATTATAGAATGTCTTTCATTAGTGCAGAAGGCAGACTGAATTCACTCATGCTGGAGGAATGCATGACGAGAGTTTTCGTCTAATAATAATACTCTACATGCAGCAATGGAAGTGGCATATTAGAGCTGTCACTTTGTGATGGTCAAGTTGTGTGAGAAACCATTTATTTTTCTGTACCCTATATGTGTGCAACCAGGCCCCTGGAAAATAGAAGCGAGAATGTTAACCTAAATTTTCTTTTTTTAATGTTATGATTAGCAGGATAAAACATTGACCCAGAGCAGGATTCCAATTCATTGCATCTGTTCAAATAGTTTGAATTCCATAGTTTAAAATCCTATTCGGTTGAATAGGCTATAATTTCAATACCAATCAGGGTCAGGACAGCTGTGTGCACATTTGGAAAGATCTGTGGCACTGAGCAACAGTTGCTAGAATTTAAAAGTGTTTCCTATATAACTTGAGTTAAATAACGTGTAGTTCCTGGCAATGCACTCACGATGATACTACTGAGTCAACTTTTACTCTTTAAAAAAATATGCAGTTCCTGTTTATATCTACAGATAAAGCTTCTGCATGCTAACCTATGTGAGGGAGCCATTTACAGTGGCAGCCATCAGGAGATGCAAAATTACAGCTGGACAAAACAATATTGGCCTACTTAAAAGTAGAAGCAAATCTGAATTTTGAGATTGAAATCTGCAGTTGGTCCATCCTCCTCTACATACTTTGTATTCAAATGGGGAAATCTCACAGGACTGATGACAATGACTTGATATGTTCTGACGTGGAGACTCGTTCTTTGGTGCTAGTTCTCATGCCAAAGCCTATTTTTTGTACTCTGCTCTTGATTTATGATCCCTATTTTTGCCCCTCATTAGGCCTTTTGAGATCCCTGTATCCCTACTGAAGCCTTAACAGAAACTCATTCACGCACTGCCCCCGATTTTTAACTCCTAACCTCTGGGTGGGTTGGGGTGGTGACTGTGATCCTGCTGCTTTCCCATCGAGTCCCGATATTAACCTCTCTTGCAGAGGACAACTGAAGCAAGGCATCGCGGTCCTGCTTTAAATATGCAAATAGGTCCTGATGATCTCATTGGGACCCAACTGCAATTTTATTCCAATGCCTAAACAAGGGATCAGGGATGGCTTCCTCGTCAGGGCAAACCTACTGGGAGCTGAATTATGGGCCAGAAGAGGTGCAGGCAGGTAAATTTATTTAGATTTCCTTATGGGCCAAGAGGAGCAGGTGTGTTATTTTGGGTCTCCCTTGCCCTGGACTTCACCTTCCATCCACCGATTCTATCGCTCACTCCCCCTCCCCCACCATTTAATTTGATTGTCTTTGACTGTTCCCGTGGATCCCCGGTGGCAGCCTCCAGCCATCCTAGTTCCTTCTCCCGCCCACTGGCCAGGTAGTGGAATTGGATGTGGCCGGGTTCGGGCAGGAGTCCGATGAAATTTATGGAAATGATGCTCGGCTGTTAAAATTGGCCAAGCCTCGACATCTCCATTGCTTCTGGGTGCGCTGCCTGCTTTGGGGTTTGCGTGCACCAATTCCACCCCCTGCCCCCCCCTTATTAAAGTCGGGCCTCTGTTTCAAATGGCCCTAAAAAGCCATTCTGTGCCCCCGGACAAATTGCTTTGTAGTAAGCTTTTACTTTACCACGGCTTTCCTTGCTTACGTTGACTGTTACACAGGCAGTCCGCACTCTTTGTTTGGGGGGCGCATTGCATTCATCTAGTGTCTTGTATTTCGCAAACAACAAATTACTTTTTTGAAATGTCGCCACTACTATGTGGCAAACACGGCAGCCATTTTGTGCATAAACAGAAATGAGGTGAATGGCATATGAATCTATTTTTGGTGCTGTTGGTTGATGGAGGAATGTTGATCACGATCCGAGGAGAGCTCTCTGCTCTGCTTTGAGATCTTTAATGTCTGCCTGATCCATCCGAACAGGTAGATAGAGGAGGGAGGGCCTTTGACAATCGAGCCCTCCTTCAGTACTGCATTGGAGGGTTGGTCTGTTTTATATGCTCAAACCTACCGGGAGCTGAATTATGGGCCAGAGTTGGGTGTGTGAGGGCGGGGGTTGCGGCTTGCACCCATAACTTGCTAACTCAGAATTGAGAGTGCTACCAATTGAGCAGAGCTGACCATTTGAGAGCATCCCATAACTGTTGATATATGAAGTATGCTTAAAACAGTGTCTAAATGTTGCCCGTGGGCCACATGTAGCCCTTGGAGCCCATATAACTCAGTCCTATATACACTTTTTTTAAATTTATTGGATTTTCCTGTTTTGAATTTTGAGCCCAGTGTTTTGGAAAGGGCTGTTAATACAGTTGCTTCATTGGTCTATAAATCCTAAATCAGAAGCCAAGATCTGTTGATGTCAACTCCTTGAATTATATGCAAATTAATTTATGTAGCAGCTGAGGCTTTATGATGCATACTTATGTAGCCCACAAAGTCAAAAAGCTTGGATGCTCATCTTCGAGAAGAATTCTAATTGTTATTCTTCAATGGCTGTGTCAGATCGAAATTTGATAGTTCAACTTTGTTTCCTCTTGGTTGCATTCTTATGAACTCTAATCTCCAATGTGGAAAGCAACCTTATCTGATCTGGCATGAGTTTGACCGTTCTTCGGCCTTAGGTTGGTGTTTATACCTAATGTTTCATCTGTCAAGACAAATTCCTTATTTTTGCAGCATTTTATCCTTCAAAAGTACTGAGGATTCTACTGTCCTGAAGTTAAACATTGACCTCAGGAGTGCACTTTGCAGAACAAGATAATTTGTATTCCACAGAGCATGCACTTTTGAAACTTAAATTTCTGAATTAGTTGCACAATGGTTCAAGTACATTCTAGATTGTTGCCACTTCATTTGGAGGAAATGGGTGTCATTCAGCTTGCTTTGAAATAGTGTTTCAGACCAACCTCAAAAGTTTCATCTAACTGGTACTTGAAACATTTCTCATACTTTTCTTTGGCAAATACTATTCAGAATTCCCTGTTAGAGAAGTTGTCTTTCCACAAATCTGTTATCAATACAATTAAATCATTTCCAGAGCATCTATCTTAGTGTACTACTTGGAATCCTAGTCGAATATGGAGGACATGTCCCTGTTTACATTTTGTGCCTCTCCCAGTGAGAGCAAGTGTCTTTACTACCCTCAGATCACTACGTGCCTCCAAATCTGGCCTCTTGCACATCTCCCACTTCCTTCGCCCCACCATGGGTAGCCATGCCTTCAGCTGTCTAGGCCCTAAACTCTGACATTTCCTCCCTAAACCTCTCTGTTTCGCTACCTCTCGCTCCTCCATTAAGATTCTCCTTAAAACCTACCTCCATATCTCTCTGGTTCGGTGTCAAATTTTGTCTGATAACGCTCCTGTGAAGCGCCTTGGGGCGTTTATCTACATTAAAGGCGCTATATAAATGCAAGTTGTTGCTGATGTGTATTGAAGAAATGGAGGTTAATTACTCTGAAGTTTTCATCAAAATCTTCTGGTCATGCAGTACATTTCTGTTGGGTCTCATGGTTCCTCACATCTTTGCTTGCTTGATCCTGATCATTAGCTGAATCATTGTTCTCCTTTTTATTTGTGTATGTGGTCTGAAGCATGTGTTCTTCCTCCATCTGTGACCATGTTGTTACAGTAGATAAATTGGGCATTTCACTATGCATTGTTCTGGTGGATCTTCAATTATTTTAATGCATTGTAGTTGGGACTCCCAACGTCAAATGCAAACCTCCCAGCAGCAGTTGCACTAAATAGCCTTGAAAAGGCTGTTACAAAAACCATACGGGATCCTTTTTTAAAATTTGTTTATGGGATGTGGGCGTCGCTGGCAATGCCAGCATTTATTGCCCATCCCTAGTTGCCCTTGAGAAAGTGGTGGTGAGCTGCCTTCTTGAACAGCTGCAGTCCGTGTGGTGATGGTACTCCCACAGTGCTGTTAGGGAGGGAGTTCCAGGATTTTGACCCAGCGACGATGAAGGATCGGCGATATACTTCTAAGTCAGGATGGTGGGGAACTTGGAGGTGGTGGTGTTCCCATGCGCCTGCTGCCCTTGTCCTTCTAGGTGGAAGAGGTCGCGGGTTTGGGAGGTGCTGCCGAAGAAGCCTTGGCGAGTTGCTGCAGTGCATCTTGTACATGGTACACACTGCAGCTATGGTACGTCGGTGGTGGAGGGAGTGAATGTTTAAGGTGATGGATGGGGTGCCAATCAAGCGGGCTGCTTTGTCCTGGATGGCGTCGAGCTTCTTGAGTGTTGTTGGAGCTGCACTCATCCAGGCAAGTGGAGAGTATTCCATCACACTCCTTACTTGTGCCTTGCAGATGGTGGAAAGGCTTTGGGGAGTCAGGAGGTGAGACACTCGCCACAGAGTACCTAGCCTCTGACCTGCTCTTGTTGCCACAGTATTTATGTGGCTGGTCCAGTTAAGTTTCTGGTTAATGGTGACCCCCAGGATGTTGATGGTGGGGGATTCGGCAATGGTAATGCCTTTGAATGTCATAGGGATGTGGTTAGACTCTCGCTTGTTGGAGATAGTCATTGCCTGGCACTTCTGTGGCGCAAATGCTACCTGCCACTTATCAGCCCAAGCCTGAACATCGTCCAGGTCTTTTTGCATGTGGGCGTGGACTGCTTCATTATCTGTGGAGTTGCAAATGGCGCTGAACACTGGACTTTATAAATAAAGAAAGAGAGTACAAGAGCAAGGAAGTTATGCTAAACCTTTTATAAATCACTGCTTCGGCCTCAACTAGAGTATTGTGTCCAATTCTGGGCACCACACTTTAGGAAGTATGTCAAGGCCTTGGAGAGGGTGCAGAGGAGACTTGTTAGAATGATACCAGGGATGATGTGGAGAGATGAGAGAAGCTGGGGTTACATAAGAACATAAGACGTAGGGGCAGGAGTAGGTCATTTGGCTCCTTGAGCCTGCTCCGCCATTCAATAAGATCATGGCTGATCTGATCTTGGCCTCAACTCCACTTCCATGCCTGCTCCCCATAACCCTTGACTCCCTTACCTTTCAAAAATCTGTCTATCTCCACCTTCAATATATTCAATGACCCAGCCTCCACAGCTCTCTGGGGAAGAGAATTCCAAAGATTCGCGACCTTCTGAGAAGAAATTCCTCCTCCTTTCTGATTAAAAGGGTGCCCCCTTATTCTGAAATTATGCCCCCTAGTTCTAGATTCCCCCACGAGGGGAAAACATCCTCTCTGCATCTACCCTGTCAAGCCCCTTCAGAATCTTGTATGTTTCAATAAGATCCCCTCTCATTCTTCTAAACTCCAATGAGTATAGGCCCAACCTGCTCAACCTTTCTTCATAAGACAACCCCTTCATCTGCGGAATTAACCTCGTGAACCTTCTCTGAACTGCCTCCAATGCAAGTATATCCTTCCTTAAATATGAGAAGTCGCACAACACCAGGTTATAGTCCAACAGTTTTATTTAAAATTACGAGCTTTCGGATATATATATATATATATAATGACAATGACCTATATGACAATGAGGTGGGTCACAGGGGGTCCAACGTGTCAAATGCTGCCGTCTGCAGTTAAGCTTTTAACTTTATTTTTAAAAAACAGACAACGATGTCGAGTCACGTTCTGTAGCGTGACATGAACCCGAGATCCCTGTTGAGGCCATCCTCATGGATGCGGAACTTGGCTATCCGTTTCTGCTCGAGATTTTGCGTTGTCGTGTGTCTCGAAGGCCGCCTTGGAGAACGCTAACCCGCAGATCCGAGGCTGAATGTCCTTGACTGCTGAAGTGTTCCCCGACTGGGAGGTAACAATCCTGCCTGGCAATTGTTGCGCGGTGTCCGTTCATACGTTGTCTCAGTGTCTGCATGGTCTCGCCGATGTACCATGCCGCGGTGCATTCTTTCCTGCAGCGTATGAGGTAGACAACGTTGGCCGAGTCACATGAGTATGTACCATGTACCTGGTGGGTAGTGTCCTCACGTGTGATGGTATCTGTGTTGATGATCTGGCATGTTTTGCAGAGGTTGCCGTGGCAGGGTTGTGTGGTGTCGTGGTCGCTGTTCTCCTGACAGCTGGGTAATTTGCTGCGAACGATGGTACTTTTGAGGTTAGGCAGCTGCTTGAAGGCGAGTAGTGGAGGCGTTGCCGTTGGCCTGAGCAAGGTGTTCGTCGTCATCGATGACATGTTGAAGGCTGCGAAGAACATGGCGTAGTTTCTCCGCTCCGGGGAAGTACTGGACGACGTAGGGTACTCTGTTGGTTGTGTCCCATGTTCGCCTTCTGAGGAGGTCTATCCGGTTTTTCGCTGTGGCCCGTCGGAACTGTCGATCGACTAGTCGAGCGTCATATCCCGTTCTTACGAGGGCGTCTTTCAGTGTCCGTAGGTGTCCATCGCGTTCCTCCTCGTCTGAGCAGATCCTGTGTATTCGCAGGGCTTGTCCATAGGGGATGGCTTCTTTAACGTGGTTAGGGTGGAAGCTGGAGAAGTGGAGCATCGTGAGGTTGTCCGTGGGCTTGCGGTAGAGTGAAGTGCTGAGGCGTCCGTCTTTGATGGAGTTTCGTGTGTCCAAGAATGAAACCGATTCTGAGGAGTAGTCCATGGTGAGTTTGATGGTGGGATGGAACCTGTTGATGTTATCGTGTCGTCCTTTCAGTGATCCTTCGCCGTGGGTCCAAAGGAAGAAGATGTCGTCGATGTATCTGGTATACAGCGTTGGTTGGAGGTCCTGTGCAGCGAAGAAGTCTTGCTCGAACTTGTGCATGAAGATGTTGGCGTATTGGGGTGCGAATTTGGTCCCCATGGCTGTTCCGTATGTTTGGGTAAAAAACTGGTTTCCTTAAGACTTCCTTAAATAAGGAGACCAAAACTGTACGCAGTACTCCAGGTGTGGTTTTACCAACGCCCTGTACAGTTGTAACAGGACTTCCCTACTTTTATACTCCATTACCTTTGCAATAAAGGCCAACACTCCATTTGCCTTCCTAATTACTTGCTGTACCTGCATGCTAACTTTTTGTGATTCATGTAGAAGGACCCCCAGATCCGTCTGTACCTCAGCATTTTGTAATCTCTCCCCATTTAAATCATTTGCTTTTTTATTTTTCCTACCAAAGTGGATAACCTCGCATTTTCCCACATTAAACTCCCATCTGCCAGATTTTTGCCCACTCACTTAGCCTATCTATATTCCTTTGGAGATTCTTTGCGTCCTCCACACTTTGCTTTCTCACCTATCTTTGTATCATCAGCAAATTTGGCTACATTACAGAACAAGGGTTGTTCTCCTTGGAGCATAGAAGGTTAAGGGGAGAGCCATATATCCAAGTTTGTTGATGTCACACAGATTGGTGTAGTGTAGACAGGAGCATAAAATTACAAAGAGACATTGGGCCGGATATTCCGATCCCTACGGGTGGGTACGCGCTGTGTACCCACCCGTAGGAACATTGGAAATGCCTGTTTCAGGCATGCGCTGGAAACCGGCATTTCTGATCTGTCAAGAAAGCTCTTGACAGATTCTCCGGCTGCCCTGGAGAAGGGCCTCTTCGGGCGGAGAGTTCCGCTTTTTGGAGACCCTCCGCCCACAGACAACACTTACAGTTCTTGCGCCTGGTAAAAGCAGGCGTAAGGCCTGCTTTTACCAGGATAAGAGTTGAAAAAAGTTTATATAAAAAAAAATTATTTGCATTGATTTATCATTTTAAAAATACTTTAAAGAAAGGTAAGTTTATTTTTAGCCCTGTTAAAAACTTTAATTTTTTTCCAAAAATGTAAATTTTTGTTTAAAATAGTTAATTTATGTAATTTCAAGTCATTTTTAAAAGTGTTTTTTAAATTTATTTAAAGTTTTACTATGTTTTGGGGGTGATCTCTATTCATACATTTGACAGGTCTTCCTGTCAAATGTATGAAGGGAGATTCCCTTCTCTGATTGGCTCCCAGGGACGTTGCAAACTACCTGCGCCTCTGGGATACGTGGGCCCTGCGCACCGGCAGTTTGGAGAGGCCCAGCAGCGGAAGCGTGCGCCTCCCGGGAGCCCTCCGGTCTTGGCGCAGATTTTTCCAGATCGCAGCCCTCTGCTTGTGGGAGGCCTGCAATCGGAATATCTGGGCCATTGATAGATTAAGTGAGCGGGTGAAACTGACAGATGGATTTAATGCAGGTATGTGTGAGGGCATCCATTTTGGACTAAAAAATATAGATACGAGTATTATTTAAATAGTGTAAAGCTAGGAACAGTGGAGGACCAAAGAGATTTAAGGGTCCATGTAAACAAATCACTAAAATGTAGTAATTCAGTACAAAAAAAATCAAAAAGACTAATGGAATTTTAACCTTTATAATAGAAGACTAGAATATAAAAGGGAGGAAGTTTTGCTACAGCTATACAAAGCCCTGGTTAGACCACATCTGGAGTACTGTGTACAGTTCTGGGCACCGCACCTTAGAAAGGATATATTGGCCTTAGGAGGGCAGCGCAGATTCACCAGAATGTTACCAGGGCTCCAAGGGTTAGATTACAAGGAGAGATTCCATATACTAGGCTTGTATTTCCAGGAACCTATAAGTTAAGGGGTGATTTTATTTAGGCTCTTAGGATTTTGAAAGAAATTGATGGGATAGATAAAGGGGGGAAAATTGGGTCGCGCCCCCTTTGGGGCACTAACTTCTCTGGGGCGCTACTTTTTAACGCCCTGAAAAAATAGCGCCCCCGCGCCTGAGATTCACTGGAAGTGCCCCGCCTCCCTCTTGGGGCAGTGCGAGTGAATATCACGTCGCGCCGCGGTACTGCAGGCCTTACTCCCCCTTATTAAAGGGGAGGGGCCTTGCGCAGCGCAGCCCGGGGCCCAGCTGGGCCACCAGGGATCGGAGTGCCGGCAAAAGAGCTCGGCACTTCAAGTGCCGGGCTCACGGAGCGCAGCCGGCACCCTGCAGGGGGCAGATGCTGGCAGGTGGTCAGCAACAAAAATGGCCGCCTGGCACCTCCCCTTTAATTTGCGCCCCCCTGACCCAGTCGGACATGGCGTCCGGCGGTAAGTCGTGGGGGCGCTATTGAAGATCGCGGCCGGGGCGCTACTGAAGATCGCGGCCAGGGCGCTGTGCACGGCGATGACATCATCACCGGAGGCGCTGCGGGGCGCTAACTGTTACCACCGCCACAAACCTCCCGCTGAATTTCGCAGGAGGCGTTGGCGGTGCCGCGCCCAGGTGCTAGTTACTTTGTGCCCCGTTAGAGGCGCAAATCAACCGAATTTTTCCCCAAAACTTTTTCCTCTGGAGAGGGAGTTTAGGACAAGGGGACATAACCTTAAACTCCGAGCCAGGCCGTTCAGGAGAGAAGTTAGGAAACACTTCACACAAAGGGTGGTAGAAGTGTGGAGCGCTCTCCCACAAAAAGCAGTAGATGCTCGCCCAATTAATCATTTTAAATCTATAGAATTTTGCCAGACACAGTATAAATAGATATGGAGCCAAGGCGGGTGGATGGAGTTAAGATACAGATCAACCATGATCTCATTGAATGGTGAAGGAGGCTCGAGGGGCTGAATGGCCTACTCCTGTTCCTATGTTCTTAATAGAGGGGTTCAAAATTATGAAGGGTTTTGATCGAGTAAATAAAGAGAAACTGTCCACTGGTAGGTAACCAGAGGACACAGATGTAAGGTAATTTGCAAAAGAACCAGAGGGGGATGAGGAGAATTTTTTGGTTTTGTTTTACACAGTGAGTTGTTATGATCTGGAATGCATTGCCTGATAGGGTGCTGGAAGGCGATTCAATAGTAACATTCAAAAGGAAATTGGATATATACTTGAAAAGGAAACATTTTCAGGGCTATGGGGAAAGAGCAGGGGAGTGGGACTAATTGGATAGCTTTTTCAAAGAATGGCCATCTTCTGTGCTGTATGATTCTATGAAAATAACTGAAAGCCTGTTAATCTGTCCCCCTGGTACAAATCACTTAAGGTTTGGAATGAATCTGTTAAGAGCACACAGTAGACCAGATAACATTGCAGTTTAGCGTGACTACACCAGCCTCTCCTTTTGGGCCAGGCATAGTAATCAAATTTTGTGCATTCATGTTCACACCACTTGTTAATGCCGAAAGTTAGACTTGTACCATGTTGTTCTCTTGCAGTTGAACTAGTATAAAAGAAAGCTAGACTTTGGAATCTGCCCTCCAGCTGTTACAACTTTTGTAGCCAGATTTTTATCGAAGTAAAGAATCTTGTAATCCAAAGACACTTAAAATGAGAAGTATAGGTTACAAGGTGGAAGTTGCAATAGCCTTTGCTTTTGTTTTGTGTTGCCACTTTAAGGGGGGAAAAAAATCAGTATTTTCAAATGACAAGCCTGGGTTAGATATTATGTACAGTGTTTAAATTTTTGAGATCTGTACAGAAGGACACCTTGACTCTTTAGTCCACAATATTGATGTGTACAACACTTTTTGTATGATGGAATACTTTTTGTCAGTTTTCCTGTACGTAGTTTAAAAATTCAATTTAAAAACTTGCTTTTCCAGGTTAAAAAAAATGGCAGTGAACGTTTATTCTACATCTGTGACCAGTGACAACCTAAGTCGGCATGATATGTTGGCATGGATTAACGATTCTCTTCAATTGAGTTACACAAAGATTGAACAGCTGTGCTCAGGTAACTACGGTCTGATTTTAATGGAGTAGAGGATATATTATATTGTAGATGTCTATGTATATGGAAGATCATAAAAGGATTCATATTTGGGGTATGGGTAAGAGGAAGGCATCCACCAACAAATGACTTGTCCTCTGCAATTATATTGATCTTTTTCCTGTTGCCCCCTGTCCCTCAAAATAAGTTGCTTGCTTTTATTTTAAATTTCCTCTCCACCCCCTGGGTTAAAGAAGAGGAAAATTGGCCAACTCCTGCATGAAGTGCATTGGCTCCCTGTATAAACTTGCACATTAATAATGACCTTTTAATGAGAGCATTAGTGTAGTTGATATCTTCAGGCGAGGAGTCAAATGGAAAGTGTGCAGCTCAGATAATTTCTGAACTTTGTTGGATAGCCAATGCTAAACCCAAGGGTTCTGTCTTCCCTCATTTGAAGGAGAAGCTATAATTCAAGCAGTACATCTGGAAGGCTGATTGGCAGCCATGGATCTCAAGATTGCACACCGTGTTGAGTTTATCCAGTGAATCATTGAGCCATAAAGAGTGGAAAGGTTCCAGATTTAATCCCTGACCTTTGCTGATCATGGTGGTGATTGGGCTGCTATGACTGACCTGGAGGAGGGGTAAAGTCTTCCAGAATTCCTGCTCCTGAGCACTGTTGAGCAACCCCTCCACAGGAGTTCTGTCATCCTCTGACAAATAACTGCCAGCACTTGCTGTTAAAGCTCATACATGGCAAATATCCATTTGGAGAACAGCTGGCTCCCATGGACTAGCACTACAACTGCAATCAAGTCTTCAGTGGGTAGAAAATGGACTGTTGGGCGAGGCAGGAAAAGTTGGAAGAAAATAAAAAAATTACATTTTGAAAGTTCAAGTCCCATAAATTGTACTAAAGCTCTTGACATGGGGCAACACGGTGGCATAGTGGTTAGCACTGTTGCCTCACAGCGCCAGGGACCCGGGTTCGAATCTGGCCTCGGGTGACTGTCTGTGTGGAGTTTGCACATTCTCCCCGTGTCTGCGTGGGTTTCCTCCTGGGTGCTCCGGATTCCTCCCACAGTCCAAAGATGTGCAGGTTAGGTTGATTTGGCTATAATAAATTGACCCTTCGTGTTAGGGGGATTAAATACGTGGGGTTACGGGGATATGGTGGGATATGTGTCGGTGCAGGCTCGATGGGCCGAAATGGCCTCTGTCTGCACTGTGGGGATTCTGTGGATTCTGTGAATCTACTACCCATAGTTAGTTTTTCATTGGCAGCTAGGGTTTTGCCCAAATACCTGTCCATAGCATCTATGTTTCTTGGTTTGAGACCCCTTCATGTGTGTCTGTATCGATCTCTGGCTGGTCAGAGTTTCCTCCCAGGAGAGTCTGTCTTTTGCCTGTCTGTCTTTCCCACTCACCCCATCATTTTTTTGTTGGTGGAAGGTGCAAGCAGCCACAGGGATAGATGTGGCCTGAGCTACAAGTTGGTTTTGGGTTGCAGGAGGGATATTTGATTGATTTAGAAGGTGCATGACCACTTTGAGTTGCTGGATGGTGGGTCATGGGGTGGTTGCAATAAATAACATGAAGGGGGTGGTGCTCCACTCCAGCTGATTGACACCTGTTGCCTGAGTCCTACACTTCACTACCTGCTCATTTCCACCACCTATTCGCTACAATACACCACTCATTCAGTACTGCACTGAAATGTCAGCCTAGATTGTGTTGACGTTCTGTGTCCATACAAACAGGAACCTCAACCTAAATTCAGGCCCAGGCCCAAAAACAAGCTGCCCAGACTTGCCACTTAAGAACATAATAGGAGCAGGAGTAGGCCATTTGGCCCCTCGAGCCTGCTCCGCCATTCAATAAGATCATGGCTGATCTGATCTTTGCCTCAACTCCACTTTCCTGCCCGCTCCCCATAACCCTTGAATCCCCTATAGTTCAAAAATCTGTCTTATCTCCACCTTAAATATATTCAATGACCCAGCCTCCACAGCTGGGGTAGAGAATTCCAAAGATGCACAACCCTCAAAGAAGAAATTCCTCCTCATCTGTTTTAAATGGGCGACCCTTATTCTGAAATTATGCCCCCTAGTTCTAGATTCCCCCACGAGGGGAAACATCCTCTCTGCATCCACCCTGTCAAGCCCCGTCAGAATCTTATATGTTTCAATAAGATCACCTCTCATTCTTCTAAACTCCAATGAGCATAGGCCCAACCTGCTCAACCATTCTTCATAAGACAGCCCCCTCATCTCAGGAATCAACCTTGTGAACCTTCTCTGAACTGCCTCCAATGCAACTATATCCCTCCTTAAATAAGGAGACCAAAACTGTACGCAGTACTCCAGGTGTGGTCTCACCAATGCCCTGTACAGTTGTAGCAAGACTTCCCTACTTTTATACTCCATCCCCCTTGCAATAAAGGTGAACATTCCATTTGCCTTCCTAATTTCTTGCTGTACCTGCATGCTAACTTTTTGTGTTTCATGTACAAGGACCCCCAGATCCCTCTGTACCGCAGCATTCTGGAGTCTCTCTCCATTTAAATAATTTGCTTTTTTATTCTTCCTACCAAAGTGGAATAATCTGATATTTTCCCACATTATACTCCATCTGCCAAATTTTTGCCCACTCAATTAACCTAGCTGTATCCCTTTTGGAGATTCTTTGTGTCCTCCTCACAACTTGCTTTCCCACCTATCTTTGTATCATCAGCAAATTTGGCTACATTACACTCTCCCTTCATCCAAGTCATTAATATAGATTGTAAATAATTGAGACCCCAGCACTAATCCCTGTGGCATCCCAGAACCTCTCTGGCCACAGGGGAGGTGCCAGAGGACTGGAGAACAGCTAACGTAGTACCATTGTTCAAGAAGGGTAGTAGGGATAAACCAGGGAATTACAGGCCAGTGAGCCTAACATCAGTGGTAGGGAAATTATTGGGAAAAATTCTGAGGGACAGAATTAGTCTCCACTTGGAGAGGCAAGGATAGTCAGCATGGCTTTGTCAGGGGGAGATCATGTCTGACCAATTTGATTGAATTTTTTGAGGGGCTGACTAGGTGTGTGGATGAGGGTAGTGCAGTTGATGTGGTCTACATGGACTTCAGTAAGGCTTTTGACAAAGTCCCGCATGGGAGACTGGTCAAGAAGGTAAGAGCCCATGGGATCCAGGGCAACTTGGCACATTGGATCCAAAATTGGCTTAGTGGCAGGAGGCAGAGGGTGATGGTCAAAGGTTGTTTTTGTGACTGGAAGCCTGTGTCCAGTGGTGTACCGCAGGGATCGGTGCTGGGTCCTTTGCTGTTTGTAATGTACATGAATGATTTAGATATGAATGTAGGCGGTATGATCAGTAAGTTTGCAGATGACACGAAAATTGGTGGGGTGATAAATAGCGAGGAGGGAAGCCTCAGGCTACAGGACGATGTAGACGGGTTGGTCAGATGGGCAGAACAGTGGCAAATGGAATTTAACCCTGAAAAGTGTGAGGTGATGCATTTCGGGAGGACTAACAAGGCAAGGGAATACACAATGAATGGTAGGACCCTAGGAAGGACAGAGGATCAGAGGGACCTTGGTGTGCATGTACATAGATCCCTGAAGGCAGCAGGACAGGTAGATAAGGTGGTTAAAAAGGCATATGGGATACTTGCCTTCATTAGCCGAGGCATAGAATATAAGAGCAGGGAGGTTATGATGGAGCTGTACAAAGCGCTAGTTAGACCACAGCTGGAATACTGTGTGCAGTTCTGGTCGCCACACTATAGGAAGGATGTGATTGCATTGGAGAGGGTGCAGAGGAGATTCACCAGGATGTTACCTGGGCTGGAGCGCTTCAGCTATGAGGAGAGACTGGACAGGCTGGGGTTGTTTTCCTTAGAGCAGAGAAGGCTGAGGGGGGACCTGATTGAGGTGTACAAAATTATGAGGGGTCAATAACCAGGGGGCATAGTTTCAAGGTAAGGGGCAGGAGGTTTAGAGGGGATTTGAGGAAAAACTTTTTCACCCAGAGGGTGGTTGGAATCTGGAACTCACTGCCTGAAAGGGTGGTAGAGGCAGGAAATCTCGCAACATTCAAGAAGCATTTAGATGAGCACTTGAAACGTCATAGCATACAAGGCTACAGACCAAGTGCTGGAAAATGGGATTAGAATAGACGGGTTGATGGCCGGCGCGGACACGATGGGCCGAAGGGCCTCTTTCTATGCTGTATAACTCTATCCCACTAGTTACAGTTTGCCAACCTGAAAATGGCCCATTTATCCCGACTCTCTGTTTTCTATTCGTTAGCCAATCCTCTATCCATGCCAATATATTACCCCCAACCCTGTGAGCTGTGCCTCCTAGTTCTAGACACTCCAGCCAGGGGAAACAACCTCTCAGCATCTACCCTGTCAATCCCCTTCAGAATCTTGTATGTTTCAATGAGATCACCTCTCATTCTTCTAAACTCCAGAGAGTATAGGCCCATTCTACACAATCTCTCATCATAGGACAGCCCTCTCATCCCAGGAATCAATCTAGTGAACCTTCGTTGTACCACCTCCAAGGCAAGTATATCCTTAGATAAGGAGACCAAAACTGTGCACAGTACTCCAGGTGTGGTCTCACCAAGGCCCTGTACAATTGTAGCAAGACTTCCTTAATCTTATACTCCAACCCCCTTGCAATAAAGGCCAACATGCCTTTGTACCTGCATGCTAGTTTTCTGTGTTTCTTGCATCAGGACATCAAATCTCTCTGAACACCAACATTTAAAAGTTTCTCCTTTTTAAAAAAAAAAAAAATTCTGTTTTTCTATCCTTCCTACCAAAGTGAATAACCTCACATTTCCCTACATTATACTCCATCTGCCACCTTACTGCCCACTCACTTTAGTCTATATCCCTTTGCAGACTCTTTTGTGTTCTCCTCATAGCTTACTGTCCCACCTAGCTTTGTATCATCAGCAAACTGGGACACATTACACTCTGTCCCTTCATCTAGGTCATTAATATAGATTGTAAATAGCTGAGGCCCCAGCACTGATCCTTGTGGCACCCCACTAGTTACAGCCTGCCAACCTGAAAAAGACCCGTTTATCTCTACTCTCTTTTCTGTCCGTTAGCCAATCCTCTATCCATCCTACTATATTACCCCCAACCTCATGAGCCCTTATCTTGTGTAATAACCTTTTATGTGGCACCTTATCGAATGCCTTTTGGAAATCCAAATATACTACATCCACTGTTTCCCCTTTTATCTACCCTGCTAGTTACATCCTCAAAGCTCTAATAAATTTGTCAAACATGATTTCCCAGTCATAAAACCATGCTGATTCTGCTTAATCAGGTTATGATTTTCTAAGTGCCATGATACCACTTCCTTAACAATGGATTCTAGCATTTTCCCGACGACTGATGTCAGGCTAACTGACCTGTAGATCCCTGTTTTCTCTCTTTTCCCCCCTCCTTTCTTGAATAGCGGTGTTTTATTTGCTACCTTCCAATCTGCTGGGACCATTCTAGAATCTATGGAATTTTGGAAGATCAAAACCAATGCATCCACGATCTCTGCAGCCACTTCTTTTAGAACCTTAGGATGTAGGCCGTCGGGTCCAGGGGATTTGTCGGCTTTTAGTCCCATTAGTTTCTCTAGTACTTTTTCTCTACTTATATTAATTACGTTAAGTTCCTCACCCTCATTAGACCCTTGGTTCCCCACCATTTTTGGTATGCTTTTTGTGCCTTCTACTGTAAAGACAGATACAAAATATTTGGTTAACGTTTCTGCCATTTCCTTATTCCCCATAATAATTTCTCCTGTCTCAGCCTCTAAGCGACCAACGTTTACTTTTGCTACTTTCTTCCTTTTTACATACTTGTAGAAGCTCTTCCAATCTGTTTTTATATTTCTTGCTAGTTTTTTCATTCTATTTTTTTCCCTTATCAGCTTTTTGGTCATCCTTTGCTGGTTTCTGAAACGCTCCCAATCCTCAGGCTTACTACTATTCTTTGCAATATTATAAGCTTCTTCTTTCAATCTAATGCGATCCTTAACTTCTTTAGTTAGCCACGGATGGATCACTTTTCCTGTGGTTTTTTTGTTTCTCAATGGAATGTATTTTTGTGGAGAATTATGAAATATTCTTTAAATGCTAGCCACTGCTTATCTACCGCCAATACATTTTAATCTATTTTTCCAATCTACCTTGGCCAGCTCGCCCCTCATACCTATGTAATTGGCTTTATTTAAGTTTAAGACTCTAGTTTTGGACTTAGGCAAGTCACGCTCAAACTTAATGTGAAATTCTATCATATTATGATCACTCTGCCCCAGAGGATCCTTTACTATGAGATTGCTGATTAGCCCTGTCTCCTTACAAGATCTAACAGCCTGTTCCCTGCTTGGTTCCATGATGTATTGTTCCAGGAAAAAGTCCCGAATGCATTCCATGAACTCATTCTCCAGACTACCTTTGCCAATTTGATTTGTCCAGTCTATATTAAGATTAAAGTCCCCCAAGATTATTGCATTACCTTTGTTACAAGCTCCTATTTCTTGATTTAATATTCTGTCCAGCAGTATAGCTACTGTTAGGGGGCCTATATACTACTCCCACCAGTGTTTTCTGCCCCTCGTTATTCCTTATCTCCATCCATACAGATTCTACTTCCTGATCTTCCGAGCCGAGATCCTTTCTCTCTACTGTCCTTATGTCATCCTTTATTATCAGGGCTACCCCCCGCCCCTTTTCCATTCTGCCTGTCTTTTCGAAACGTCAAGTACCCTGGGACATTTAGTTCCCAACTTTGGTCACCTTGCAACCACATCTCTGTAATGGCTATTAGAATAAACCCATTTATCTCTCTTTGTGCCAGTAGTTCATTTATCTTATTACGAATGCTTCGTGCATTCAGATAAAGAGCTTTTAATTTAAATTTTTTACCATTTATTCCCTGCTTTGACCTTATTCTCTGCTGCACTGCTACCATTAAACTCTGTCCCTTCCTGTCACATCTGCTTATTTTTACCCAAATCGCTACACTGCTCTATTGCCTTGACCTTTCTCTTTAGATTTCTAAATTTCCTCTCAGCTGACCCCTTCTCCCACCCTCCCCCCTTTTTTTAGTTTAAAGCCCTATCTACAGCCCTAGTTATTCAATTCGCCAGGATGCTGGTCCCAGCCCGGTTTAAGTGGAGCCTGTCTCGACGGAACAGCTCCCTCTTTTCCCCCAGTACTGGTGCCAGTGCCCCATGAATTGCAACCCCTTCTTCCCACATCACTCTTTGAGCCACGCATTTAACTCTCTGATCTGCTCGACCCTATGCCAATTTGCACGTGGCTCAGGTAGTAATCCAGAGATTATTACCCTTGGGTTCTGCTTATTAATTTAGACCCTAGCTCCTCAAACTCCCTCCGCAGAACCTCATTCTTAGTTCTACCTATGTCATTGGTTCCTATATGGACCACGACAACTGGATCCTCCCCCTCTCACTCCAAGTTCTTCTCCAGCCACGAGGAGATATCCTTAACCCTGGCACCGGATAGGCAACGCAGCCTTTGGAACTCTCTTTTGCGGCTGCAGAGAACAGTATTTAGCCCCCTGACTATACTGTCCCCTGCCACATTCCTTCCTTCTTCCCCCCCCCCACTTGGATGGCCCCCTGTACCAAGGTGCCATGGTCAGTTTGCCCATCCTCCCGCAGTCCTTTTCATCATCCATACAGGTAGCAAGTACCTCGTACCTGTTGGACAAGGTCCAGGGCTGAGGCTCCTCCATCACTACATCCTGGGTCCCCACACCTTCCTGACTCGCAGTCACACCCTCCTGTCCCTGACCACTGACTAACTCTGAAGTACTACTTAACCTAAAGGGTGTGACTGCCTCCTGGAACAAAGTGTCCAGGTAACTCTCCCCTTACCTGATGCATCGCAATGTCTGCAGCTCGGACTCCAGCTAAACAACTCTGAGCCGAAGTTCCTCGAGTTGCAGATGTGGTTGCTCGGGATCGCGATGCTCTCCACGAACTCCCACATGCTGCAGTTACGACACACCGCCTGCCCTGCCATCTCTAACCTTGTTCTATTTATTAATTAATTAGTTAAAGCTTTTATTCAATTGATATTTTAGTTTTATTTATTTTATCTAGTTTGTTAATTTAATAAGTACTGGCAAGTTACAGTTTCTCAGCTTTTAATTTAACCCCTTCCCTAACTTAGAGAGCAAATAAAAAGCTGTAATACTCACCAACCAATCACCTACCTGCTCTCTTGTAATGTCACTCTTTGATTTTTTGTTGTTGTTTTTAAATTGGAGCCTTGCTGCTGCCGCTGCTTTAATTCAGGTCCGCTCTCGGGCCGCTCTTTCTCTTCTTGCCACTGCTTCGTGCAACAGCAGTAAAGTACAGAAATTTTAAATTACTAAACCGCAGTATTAGCATGCAATATCCCAAAAGATCGGAAAGAATAATTTAGTGTGCATTCGACTCGATCCAGCAGCAGGAAGAATCCCCAACCGGCCCACAGCCACCTATCGCCAGAATTGGCTCCCCCTCAAATAAGCTGCCTTCCACTCCCCAACTATTCTACTTGCATCTAGGGGAACCTTAAAGGGAAAGTATCCACAACCGAGGGCTGCTATGTAGTGACAGAAATCTCCAAGCCCAATGAATGATGCTCCACCAAATGCAAAAGGGTGAACAGACAATGGGCCACGCAATTCCTGCTAAAGCTATCCGCTAGACCGTGTTACCAGATGCCCATCCTGCTGACTTCCAAGGAATGAATATCTACAAGACCCAGGACCGACCCCGGGCAATACGTTAACAAATGCACTCCATGCAACACCCCTTGAAATCGGAGAGGTCCACACCCCAATCCCTTCAACAGAATACCAATTAAATATGCTGGAAGCCAGCCTGATTAAGGAAGTGAAGGGTTATGGGGAGTGGGCAGGGAAGTGGCTTTGAGCCCAAGATCAGCCATGATCTTATTGAATGGTGGAGCAGGCTCAAGGGGCCAAGTGGCCTATTCCTGCTCCTATTTCTTATGTTCTTATTGCAGGGCATAGTGACCTCACAGAACGAGTCCAAGTGACCTACAGAATAGGAGGTTTGGCTACAAAATAGCCAACCTCTATGCGAGTCACAACATCAACATCTTTGAGTGTGCGGGGAATTAAAATAAAATGAGCCTATTCTGGTCATTCAAGACACCAAATGATCTGTACTAGAACTCAATAACTGGATAACCCTGGACCGAGCCCACAAACCACCCGTCTTCAGAACTTTGGATCCCAAATGCTGCAAGGCATTTGTGGCATGTCGCCATGACTTCCAGACAAAAGAAACCATCAAGGTGCAGGCAAAAGCCGCATATTAATGGCCACTGGATTTCAATTTTTTTTTAAGCTATAGGCTTTCAACCAACCCTCTAAAGCAAAGGCATGGAATACAGCCACAACGCATCACCAGGACAACAGGATTGGTCCA